>CM075942.1:20132750-20732750 GCA_038030265.1 Corythucha ciliata | reverse complement strand
ATCCGGCTCTTGCTCGAGCTGTGCGTGAAATGGTGAGTGAAGTTCAGAGTCAATCTCGGCATGGAGCCCAACATCAAGCTCAGGGCCAAGTTTCGCATGAAGATCTCCAACAACTTCAACTGAAATTGGCAAATTTGAACTCGATCATGCTGCGTCGAGCTCAGCATCTAACTGCGCTTCAAGCTCAATATCAAGCTCAGCATCATGCTCAGCATCTAGCCCCGCATTTAGCCCAGCATCAAGCTCAGTATCAAGCTCAGCATCAAGCTCAGTTTCAAGCTCAATATCAAGCTCAGCATCAAGCTCAATATCAAGCTCAGCATCAAGCTCAGTATCAAGCTCAGCAACAAGCTCAGCATCAAGCTCAACATCAAGCTCAGTATCAAGTTCACCAACAAGCTCTATATCTAGCTCGTCAGCAACATGTACTACGTCAACAAGCTCAGCATCAAGTTCAGCCTCAAGCTCTGCGTCAAGCTCTTCAACAAGTTCTGCATGAAGCTCAGGATCAAGCACAGGATCAAGCTCAGCATCAAGGTCTGCATCAAGCTCAACATCCAGCTCTGCAACAAGATCCTCGTCAAGTTCCGCGTTAAGCTCAGTATCTAGTTGTGCATCAAGCTCAGCATCCAGATCCACAACAAGCTCCATAACCAGCTCCACAGCCAGCACATTATCCGGACGTCAACATACCAGGTGCTTTTCAATGCACTGTACCACGGCACTAATTGACCTTGGCTATCTTCCTGTTCAAATGGATATATTTTATGTCCCCTTAAAAATTGAACATTGAATTTTGAACTGGAAAATTGTCATAATACCGAAAGGAATTTTAATAATTGACCTTACCGTATTAAAATATACGAATCAAGTCTGCATGGAGATGGAATACCTACTCTGTTTCTGAACCGTTTTTATCAGCTAGGCCCCATAAGCACCAATTCGTGGGTACGGGTTATTATACAACAAATTTCGTGGTTGTAGTTCATTTTAACACAAAAACTTGAGGGTTCAAGAAATTTTGCCGATTTGGCTCATTCAAAAACGAAATTTCGTGGGGTATAGGTAATTTGTCATTAATTTGGAGACCTATGTAGAGAAGAGATGCTCTATAAAAGCGCTGCATCTGTGCGCTTGCTGTGACCGCGTGGCCCTTTGCACCCTACGGGGAAAAAATCACGGATTTGTCTACTTAAAAATTAATTTAGCGGGACAGGCTCACCCCGAAAAATGTAATTTGGTGGGTTTCGCTGCTGTCAAAGCATAATTTCGCGTTGCTGGGTCATTTTTCTACCACGTTCCTGAACATCAGAAAGGTTGAAAAAAGTGGTTTTCGGTGGGCCGTCGGTCTGTCGTTGTCAGATTGCACCTTTGCCTGATGCAGGCTGATCTGTCGGGGAGGGGAGATCACAACTCGGCGCTAGAGTTGGTCAAGTTTTTATTTTCATTTGGTAGAGAATTCATCCCAAGAAACTCATTTGCACAGAAAGAGTCGTTATTGGTCATAAAATATTATTTCTGCAGTGAGACTGTTGTTGTATAGCAGCTTCCATTCCAAATTTCCTGTCAAACTGACACCTTCCCCCCTAGAAGTGATAATTTCGGACCTAAAATTGAAGTGTTCGTACTACCATGGGACTCCCCTCCAGGGTCGGTTTTCTGCGGTGATTTCTGCGTTGATTTGCTTCCCGCCTTGAGTGAGCCAGAATTGCGAAAATAATTTATTTTTGTGCAGGAGAGTAGCCAGCCCGTGGTTCAGGGGTGGGGAGCTTCAGGGGAGACGATGTCAGATATGCACAACTCCCTATCCGGGAATGAGTCCCCGAAAGAGAACTGAAAATTCATGGAAAATCTCGGTGCTGTAAATCACCAATTCATCCCCAAAACTAGAATTTGCACAAAAAAGGGTCGTCAGAGCGTAGCCCCCGAGAAACTTGTTCCAAAAATGTTAGGAAATTGGCTCGAGAAATGTTTGTTTTGAAAGATTCAAGTCATTGAAATTGATTTTTTCAATTAATCAATCCAGCGAAAGTAATTAAATTTAAACGCCGAGTCCACCCCGCCAAATTGTTTTGTGAATGAGCCAACAGCGCGAAATTTCGCTTTGGTGCAGCCATACCACTGACACTATTTTTTGCATGAGCAACCCCTCGAAATTTCCGAAGCCGGATCTAGAAAAATTGGTACCCATAGTATTTCAGTCAATAAAGGAGATAGAAGATAAAAGATAATTTTTATTCACAAAGATAAAACAGTCTGCTCAATTTATAAAGAACGCCAGTAAGAGGCACTTGCACATTTTTTGGAAACATTTTTTCCTTAAAGGTAATAAAAATAGAAAAGGGTTGGCGCATTTTGTTTCAATATCAACGAAAATTTAAATTGATATGAATTTTCAAAGTAGGGAATTTTATGGGCCAGCTAAAAACACCCCGCGCCATGTTGATTTCATATCCAAGTGTGATGACGTCACTTAGTTCGAACCATATTCGACAAATGACATTAACGCAGTCAATATTGCTTCATTATTCAATTTTATTGCGATTTTTCGAGAAAGAAAATAATAACAATTTGAATAAATATTAAAATATTAAAAAATATTATAAATTTTAATAAATATTCGAATACACATTTGAACGAGCCTCACTTGCTCTCGCGTAACACGAGGATGCTTGTTTTAGCGGCGAAAGATTCCCAAAAATGTAATGAAGAATGAAATAAAAAATACCTCCACAACTTTGAGTTTCCAGCAGATCGTTTACGATATCTCTCCTTTTCAACTTCTCCAGAATTGATGAAGTTCTTGTCTTCTTGTTGCGTAAAAAGTAAGGAAATAATTTGTACGCTCTGTTCTTCGCAAACGCTTCCAAATTTAAAAGAGTAAGAATATAGGTGTGTTCCATTGTTTTGTACTTCCATGTTTCCTACACCTACAGGAATGGAAGTACGGTGATCGTGAAAAAATCGAGTCCGAGCTGACTTATCATTATTGATGTACAACCTCAGAAAAGTTGAAAAAGTGGTTTTCGGCATGCCGTCGGTCTTTAGTGAAGGAAAAGTGCAGCACTGACAAATGTTTTCATTTATTATTTTCAGAAATTCCAATGAAATGCTCTTCGTGCTACACTTTTCCTTCACTAAAAACAATGGAAAACGCCTAATAGTCCATTAGAATAGTTTGTAGGGCGTGATTTATGGAGGTTCTCAGACTAGTTGTACTGTGAATAAGAGTTTTTTCCTCTATACTGTTTTACTTACTCTTTGAAAGAGCAGAGACGCTTAATATGTAGTACTATCATGTGACCAAACAAATCTATTGGTGCTTCCACAATGCTTACCCGTCAGTCGAGATCGTTGGTTCTCAAATAGAGAGGGTACAACTCCCGGCTTCGCGTATGCGAGTCCTCGAAGTAGGTGAAAACGTTCTCAGGTAAATCAAGTTCTCAACGTCATTTTCGAGCTGAAAAATGTTTCAATGACTTATAAGAATCAAGAGACGGAGCAATGTTAACCTGACTTCATCCTTCGCATTCAGAAAGGAAGAGCCAGAAAACAAGAAGAAACTAACTAATGAAGCCACTGAAGGCTTCCGACCTCTATGTTTCCTCCGATGATTATATAATAATTGAATTTACTCACGTTAAAGTAGTCTTCACATCAGAAGAACCTTGTAGATTGATAGAACCGGACCATGTTGTTCTCGCCTGCATGCTTTGAACCACTTCGGCGGAGCTGTGTTATTCATAGGCTGTGTTGCATTGAGGCACGAAGAAGTATTTGTACATATTTTATTACGCCTCAAAGCAAATGAATAAAAGTAATAGCATTAATAAGATAGGACTTAGAACAGCGATCGTAAAGTGATAGCTAAGACAAAAAGAAGGAAATGATAATTTGATAAGAGAAAGTAAGTATACCTATTCTGCGGAGCCTAGTTTCTGTAAGTTCAGAAGGACTATTTAGTTCCACTTTAATGTGTAAAATTACTTTTAAATAATGAAAGAAAATGAATTTGAAACTATGAATCTCCATAATACTAAGAACAGCCAATCGAAAAAAGTTGAACTAAGTGACGTCACGGACACTCAGCCAATCACAAGTCGTTGTGTCGAGTGCGAAAATTAATGACTTTTTATGACCAATTTAATAATTATTGGCATGATTTTGAGAGCACTTTGTTGTGACAAGTTCATTTTTAGGTTCTACCTGACCAAGAAAAAAAAAAAAAAAAATGTCTCCCTTGAAAATTCCGACCCATGCAAGTTCCTAATTGTAATATACTATTTTGTTCTGCTCAATTATTATTTTAGTCTAGGCTTAATGTAATTTCTGTGCAGGTATGAGGGAAAATTTCTATAAAAACCTCAAACTAAAGGGAGAACTTAGGTTAGGATTACAAAGTTTGAATTTACATGAAATAGATCTTGAATTTGACAGAAATAAAACTTTTGAACGGAATTAAACTGAAGAATTTTTACAGAATCTAAGAATTACTTATTATCAGAGACTTCAGAGTCAGAGGCCCGTATTCGTAGACATTTCTTAAACTTAAATTTCCCCAAGTGGGCGTCGAAACAGATGACTTTTTTCGAACAAAAACTGATCTGATTTTTACTTAGGAGAATTTTAACTAAAAACTTGTTAAAAGCGAGATTAACAAATTAAAGCTGAATAATAATGCTGAAAGGGAGGTTGTGAATAAAAATGAAGGGTGTACGATGAGTATCACGTTTATAGAAGGAATTTCGTATACGATTAGAAATTTATTAAAAGAATTTTGTATAGTTAATAACATAAATTTAGCTTTTAAGTTGAATAATTCACTTAAGAATATTTTTCCTGCTTTTAAAGATAAAGACAATATTACTCAAAAGAATAACGTAGTATATAAAATTGATTGTGGGGGGTGTGAAAATTACTACATAGGGATGACTACGCAAAAGTTGAAAAATAGAATAGCACAACACATTTGTGATACTAAAAATGGAAAAAATAATACTGGGCTTAGTGAACATCATAGAAAAACGGGGCATATTTTTAACTTTGAAGACGTAAGTGTATTGGATCGGGAGAATAATTGTGAAAAATTGAGAGTTTTAGAAAAATTGCACATAAATATGGGGGGGGGGGACTGTCAATTTTCAGTTGGATAGTGTGGGGGTAGAACCGTATTGTAATGTTTTAGCAATGTATAAGAGAAGCGGTGGGAAAAGCAAATACGAGAATGGGTTGAGGGGGAGTGGCTCTCAATCTTGAATGATTATCGCCGTGTTTAGAGGGTTCAGTGAAGAGACAAGTTTCCTGGATACCTGTCTATCAACAGGATTGTTGGATGTGTGTGCTTTTTCGACATGTGACGGGGAGATGTGAGTATTTTGTTGGTTGTTTGTTGTTTTTGAGAGCTGGGACTAATTGTTGTTATGTCTCCTTTAAGTTGTTTTTTTAGACCTACGGATGCCTTGAAAATGGGGTGCATTTACCCCGAAACTAGTCGGCATATTTAAATAGAATAAAAGAATGTTTTTACTCAAATAAATAATCAATTACCTAAATATTTTAACATTCACGATACAATCAAAATTTGATATCGTAAACGATCTGCTGGAAACTCAAAGATGTGGATTTATTTTTTATTTTTATTATTCATTACATTTTTGGGAATCTTTCGCCGCCAAAACAAGCATCCTCGTGTTACGCGAGAGCAAGTGAGGCTCGTTCGAATGTGTATTCGTATATTTATTAAAATTTACAATATTTTTTAATATTTATTCAAATTTTTATTATTTTCTTTCTCGAAAAAAAGCATTAAAATGGAAAAATAAAGCAATATTGACTGTGTTAATGTCACTTGTCGAATATGGTTCGAACTAAGTGACGTCATCACACTCGGATATGAAATACATACATGGCGCGGGGTGTTCAAAGCTGGCCCATAAAATTCCCTACTTTGAAAATTCATATCAATTTAAATTTTCGTTGATATTGAAAAAAAAAATGCGCCAACCCTTTTCTATTTTTATTACCTTTAAGGAAAAAATGTTTCCAAAAAATGTGCAAGTGCCTCATTCCCATTTGAGAATAATTTTTTTCCCTGCTGGACGGCATATATACATATAATTTTTTTCACGGCACTGATGTGTGCGGATAGACCTACCTCCCGATTAAATTTAAAATTAACTTTAGCCTGTTCCAAAAAGTACATACCTACCAAAATATAGTTGAACCTCATTGTAATATGGAACCTAAAAATCAATAAAACCAATTTGTTTGACATATGATTAGGTTCATTTACATCTGGAATTTTTTTTAAAAAATCCATCAGAGTTTGGTTGAACTATATACCTAACTCATCTTTTTAAAACTGTATGCTAAAATCGGTTAAAAAGAAATCGCTCCGTGCGACAGCGTCTAAAAAATAAATCCGTTAATAACACAAAAAAAGGTTATCTACCGCTCATCGAGTCGTCACCTTCGAAAGGACAACAAGCAGCGTGCGATACAGTGCCGTGAACGGGACGTGCCCCGTCCGGGACACGTAAAATATTATTCTCATATGGGAATTGAGAGGCTCGTTCATACATATCCGGCACGTGTCAGGGACGTGACCCTTGAATTTCCATTGAGAATAATATTTTATTTGCCGGACGGGGCACGTCCCGTTCACGGTACTGATGTGTGTGAATCGACCTTAAACTGGGCGATCCGAACACGTATTGCAACGTTGCAGGAGCGGAGCGCCTCAGTTTGGACGGGGTTTGCGCTCCGCTCGCGAACAGATCGCGGCGATCCATTCCCTGTCGGTTTTTCAAGCGCATCAAAGGTAGAGCGCTGGAGCAGTGTGGACGGTTTTTGTATAGCGTGCAACACGATCTGCAACATCGGTCTGCATGCGGGTCTGACTGTTCAGCATAATTTCTTCTTATTTTCTATAAACACTCCCTGTACGGCTGTACAATTTTTAAGCACAATTTTGTTTTGAATGTATATTTTGTTTCATTTAGTAATTTACGAGTGTTGGAGACTGTAAAAACAATTAAAATACCTGTAAGCTGTAATGCTAATTTAAAAATACTTAAAAAAAACTTTTGTTCTCCACCATCGTCGTCGTTTCCGAATTTTCCCCTTACTACTCGCCAAAACCATGGACGTCGTGCTAAACAAATGAGTAGGTATAATGTAATGTTTCTTCTTCTGAACCCATTTAACACTAAAATATAACGAAGATGTGGCAGGAAAAGTGGATTTGGCGGTGGGGTGATTTCGAGCGGAGTATGTTCGCACGAAAAGGGAACGCTCATGTTGCAATCGCGGAGCGGTCGACTTTTTTTAACCGCTCCGCACCTGCAATGTTGCAATACATGTTCGGATCGCCCAAGTTATACGCGCCTTTACCATACGCGTATGATATATTCGTCTTTCTTGAGAGGTAGATAAATTGAGGTTTTGGGGTAGATAAATTTGATATTTAGTGGGTAGGAGGGGTGCATGGAAGAGGAAGTAGTATGAAGTGTCCCACGAGCCTTTAGAGGCGAGCCCAAAATATTATCTCGAATTTACACCTCAACTGAATTCTATTGGTCGAAAGGCAGTCGCAAAGTAAGCGAGTCAGCTGGGTTTCCTGAGAAGTTATTTGTAAATATGACATTTATGGTAATTTTATCTACCCCAATATGGCCGTGAGCTCACCTGGTTGTATGGTAGTACACAGGTACTGCTACACGGATTTCAGCGCCATATTTGGTCCCTCTTTTCTTTAGGGTAAACACAATACATATCATGAATGAAAAAATTGTCATGGTAACCGTAAACAAACGCGGAATGCGGTCGAAATAATAGTATACTATAAACCTAGGAGCTAAAGTGGTCCTTTTCAAGACGAGAGGAGAGATGGCCAGCCGAGGTGAAACCGAGGCTTGCCACTCCTCGAGGCTTGAAAAGGCACTTTTAGCTTCGTGGTGTATATACTATTATTTATTCTACAACAATAAACGTAATAATCAATTTTTAGGTGTTTTAGAGTATTAACCCCCCCCCCCCGCACAGTCCGTGAAAATTACTTTAGAGCCTAGACTCCAAAAACCGTGAAATTTGCGGCCGTAAAATATTTTAGCTCCTAGACACGAAAAGAGACACTTTTGGGACTCATTCGCGGCCGTAAAATTCGGTTTTAGTATCATGTAGAATAAAAATAAAAATATCCTACTTGTCAATGACATCAGGTGACAATTATAATCATATGAGGGACCAAGTATGGCGCTGAAATCCGTGTTGCAGTACCTGTGTTTTAAAGGTTCTCTAGCGTACTCGTGTTTTATAGTGCCTTAGCAACGCTTGCTCTCACGCGATGCTTTTGTTTCTTCTATTTGATTTCCCTCAAATGAAATTTTGTGGCAGATGGGAGATTCTACTGAACAAGTTAAATTAAATAAGTATTTAAATGACATTAAATTTCAAAAAGTTTAAATTTAAAATTAACTTTAGCCTGTTCCAAAAAGTACATACCTACCAAAATATAGTTGAACCTCATTGTAATATGGAACCTAAAAATCAATAAAACCAATTTGTTTGACATATGATTAGGTTCATTTACATCTGGAAATTTTTTTTAAAAAATCCATCAGAGTTTGGTTGAACTATATACCTAACTCATCTTTTTAAAACTGTATGCTAAAATCGGTTAAAAAGAAATCGCTCCGTGCGACAGCGTCTAAAAAATAAATCCGTTAATAACACAAAAAAAGGTTATCTACCGCTCATCGAGTCGTCACCTTCGAAAGGACAACAAGCAGCGTGCGATACAGTGCCGTGAACGGGACGTGCCCCGTCCGGGACACGTAAAATATTATTCTCATATGGGAATTGAGAGGCTCGTTCATACATATCCGGCACGTGTCAGGGACGTGACCCTTGAATTTCCATTGAGAATAATATTTTATTTGCCGGACGGGGCACGTCCCGTTCACGGTACTGATGTGTGTGAATCGACCTTAAACTGGGCGATCCGAACACGTATTGCAACGTTGCAGGAGCGGAGCGCCTCAGTTTGGACGGGGTTTGCACTCCGCTCGCGAACAGATCGCGGCGATCCATTCCCTGTCGGTTTTTCAAGCGCATCAAAGGTAGAGCGCTGGAGCAGTGTGGACGGTTTTTGTATAGCGTGCAACACGATCTGCAACATCGGTCTGCATGCGGGTCTGACTGTTCAGCATAATTTCTTCTTATTTTCTATAAACACTCCCTGTACGGCTGTACAATTTTTAAGCACAATTTTGTTTTGAATGTATATTTTGTTTCATTTAGTAATTTACGAGTGTTGGAGACTGTAAAAACAATTAAAATACCTGTAAGCTGTAATGCTAATTTAAAAATACTTAAAAAAAACTTTTGTTCTCCACCATCGTCGTCGTTTCCGAATTTTCCCCTTACTACTCGCCAAAACCATGGACGTCGTGCTAAACAAATGAGTAGGTATAATGTAATGTTTCCTCTTCTGAACCCATTTAACACTAAAATATAACGAAGATGTGGCAGGAAAAGTGGATTTGGCGGTGGGGTGATTTCGAGCGGAGTATGTTCGCACGAAAAGGGAACGCTCATGTTGCAATCGCGGAGCGGTCGACTTTTTTTAACCGCTCCGCACCTGCAATGTTGCAATACATGTTCGGATCGCCCAAGTTATACGCGCCTTTACCATACGCGTATGATATATTCGTCTTTCTTGAGAGGTAGATAAATTGAGGTTTTGGGGTAGATAAATTTGATATTTAGTGGGTAGGAGGGGTGCATGGATGAGGAAGTAGTATGAAGTGTCCCACGAGCCTTTAGAGGCGAGCCCAAAATATTATCTCGGATTTACACCTCAACTGAATTCTATTGGTCGAAAGGCAGTCGCAAAGTAAGCGAGTCAGCTGGGTTTCCTGAGAATTTGTAAATATGACATTTATGGTAATTTTATCTACCCCAATATGGCCGTGAGCTCACCTGGTTGTATGGTAGTACACAGGTACTGCTACACGGATTTCAGCGCCATATTTGGTCCCTCTTTTCTTTAGGGTAAACACAATACATATCATGAATGAAAAAATTGTCATGGTAACCGTAAACAAACGCGGAATGCGGTCGAAATAATAGTATATTATATACCTAGGAGCTAAAGTGGTCCTTTTCAAGACGAGAGGAGAGATGGCCAGCCGAGGTGAAACCGAGGCTTGCCACTCCTCGAGGCTTGAAAATGCACTTTTAGCTTCGTGGTGTATATACTATTATTTATTCTACAACAATAAACGTAATAATCAATTTTTAGGTGTTTTAGAGTATTAACCCCCCCGCACAGTCCGTGAAAATTACTTTAGAGCCTAGACTCCAAAAACCGTGAAATTTGCGGCCGTAAAATATTTTAGCTCCTAGACTCGAAAAGAGACACTTTTGGGACTCATTCGCGGCCGTAAAATTCGGTTTTAGTATCATGTAGAATAAAAATAAAAATATCCTACTTGTCAATGACATCAGGTGACAATTATAATCATATGAGGGACCAAGTATGGCGCTGAAATCCGTGTTGCAGTACCTGAGCAATAGCTTTTTCGAAGTCATATGTTTAATTCATTGATTTTCTTCAAACAAATGAATGCAATAAACACATGGCTGGCGAAAAAAATATTGCTTGTTGTTAGAGAATAGGCCCCCTGTGTTTTAAAGGTTCTCTAGCGTACTCGTGTTTTATAGTGCCTTAGCAACGCTTGCTCTCACGCGATGCTTTTGTTTCTTCTATTTGATTTCCCTCAAATGAAATTTTGTGGCAGATGGGAGATTCTACTGAACAAGTTAAATTAAATAAGTATTTAAATGACATTAAATTTCAAAAAGTTTAAAGTTTAAAATCTCCGTATTCGATCGTAGGAAAAATAGCGTACGATACTGAGCCGTAAAATCGCAGTACGAACTCGGCCGACTATGGCACTCGACTACGTCTCGTGTCACAAACATTGCGCCTCGTTCGTAAAACGTTCCTTTACGCATACGTATCGTAATCTACTATTTTAGTGGATGATTTCTACGAAATTGGTTTTATAAGAGAGCGAACCCGGCGAAAAGGCTTTTTGCGAGCGAACACTGCGAAATTAATTTTTTAGTGAGAAAACCAAGAGAAATTGATTTTTCAGTGGGGAAAACCCGTGAATTACAATCCCAGTGCGAAATTGATTTTATAGCGAGTAAAAGCAAAACTCCTAAAATTGGTTTTTAGTGGGCACCAAACCATACGAAATTGGTTGGGTCGGGGAGCTAAAGCGAAACCGGTGAAATTGCGGGTTAAGTGAGCAAACCCCGCTTAATTGCTTTTTTATCTAGCATAA
Source organism: Corythucha ciliata (assembly GCA_038030265.1). NCBI lineage: Eukaryota > Metazoa > Arthropoda > Insecta > Hemiptera > Tingidae > Corythucha > Corythucha ciliata. The sequence goes on along the minus strand of CM075942.1, from coordinate 20,721,396 downwards.
CTCGTGAAATCTTTTTTACAGTGCGGAGAACCCGCGAATGATTTTTCGGGCAAATAAGTAGCATTAGGGGTTAGGATAGCGCTCTTACAGGATAGTTTTGGGGCAAGGAAAATTGAATATTTTTTTCCTGGGATTGAACTGACTGCAGTTCCGAGTACTTCCGTGCCGCATTGTGAGTTTGTAATGGAAATTGTGCGTTTATTTTGAGTGTATAGGTGGTTTCTTTGAGTACATTGCTGTAGTTATGAAACTCAAAATCAGGATAAGAAAATTGTCGGTTTTGTGTGTTAACAGTAAATTGCATTGGCTGAATTGCTGGCTCGGACCCCATTATAATGAGTTGCAGTGAAATCATCCTTTTTTCAACGAAAAATTGGCATGTTAATGTTAAATTTAGACTAAAAAATTACGTTGGATTTTACCTACCGCTTGCGTAAAAGAAACACAATAAGGCTTTCAGATCATTGGTGAGGACGGAGGAACTCAATATTGACCCATCAGACTCACTAAAGTTTTTATGCTAGGCCGAAAATGAAATAAATGTATATAATGAAATTACTTTGCTGATTGATGTAATTTATTTTCAACACCGTTTCAAAATTAATGCTTACATTACTGCAATACAAATAGGTACATTTAATTTTATGAGGGGGAGGGGCTACTTTTGACTTTATTGTTGTGATTATCGTTATTTCACTTAATACAACTCGCCCTTTAACCTCTTTGAACTCTTTTATCGGGAAGGAATCGTAAAAGCAAGTGATGGAAAGGGGAAGAGTTAAGTTTTTCTAGACAAGAACTGGAATAGGAATGAGCTGCACGGACTGTGCCCGAGGAATAAGTTGAAATTCCTCATTTAAAAATGGAAAATGCTGGCTTAAAAAAAGAACCTGAAGATATATGTCCTTTGGATGAAAAATCGCACGAGCCAAACTGCCGATCGACAGAGGATCAAGAAGTCAGGATGGCTGAAGGAGAAGCCGAAGCGGAGATGCAACGTGAGTTTAAATGAATAAAAATTAATAACACACTTATACTTTATACATGTCATGCCAAAATTTCACTCTCGACCAACTTCTCATACAAGAGCCCTATCCCCCCATAATAGGCAACTCAACCGTTTTTGTTTGCCGGGTTGTAGTGTACATTTATCATTTCCGACAGTAAATGGTTAAAATCCCTTTTTTATTATTCAAGTCTACAGCGGCCTAATTACATAAATGAAATTATAGTTTATAATTATTGGTCTTACTCAAACTTGGACGAGTTTTGAGTGGGCTGGGTTCGGTAATTGGATAGTCAAATACTACTCGCTAGTAAAATTATTAGCGAGTAGTATTGCGTAGATTTAATAGTTCCCACCCGTCCCAACAGGCCTGTAGGCTCAAACGAAATCGCGTTCATTGCTAATTATTCATGCCAATTTCGGGGGTGGATGGGGGTCATAGAAACTGTTTATGGTGGCGTATTTGTCTATAATTCATCTATCATATTTTCTCGCCTTCCTTATGGACAGATTCCCAGAGGCAAGGGGGTCAACCATGAGCTAGCGTAAAAATCCCGTCAATCGCGGTCAACGATATAGTATAAACCTGGATTGCTGACTAGCGGACTGGAGGGGCGTGGAGGGGGCAGGTCGTCCCCTGATAAACAATCACCCTGTCCCTCTCCTTGTGTAGTTATGGCAACACAACTCTCATCCCGTATTTACTTTGAAACTCCACCCACTTGGGAGCTTATTTGATGGCTATTCTTCAGCAGCTGGCTCATCAGCAGTGATGAGCAATACAGTTATTTTATATGTATATCGTTGATCGCGGTATCTACGGCGTTATAACATTATTTGGCTGGTCTCTGGGACCAGGTATGTCCAAAAAACAAAATTTTACAGGAGAACGATTTTAAGTTTTTGCTGCAACTATAAATAGGTAACACCTGGTTACGTAGAATCTTAACCAAACTCTTCCTACTGCTTGTGGAGATGCCTTCTCACTCGCAAATGATAGAGGAACTCGAGACAAATCTATGAGTGGAGCTGCCTTACTTTTCACCAGAAGTCGACTTACCTGCTTTTTCCCAGATACCATCCATTTGTGATAAACCGTTCTTACTTACCGCTTGCGTTAGTTTTAGGGGACATATACAAGTACTACCCCTCGCCCAGAATCCTCATCGTTTTACGCGCATAGTATTTGGAATATTTCATTTTTTATGGTCTCATATGAAACCTTGTAGTCTTTAGAATAGACGATTTCCGTGAAAAAAGCGAAGGTTTAGAACTGCAGGTTATGGGTTTATTTCTAGTTGCCGAGAGCCTCTTTAACAGTATTATTTTTGTCAAATTGCTAGCATTACTACGAGTATATTTCGGTTTCAAATACTACATGATTTTTGAGTTTTACGTTTATTTCGAGTCTACAATTACACTTCCTTCGCGTGCTTCTCATCTAAAGTCAGAAAAATGCGATACTATTGCTGCTTCGGCGACTGTACGAGTTCTTCCGTTCCAGGTCGACCTGGTTTCGATCCAGCTACTAAATTTATCCCTTTCCCTCATCCATACCGGCACTTGACTGAAAACGTCCTAAATTGAGGAATAAAAGAAGTGGAAGTACATGTGAAGGCGTGTGATAAATGCGTAACTATGATGGGACTTCATGTTATGGTGCCGCCAGAACGACGAGTTTTCATCGGTACATTTCGTGTGTCGGAGGCTGAAGAATACATATAATCAGAATTGAATAACTGCAAATGTGGTTTTAGTTTGACGGAAATGAGAGAAAAGTAAGTTCGCGGGCCCACTGAATAATAATAAGTTCACTTCACACAACACAAGACAAGAGTAACCCATAACCTGGCCTAAGCGGGTTGCAAAACTGTTGAAGTAGGACTGAAGAGCGCATGAGTGGAAATCGTCTATTGCCCAACAGAGCCCGAATTTCAATTTTGACTTTCCTCGAATTTTAAATTAACTTTATAAAATTACTAGCAATGTTATGAATTTAATTTAAAATTAACTTTGCAAAATTACTATACTCGGATCAGCGAAAGAAAGTGCATGAGTGGTGGGAGGCCATAAGCCCGATTTTTCCCTCTCTTGACGTGGTTCTCCACTTTTATCAAACAACTGCAACCAATAACAGAGAGTTTTACCGATAAAATAGGAGAGGCTCCTCTCAGGTGATGGCGTGGTAGCGGTAAGTCATGTGGGTTTAGGGAAAAGAGAGAGGGTAATTTCATGCACATTCTTTCACCGATCCGACTGTAGTAATGTTATGAATTTAATTTAAAATTCGAGGAAAGTCAAAAGTGAAATTCGGGCTCTGCTGGGCAAGTCTCAGGACAGGAAGGTTTTATATGAGACCATAAAAAAAGAAATATTCCAAATGCTCTGCGCGTAAAACGGTGAGGGGTTAATTGGCGAGGGGTAGTACTTGTACGCCCCCTTTACACTACCTCATGGTTGACCTCCTGGGAGGGGTGGCACTCTCAGACCATCGTCATTAGTCATATATAGTTGTCATAGAAAGTACAATAGACAATAGAAAAAATCGAGTTTTAGTAAAGGGGCTCTATCCCCTTTTCAAGGTTTAATCTTAAGGGGGAGTTGCACGGGTGATTCCTCGACCCCCCTCCAATCAACCCTCGTCAACTGCTCGGCATACATTTTCTTGCCTTATTTCAGCAGCAATCCTGGTTTTTAAGGACTCGTTTTAATCTTCAGGAAATCCCGCATATGCAGTAGTTTTCCTTTTTTCAAATTTCATCCCAGAAGCTATTTTAAATTCGCCTTGAACTTTTACCTTGTAATCATGTATGAGAGAAGGACGGTGTTGTTGGGTTCGTCAAATACGATGAAATAAAACGGTGTTGTCTCCCAACGAAGATTTGTTCATTATACTTAAGAAAAGCTTTTCACCTTCTTAGAGGCATCATCAGTGTTAATCAAACCTACTAACCGGACGAAGGGGGGGGGGGTTAACTACATTCCTAAGTTTAAAATAAAATTAAATAAATTAAAAAACTCAACAACTTACATGAAATTTGAGTAAGACTAGATAAATATTACGGTGTTTGGTTGAACACCTTGTCTGTACTACCCTTTAAAGTAATTGTATAAAGAGAAGGCACACAAGTGCCGCAAGCAATGGGGTCTGGGATTTCTCCGCTTTGCGCTGATCTGGTTTTAAACAATTTCGAAAAGCAAAATATTATAAATGATAGCAACCCCTTTCTGTCAAAGATAAAAGTGCTATGGGAGGTACGTGGACGATATAATCGTAATTTGGGAGGGATGAGAGGAAGAGCTGAAGTCTTTCCTTGAGCATTTGAATGGCTTGGTACAATTCCTCACGTTTACGCTTGAAATTGAACGAGATGGAACCCTGAACTTCCTGGACCTTACTTTGAGGAGGGATGTTGAACGCGTGGACTTCTCCATATATAGGAAACCAACAGCTAGCGACGTATTGATTCCTGCTACATCTAAGCATGCAACGCAGCATAAATTGGCAGGGTTGAGATCTCTGGTCCACAGGATGCTTACCATACCTCTTCGCGAGAAAGAAAAAACAAGAGAAATGCGAACGATTTTGAAGACGGCAGTCACGAATGGTTTCGGGGAAAAAATCATTATTAACATGATGAAGAGATGGGAAGAACGACAACTAAAAAGTGCTGTCTTCCCAATAACGGAACAGTCAACGAATGAAGATGCCCGGCCCTTGCTACCGCTGCCCTACTTGGGACAAATTTCGGACAGAATCGCGAAAATCTTGAGGAGGAATGATTACAAAGTCGCCTTCATGCGTACCAATACACTGGGTGGATTACTCTCGCGAGGGAAGGATAAGACGGACGATCTCAATCAGAGTAGGATTTACCGTCTGAAATGTGGTTCTTGTCGGGAAACTACATACGTGGGCAGAAACGTCCGTAAGTTCCAGACCAGGTTCAAAGAACACCTTCGCCGAAAGGACTCCAGATTCTTTCAGCACATTGAAGTCTGCGGACGGGACAGTCAACATGAGGCCGAAATCTTATACGTGGAGGACCGGGGGCGTAGTATGATCAACACGTTGGAGGGAATGTGCGTATATGAAGAGCTGCAAGCAAATGACAAGTGTATTAATGAACGGTCAGAGGCAATTAATAGTTCTTTTGTGCCCCTTATAAAGCCCAGTTCACACCTATCATGCACGCTTCCGATCCGACACCGATCATGCATTTTTTGATAGGTGTGGGGACCGTAATAGGCGTTAATGCCGAATAATTGATGGCTATTACGCTTCTCAGCCCTCTCAGATTGCCTTTCCAACCCAAATATAGTCTAACCGTTACGAGGGTTTCCACAGTCTCCGATCCGACATGCATGATCGGTGTCGGATCGGAAGCGTGCATGATATGAACCTGCCTTAACGCGTTTCCCTCAGACGCAGCGAGTCCAAAAGGTTTTTAAAATTAATGATCTCGTATAGTGGTAAGATAGACATAAGTCACCATTATTCTAGTCAAAAAGAGAATCTGTTCCAAAGTATCTTTCAGCTCTCCTCCACCCCCTCCACCACCTCCCCCTATTTCCTTCCCACTATCCACTTGTGTGCCTTCTCTTTATACAATTACTTTAAAGGGTAGTACAGACAAGGTGTTCAACCAAACACTGTGATATTTATCTAGTCTTACTCAAATTTCATGTAAGTTGTTGAGTTTTTTAAGTTCTTTAATTTATTTAATTTTATTTTAAACTTAGGAATGTAGTAAACCCCCCCCCCCTTCGTTCGGTTTGTAGGTTTGATTAACACTGATGATGCCTCTAAGAAGGTGAAAAGCTTTTGTTAAGTATAATAAACAAAACTTCGTTGGGAGACAACACCGTTTTATTTCATCGTATTTCCCTTGTAATTTCACTGTTTTTTTTTCAACTTATTTGAAAAAGAAAAACTACTGCATATGCGGAATTTCCTGAAGACTGGAACGAGTCCTTAAAAACCAGGATTGGGGCCGAAATAAGGCCAGAAAATGTATGCCGAGTAGTAGACGAGGGAAGATTGGAGGGGGGTCGAAGAATCATCACTGCAGCTCCCCCTTAACACGCTGAGGCCTAGAGTTTAGGTTTCTGTTGGGGGGGGGGGTATAGGCAAAATTCGTTGGTCCTCGCCTAGATAAGAAGTTCTGAAACGTGGAAGAAAATGCATTGTGCCCATAGTTGTCACCAATATAGGGCAGCCTAATAGTGCAATTTCTAATGAATAAAATAATTAATGAAATGCAGTAAAAGAGAATCTTATGCCTGAAGGTGAAGAAGCAGAAGTAGGCAGCGAGGTTGAATACGTAATCGAGACAGATTATTCGGCATTTTGGTCCTCGGATGAGGAAGTACCTATACAACGCTATCTGATGCAGATATGTGAGTTCAAATGAATTAATTAGTAAAACAAATTTGTAATCTAAACGTATCCCTTTCCGTATACAGGTCCCCTTCCACCTCCGTACCAATGTCCCCAACAAGCTCAGTATCTCGCTCAGTATCAAGCTCAGCGTCAAGCTCAGCATCAAGCCCAGCGTCAAGCTCAGCGTCAAGCTCGGCGTGAAGCTCGGCGTAAAGCTCGGCTTAAAGCTAAGCGACAAGGTAAGCGTCAAGACCAGCGTCAAGCTCAGTGTAAAGTTAAGCTTAAATATCGGGATCTACCTCTGGACAAAGCTCAGCATCAAGCTCAGCGTCAAGCTGAGCGTGAAGCTCGGCGTCGAGCTCAGCTTCAAGCTAAGTGTCGAGCTCAGCATCAACCTCAGCATCCAGCTCCACATCAAGCTCCGCGTCAACCTCAGCATCAAGCCGTGCAGCAAGCTCATCATCAAGTTCCACATCAAGTTATACAACACAGTCCAGAACAAGTTTTACATCAGACTCCTCATCATGTTCTGCATCCAGTGCCGCACCAAGTACCTCGTGACGCTTATGTAGCTCAGCTTGAAGTTCCTCATCCGGCTCTTGTTCGAGCTTTTTGCGAAATGGTGCGTTATGCTCATCAAGTTCGCTGTCAAGCTCCGCATGAAGCTGGGCATCAAGCTCCACAATCGCCTCTTCTTCGAGCTACGATCGAAATTGTGCTTGAAATTTTGGGTAAAGCTCCGCGTAAAGCTCAGCATCAACCTCAGCATCCGGCTCTTGTTCGAGATGTGCTTGAAATGGTTCGTGCTATTTGGAGTCAAGGTCCAAACGAATTTATGCGTGATATTCAGCGTCAAGCTCTGAAACAAGCTGATGATCAAGCTTGGCAACAAATGAGACTGAAGTTGAACAAATTGGACACGTTGATGCAGCGTCAAGCTCAGTATCTAATTGCGCGTCAAGCCGAACATCAAGCTCAGCATCAAGTTCAGCATCAAGCTCGGCATCAAGCTCAGAACCAAGATCAGGATCTAGCTCGTGATCGAGCTCAGGATCAAACTCAGGAACAAGCTCAGTGTCGAGCTCAGCGTCAAGTTAACCATCAAGATCTGTATCTAGCTCGTCAGGAACATATATTGCGTCAACGAGCTCAGCTTCAAGTTGATCCTCAAGCTCTGCGTCAAGCTCTTCAACAAGTTCTTGAAGCTCAGCACCAAGCACAGGGTCAAGCTCAGGATCAAGCTGAGCATCAAGCTGAGCATCAAGCTGAGCATCAAGCTGAGCATCAAGCTGAGCATCAAGCTGAGCATCAAGCTGAATATCAAGCTGAGCATCAATCTGAGCATAAAGCTGAACATCAAGCTGAGCATCAAGCTGGGCATCAAGCTGAGGATCAAGCTGAGCATCAAGCTGAGGATCAAGCTGAGCATCAAGCTGAGGATCAAGCTGAGCATCAAGCAGTCCATCAAGCTGAGCAACAAGCTGAGGATCAAGCTGAGGATCAAGCTGAGGATCAAGCTGAGGATCAAGCTGAGGATCAAGCTGAGGATCAAGCTGAGCATCAAGCTGAGCATCAAGCTGAGCATCAAGTTGAGCATCAAGCTGAACATCAAGCTGAGCATCAAGCTGAATATCAAGCTGAGCATCAAGCTGAGCATCAAGCTGAGCATCAAACTGAGCATCAGGCTGAGCATCAAGCTGAGCATCAAGCTGAGCATCAAGCTGAGCATCAAGCTGAGCATCAAGCTGAGCATCAAGCTGAGCATCAAGCTGAGCATCAAGCTGAGCATCAAGCTGAGCATCAAGCTGAGCATCAAGCTGAGCATCAAGCTGAGCATCAAGCTGAGCATCAAGCTGAGCATCAAGCTGAGCATCAAACTGAGCATCAAACTGAGCAACAAACTGAGCATCAAGCAGAGCGCCAAGCTGAGCATCAAGGTGAGTATCAACCTCAGTATCAAGCTCTGCAACAAGATACGCAGCAAGTTCCGCGCCGAGCTCAGCGGCTAGCTCCGAATCAAGCTGAGCATCCAGCTCCACAACTAGCTCCATATCCAGCTCCACAACTAGCTCCATATCCAGCTCCGCAACCAGCACAGTATCCGGACATCAACATACCAGGAGCTTTTCAATGCACTGTATCACGGCACTAATGGACCTTGGCTATCTCGCTGTCCAAATGGACATACTACTCTATGTCTCCCTAAAAATTGGACATTGAATTTTGAACTGGAATATTGTCATAATACCGTAAGGAGTTTTAATAATTGATCTTACCGTATTGAAATATACGAATCAAGTGTGGATAGTGGTGGAATACCTACTCTGTTTCTGGACCGGATTTACCAGTTTGGGCACGGGCGGATTTAGAGTGCAATGTTTAAGAAGGGTTAGACCTGAGCTCAACCCCCCCCCCCCACTCTGATCTGCAAGATCAAATCAAATTCCAGATATTGTGAATTAAAGCTCAGTTGCTCGCAGAACGAGTTTCAAAGCTTTTTGTCTCTCAAAAAGTAATGTCATAGGATTGACTCCGTAGAAATCCTATTGCACCAGGTTGACTCATTGAAAAATCCAATTCTGCTGATAATTCACTTTCGATGCCCATATATCACGGATTGGACGCTCACACAACCCAAGTTCGTGGTTCTGGGTTTCAATAACCAATTCGAAAGTCTCAAATTTTGCCTGATTGGAATGATTGGGCGAAATAGTAGGGAAATCCCGTGGTTTTTACTTGGAAGATTGCCTGACATTTTTTGAGAAAAACTAAGACTCCACTTGTTCTGCGGCTAAAAGGGGATGTTTCGCAAATAAATCAGAGAAATCCGGTGAGTTTTGCTGTTTCGTCGCGAAGTTAAAACTCCCAAAAATCTTGTATTTTGGCTACTCCGTTCATGAAAATGAGCGAACCACGAGTTTCACTGCTCTTCGGATGGCATTGGCAGAAATCCTGGACTACGCCCCTGCAGGCTTCTTGTATAAGCTCTTAGGTACTAGGTTCTGGGGTGTGTGGGAGGGGGATTTGTGAAAATTACGAGGGCGGGGGGAAAAAAAACCTGTGATTTGGGCGATTGTGTTGTTGTTTAGATTTCAGAAAACTGTGACCTGGGTTATTCTGGGGTCTAAATTTGAGGGAGAAAAAAAAATCTAAATTTCAGCGAACGATTTCAAAAAGGGGCCAACCCGAGGAATGGTTTTTGAATTATTAAAAACTTTGAAATTGCTTTACTAGTCAGCTACACCAAATTGGCTTTTTAGCCCCAGCGAAATTACTTTTTTTTTTTTTTTTTTTTTTTTTTTTTTTTTTTTTTTTTTTTTTTTTCGAGTACGCAAAATTTGGGCTTCGATTGGGCGGGATAAACCCGTGAAATTGATTTCTCACGCACAACATAAATGAGTGTGTGTATTTGCCGAGCAAATAACCTCCAACTGCGCCCATGCGCATTCGAGTCAAAGATGGCGTGGTGGGGGAGAACTACTATAGGGTCGGCGTACGACGATTTCCAGGTATGGAGCGGTCGACATCCTGATCCAGCTATGATTGGCATTGATTAACGGGGGGGGGGGTGGATTTCGTAATTCTGCGTACACCTTGGGGTATAGGCATTGAAATGTTTCAAAACCGATCTCGCAGACATCTTTAATTTGGTTATTTTGCCGTTGCTCTACGATCTACGTCCCTAGTAAGCGGAAAAAGTATTTCAAAAATGAAAAAGAGTTGCAGTATGATTGATCAGTGAAAGCTCCTTCCACCAGTGTCAACTAGTCCCAACGTGTTATTAAATGGAAAGGTAAAACCTCTTTGAATTCTATTTAAAGACGAGAGTGCCTGCTCCCCCTACTATTGCTATTGGTTGGCTCTATCGCGATATATATATATATATAAATTAAGTTCCAGTAATCAACAGGCACGCTAGATTTTCCATTAAATTACCTGCGAAAATTACCAGTTAAATCCCTTCTGGAAAAAACCGGTTGACTAATGGCCAAAGATAGACTGTCCGAAGTGTGGTGGGGGGTCACCCCTTCACAAATTAGTGGTGTGTGATTGATATTTACATCTACGAAAAAGCTATTCATGTTATCGATTGGAATGACCGGGAGGGAATAGACTATCGCCGCGAGCGTGCTAGGAACCTCTCTTTTAAAGGCTTTTCCTTGCTCCAACGTGATGCTCGCATTTAACGGTTTTTTCGATGGATTAATAAACAAAAAAGTGCCTGAATTTAAACATTTGACATATCCTACTTTGGGAATCAAGAATCGCGATGCTTCAGTTTGTGTTTCTAGTCGGCGCAGTCTCTTTTTCTCTGGCTCACGACACAGTGAGAATCATGCTCGAATCCATCAATTCTGAGGCTCGAAGCGAAGTAATTACATTCGAAGGCTTGGCCGCTCCTGTTAATTACACTTTTTCACCAGGAACTGCCTGTTTTACGGTAAACATTTTATTTTGTATATGTCGCATCCATGTTGATTAATTGTCCACCGAAATGGATGTCCATTTCACGAAGTGGCTCCACTTGCCGTAACTTCAAAAAATTACGAGAAATGGACAAAAAATTGTCCATTTCTCAAATAGGAAATCGTGTTTTTCCAGTTGCTGAAATCAAGCTTTCCTTACTGCAAGTGGACGCACAACATTATCCTTTTTGTGAAATGGATGAGTGAGGAATCTCTTATGCGGAAACAAGTTTTTTTTATTTAAAAAGGTTATTTTATTGAGCACTCAAAAGCCCGCTAAAAAATGACGTTGTGCATCCACTTGCAGTAAGGAAGCTTAATTTCAGCAACTGGACAAACGCGATTTCCTTTTCAAGAAATGGACATCCATTTCATGAAGTGGACAATTTTGCCAAGTGGATGCGACATATACCTCGAAAAACAATTTTTTTGTACAAATAGGTAAGAGGTGTTTCAGATTGCAAGCGACGGGTCGTATTTCGCTGAGGAGTCGATGAAGCGTTTCTATCGAATGAAATCAGGGCCACAATTCGTTAGCGGTCCTCAAACTGTGGTCGCTAATTGTACCAGTTTCATCGCACTTGCAACAGATCGAAACTCTTTGAAGTCGGTCGTCAGACTTATTGGACGCCAAAACGGACGTCGCGTCTTGGCCCTAATTGAAAACGGTGATTTGGCGTCTTCCGAAAGATATTTTAAAGTGAGTTTTGCTTCCCCCCTCCCCCCGTCATCAACGGAATGATCTTATGTTCAAACCGCCAGAAAGAGAGCCACCTCTTCGGGGAAGCGGAGGTAGCTCTGTTCTTCACGCATGATTTAAAAAATGGTTATAAAATAGCGCAACCGCCTAGAAATTTGAAAAAAATCTCGCTTAGTGACGAAAATGCAGAGTGGGGTGAGGTATGGCAGCCTTAAAAGGGTCACCCCAGTAAAATTATTTTGAGTCGTTTGAATTCTTCTTGTTGCAGCATTCAGGAATTGCAAATTTCCAAGCAAGGAAGATGGTGATATCAACAAGAAATTGTTCGATTTTCGTCAGAATCGGGGAGATTGATGGAGATGGCTCGACAAGTATGAACCAGCGTTTTAAAAAAATCTTGATGTACATGACAGGTGCTTTGCTCTAGGACTTTTCGGGGGTATCGAAGCTAAAATCCTGAACGATATTGCCCATCATCTAAATTTCACCTACAAATTTCTCACCATTGACTCCGGCCCACCGGCGGCGTCCGGCGAATTGGTGAACGTATCGTCGTGGCCCAGTGGACTCGTCGAACCAATCGTTCAAGGTCTCGCTGACGCGGCTTTCTGCGGCCTCTGGCCCGACCATCGGAAATTGCTCGAGGGTTTGGAGATGTCTCGCCCTGTCCAGTCGATGTGCGTCACTTATTTAGTTCCACGCCCGTCACTTAAGAACGCATCGTGGAAAATTGTTTTGACGCCTTTTGACTCTCATCTTTGGATGGTACTGACTGCGACTATGATCGGCTTTAGCGTGTTGATAAAAGGCGCGTCTCTCGCCTCGAGGAAAATCCTCGGCGACCCGTCGTCAGGTCAGTTTCCACAGTTGCACGAATCCGAGTAAAGCCTTATTTTTATTAATGTCCACAGAGTATGAGTCATTCGAATACAACATGCTCATAGTTTTTGGCATTCTTTCTGCTACGAGTTGGCCAAAATTTCGACAGTTGATGGCCCCGCTAAAACATCTAATTTCTTGGTTAAACACACTAATAATAATAAAACACTTTGGTTGGTTTCGTTATTCGTTTTTCACAATTAGGTGGATCCTGTTTTCAATTCTTCTAAACACTTCCTATTCGACCACGCTAATTTCAAACTTGTATACTCCGAAACACAATCCTAAACCATCCACAATCGCAGATTTGGTTGAAGATGGCTATTTATGGAGAACAGAGATGAGGTTTCCTGGAGAAAGTTTGTGGGATGTAACGGTAGTAATGATTAATTAAATTAAATTAAATTAAATTATGCTAATAAAACGGGCGTTTAACGTTTAATAGCAGCGGCAATATAATAGATGGATGAGTCGACAGCGTATCCTACCGCCGAATTCAACCTATGGATCTTCAAGTGACGACTCCTATTCGAAGCAAGCTATTTTAGGGGTCATCATCGGTAAAACTTTCTCCCCCCTCGCAGTCACTACCCTCCCTCTGGACTATTTCTCCGACTACGAAGTCATGGACAAATGCGTCGCCACTGTTTACGAAACGTTCTTCTTCAAAACGGGCTCACCCCTCGTCACTGGATTTAATGCCTGTCTGAGAAAATTGGATGAAACGGGCATCGTCGAACACTACCGTCACCAGATACCGTACTTCGCCGGTGATTTTCCGACAAAATCTCTCGATAAAGCGTTGTCGGTGAAAAGCGAACTTCACCCGATCAGTTTCAGTCACATCTCCGGTATTTTTGGCATTCTTGGATACGGGTATTTATTCTCTCTTTGTGTTTTAGTTTTGGAGGTGCTTTACTACAGACTTACGACGACCCTCGTCATTAAAAAAAGAACTGTCTAACGATTTTCGGTATGTTCCGTGCACTTGGAATTAAAACAGGTTTCATCGCACTTGATTACTTTCAACCATAAAAAAAGTTGTTGAGCACCTATAATTAAATGTCGATAAAGTGGATAATATACTTGGTTTAAGAAGTCCCCTCTCCCATTCAGCACCTTAATTGACCCTTTCCACTGCACAATAACGCGTATTTTCAATATTGAAAAAAAAAAAAAAAAACAACAGAAGTTTCAGCTCAGTAGTTTCAGGGGAGGCTTGACCAGCCCTACGATTGTGTTGTGCGGGTCTTTCATATAACGCATTTGCATTAGGCGCTTCAGTATTTTGTCATGTTTGAGGGATTAGCGACGAAGAAAATGCCGGCTAGGGAAATGTTGAATTCGACGCTGTCCAACCCCCCTCCCCACTTCCACCAATTATATTTATGGAGGAGGGCTGTCAATCGGGTGTAGAGTAGAGACTTACGGATCTCGGTCTCGGTCATTAGCCAGATGATCTCGGTCTTAGTCTCGGTCTTGTACTTAAAAAGTCGGTCTCGTCTCGAAAGTCTCGGTCTAATGATAGATGGGGGGGGGGCTAATCAAAACCCTTCTTCCTACCACGGTACACCCCCACGCATATGTTAAGAGTGACTTTGCCAGATCCCCTGTTACCCCACCCCCTAGATCCGCCTACGTCCAAGTACAATTTTCATGAAAATGCGTATGTTAATGGAACAGAAAGTGATTAAATGAAAAGAGATGAGGAGGGGAGGCTATTTTCATAAAAATCATTTGAGTACCTATCATGAAAAAACGGTTTGTCATGAGTCACAATAACTGAACAAGATCAAGTCAATGTTGAGTTTCCAATGTACAACGTATCTCAATACAACCAACGTTGGTCAATATCGTTATGCTGCTTGGGGTAGTTCATTTTGTGGAGTCTCCGATTCGCCCTTTGATGCTTGATGCTATGTGTGTAGGTCACAGTATTCCAAACTTGAGAAATTAGAGGCACGCTATTTCTGAACTAAACGAGCCGAGTTCGGGCCGGTCTTCGGTCCGGGCTAAAGACCGGAACCGGTTTCCGGAGAGGAGAGCATTAGATTGGATTCATTTGTTGCGTAAAAAGATCTATACCGGCACAATGTGCATCGTACACCTATTATTAATGTGATTTTTGGATCACACCGAGACCGAGACTAAGGGCCGTATTCAGAAACCCACCTTTACAAAGCCTTAACTAAAGGAGTTGAAAAATGTGATGGTTTATAAAAAGGTGTCATCTGTTTTGAAGCGCTTAAAGGAGTTGTAAAGGTTAAGATTGGTTTCTGAATACGGCCCTAAGTCTCGAGAAAACGAGACTTAGGGCCGTATTCAGAAACCAACCTTTACAAAGCCTTAACTAAAGGAGTTGAAAAATGTGATGGTTTATAGAAATGTGTCATCTGTTTTGAAGCGCTTAAAGGAGATGTAAAGGTTAAGGTTGGTTTCTGAATACGGGCCTTAGGCCCGATTTCACCAACTTCTTAAACAAAGATCAACAGCTAATCACGATTACAATGTAAACACTTGTATCAGAATTCATATGGGTCGCTATTGGCAACTAATCCCTAAGGCCTAAGGCCATAGAGATAATATAACATGGAGGGAGTCTTGCTCCAATATGACGGCATATGAATAGGTTATAATATGACTGTCCATTAATATAAATAAATTAAAAAATGAAAACCTCCCTTTCTGGTCAGTGAGTGAACTTTTTTTTAGTTTATCTAACGATAAAACCTGATTCATATCAGCTAGCCTTGTTCCAACAAAACAAGGGGATTATTATTACATCAAAATTTGCGTTTTAGTTTTCTTGAAAATGTATTTGGACGACTCAAGAAACAGAGAAAATACGAGACATATTGTAACTTTCAGAGCCCGTGTGCTAAATTTAAGGAATCATCTTCGGTAATAAAACGCACGGTGTCGAAGTCCACTTCCAATTATGTGTTGTGTACGTACAGCCCAAGAGTGACTTTGAAAAACGAATGGCACATGGCAGGGGCTATGCCGTAGAGTGGGTCACTCGTCTCGTGTCCTCAATCTCCCTCAGCGGTAATCGGAAAACCTCCTCACTTTTCGGAAATACAAACGGTTCTTTCTTCTTCGCAGCCCATACGAACGTGTGGTAGCGGTTCTTTGTATCTCGTAAACGCCGCGATTCATGAAAAGAGCGGCTGATCCGGGCGGTGGTGGTTCGTGCGATACTAGCAACTGTGCTCCACTAAACCGCGTTCGTTCGGCCGACGCTCCGGTCGGACGTGCACGCCCTAACAGTTCAGAAGAGGGACGAATGATCCCATATTGAGAAATTTAAAGGAACCGCGTCCTTTGCCGTGTAAAGCCTTTTCAGGATCGAATAGAATGGATCTTTTCGGTTCGTTCGGCCGAAGCAGGCGCAGGCGTGTTTGATCGTTCATCTTTCGTCCCACTGAGCTTTGAACTGAAGAAACTCGGCTCCAGAGCACGAGCGTATACAGTGTTGCAGTTCAGACGTCAACGTATGCGCCGGAGTACCGTTCCAACGGGCGGGAAGCGACCGGCGAAGTTCTTGGTAGTTTTATATTCTTTATAAGTTCATGGAGAGCTACAATAGATCTACACTAGATGTTAGGCCTCATATCGGGGTCTCGGAACTCCACGAATAGGTGCAAGACGGGAGAAAGGCAAAAACCGTTTCATCAACTAAAGTTCATATTCTTCATGACGCGTGAAAAACGAAGTGATTCACTGAACTCAACAATTTCATTGTGTATGGTGGGACGAACCGTTTGGATTTAAAATTTTAAGTTTAAAAAATTAATAAAATGAATGCGCACGAATATCACAGATGTTAAGGAATTAATTAAGCCAACGGGAATGATTACAAATAAAAGATTACAATTTTGTTTTTTAGGAAGTTTACGTTGTGCAGGTTATAAAAATAAGGGACACCCCCGCACTTCATCTATGTGGTCCATATGCACCCCCTCCAACACCCCTTCCCCATCAAGGTTCCCTCCATGTATTCTACCTCTATGCCTAAGGCCCATTTTCACCAACAAAATTGATCTCGTTTAAAGTTGATCGTGATTCGTTGCCAATAGCGACCTATGTGCATTCTGATATAAGTGTTTACATTGTAATCCCGAATTTTTGAGGCCGAAGTTGAAGATATAGAAAAAATTCACTTGTTTTTTGCTATTTCCTGCTAAGAGGTCCATGAAATAATATTTTTTGAGTTTTAACGCGCAAAATTTGTTAAATTTACCACATTTTTGGACGGGGTCATGATTGACCCCGTCGTCCCCAAGTGGAATTTTTTGGAGTGACTATAGGAAGATTGAATAATAAAATTTCTTACGAGAAATGGAAGCTTAAATGTATTAAAGCCAGGAAAAAAATGGACCGAAATTATGAACAACGATAGCGAGAAAGGCTTAAGAGAAATTTACATACATACATTTTTTGATTGATGATATTGGCTGAAGCAGTTGCGATCCGACGTAAAACACAAATAAATGTTACATGTCTCACAGAAATTATATGTTTTTCTATCCAACTTTCTCGGACAATGTGCGCATCTGTCTCTCTTGTCTGATTTCACTAACCGGTGAGCCCCTCGTGCATTTTCCAGCGACTCAAGCCTTCGCCTTTTCTCGCTGCGCCTTGCGATGGAAGGAGCCGGAGCCTTCCGACTAGTGAAGTTCCCAATCAAGCCTTTCGCCACTTATCTTCTGAATTCTAGGGGAGTCATTGGGACGAAGTTGTCACCTTCACTTTCCCCATAATTATTGTAAACGATGAGGCTGTTGTTCACCGCGATGTCGAGGAGGTCAAAAAATATTCGTATATAAAATTTAATTTTTGACTTCCTGTCAACTTCGTAAGTCACTTTTTTTTGATCCATCAAATCTACGCCTCCCATAAAAGTATTGTATTGCTGGACTAATGTTGGGCATGAAACGGTCATTTTTTCTGCAGATCCCACTTGCCTGCGCTTCACGCCTATTTTAGAGTCAGGGGATAAAAAATTGGAGCACAGAAACACGTCCCGATTGTCTCGCCATTTCAATACAGTTACACCATGGCTAGAGTAAGAAACTGATTCACCCCGGGACAATTTATTTTTCTCTTCAAATTTGGGCATTTGTTTTCTGTTTTGCCGGACAGTACCACAAGCTCTAATGTTTTTTTTCATAAGTTTGTATTGAAGAGAACTTTACCATATGTTCGTCGATTGATTGATGATGAGATGGAGAGAACGCCGTTTGAAACGCCGAATTGAAATGGTTTATCAAACTTCTTACTTTGAACGCCCTGTCGTAGTCATCATCTTTTCTGTCAGGCTGTTTCGTGTTGTCCGAGAAATGTAAATTTGACCTAATCTCTTGAAAACGGTCACGCGTCATGACGTTTGCAACATAAGGAACTCCAAGGTCAGGCTCCGTAGACCAATAGTCCCTAAGTTTCGGCAAGATATGGTAGCTCATTATATAGTTGATCCCGATAAACGATTTTAGCTCGGAGATGTCCACCGTAAAATTTCGACCATTCTGTTGCGCATACAACTCACTCTCCCGTTTCACCAAGCTCAACAGATCTTCAAAATTCGAGACCTTTTCAAAAACCTTTACTGCCGATTCATCTTCTTCGAAATCAAGTAAACACTTCGAATAATCCAACTTTCGAGAGTCGTCGAAATCGGTTGCTTTGTACAACTTACGCCATTTGAAAGTCGGTACTTCTTTAATTTCCTCCTCTTCATTTCCCAGATTTACTGGAACAATCAAACGAATGTTCAAGTTTGGCTGACAATTACAGTGGGATAATTATAATGTACCTGATTGGACGTCTGATGGGTCGAGATTTGTCGATTTTATTTCTTCGATGACCACCTCTTCTATATTTTCATCATCTAAGTCCTTTTCTAGCAGAGCCAAATCTTCGTCATCGAGAGATGGCAGATGGTCTTCGTCGTCGCTGTCGTCAACCGCCAGTAGCCGAACGATTTCTTCGCGGTCATTGTCGATATGTAGTAATTTTTCTGTAACTCTGTGGAAAAGTCTTTTTTTCCATTCAAAGCAATACGAGAAAAACTACCTCCCAGTGAACAAATGAAATAAGCGTAGAAAAACACACACAAAAAGAAAGAATTTGAGGCATTCTGCTTAGTACAAGAATAGGAGAAAAAGGAAATTTGAAGCCGATGGGGTCATTGGCGACCCCATCGAATATATAAAGTTACTGATTACTCATGCATTATTTTTTTATGCAGTATTTATTTAGTGGTAGTATGGATAAAATACAATAACTTACTTTTTAGTTGATGTCATTTTATCAATTTGTTGACTAAAAAAGGGTAAAAACGAAAAAACGCCCAATTCGCACACAAACCGCCACTGAAAACCCCGTTTCACCGCTAATTTCACGCGTCAAGGGAGGTTACAAAGTTGAACCTTACTCCTAGCAATCGATACAGGTCGCGAGCCGGCGGTTCTTGAAACTAGCATCTATAATATTTGAAAAAAAGTGGTGGGGTCATATGTGACCCCTCGTCCTCAAAGGGTTAAGAAGTTGGTGAAATCGGGCCCTAGGGCCGTATTCAGAAACCCACCTTTACGAAGCCTTAACTAAAGGAGTTGAAAAATGTGATGGTTTATTAAAATGTGGCATCTGTTTTGAAGCGCGGTTGGTTTCTGAATACGGGCCTTAGTCTCGGTCCGGAGAGTGCAATCTCGATCTCGGTCCGGAGAGTGCAATCTCGATCTTGGTCTCGATTTCGAGACCGAGATTTTTACTCTGTCTCGGTGCATCACTAATCCGATGGAAGCGAGCACACAACATGTTGGTATTGAGAGGGTTCCTCAAGTCTCAACATTATAAAAATAATCAAATTGACCGTTTTTGTGTTTATACTGATAATTTAATTATTTGCTAGAGGAAATTTTCCACCAGTCATTCCGGAAAGAATCGTGGCGGTTGGTGGGGGGGGGGGCATACTGTTAGCGGATAGGCGGGGGGGGGGACGCATACTCGGTTTAAATAGTCTTCACTGTTTGATTTCAAAATGTTAGATGCTCCCAATGGCTAAAGTGTGTGGCCCGCTCTAGAGTCAAGTCGACCAAAAACAACACAACCAACAGCAGTTGGCCACTTTTAACCTCATGCGATTTTTTGCAAAGGTGACCCAAAATTCACGGGTCTCATACGAACTTTTTCGTGGACAGCGGCCCCCTAATGGGGAACTTGCATGAATGTCCGATTTAGGAGAAGAGTATAACGATGAATTGGCACATGGACAAAAGGATATCAACGGTAGTTGCAGCCCGATTGGGGTGTCTGGTGGTTTTTAAATAAATTTCAGAGTTCTTCAGGTGGGGTTGGACGGTGCGAAAGGAAATGACGTCAATGTACAGTTTTGAAGCATTTGAGGGAACTCTAAAATGTTTTGTTTACAAATTACAAGAAAAATTGACCCTCAGAAAACACATCTTCCCTTCACCATCCATTTCATTAACTGCTTTGACGTAATGAAACCCACACACAAAATTCTTTAAAATTCAGTTTTAAAAAACCCTTGAATGGTTTTAATGTTTAATGTGAGCAATTATCTTGTTGAGGAGGCCTCTTCAAGAATCACCAGTGCTTGAAAAATGTGCAAGTTCCCCATGAGGAAGTTTCACATTTTCCAAAAATATTTTTTTTCGATGAGGCATATCAATCCTTCCATGTAAATAAATATTTAAAACCCTTCAGAAATATTTTTATTTTTTAACAAAAGTTGGCATATTTGAAATCCCGCCAAAACGAACATTTTCCGCAACGTAATATCCCATGTTTACTCTGTCCTTTTCATGCCTCTAATTAGCTCATCTGTTTATCCTCCATTATTTTATTATTGGAAAGCTCAAGTAGAAAATAAGGCAAGGAAACACAACAAACCGCTCTCCGACAGCTACGTTACAGGCGAATTTTTGTCGGAAGACGCATATGACACAAACATGCTAGCTGGCGTGTTTGAAATGACCTAAAACTTCGAAAATCGCGTATTAATTAACTGCTGGATCATTTTACGAACGGATCACGATTTATGCTCTATTTTAGCATAAATAAACCTTTAAAAAATAGATTTATGAATAAGTTCTGACCCATGAAACTTCCTTATTGTCAGCCGTAAAGTCCTAAGAAAAGTTGCGTTGCACCGCTGGCCCGCCGTCGAGTGGAGAAATTCGGTCTGAACCAACAACCTGTGCGATACGCTCATTTTTGGCCACTTTGAGGGGTGCTGACGGTCCCGTACGGGTGTTCTGACGGGAACCAGTTCCATTCAACAATTTTATTCAAGATGGTCTGAGCGACTGAAAACCCCACGTCCGGCAACCGCATTTGACATTTGAGGCATTAACTTTGTTCGGTGGCTGCTGCCGGTACAGTAAAATTGGCAGTTGTCATGGCAATGTGTGATTTTGACCAATTAAATTGACGTGTATTGTTTATTCTGATTTATATGCACTACTGGAAGCAGCCAACGAACACAGCTATTATTCCCGACAACTCTTAATAAGGCCCTATGTCGTCTACTCTCATTTCACATTTCAATTGAATGGACCATACATCTTTTTGGAAATGTTGAATAGAATAGGTTTATAATTTCTTTTTGGAAAAAAAACATTGGATAAACTTCCTGAATTGGTAAGGTTTCAAATGACGTGCAATCATGTTAATTTCTTGGATTTCCCGAGGAGAAATAACCAATAAACTAAACAAAACACAGACACGGAAGTCAAATTCAGCGACGTTTTCTCTACCACGTCTTTTTCTCAGAAACTGCTCGCAGCCTGCTGATTTTCTACTTTATGGAGGTGGGTTAACTAAAACTAGAATCTTGATTATCTTACTAGCAGTAAAGGCTGGTTTACACGAAGCCAGTAAGCGAACCAGTCGACTGGCACCAGTTATTGGAGCCTAAATGCTCCACTAAAAGCTTCTAAAGGCAATATCGTTTAGAAGATTCAAGTTACTGGTGCCAGTCAGCAAAGTTCAAAACGATGGATATCAGATAAAAAGCGTAAACTGACTATATGGTAAGTGAATGCAGGGCTGGAAGATGAAAATTTCGTTCACACCTTACCAGCAGATGCACCAGTTCACTTTTTGGGGTGGGACTGGGAGAGGCTCTGGAATGCTCACTGGATTAGAGTACTTGGATTTCACTATGGAGAGGGAGTCCAGCGGCCAATTGCGTTTCCTTGATCTAGTCGTCAAACGAAGTGGACCAGCTTTTCAATTTGGTATACATCGGAAGGATACAGCGACGGATATGATAATCCCTATGAGTTCGCAGCACCACCCTCAACACAAGTTCGCTGCATTTCATTCGCTTGTGGACTCCTACGAGTCCCTCTGGACCCAGCGGAATACGTCGGTGAGTTGGAGATGATTTACCACATTCGCAGGTGTGAACGGCTATGGAAAGAAAGGAAATTGACAAACTAATAACGAAGAAAGGTAGACAAAAAATCATTAAGAGTATCTTTCCCAGTGTGGTCAGGGAGAGTGAGTCTCGGTGGATTCTCCTACCGTATGTCGAGGAAATATCGAGAGACCTCCAACATGTCCTGCAATCTGCGGGGTACCGGGTGTCGTTCCGCAGTGGAAACACACTGAAAAGCTTAATCAGCCATGGGAAGGATCGTGTTCCGATCGAGGAAAAGAGTGGAGTATATAGGTTAGGCGCTTACTGGCATCGTGTAAAGAAACCAGCCTTAAATGAAAGACAATGCAGTGAAATTCTATGGATTTTGGGGGGAAAAAATTAAAAAAAGAGGGAATAACATTTTATAATAATTGCTCAAAGTGGCCACCGTCTTCCCTTCTGCACAATAGGCATTATAGGGACCCACCGCATGACTCAGCTCGTGGCAAGTTAAACCTTCAATGGCGATTTCTGAGCTCTTCGCACAACGTCCGAATTCTCTCTGATTGTAGGTCTTCCAGTGTCGCTACTGGGCACCATTAGATCCATCTAATTTCAATTGTATTGTCTTTCATTTACTGCTAGAAAATGAAAGGATCTGGTTTCATTAACAATCTCCATGAAGCAGAAAATCAGAAGGCTGCGAGCAGTTTCTGAGAAAAAGACGTGGTAGAAAACGACTTCCGTGTCTGTGTTTTTTTTGTTTATTGGACATTTCTCCTCGGGAAATCCAAGAAATAATCAATTGTTGCACGTCATTTGAAAGCTTACCAATATCGAGGAAGTTTTTCCAAGGAATGGAAGAAAAAAAAAAAAATTATTTGACGGCAAGGTGAAAATCGCCTATGACAAATGGGTGAAAATACGAATAACAAGTGCCCTTCGGAATTTGGCTGCCCCACCACCGTTGATCTTGGATCATTTTAAAAGATAGAGTCAAAGAAAATTTATTGGCATCAACACCAAAATTATCGTTTTAACAAAATAAAATTAATAGCACACAGGGAAATAAGCCGGCCTTGTGCCCCCCCCCACCACATCCATGCTCATTTCAAAGGAAATTTTGTGCTCTTCCAATAAGCTATCTAGTTTCAGTCAAGCAACTATTGATGAGCGCAATGAGGGCATTTATCAGAGAAACATACGGGTTAGTAGAAAATACACAAAATGGAAGCAATGCCGAATTTCGAAAAACGTCAAATAGTGAACATGATGGCAAATGACGTGTACTATCACCCTATTTTCTCTGCGCATCTAATTTACGAACACCCTGTATATGAGACCCCTCAGTCTCTAAATAAACAAGGAATATAATTTAGAGAAAGCGTTAAATTATAACTTTTTCTCGAATTTTGCCGCGAATAAGCATTAGCGTTTGTTTGTTTTTTAGCCATGAATTAGCATTTTTCTCGATTTTATCCGTGAAAGCCCGTTTTATTCAATTTCTGAATTGGCAAATTTTCCACCTTCATGGATTAGATACATAGGTATTATGTATTTCTCAATTTGACCCGAAGTTTGCTCCCAAATTAGCGATTTTTTCAGTTTTAGCAGCGAATTAGCGCCTTTTCTCAATTTTTATCCGCGAATTTTAAGGCTTTTTCTCTATTCTTGCCGCGCATTTGTCTGGAGGGTCCGTCCCTTCCCCCTCGCTGTTACCTCGGTACGCAATACTGCACAAAAATAATCAACGTCTTCAGCTCAAATCAGTGCCTTAGAACTTCTAAGTTAGGAGAAAATTACCTTAAACTGGAGATGACCCCTAAGCGCACCAGGAGCGGATGCGACGTTTTGTCGTGTGTGATCGGGGTGGCAAGTTTTATAAAGAAAATTCTGAAAATTCACGGTTTTGGCGATGAATTGTAGGTTTTATTATAGGCAGAATTGCCAGTTATAGGACCATATAAATAAGGAGGTGCGGTGGTGAAATTATTCTTTTTTAACGAAAATAATTATTTTACGTTAGAATCAACGATTAACTACGTTCGATTTTATCTAACGTGTGAAGTAAAATATAATACTTAATGCTTTATGATTAGGGGTGGGGACGGTGGCACTCGATCTCGATGGACCCATCAGATTCGCTTAGGTCTTCATACAAGGGCGAAAGTAAAACGTCCTTATACAAGGCGAAAGAGAAATTAAATTACTTTGCTG
Source organism: Corythucha ciliata (assembly GCA_038030265.1). Taxonomy (NCBI): domain Eukaryota; kingdom Metazoa; phylum Arthropoda; class Insecta; order Hemiptera; family Tingidae; genus Corythucha; species Corythucha ciliata. The sequence goes on along the minus strand of CM075942.1, from coordinate 20,697,354 downwards.
ATTGATTGAATAAATTCTACTTGTGCCCTTTAACCTCTTTTAACACTTTTATCGCTAAGGATTCGTACAACGGAAAGGGGAAGGATTAGAAGTTTGTATAAACAAGAACTGAATACGGACTGTTTCTGAGGAATAAGTGGAAATTCCTCGTTGATAAATTCAAAATGCTGCAAAAAAGAGAAGAGTGTGAAGATAGATTTCCCTGGGACGAAGGGGATGCTCATGTGCCATGGAACAGGAGATGGTCCACGGAGGAGGAAGACGGCATAACACCTAATGATGATGAACTCGAAGAACCCGAAGAGGTGTGGCCACGTGAGTTCAAATTAATAAATTAATATCAAATTTATAATGTAAACAAGAACCCCCCTCCACAACCGTATGAGTAACTCAACCGAATACATTGGCCGCGACGTGGAGTACATTTAACTTTTCATTCGTGTAGTAGCTCCCGCCCTGGTGGTGCCAAAAAAATAAATACGGTAACCATTCTTCAAGTTTTCATTATTTTTATAATGTATTTTTAATTTCTGTTGCGGCCTAAATTGAATTTGTAATTTGTTGATCTCATTCAAACTTATATGAGTATTAATCAGACTCTCGCATTTGGGGTAATTGTATAAGTATAACAGTGAGGTGTAGCGTTGATTTGATTTTGATAGCTCCTCACTGCTGAGAACTCACCTGCCCGAACCAAGGCGTGCGGTCTCAAATGAAATCGCGTTCGTTGCTTATTATTCGAGCCAATTACAATGGTAGGGGGAGGGGAGCAAACGAAGCAACTGGCGTGTTATTGCGTTTTTACCTTTAATTCAACCCTCACTTTCAAACCCCTCCTTTCCAAGAGGAAAAACAAAAAAAATCCAGCTCACGTTCATTCCTAAGCCAAATGTTGTTACCCCCCCCCCCCATTATAGGTCAATATTCGCGGCCGTGGTCGAGCTGACAAACGAAAGGGCATGAATCAATATGTATCGTTCGATCGAACCAACCGATCTGCCGATTAAAGGCCTTGCCACACCGAACGCGAACTGCCTCGTGGACTGGTCCGCACGCTGAAAAATTATGGTAACGGGGCATACCTCACCCACGTTATCATGGGTTTTTGGCGAGCGGACCAGTCCACGCGGACGCGGTATTTCACGTTTTGTGTGGCAAGGCCTTTTATGTTCTAGAAGTTCTGAAATGTGAAAAAAATTCAATATGACCCACATTTGCCAGTGCCACAGCTATTAGGGCGAGGCGAATAGTCCATTTTTTCATAAATGAACTGAACTGTAAAATAATTTATGCCTGAAGATGAAGAAACGCAAGTTGACAACGAGGATGAGGATGTGGAATTTGTGGTCGAGGAAGATTATTCGGAATTTTGGTCCCCTGAAGATTACGAAGAATATGCCAGAAGACCGGAACAATACTACCTGATGCAACTGTGTATGTTTAATTTAATTAATATATGTAACAAATTTATAATCTAAACGTATCCAGGTGGATCGTATTTGGTTCCATATGAAGGTCCTTTTCCACGTTCTTACCCAAGTCCGCATCAAACTCCACGCCAACCTCCGCATCAAGCTCTGCTTCAATCTCCACATCAAGCTCCGCATCGAGCTCTGCTTCCAGCTCCACATCAAGTTCCACATCAACCTCCCCGTCAACCACCACACCAAGCTCCACGTCAAGCTCCGCACCAAGCGATACGTCTATCTCTGTATTCAGCTCTGCCCCTGCATCCAGCACTGTATCCAGGTCCGTATCAAGCTCTGTATCCAGATCGGCACCCAGGTGTGAGCCCAGTTATGTACTCGCCTCAACAGCCACCTCAGTATTCAGCACTGTATCGAGACGCCAACGTACCCGGTGCTTTTCGCTGCAGATTGTGTCACAGCGTCATTTGGCCATCTCACTATCAAAATGAACAATTCCTCACGCCCCCCTACTATAATCATGCAAGAACAAATTGAACATTGAATTTTAAACACGAAAATTGTTATAACGTCAAAAGGGATTTTAATAATTGATCTGACCGTATAGTGAAATATACGAACCACGGGTTGGAAATGATCGAAGTCTATATTTCTGATCCTGATTTACCAGATTTGGCGTAATTTATTGTAAGTTCTGAAAGTAATCAGAATGGACGAAGAAGCTGTCGGTTTTTAAATACTCACGATTTTGTATTCATTTATTTATTTATTTTTAAGCCCCTTTTACACGAGTAAGTTTTTTGATCAAATTAGCCATTTTGAAAAAAATTAACAGATGTTCCCTGCCTAAATGAGTTGTTTGTGATCAGATTGAACATATTTTTGAACAAAAAACTTACTCGTTTAAAAGGAGCCTAACACAGGCTGATTATTATGGCCGTGGTGAAAAAGACGAGTGTTTTTGTTTTCAATTATTTGTTTTGCCAAATGAAGGTCTTTTGGAGCTTTTCCATGAAAAACGCCGGAAAGCCGAGGCCAGTAACCGGCCAGTGAGTCTCCGATCGACTCACATGAAATGTTTCGGCTCCCGAAAAATGAGTTTTGTGGGAAAAATTGGCTGCGCGACACAGTAAAGCTCCTAGCACAGATATCAAAACACAAAGAAGGCCCTAAGTCACAGTAGAGCTCCAACCACAAAAGTTGGCCCAGTCAAAAAAAAGATAAACGCCCAACGACAGCAAAGCGCCAACCACCAAATGCTCTAAACACAGTTGGAATCACCAGTTACAGTAAAGGCCCTTACCTACGATCTGATCATATTCTCTTTACGTCGTCGGATGCTATAAGCCTCGTGCATCATACAGTCGGAGAAATTCAGTAGGATGGTCGGACGCGGGATATACTCTCTCTCCTCCACCACAGTTTTTAGTTAAGTGAGTTTGAACGGCTCTTGAGTTGCGTTATTGTTGAAAAAAACGAAGGACATTTCTTAATGGGCCGGAATCCCCCACCCTCTAACCATCGCCATCACTCTAGCAAGATTACACAGCTATTTGTAAGCGTTATTCTTCGTTTCCTCGAACGGCGAAACGGACGGTCCGCCGTGTCACCTTCCTCCAGTTTGTGGTCTTGGTTATGCCGATGGCTATAGGATCTGCCTTCACACCTGCGAACCCTCATATCGAATGTGTATTTGGCACTAAAGAAATAAATTCCACGAGTTTCGGCCTTTTTGATTTCCAAAAATAGAGTTTTCGTGATTTTAGTTGCTAATAAGCGATTTTTCTCAATTTCAGCCGCGCTAATTTATGCTTTTTTCTCAATTTTAACCGTTTTTCCAATTTTAGCTGTGAAATGTGGCGCTTGGCTTTCGTGAATTATCGCTTTTCTTCAATTTGAGCCGCAAACAATTGAATTCTATCCGCGAATTGTCTCAATTTTAGCCGTGAATGAGCCATTTTGTACAATTTCAACCCTGAATTGGCTTTTTTTTTGCAGTTCTGGGCATTTGGGGGTTCATTTGGGCAGTTCGGCTCCCCTCGCCATCACCTCGGCGGTGCCTCCGCTCCTGATGTTGGAGAATCTATTGACGTCTTTCATAAATACAACAGTGCTCTTACCGAGCTAATATGAACTAACAATCTGGGGTAACATCTGACCGGTGTCACTTGCCTTGTTTTGTTTATTGTGGTAGTGAGAAAGAAAATTATTGAAGTAAATCCAATTGAAAACTGAAGGACACCCCAGGAGGTCGTTTCACTTAGTCGTCACATGAGCGCTGGTGTATTTATGAAAGATGTCAATACACACAGGTACTGACAATATCCGCCATATGTGGTCCTTTAGAGAGGGGAGGCCTTGTGATTGGCTGGCGAGCCTAACCAACAAAACCGGAGCAGCGAATGGGAGTTATCAAATCTATTTGATCCGCATATGGGGGGGGGGGCATACATGGCGACTATCAGTACTCTTAGGAACTTATAGAGCCTTACAGATGCTTGTGATAACCTTGAAGTGACGATTTCAAGCACTTTATCCCCGCAAGCCGGCGAAAAGGCAATATGCCCACCTTTATATGTATAATAGCAATGGCTGGCTATGCCCATGAATTTACACTGTGATGCCCTCGTCAATTTTAGGGGCCACTTTATTGAGGAGTTGGAACGTTCTCTTAAAATCTCGTGATCGGTTATAGCTTGTAGCCGATAATTTCATGCTGATCCCTACACTTTCCTATACAAGCCGTACCGCACCCCTTGCATGACCATCGGTGTCGACCATCGGCGTGATATCCACTAGGAATCACTCAATTTCCAGACGATTTGTTGTCTTATCGTACATTAAGGAGTAATTTAAAATACTCGAACTCATACTGCTCCTTATATACTGACGATCAAATTATTTATTCATCATAAACTATTCTGAGTCATACGATTTATGCACCTTCCCCTCTTCCCCAACGGTCCCCACCACAATGAAATCCCTGAAAAACCCCTCATAATCATGCAGTTGTTAATTATACAACGACCGAAGAAGAATTGAAATGGGCCTTCGAAAACATGATTCATGTCCTCCCAATTATTTTTCCATTTTCTACCCACGTAAAGTTCTTGGAAAACAAGTTCTAGAAAATTCACGTCAAAACATGTTTACACCATCGGCGGGAGCAAAAGTTTTAATCGCGATTTCCTCGCTATTTTTTTTGTCCCTTGAACTAGCGTATATTGAGACTTTCGAGTATTTCCTGAAATTCCGTTACAATCATTAGTTTTATCTGTGAAATCGTGACCTTTTTTCTGCGAGATAGCAACAAAACTTCTCCTTATTTTACAGCATTTCAACCCAAACAGACATTAGAGTCTAACGAAAACTAATTTGTTTTTGATTTTATTATAATAATAAATTATGTAAAAGATCGGAGTTTAACGCAACATTCCCCCCTCCACCACTCCGTAACAACAAGATTATTCGTCCCTTTCATTATAAATCCTCCCTGACCCCTTCATAAAGATAAAAATCCTGTTTCAAAATAGCTTCATATATCTCAAATTACTTTCCTTAATGTTTCTAATCGTGAACTAGCCAACGTCTATATTGGTAACTTGAATGAGTTTGTGAAGTGATTTTTTTTTAGTCCCTTTTTTACGTAAATAGTGACGAGCCCCTTATTTGTTTTTTACTGTTTGATAGCACATATTAGACCCAGTTTTCACGGGTACTCAGTGCAGTTTTGTTAGGAATATCAAAAATGTTTAACCAAACGGGAAATTTAATGCTTCACACTGCGTTAATATTGGCGGTGGGCAATCAAATTCCTGTGGGAACTCATACGTTGGAGCACAACAAAAAGGCGCATAAAGGAGTTAAAGGTATTTGGGAGTGAGTTAAAAATGTTATTTCAAGTTTCCTGTAACAGAGAAAAAATGAATAACGGCCAACTTTTAGACCCTGCAGATGTCTGCTACGGGGATTACGGTTGCTATTCGATCAAAAGCCCCTGGGTGGCTGAGACGCGTCCAATAGCCAATTATCCCGACCCTCCAGAAAAAATCGACCCCATCTTTTGTTTGTACACGCGAAAGAATCCGGTCGATTGTCAACGTTTGAAACATGACGAAATCAAAAATATTACTAACAGTCATCTGGTGCCGACGCTTCGAACGTACACCATCGCCCATGGATTTTTGGAGAACGGTTTCAAAAAATGGATTCAGGTATGGTTTCTGTGATAAGAATTTTTTTCCCCAGGAAATGACGATTTTTTTTTTTAGGTACTGACGAGAAAACTGTTGAATAAATCGGATTGTAATGTAATCGTAATTGGTTGGGGAGGCGGTTCAAGCCCTCCGTACACTCAGGCGGTGGCTAATATTCGACTCGTAGGAACAATGACGGCATTTTTAATTCATTCGTTGCACGTAAGGACTTGTGAATTGAATTTCGTTCGAATATTTCCTCTTTTTTTCGTTTTTTAGAAACACGTTGGTTTAAAAACGGAATTTATTCACGCCATCGGTCACTCACTGGGCTCACATTTAAGTGCCTACGTCGGCAGTACGCTTCAGCAAAGGTTCAATTTGACGCTTGGTCGAATCACAGCCCTTGACCCCGCAGAGCCACACTTTTCCGAAACGGATCCGATCGTTCGTCTCGACCCGAGTGACGCCCTTTTTGTCGACGTCATTCACACGGACGCGACGCCATTCATTAAGGGCGGCCTCGGTATGAACGAACCGGTGGGACATTTGGATTTCTATCCGAACAGTGGAGCGGATCAACCGGGCTGCGATCACTCTGTCCAGGGGTTTATCGATAAGTCCGATGGGAGCTTGGTGAAAGGCAATATTTGGAGCGTAAAGTAAAAAAATGGTCATTGATAATAACCGGGGTCCCATTCTGTAGGTATCAGAAGATTTCTCAACTGCGATCACGTTCGAAGCTACGAATATTTCATGGAGAGTATCAGCGAACGTTGTGGATTTCTAGCCGTTGAGTGCGACTCATGGGAAAATTTCCTCGCTGGAAACTGTTTCGGTTGCCGAAACGAAGTGGTACCTTTTTTTTTTACCCCAAATTTTATGTCTCGTATAACTTAAAATCGTTTTTTCTGGTTCATGCAGAATCCAAACGGCAGTCTCTGCTCTAAAATGGGATTTCATTCAATAAAAACAGTCCAGGAGGAGTACGGTCTTGAATCGGGTGAAATTCATCCGACGATCGACAGAAGTCTCGTCAAATTGTACACGATTACGAACAATCAGCAACCGTATTGCAGTCAGTATATTAATTACAAACTAACTTAGCAGCTATAGACAGTTTCAACTAGCTTAACCCTCCCAATGACTTTCCAAGCGCGTCACTATAGAACTATAGCGCAACTATAGAAGCGCGCTGTACAATAGTATCAAAGGTTGTGGATTCGAACCTCACCGGGGAATTCCATTTAACCTCGAAACGTATAAGGTTGAATGCTCCTAAGCCTGACCCGAAAACCACGAAAATTGCCCTAATCGTTTGTTTAGCCAACATTTTCGTTAATCCCCTTACTTGGGTTCACGCTGAACGTAATTGTTTGTTTAGTAGTGTTCAGGGCGTAGAACCGTTTACCATAATTTGTGTTTGTTTAGCATTTTGAAACATATTTTTAAAAAAAAGCATTGATGGGTGCGATCAACTTTAAATTATGTAACCCGACCCATGAACGACATTTCTTGCTTTTAGCGGCATATCTGACGTGAATTCGTTTGTTTGTCATTTATAGTATTGAAATCGTCTGTTTAGCACACACTTTCAACAACTTTACAAGCCATTTAAACAACCACAAAACTTGGATGCAGCTAAATTCACGCTCCTTAACTCATGAACGAAATCGTTTGTTTAGTGGCCTATAATACGGTCGTAAAATCGTTTGTTTAGCCATATTTTTCGTTTGCTCAGTGAATTAAAAAAAAAATTGTTGATGTGCGATAAACTTCACGTAACCCGAACCATGACGAAATCGCTTGTTTAGCACCATTCATAGTCTTGGAATCGTTTGTTAACGTCTTATTAGACGAAAATTCCGTTTATTAAGCCTTTCAAGTCCTTTAAACAATAAGCAAACTTGGATGCGGCTATTAAGTTCACGTTTCCCGACTCATGGTCGAAATCGTTTGATTATTGCTGGGCGTAAAATCCACAATTTCCTTTTGGTTTGGCCTTTCGAGCAAAAAAAAAAAAAAAATGTACATGTACGAAATCATTTGTTTAGTGGAATATCTGGAATCGTTTGTTCATGTTTGTTTAGCCATATTTTTTGTCTATTGAGCATTTCACAATCACAACATAGTAATAAAAAAAAAAATAGGTAATGGGTTTGAGAGTTTGACGTGCCTCATGAAACCATACCCGCATGAACAAATCGTTTGTTTAGCGCCATTTCTAGCCTTAGTATAGTTCGATTAGCCGAAATGTTCGTTTGTTAAGTCATTAAACACTAAACGATCATTGAAGGAAATCTTTTGTTTAGTGGCATATCTGGACGTAAATCGCTCGTTTAAAACTTAACCAAAATTTCGACCACAAGCCGGCACTGACCGCAATCAAGTTTGTTTGTGGTTTAGACTAAAAAACGACTATTTCTTCTATAGACACGTAAAGAGCTATATGAAAACTAGAAATTGCGCTAGACAAACAATTTCGTCCATGGGTTGGGTTACGTGAAGTTGGTCTTTGTTTTCATTTAAATTATGTTTCAAAATGCTAATTGCTAATCAAACGATTTTACGTCCAGAAATGCCACTAAACAAACGATTTCGTTAATCGGTCGGGGAGCGTGTGCTCAGCCGCACCAAGTTTGTTTGTTGTTTTAAGGGCTTGTTAGGCTGAACAATCAAAAATGTCGGTTAAAAAACGTAAACAAAATATACTAGGTCCGTTCCATTGTTTTGCTAGTGCTGCACTTGTGTAGAAAACCGTGTGATCTCTCTATGAGATCACAAACCAGATGATTTTCTTCAAAATTGTAGCACTCGCGAAACAATGAAACTAAAGGCCTAATGACACCAACCGAGTAGTTCGGCCGGGTGGCTCGTCCGTCGAGTACTGGCCCGAGACCGAGCAGAGGAAAAATCACATGTTCGTCACTCGGCCGAGCACTGCACGTCTGTGGTGATTACACGTGGGTTTTTTCTCGGCCGAGTGCACTGTCTCGGATGAGCACTCGGTGCGTGTTACGTCTATGAAATGGCGATAAACAAACGATTTGTTTATGGGTATGGGAACGTGTAGTTGGTCGCACCCATTCTTGGTTTTTTTAACGGACGAAGTTTCGAAATGCTAAACAAACGATTTCGGTCATGTTCGGTGAGCGTGAACTTAGCCGCACCAAAATTTGTTTGTAGTTTGGAAGCTTAAAATGCTAACAGACGAAAATTTTGATTGAACAAACGATATCAAGATTAGATATGGCGCCAATCAAACGATTTAGTCCATGGGCCGGGCTTTCCGCACCCATCTATTTAAAAAAACAAAAAAAAAAAAAAAAAACGTAATTCGTACATTTGAAATGTCTAAGGTCAATACAGACTACTCGGACGTGACGTGGGAACACGCATTCCACGTGTGATACAAAATTCCAGAAAAGGCTTTTATTTGTTTTCGTTCACATTGGTCTGACAAGCATGATCCCACGTGTTCCCATGTCACGTCCGGGCAATGAGTTGTGAATGTAAACAAACAAAATCATTTTCTGGAATTTTGTATCACACGTGGAACAGCGTGTTCCCACGTCACGTCCGAATAGCCTGAATCGACCTTTAAAAAACTGAAATTGTGGCTAAACAAAACGGTAAACAAACGAATAGGACCGTGTTGTGAGTCGGGTCAGGTTTACGTGCATTTGGGTTGAGTCCTTTTCAAGCCATACAAATAGCGTTTGATTCCTTTAATTGAGCATTAATGAACCTCGAAAATAATATCCTCCGCGTTTAGACAGCCTGATCGTTTTAAAACGCGAATATCTTTCCGCAGAAAGCCTCTACAGGGTCTCAATCAACATGTCGTCATCAGCGCTCGCGAAAGAGCACGGTGGAGAGGTGGGAGCTTTCTCAATCCAGCTCATTGGAATCAAGGGACGAACAACATTTTTGAAGGTTCTCAGGTAAAATATACGCGACCCCGCACCCCCTTCTCATATTACTTCTCACCAACCACTGAACGCTTTGTTTTTTTGAACAGGGAGCAGCCATTCAAACCCGGTGGCATTTATACTCAAGTGGTCGCCGGTGCTAAGGTAACGCAACCAACATTTAACCAACAATGTTCATATCTTTCAATCACATTTAAATCCTATAAATCCTCTTAAGGGATGAGAGAGTTCGGGGTAACGACCCCCACATCACCCGCCGTTCCACACTAAACCTAAAGATAAATGGTTGTAAGCCTGAAATTTACGTTGCTCCCCAACATTCAGGGGAGTTGACACCACACGGGTTTTCTTTTCCCAGCCTCTTCTTCACCACAAAAGGAAAAACCAGGGGAACGTCAACGAAGTATATGGTGGGGGCGTCCCCAGGTGGGTTTTAAGCCCGATTTTTATAGCGAAAATACCGGAGAAGATTTAGAGGAAGAGATTTCGGTGAATTAATTAAATTTAGACGATCTAAAATTGTTTTTCATTTTATTGGGATTTTCTCTCTCCCCCTTTATTTTCCGCGGGGGAATACAGGGAAGGAGAAAAGCCGCATAATAAAGCTTTTCTATGGGGTTTTTAGGTTTATTTTGTTCAAAGTTTAGCCCTTTGATCACTTTATAGTTCAATGGGTTTTTGTTTATGAAAAAACGTCACATTCGTTGATTACCTAACTCATTTTATGGTTTCCAGTGGTTTAGCAAACAAAACAAACAAACTTTATTATTGTTAATAGTACGCTGTTTCCCCCACCCTTTTACATTTACAGATTGGTCGAGTCAGATCCGCCGTCATCCTCTGGAGTCATACGACGTCTCTGAACGTCCTCACCTGGCGATTCAGCATACCCAAGATTTATTTGGGCTCGGTAACAGTTGACAATCTCGAAGAGGATTCATCCGTTCAATTGTGTCTACAAGATGACGAAATACTGGCGACGGATCGGGAACGCGAGCTTCGACCGTGCTCGGATATTGCGATTGAAAGTGATGGAATTTCGTAGATTTATTTTTTCAATGGATCGCCGTTAAAAAGTTTATGAAACGCTTACGGTCGAGTAAACGTCCCATAACGCGAGCAATTTTGTAATTTTAATGTTTATTATTGTGATTTCACGATTTAACTCTCGCTGGGAGCCAAAATCGAAATCGTTTTATGTTAGAGAACGAAGTAGAAAATTATTTATTTATAAATATTGTAAATAATTAAAATAAACAATAAATACAATTTTTATACTCCAAAGCCTTTCCTACTAAAAACAATTGGCGGTAGGTTCATGATTTCACCCTCCTATTGATTTTTCTCTCCAACCCCCCGAGGGGGTGCCATGCAGCCGTTTTTCCACCCTTCCGCCACCCAACATTCACCGACATACCGTGCTGCCGTCTCTTAAAAGGGCCACACCTCCTTTTTTACTACATCGGCTTTTAAAAAGTGCTAAATAAATCAGAATTAAACTTCACACGCAGTTTTCATTCGTCATTATCGTTGTTATTCCCCTTCCGCACACCTTTCACGGCGTTTCGTGAATCACCGCGAGTGAATGCGCGAAAAGAACTGAGACATCGGACGATAAATCAGATTTGGTCGAAATCTCACGCTACGCTATAAAGCTCGGATTTAACAACCGCCAAGATTTCTTTCTCAAGCTTCAAGCAATCCTTCACCACCAATGTCAATTACCTGAAACGAAGGTAACCCTTGTTTTTCTAATTAATCGCCTGCTCCGAGGTAAATTAGCATAAATAATAAAAAAAAACGTTCCTCAAAGGTAGGAATTCTCGGGAAAACCATCACGTTTAGCCATTATTTATCAAACCACCAAGGGGTATTCTAATGAATGCTTAATTTCATGCAGGCTGATCGAATGCCCCTTCCCACCAACCAAAATTCGCACTATACCAACCACTCGCATAATGCACTCTTTATAAATATGAGCGAAACCAGCGCTTTATTAATGCAGAAGTTTACATATTTAAAATAAGGAACGCCGTATAAGCTTCCCCTCACTACGCCATAAAACCCACGGCGGAAGGGATTATCGGTTCTTATTGACCGAAGGTTGTCGCGCTGACAGGAGGAGAGAGAGGCATGTTTTTTGGTTTGCCGCGCACATTTTTGGTACGGGAGACTTATTGGAGGACACGTACGTTAGACTTGGATCCACGTAATTTGACGGTGGTAGTGGGGGTGTATCGTTGCTGAAATTGATTGAATTGACGTACAAATGCCTGACTCCGAAAAAAGGTCCCAAAACGACGCCGAGAGGGTTATGCGTCTCAACTCAAGTCATGCCGAAAACTAAATTTATTGCAGGGGCGAAGACAGGCTTCCTCCGTCGGTTTCTTAAGCTCCCCCCCTTGTCAACACCAGCTTTTGACTCACTAAGCTTTCTATTATTCTGCGTTGAAGCCTCAAGATACTCTCCTTTCCCCTTTTATTCTTGGTAATGAGTTTCTGATCTTCCAGCATGCGAGTATGTGTGCCGGTGTCAATGAGTGGTGGAATAATTGCGTGGGCTATTGAACCAGGCACCCCTATAAATCCGGAGTGGTTAGCGGCTCTCTTAATTGTACCATGACAGGCTGATGGCTTAATACCAAAGTAGTTATAGCATCTGCAGTGTTAATTGACAGATTTAGAGCGACTTTCCTGTATAGTTAAAATATACTGATCAAGATAATAATCACCGTGTTTTTCAGCACATAATCGGAATAATTATGTGCTAAAAATATTGGCCCTCAACCCCTTCAGAACAGGATCAATGGGTAATAGCGACGCCTTTGTTCTCTCTTTCTTCCAACGGGAATTCTCCATTCCCTCGAAACCACCCCCTTCATCGCTATTACTACGAATATCAGCAGCAGCCTCAATTTTGACCCGAAAAGCAATAACTCGCTGTCACGCGCGTTATTTGTGCAGTGAGTTTACGCAAGCACCATCATGCCATTGCCATTGTTCATAATTCAAAAATGCTACAATTTCCTTGCGTCAGATGACAATTTCTGATGGAAAATCGACTTTTGTCAGCAAAAATGGTGGTTTCGGGTTAAAGTTGACGGTTTTTGGCCAAGCGCTTATCTTTCGGGGAGAAGACCGATTGTGACGCTCAGTTCAATGGCAACGGTGAAAATAACCGCAACTGGCACCAACTACAAGCTAGCAATTTCACCAACTGTTGAATCACACTAAGACATGCCTTAATTTCACTGAAAAACCTGGGATTTTCTAATTACTTTATCTAAACACAAAACCAATCAGGCGAGTTTGTCTCTACCAAATTTCCCGACTCTAAACCAAATTTTTTGTGGGTTCAAGGGATTTTTTCTCTTTCAAAGACCAAATATAATTTCGTGGGCTTCGATCGTTTAAACCCCTCGTTCAAACCCCACATTCGGGAATTCCGTTTCATTAAAAAAAACTTCATGGATTTAGATAATTTTAAAATTAATTTCGCGAGTTTGGTTAGTTAGAAGAACTAATTTGGCTCTTTTGAAACCAAACTTCGCAATTATGGTTACATTTAAACCCCATTTTCGTGGTTTCAAAACTGAATTTTTGTGGATTCGTCTCGTTTAAATTCCAATTTTTGGGGTTTTCGCTCTTTAAAACACCAAATTTTCTGGATTTGGCTCTTACCAACCCCAATTTGTGGATTTTGCAGGTTTAAAACCCCATGTAATGCGGGGTCTGGTGTTTTTTTTGATACGGTAACGCGATAAAACCGGGCCGTCTACAATTAAATGTCTCGCACGGTCAACAGGGGAACACCTTGCGGTTGCCTTTTTCAGGACGTGCCGCAAGAACACTGACCCGCGCACTTGGATATCCCCTGGGAAACACTCCAATTCGGGGGATTTACGCTTTATTGAAATCCTGATTTCATGGCTTTAGCTCTTTCTACTTCCATGTTCACGTAGGAAAGGGAGTTTGGTTATGGCAAAAAAAATGTATTAAAATCAATTCGCAGGTTTGGATCGTTACAAAATCCATTCAGTTTTCGCTCCTCCATAACCCATTGTCGTGAATTTTGTTCCTTCAAACTTCAAATTCACAAATGTTTCCTATTTTGAACCCAAATTTCTGGAATTCCCAATATTTCAAAAACCAAAGTTCGTAGCTTTAGCTGCCTCTAAAATCGGGTTTGCACGTGTGGCTAGTTTGAAAAACCTCCGTGGATCTTTCAAAAACCAAATAACGGATTTGCCTCATTCTAAAACTAAATTTCATCAACTTGGCTCTTATCCCCCAGATTCATTGAATTTCGCTGTCAAAACCAAACGTTATTTCCACCAATCAAAGCTCAGTTTCACCATTGATTTTTCTCTCTTCTATCACCAAAATATCACGAATTTGGCTTCTTCTCCCAACTTCACGGATGTTTGCTATTTTAAACCTTAATTTCAAGTATTTAAGTTACAGCCAAAGTTGGTTTTCCAGGGATTAGATTCCAATTTCCTATAGAGAATTGGTTTTCTGAATGAGCCAACTCCGTAGACTTAGTTTTCTGGCGGCTGTTCACAAGCTCTATGTTTTCGTTGTGTAGTATCTATGCAACCTAAAATGCTTCATTTTTCGAGGGACTAAATTTATTTGGTTGCATAGACTCCTTGCATAGACAACGCAAACATAGAGGTTCAGGTTGTGAACGAGCCTTGAAATATATCCAAACCATCGAAACTTCGGTTTTGCAAGAGCTGATTGAAATTTCGTCAAAATCTTCGGATTCTGTCTTGAATTTGTACGGAGTTTTCCATATAAGCTGTCCGAATCGAGCCAGGCTCGGTTTATGCCACACACCAGACCATACTCTATTGAATAATTCTGCTGGCCCTGGTCAAAACAACACTGAGCCGTGGCACAAAAACTGTGGCTCTTCCGGTCCCCCTCCAATCCTTATTTCACACACTTCATGGTAATCATCCTTCGCCTTTGATTTTATACCTCACGATACGTTATTTGCGGATAGCGTATTAGTGACCCATACAAGGGCAGATCATTTTGACAGATTTGATCGGCCGATGTTTTCAACAGATATCGTTAAAGATCTATAGCAAACGATGAGATCAGTCGTCGCCCCTTAACGTACAAAAGTTATCTGCGACCGATATCTGTTACCCGGGGGGTGATTCTGTAACTCCCAAAATTTACGTGTCGTAATTGGGAAGGAGGGGGAGAGGATGTAACCCGTTGCCTTGGTTTTTCCACGTATTTGTCAAGAATTTATTATTTTTTCTTCGAGACCACACATTCTAGCGTGAAAATTCCACAGTTTAATTCACTAGGTATCGTAAAAACCATGGCAACGAGGTACCTCCCCTCGCTCTTCTTCCTTTTTACGACACGTAAATTTTGCAAGTTACAGAATCACCCCCTCCGATCAAATCACCCGACACAGGTTTAGTGCGAGTGAAAGAATAAAGGCGTTTTAACACTCACCCAGGATAATAATTATTACCGTAGTAATAATTATACGTTTTTATTCCTAAGAGAGAGATTTTGTAACCAGTCCCGTAAACGCTAATGTTAATTTTTGTGTACGCGTTGCTAGGGTAGTAAACATTTCCTTGGTTGAAATGTGAATAGCGTTAACGTTAGCGTTAGCTGAGCTGTTTGCAAAATCTCTCTATTATTAGGAAAGTGATAAGGTTAATCCAAGTGTCACAGCCCCTTGAAACCAATCAAAATTTACGGTTTAACCGCTTCTTATTTTCCTCCGAATCGACAATTTATGAATGCTCTGGGGCCTTATTCTTGAACGCCTTGGCAACACTAGTTTCGATTGCGTTATTGCCTTTTTGAGAAAGCAACACTGCGAAGCGGTATTCTTGAATTTGGCACTACTGCTTTGGGTCGCAATGTTGCAAAAGCAGTAATGCCTTCTGTGGTTTTTTGGAAACACCCCCTGTAGGTGTTTCAATTTTCAAAGCTTCGATTGTAACATTGCCTTCTCTGTTGCCATGGGAAATCCGAGAGTTTCCATTTTGTTTTTTACAAGAAGGAATTTATTTTTCACCGTTGAGCTTTCTTGTTCGGTGAGTGCGGTTTGTAAAAATAAAAGAGGATCCCTCGAAAAACGAATATTTCGTCTAATCGTCCTTCGAAAAATGAGTTGCAAGAGACCTAGCTGAATCAGCGACATACCCACGAGAAACGCTCAGTAAGATGCGTGGGGAGGCAAGGAAGGGCTGCACGCCACAATTACGCTCACCAGCATTTCTCAGATGGGTTGGGCAATGAAGTCGAAGTTTAAAAGTTGTCCTCGTTGTGCATAAAATTGGATGTAATTTAGGTCCATCAGTGTTCTTCGACCAGAATCCCGGGACTAGCCTAAGGCCCCTTGCACATTAAGAAATAAAAGCCGCCCAGGTGCGGCGTCGGCTCTTGCAGTAAAAATACATAGAACTCTATGGGGCCTTTCACATTTGGCGCCGACGCGGGAGACGTCTCGCCCCCGAGAAAAAATACGCTGGCACGAGCGATGGGTGTTTTTTTTTAGGCGTCGAAAGGGGCTAATTCAACGTCGACAACGAGATATCTTTGCCCCATGTGGGCGCTTAGATGGACAATAATGAGCTCCGCTGCTGTAGTCGAAAACTCTCATTTTAACAAAGAATTTCTAAACATAGCTCTAGCTTTGGAGATTTTTAAAAAAAAATCACAACAGAAAGGAATCCCCGCGGTTATTTTATTGCGTCGATTCCAGTATTGCTAACAAATGGTATTCTTGAAACACTGAAACACTCTGCATCCCAGATAACATTGCTTTCACTTCTCTCAAAGCAGCATTGCCTTCAAAGCAGTATTGCAAAATTCTCACAATTTCAAGAATAGGGCCCCTGAGAAGGAATGTTTACAGATCGTTAGGGAGCTGGTTTTGATGTTTTGTGAAAATGCCTATTTACCGTGTATAAGATCCCCTTGTCAGTATAAATACGAAACAGTTTTCCAAGGAAGCGCGCGTAACCTTCAGTGGAAACTTTATGAATTTTAAAGTTTACATTCGAAATTATTTGACAATGATATCCCTCTGTTGAGTTCGCCTACACTGTTTACTCCCCTCACCCACACATCTGAATTATTAATTTATTTGGACAAAATAAAGAGATGATAGTGACATAGTGCATGTCTCAGCCATTCAAAATAGAAAAGGGCTCAAAGGGATTAGGGATGCCACCCTCCTCCACCCTCAATTTGATGAAAGGGTCGGCGTGAGTGCAGCTGTGACTTATAATAAAAGGGTCGCAGACCAAGAAAGCGAAGCCATTTATGTAGTTGTTGAGTCACTGCGTCTTAAGTTTGGAGCCGGTTGTCATCAGAGACGCTTGTCCCAGTCGAATTTAACGGATAAAAACAATTTTTAGTGGTGGCCCGTAAGCGGTCGTTTCTGATTGGTGTGGGATGTCTATTTCGACAGTTTTTAATCATGATGAATTGTTTGAGCTTTTGCGAATCGATTGTATACTTCCTTAGACCTTTTTTGTTCGTTTTTGTTTTCTATTAAATAAAGAAAAAAAATAGTTGTCCTGGAAAGCTTGGCGTTTTTCAACAAATAAACCCGTCAGAGCTTCGCTAATGAGAGTGAACAAAAGGGGCGTCTAACCAGGTTTATAGGGTTGAGTTTTTAAGTCACTTAAGTTAAAGGAAGTGTGCCAGGAAAGTAAATTTAGTTTTCTTATTTTTCGTCCTCTCACTCTCTTCCTTTCTCTATGAACTGTCTTACTACACGCTACAGCAAATTAAATTTGTCTGTACGAGTAAAATCTAATTAGTTTAATTTTCTCGGGTGGATATGACTAGCGTGGTGGTTTGGTATACGGCATCGAGAATAAATTCAGAAGGGTATATGAACTTATGACATAAAAGATAAGAAAGTTGTATTAGCGACTTTATGACTCCTGAACCAAAATTCATAATGTTTCAGCAGTGAAGCGAAAGAAAATAAAAGATGTAGAGGACGAAGGGCGAGCTCAGACTCAGTATGGGCAGGGCCTGGGCGCTGGGTCGACTGATCTAATTACCTCCCGCTTCGGGCTTTTTCTTTCAGGAGAATTGTGTTTAGAAGTACCTACGTGATTTGTGGGTCTACGGATCGGGGATTAGTTCTGGGCAGCTCAATTCGTAAATTCAATCTACCGCGCTCATCAATAATATTCAGTTTTTATGGCGTTCTCTGTGTGGTTTCAGAGCGTTTAGAAATAAGCTTTTCAGAAACCAAAAACATGACAGTTTTTGAAAAAGCCTATAAGGATGGAACCCTTAAAATTTCGCACCCGCATAAAACCGAAATAATTTCTGAGGCTCAGTTAATTTTTGAGGCTTTAAATTTTCATTTTAGGAAGGTGAGACTCACTTTTCTGGCTCAAATGCCTAGAAGAAATTGATAGTTTTGTCGACCGATTAGACCAAAGTCTGTAAAAATGAGGCCACCCCCATGAAATTGGTTTTCTGAATAAGCCAATAGCACGAAACGTTTTAGGATTAGGTCAGTGGTTTGGATCTTTCAAAAACAAAACTTCGCGTATCTTTTACGCCAGAAAACCCAATTTCGCTGGGTTGGCTTCCTCACGATTTTGATGAATTTCACCTGCCGATTTGATGAATTTCACCTGTTTAAAATGAAGATTCCCATGTTATTGTAGCTCCTACAAAGATCAATTTTGCGGGTCTCGCTCCTTTCAACAACATATTTAGCGGTTTTCGCCAATTAAACACTCACAGGAACCAATTTAACGGGTTTTACTCCAATTTCACTGGATTAGCTATTCTGAAAAACCATTTTTTCGGGGTTAAACTCTTGCAAAAGGCAGTCTAACGGGTTTGGGACCGGCCAAAAATGCAATTCCACGGGCTGGTCTCATTCAGAGTTCAAATGTCATGTGTATTTGACGCTAATTTACAATCCAATTTCACAGTTCACCTTTGGCTCATAAAAAAGCAATTCTTTCGGTTTTGGCTCGCGAATCTTGCACGACTCAAAATGCCACTTTGGTGATGCTGACTTTGTCCAAAAATGAATTTTCCCGAGTTTGCTCAATAAAAACGAGTAGCGTAGGGTTGACTCGCCAAAAAATAACAATTTTGTGGGCTTAGCTCGTTTCAAATAATAACATTTGCAAGGTCAGCCATCTCATTACCAATTTCGTGGGGTTGGATCCCTAAAAAAACAACACTTCGTGGGGTTGGGTCATTATAAACTCAATTTCACGGGTATAGCTCGCCAAAAAAGGCAATTTCCCAGATTCCACTGCATTAATTGCAAAAGATGAGTCGAAGGTTGTGAGACGTGCTTCCCCTCCCTTCTCACCCACGTTTCGGGGCGGCATAATCGAGTCTTTCCCCAACAGAAAAATGTCTAGATCCGGCCGCGGTATTGTTTGATGCGAACCGTTGTTTTTTTTTTGGAACAGAATTGGTCAATTTTTGAAATAAGTAAATCAAATTATTATACGCTAAATTCGCAAATTTTAGCCACAGGTGGGGCAACATGCATTGTTGCGCGCACGTTTGAGACTAGTAAACGGTACGAAGTTCCATCCCTGAGCTATGAAGACCAAAGGGTTCTCCCAAGGCCCAATAATTCCGTCTCGCTTTAAATGTAATGCTTTCTATTGGATGAGGGCAAGAATATTAACAGTGAGGGGGAGGGTTCAATCTAATTTATAATTCACAGGCCTGCTCAATCTAGAAACCACGCGCCTCCGTGCCGGAAACCTCTCTTTTTAATTAATTCTCGTTTCAGCCATTATAATTTTCCCGGGAGTCTTTTGGTTTAACTTTGTCAGAATTTCTCTACTGTGGGGTTGTTCCTTCTTCCGAACCTATACGTGTTAATTTTTAATGAACTTTGTTTGTTCTCGTACGTTCCTGGGTATCCTATCGAATTGATTAAGAGGCCAATTGGGGAAGTTTTAAACGTTTGTTTGTTTTGTTTTTGTGCATGCCAAATTTTTTTTGGACATTACAGAACTCTCTCCACGTACGTAATTAAGTTTTGAAAACATACAACAGTTCTACGTTTTTGAGATAAACCCGTCATATGCATGATAATATTCTCGGATCAATACCGTGGAGTTAATGTAGTGACTTGGCACTCTCATGCGTGTACCGACGATAAGCGCCATATTTTCTTTACTGCATCCCCTATCCCCTCATCAATTGTCTTAATATTCATCATTCACTAAATGAAAGGAAGTCTTTCCAGCAGACGAGCTTGATTCATGTCCGCACTATGTGGCTAGTGACAAGATAGTTGCGTATGTGTATGCTTATATGCCTCATTTCACCCAAAACCCTCGGGGTCTTTCAACGTACAAATAAAAGAAACTTTTATTTAGGTTCAGCTCGGGCGATCTTAGCTCAGAGCTAGACGACGATGGAGCACCCGGGACGACGCAATCATCGGCTCAGCGCGGTGGCGGCGACATGGGCGGTGAAACTGGACAACAACCCCAGGCGTCGAGTGCAAGTACAACCGGCAGCGGCGGTGGAGGACCGCCACCGTCGTCGCTGTCGTTCTCTCGCCCAGGGTCCGGCAGTCGAACGACTTCGGCACCGTCGAGTCCGTCGAAGACTCGTGAAAGCCTTTTGCAACGAGTCCAGTCGTTGACGGGTGCTGCGAAAGAGCAGGGAGCTAATCTGATCGGTCAGTAATCTTTTCTTTTTTTCTTTCATTCTTTCTTTTGGTTCTTTTTTTTTAACATTGCTTTCGTTATATTGATTTAATTTGGTTGTTTATGAGCTGGTTTGTTTTGAATGGTGGGGGGAGAGGGAAGCAAGCAATCCGAACCCTCGTTTTAATAATTTAACTCCTCGCTATTCAAGCTAGCGCACAGAGTACCTCCGCCTCAGTATACGAGTAAACAATTTTCTCTCTCTGATAGGGAACAATAAACCCTCCATTAATTTCAAAGTGAAGTGATCAAGTTATTTTCCAGGCCAGCGGTGTCTAGCATTCAGCCACAGAGCCCACAACTTTGGGACAGAAATAATTAATAAACCCAACAAGTTTCAGCTGTTGCAGACTTCAATTCTGTTATTCCCGACAACAATTGTATAATTACATCTTTAGTTTGTCACTTATTGAGCAGAAATACTTCTGCCACTATGTCAAAATATGACATGAATTATTGTGTGACGACGCAAAAAATGAAACAAGAGTTTTTGAAAGCCATTTCAAGGCAAATATAAAGTTTTCCCAAAGGGGGATGAAAACACGGGATGACAACAGTGCAGGAAGATGAATAGAGCCACCCGCTACGCTAATTTTAGCTTTCAAAAAGAGTGATGTTACTCAGGGTTGGTTTCAGAAGCGGGGGGTAAATCGATTAAACTAGCTTCATACACATTCTCTTCTATGCGCTATACTTGTCAGCGAAACCTGTAGCACACTGTGCTTAATTCGTTTTTCGGACGTCCGTGATTCTATTTTGTGTCACTTTCATACACTTTGACTGAATTATAAAATCTCCCTCCCCCAATCCAACAACTCATATCGACGCGACGCTCCCTGAAACTCAAAAATTGTTTCAAATTGAGTTTGTCCGAAACAAACATAACTTTTTCTGCGATAATAATTACCATGTTATCGATTGCCGCAAAACACAAATCACGATTCTTTTTTTGATTGGGAAAAACTAGTTTGGCAGAGCTTTACAACGCCCAGGCAACGGAAGGGCAATGGGAAGGGGTAGGCCTTTTGACTACATCTGCTACAGAAATAGACTTTTCCTAGAGAAACAAGACGTTTGGTCCTGCGGATGTCCAAATGTGTCCCCCAAATGTTTAATGAATTTGTAATTTAGCTTAAATTGGTTGCGAAACGGGAAACTTTGTGATTTTTTTTGCACAGACTTCGTCGATTTTTCAAAGTGGCAATTTAGACACGTGGCGTTATACCAACGGACCGTTAAGAGCTTTAACGTGGCAAAATAATTATCAGAATTTCCTTCAGAAGCGAGAAATACAGAAGTCCCTGAAAAAGGAGTGCCGCTGGAGAGGGGTGGGAGGGCTTTCCGACGTCCATAAAACCTCTGACGTGATGAGAAAGGACAACGACGGTTGGTTGGTGGGTGCGGGGAGTTGTTTGCACGGAATATTATGAAAACTATAAGTCCCATAAACCTCTTCCCACAGCCATTCATGTCCGGAAGGGAATTGAGATCCCCCACCCCTCTTTTCATTATTTTTCAAGTATATGGAAAATGGATGCTTGGAAAGGTTTCACGACTCTCTTTTTAATGAAAACCTTCTTCATTCTGGTGCCGTTAAACTTTACGGCTTTAGATTATTCCGTCGTTGACTTTTTCATTGTTCTGTAGAAATAATTAGCTTGCGACTATTTATAATTAGGTATAAGGAGATATGACAGAAAGAGGAGACGCGAAATAAACTATCTCAGGGCTATTAAATTAACTCTCTTATCGCTGCGTACTTTAAAGTCTGCCCTTTGGGTTATTTTAATTTTTCAAGATTATTCATTGCTTTTTGGTTTACAAAAAGGAATAATATCAACATATCTCCCCTCTCATCCCTAAACAGTAGATTTTGTCTGAATTTCACGAGTAATTTCTTCGGAGTGCGTCTCTACACGCATGTAGAGTGCTGGCTTTAAGGGGGGGGGGGAACTGGGCGAACGCCCGGTGGCGCAGGGTGCTAAGGCGCGCAAATAGTAAAAATGGGAGGGGGGGGGAGGCGGACGACAACAAATGCCAAAGAAGCGCATTTGTTTTATGAATATTTCAAAACGATGAAAATCTAAATAAATTAGTTAAAATGGAGCATTGGCATTGTCTTTGCGCCTTCTGGATCTGAAGGCAATGTTCCAAAGCTAAAATATAGAAAACACGCTGATCCCCATTGTCTAGAGGTCCGTAGGCGGCTAAAACTGAGAAAGCACATCATTAATGTGCTGTTCTTGGGGCATGGAGCAAGTTCGTGGATAAAATGTTGCGAAATTCTAATATTCGTGGCCAAAATTATGAAAAATCACTAATTCGAAGTTCCTCAATGCAAGTCACAGAACTAAAATTGAGATAAACGCTAATTCAGGGCTAAAATTGAGAAAAATCTCTAATTCACCTCACGGGCCACCTTGTGTGAGCTTGTGGGTTCTCGGATGAATTGTTCACTCAGGTGGGTAAACAATTAATCTGACTATGGATGCTTGAACGAAAAGGGCAGGTAAAATTGTGTAAACGCAGTGGTCCTTAAAAAAACATGGCCTTGCCCCGTTCCAAAGACCCGTTCTGCAGCCAAATTGCTTTTATTTTCTACAAGCATGAGGGATAACAGATAGGAACCGCTCTAATGGGAAAGAGTCATTGGTTAATTGGTTGGTCATTATTAACTATGAAGATGCCTATCTTCGCTATTATAGCGCCTTAGCCGGTTCCGGTCGGCTCTGCGCCGACATGCGCAGTACATAGTCGTAGTGAATAAAATTTCGAATACAATTAATAGATATTCCGTTTCTGGGGCTAAAATGCAATTATTTTAAGTCGGCCAGAGTCGGGGGGCGAAACTGTTGGAGCACAGTACCCACTGCGCCATTGTAGAGGACACACATAATTGAAACAGCTTAATAAGGCTAAATGGATAATGTTGGTGGAGAAATTAACGATTTTTCAACCAACCAATCAGTTCATTACGCTATTTCCAAAACCATTCAATGACCAGTTCTCTTATTGATTGAACACTGTTTTTGGGATAAAAGACGTAGCTGTAGCGGCCAAATTTAAGAATAGGGAATGAAGAATTTTTTACTTCAATAGCATTATTGTGTTTTCTCGTTGACATTATCGATAAAATCTAACAAGATTGCCCAATTTTAACACGATTGCTATTTTTCTATCAAAAGCGAAGACTTTGTTAACAGCAAACCGTCAATTTCACCGTTATTCCTTATTGATTATTATTGTTCTGACCAGAAATTCTGTTTATAAAACTTCCCCGGGTTTTTGGGGTGATCGCGAGAACGACGCAAGACTATTCCAACATGAGGTGGAGACTCATGGTGGCACGACGTAGACTAGGCGAGTTCAGCCCTGATGGAGACGAGAGATCTTTCAGGCACAGTGTGCAATCATTTTATTTTGCCTGATGAGGCGTCGTTACCAGTTTTATCTGAGCTTTTCTACCGTGTGTCGATCAAATATTGCTTTGCTGCAGTGGCAAGGGATGGTGAAAGACGCTGAGATAAATATAATTTATCACAGGTCATCAAGAAAGAACTGTAAAGTACCTACATTTTTTTTTTCTGTGGCCCGCCCTGTATACGAATTATGCTATTTATGATGACACCCGCAATCCCTTTATCGTCGTCAACCAATTCATTAATAAATAATGGGCTTAAACAAAAGGAGGGGGGAGGGCTGTAATGAAAACCCGAAAAGCACGCAAAGGCTAGGAAATCACGCGAAAACAGATGAGGGCGTCCCTGGAAATGATGGGTGGGTTTGATTTTTTTTTTTTTTTTTACATTTATTTTGCAGGAGCCGCTGTTTCCACGGCCCGACCGGCATTCAACAAAGACCGTTGCTTCACTCTTCTAGTAATCGACGATCAGAACACCGATTGGTAATAAACGATGACATTGTGTCTAAAAATTCGTAAATTAATGGTCCTCCTCACGCCTTCCGCTGCGTTGCAAAAAAAGGTCGAAATACTTCCGAGTCAGACGAATTCACGGTGACTACGACATTCGCGTCGAGCAGGCAGAATTTCGCGAGCTCTCTCTCATCGCCAGCTCGGACCAAGGGACCATCGTCAATATGACGGTGGTGAGAAATGCGACGCGAGTCGCTCGCTCCTTTCGACCGGATTTCGTTCTCGTTCGACAGAATCTTCGCGACGCCGGTGAAGACTACAAATCCATACTGCTCGGCTTGAAATTCGGCGGCATTCCAAGCATTAACACGCTGTCGGCTATTTACAACTTTCAAGACAAGCCGTGGGTGTTCGGTCATTTGATTACGTTGCAACGGAAAATGGGAAAAGACAATTTTCCCTTAATAGACCAGACTTTTTATCCTCATTGGAAAGAAATGGTAAAAAAACTACAAAAACTGGCCACTCACTTCCATCCATCATTGTTTCCAACGATTTTTTTTTTTTTTTTTTAGATGAGTTCTTCGAAACTTCCAGCTGTAGTCAAAATTGGTCACGCACATTCAGGAATGGGTAAAATGAAGGTTGAAACCAATTCGGACTTTCAAGACATCGCTTCAGTGGTAGCAGTGGCTAACACTTACTGCACCGCTGAACCGTACTTCGACTCAAAATACGACATACACATACAGAAAATTGGAAGTAACTACAAGGCTTTTATGTGAGTTATTGGGTTAATGTGATTTTAATTTATTTTGGGAGATGTAGAAACCGTAATTTGATGCTCTAGGAGGAAATCAATATCAGGAAATTGGAAGACTAACACGGGTTCCGCGATGTTGGAACAAATTCAAATGTTGGATCGATATAAATGTGAGTATAAATGAAGAGATGGTGGGGGGATGGTAAAACAATTTTGCGTCACAACTTCATTTATTGTTACAGTGTGGATTGACGCAGTATCCGAGCTATTCGGAGGACTTGACATGTGTGCCCTTGAAGTCATCGTGGGGCGAGACGGACGTGAGGCTATCATTGAAGTGAACGACTGCGCTTTGAGTCTTATGGGTGACTCACAAGAAGAAGACCGACGGATTATAGCCGATCTCGTCTGTCAGAAAATGCAGGCCGTCTGCCGAGTGCCGATGGCAAAAGCGTCGTCGCGAATGAGCACGTCGAGTACATTCGACGACGATTCGAGTGCAGTGGCCGCGGCGGCACCGCCACCACCGCAGAGTGGTGGTGTTGGTAGCAGTGGAGCTCCGCCACCTATTGAACCTCGCAGCGGAGCTGGAGGACCGAGCCCCGAACCGAGGCGTGATTCGCAAGCTTCCATGTCGAGCACGATAAGTTCGGTGTCAGCAGCCGCACAGTCAGTGGCGGCGGGGGTGAGGCCGGCCTTCGGCCGACAGAGTTCGACGGCGTCAGCCTCTGGCGGTGGTCAAGGGGAAGACTCCGAGGACACGATGAAAAACCTACGTAAAACTTTCGCTGGAATATTCGGTGATATGTAAAAGCAATAACGCCAACTCGAAGATATTCCCATAATAATGATAATTTTAGAAGGCTTTTGAGTGAGAGTAACTATCCTATTTACACCCACACCCTCACCATCATTATATTGTAATAGCTTCACCTCACAAATAAGTTAATAGCCCCGTAGACCACCTAAACACCACTTTAACAGCCTCGCTCACCTAAAAGCCTTCTTATTTCTCCAAGTGCAATGCAAGAAATTTTAGTATGTCCACTTAGGAATGGACCCGCCCGCCCGCCCTTAACTTTAGTGGAACGAGCTTCCCCTTAGCACCTTCTCCTAAAAATAATGTACCGGGAATAATTTTAGAACAAAATGATCACTGTCTAGCGTCTATACGTTACCGCAGTGCCCACAGTTAAAGTTTTTTGTTAAATTATTTAAGTGATCCCGAGCTCAGTGAACCCAAATGTAAAGTCGGTGGGCATACTTTGTGATTTGTTTACTAAAAAGAGAGGGAAGTTACACTAAAGAGAGATAGTCATACACATGTTTTTGGTGGTTTTCGACTCACGTGTGTGCCTCTCTCTTTTTAGTAAACAAACCACATTGTATGCCCACCGACTTAGGTTGCATTAGGCTTTACAGAGCTCGGAATCAATATTTTTGGTGGGAGTGAACAAATCGAACTATCGAAATTAAGCAACACGTTTGAGAGTCCATCACTTAGTGGACAGACTATAGTAATACTCAGTATAATTCTGACAATACATTTAACCATTCTCTAGTATTCCATTTATTTTTTTTTATTAGCTTTACATCGAATAAATGTGATTAAATTTAATGAAGTTGATATAATTTACCACTAATGTTACACTTAAACAATTAAAAAATTGAAATTATCTGCCTAAAGGGACATCCAGGTATAGCTTTCTCGATTCATATATTATTATCGTTGTTATTTATTACGTTGTTTAGTTTTAAAAGTTACCGTTTAAATTCTAGACTAGTGTATTAGAATTATAGAATAATAAGATAATTATGTGTTATTCGTACAGTGGAGTCTCGATACACCATTGTACAATATTGAAATCACTGCCATTATAAAATATTTCCTGTTGTTTTATAGCTTGAAATGATATCGCGTAAACAAATTATTTCGATTGTTAAACAAAAAAAAGCAAATATGATCTCAAACGTGATGTAAACCGTAGCTTTGTCTATTAATTAAGAGATCTTTGCACTTATCAGGAGCGAATACCCCCCCCCCCACTAGATAGCACGCAAATCGCACAACGCACCTTATATTTTAAGCACGTTAATTTTTTCTTTTGTATTTTTAAGAAATCGGCTTTTAAAAAGCTAAGAAAAAGACAGCTTCATACCAAAGATTACACGTGTAAGATTAGATATTTTAAAGATAGTTTTAATGATATTTTAATGAGCTAAGCAACCCATTTTAATACTCAATTGTGCTTTGATGTTGTAATTAGGCAATTTTTTGTGTTGCAATTCATACCTTTTTGCTCATTTGTACGTTTTAACAAGGCCTAAGCAGTGGATAATTAGGTTTTTTGTTCAAGTTACCCAATACGTTGGACATCCTGGCAGTTTTTTAGTTTAGTTTTTAGTTCAGTTCCACAAGCGATTGGTGTGTATTAGTAAAGACACTATATGCCGAATAACAACGTTGTTTTTTTTTTTTTAAACCAGCGTGAAAAGGAGACATGCAACTCTACTTTTCCCCCTAAAAAAAAAAAGAAAGTTATACAAGCATCGCAGCGCGGGAGCGTTATATGCTACTAGCATAACTAATTAACCAAGCATATTTATTGCATTTTACTGGCTCAGACAATAGAAGGGGTAGTCTTTTTAAAATATTGTTATTTATTTTCCAAATGCGTTTTAAGTAAATATGATTGTAGAATTGTTTATGTAATAAGTTTACCTACATTTTTCTTGTAAATAGATACAGCAGAGTGTTCGAATTTGCGTTTACCTTATTGCATATTTATGGAAACCAACTGACAAAAAAATAAATAAATAAACTGCACGAAGTAATATTATCATAATATTATTATATCGTGTATATTAAATTTGAAAGTTCATTACAAAATTATTAAATTATGAAGTTAAAAAAAAGAAATAAATAAAAAAGTGATGTACCCCCAAAAGACAGCTCTTGTGTAATGATTCAGAGTCCTGCCAGCACGACGATAACAACGTTTCAACAACAATAAAATCCGTAGTAAAAAAGTCATTAACTAACACATTCTGCTAATTAAGTATCCGTGATAAACGAGAAGTTATGACTAAAATAATTTTTTTTGGGGAACCTCTTACTTCGAAGGTCTCTGAAGGAGACTGAAATGGACGGTTCTGGTCTCATAGAACACAGTGAGGCTCATGTTTTAGCTAGCATATTCACTCTCTTTTAGCCCTGCTAAAAAACCCTTATGGCCCGGGTTCCACGCTAACCTAATGCTGTTCCCATGTCCCTGCACCACTGAAATCACACGACGGCTGATCACACCCCAAGCCGATCCGAGTCAACCACTGGCTTCAGGCCTCCTGATTGTCCGTGTGTGTCATACAAATTTTAAACCTCGCGTGTTTCCTTGAAAGCTCTAACAACAGACAGTCCATTATTACTGCACGACAGCGACATCCATCTGAAACACTGTAGCACAGTTCCCGAGGGAACGCCAGTCCTCCACACCCAGGTCCAGTTATCAAAACCCCCAGGCAAGACTCCCCTGTTTCCAGTTTCGAGACATCTGTGTAGCTGTTCAGGCGAGCCTCCTCCTGGACCCGGCTTTGGCTTGAACTGACAGGTCCAAACGCTCTACTCCGTACTCCTCATCCGGTTCATAGGCGCCGCCTCATGCTGTTGGGACTCAGGTGCCGATTACCCCAACCTCAGGCTCCGCCCCATCAACCCATAATTACAGGTCAAATTATTACATTAATCAGATATTCATATATTATATCCTCTACCGCCATGCTAGGCGCAGATCCATGGGGGTGGGAGGGAGCATCCCACCCCACCCTCAACAAACAACATCATCAAAACAAATATTCCGAACTCAATTACGGGTGGTTATCTGCTCTGGGTCATTCGCTCGAAGTTACCTTGCCATTACCGAGTCAGACGTGGATATTATCAGTTTCTCGGACATGCTCAACCGAGAAACTCAGCCAGTTCCAACCCAAAACACAACAGCGTGACCGCCAGCACCCTAAAAAGTTTTCAAAAATTAGTCTTTTGCCTGTTCGCTGGGCCCAACAGGTGGTTTTTTTGTGCAAAAAACAAAAAACAAAAAAACGCTCCTCAGGATGCGTCAGATTTGATCAAAGTGGGCAAAAATGAAAATGAGCATTGCGTATATTGCTTTCGGCAGAATTTCCTCACAACCACACCGTAGACGAAGACAGCCACACTATGGACGAGGACAACCACGGAAACCAAAGGGCGAAGAGACTGTAGGAGATAGTTTGGAATGCGTCAACCTGTAGACGTCGGTTACTGTAAATTACAGATTTATTTTAATTAAAATGGAAAAACGTAGAATAATTATGGTTTATTTTATGAAGTATAAAATGGAATTCTTTTCAATCCGGTTTGTGAACTGTACGTCGCCGGAACTAGCCCTCAAGCTATTAGTAATCGGAAAAATTTGGCTGGCGGAAGTAGAAAAAGGAGGATAGAATCGGGCGAGGTACTTACTAACTCCCCAAAGTCCACGATGGTTTCTCTTCGCCTCGGGTGGTAAACGCCGCGTCGTTCCTTTCTTCCTTTGTCAGAATCCCCGGTGTATCGACTCTATTTTAAAGGGGGGACGATCAATCCGTCGACGACTATTATTTGAAGAAAAGGAAAATGACAACATTTAAGATACAAACTTAAAACTGGCAATGAGAACGAAACTCAGGAGGACTCACAAAGGCAGCCGCCATATCGAATCCGGTTTTTTTAGCGGGAGTCATACCTCGCCCATAGAGGGTTCAAAAAGGAAGGATTTTTGGCGGAAGCATGAGGGCCATCGATTGTTTAAATTAAAGTAAGGGAATTCAAACGAACAAATTTTGTAGCTAATTTAGAAAACAAATTTCAACCTGATAGTCTAGTAAACGAATGCTTCTTGGAAAGGCAGAGATTGAACCAGCTGGTAACTCCAAAGTTGTGATTGGGATTTGTTCGGAGGGGTCTGGAGATGGTGTACTCAAAAGTCCCCGCCTCTAGCCCACGAGCTAGCTGCTGGACGTAGAAAAACGTGCATAATTTTTCACTTTATTACCTGCAGTTCGTAAACTGTAGGTCCCACCCAAACACTCATGGGATACCAAAACAAAGTTGACAAAATTCCTCAAAAATTAGTCTTCGACAAGATTTTTGTAGCTTCAACCGCTTAAGAGATAATAGCATTAAAAGTGACACTATTCTCGAACCCCTCCACTGCTTTTTGTGAACAATGCGTTGTAGCGTCCTCGCCGTTGACGTTATGACATTGATAGCAAAGAAGTTAATCATCATGAAATTCTCTTTACAGAAAACAAAAATGATACTCGCTTATCTCCGATAGGTGTCGAGATACACGCAGTAGGAGAAAATTCCCTAACAACAAAAACTGTATTTTTATGGGATGGTCCTGTTAATTTGATGAAAACGGCTATTAGATAAACTAGTTTTGTTAACTTATCACAGGTAATTTGAAAAATAGCTTGAACTAATGAGTCATCAACCGTTTTAAGGCTCATTTTACGTCAAAGTTAGCTGTAGATGAGGATATTCGGCCTGTCCGTTCCGAGAACTGTAATGATCGCGGGGACATAGAAACAAGCGTTCTCATAGCGAAAATTGCTCATGAAAAGGTCCCAGGCAACTAAGAAATTCCAGCGGAACCTTTTTTCCCCTCGGGTTACTGAAGCAAGCCGAAAACCTAACTATGACTACGAGCATATGAACATGAACTATAAAAAATTACCGTAAAATTAACGAGTAAGACTAAACATCATAAAATTTACGAGTAAGACTGAACAGTTGCCAGTTGGAGGCTATAAACGAAAAACTTTGAGAAAATGAGCCGAGCAATTGTAAGTCGGAGGTTACCACGTACTTAAGAGGACTTAAGAGTAAGTTCCCGAGAATGCGAATTTTCAATTGGCCACTTCGATGGGCTCTGGCGTACTCTAAGGGGCGTCTTGGCAAAAACCGTCTGCACTTCACAGTTCAGCATTGTTATGTTGGACTCATAAATCACGTACACCAAGTGAGGATTCTTTCCGGGATTTTGAAAGAAAAAATGTAAATTTAAAAAATTTAAAACGCAAAAATTTACAATTTAATTTAATTTTAATTTTATTTTAGTTTATTTTTGTAGTCAGAGTTCGTGCTTAGTTATTTCAAATGCCATGTCGAATACTTCGTAACCTTATTCGTTTTTTTGTCAAAAATATGAAAATATTATTCACAAAAACTTACGAAATAAGACAACGTTTCACCATTGGTTTGGTGAGTTGAAAAATTCCCCCGAAGAAGACGGAGGCAGCAGAGGCGGCGTCGTGAGGAAATCTTATATACTTATTAAAATGTCTGAATATAAAACGGGGGAAGGAAAAAAAAATTCAATAAACTTGATCTATAAGTTAATTTCGTTATGAATTAACAAAGGCATTCTCGCCAGGCAATCAGTCTTATGTTAACACGAAATACAAAAATTCAGTCTTACGATAGCCTTTACATTTATCAGTCTTGCACTTTTTAAAACAATGTTAATTTAAACCGTTCGGTTTCATTCATATAAACAATTAGGCTTCTAATGTCAATTCAGTGATAGGGTTACAGGGTAAGCATCTGACTCCCCATTCAACATTTCCCAAAGGGCCCCATGAGAGGGGGCTACCTCACCCATACCACGGGTTATATCTCAAACTCTCAGAAGCACAAACAAAGCGTGTGACCTAATTATAAATAAACTTTTTGGGTTTGGATCCAATGGCTAACCTACACCTATCGGGATCCGGGGCGGAAATCTCTATGTTCCCCCCTATACATCTCTAAATAAACCATAAAATTTGTATATGTATAGCATTGAATTATATATTTTTCTCCATTTTAGCCAAGTCGAGGCTAACAGAAGCCCTCGAATTAGCGTTTTCTTAATTTTCGCCGCGAATGCTAATTCGAATGCTAATTTACAGTTTTGTTTGCAAATTAGCCGCACTTTCAGCCACGAATGAGCATTTTTCTTCATTTTAAAGCTTGCGTGAATCAGCGGGTTTTCCCTATTTCCGAGATTTTACCCACGAATTTACCTGCATGAACCGCAAATTGGCGTTTTCTCAATTTTAGTTGTTAAAACTGGCGTAGCCAGGATAGGGTTTCGCAGCTTCTGAGCGTTGGGCGTTGAGGAAACAAAATGTGGTGACCCCGCCGAATTTCCACTTTTCAATTGGAACCCAGGAGTGGGCATCAGCTGCCCCACTACGGCTACACTTTCGAGCCTAAGCAACTGCCCCCTCTTCCGACAACGCGCCCATGCCTCGGACAATCGCAAAATGCTACCGGACCCAGCAAAAACGCATCTAAGGGGCATCAGCGTCCCTTGAAACGGGAAGAACATGGAAGTAAAAGTTTCACGATGTCCATGGTTTCAGTCCGAAGCAAGCCAGCAATGACCGCCCGCTTCGAGCCATTTCTTTGTAATTCTTGACTTTGGAGAGCGTGTTAATTAAGGCCTCGCCACACGTCGCGATCTCGCGGAAAACCCATGGTCACGGGGTATACTTCGCTCAAGTTTTTTTTGGGGGGAGGGGGCGAACGTAGACTGGCGAGGCCTTTATTGTCAGTGGGAAAATTCGTTAGGCCCCTGAATATTGGCTAAATGGCCACAATTTCTGATGGGATCAACACAAGAATCCCTTAGACGGCTGGCCTGTCCGACTGATCTACAATCTGTTTTAGTTTTCGGATTCCCCGGGCCCTATCCAGTTGTCTGGAAAAATGCCGCGAATGCGGTTATTTTGGCGGGATAATGTTATTTGAATTTGTCAATGTGTTCCTGTTTGAGCCGGACGTGGTATTCGAGTCCCTCCTCCCTCAGGCAATAGTGAACTGCAGGATGAAGCCAGCTCCGGTCAATACACACTTAACTAACACCGTCAGCTCCCCTTGAAGAGGGAAAAATGAGCGATCTGCGATAATGCGATGATTTCTATCAATTTTCTTGACTCCGGAGCGGGCCAGCTATTTCTGGCTGCGTTGAGGCTCGCTCTTCAAGAGGAGAAGAGCAGGCCAACGAGGTCCCCCTGCGCCCAATCACTTAAGGAGTAAACGGAGAGTTCCCTGCATCACAAGCTGGGAATTAATCATTTTCGAGTGACGGTGACGTTTATGCAGATGAAACTCCTTAATTAAAAGAAAAAATAATATCAGACATGTGATAGTTTTGAGAAAAAGAATTTTAATTCTATTTTGTTGGGAGAACATTTTTTATCTTTTAATCTTCCTTTAGAAATGTATTTCTTTCCAAATTCGCGCTTCCAAAATTTTGATTAATTCACCCCTGTGAGAATCTAGCTGTGGAAGAAAAGGTCTTTTGAGACCACAGTGGTCGTAATCGATCGACGTTTGAGAGGTTAGAATACGAAAAAAAGCACCCAAGAACGGTTGAAAATGAGCGCACTCTCATTCATCTTGGCTCTCGCAATTTGGACTCCCGACGCTTCATCTGTCATTCATCGTCCCGCTCGCAATCAGTCTCCGACAATAAACTTGGCCGTCGAACTTCCAACTCTCGATCTCATGTGCGTCTGCGGCAAGGGAGGCACATGCACTGATCGTTCCGTTCGACTCGCTCGACTTCCGACAACCCCTGACGAGTGCCAGTGCAATATATCCGTCGGACTGTATCGAGACTGCGACGTGCTTGTCGATCACTGCGATGTCGACCGTCGACCACGCAAAGACGCGAACGATGAAGGTGGCGTCTGTTTGAACGGCGGTCGCTGTACGCCGACTTTCGGGGGCTTCTACTGTGCGTGCACTAAGGGGTACATTGGCCGTCGCTGCGAATACTACCGGCCGTTTGGTGGTAACGTTCAAATTTATTACATAAAAACATATGTTTTTTAAAAAGCTCACGAACCTCCCCACTATTTATCCTTAATATTTCACAGGAGTACGATTTGTAACGAAACCATCGACGTTTCATTTTCTCCATAGCGTAACAAAGCGCCGTAAAAAATTGTTCCTACTCGCTGAAACCTTAGGAACGCAATTTCAAGCCGTCGTTGACTACCACGACAGACGCCCCCAATTAATTTTAACGGAGGATGATTTCTTCGATTTCAATCTGTTCGATTATTGCATTAACACTGTCATCGAATTTCCCGTTGCATTTGACCCCGATGCGTGTTATTTATACCCACAAAACGGTACCTGTCCTTGCTGTAAGGGAATTCAAGGAGAGTAGGCGTGCCGTTAAAAAAAAAAATGATTTCACAGTTTCTCGTGTGGCAGTAATCGAACCTTCGTTCCCGAGGGGTATTTACAAACACTCTAAGACGGGGCGAAATGACATCATTAACATCACATACCTGAACCACGGCTACATCACTTTTCATCAAAAATTGAATTTTTTTACTCCTTTTTATGGTTTCCACGAAAAACCTGATCCTGAAGCGTGCGACTATTTGATCGTTTTCAGGGGATGGTACTCATTTTTATTGTTCGTTTCAATGAGGTAGTTTAATTAAGTTTTCTGTACAGTGGTGTGTACTTTAATACGGACCACACGTATTACGCTCATGATACGATTCAAGTTACGGCTGTGTCGAAGCCTTTGAAGTTATGCAAGCCAATAACGAGACACAGGGGTCTTTGGAGATATTACCGTAATTATTAGAATAAAATAAGGTAATCGCGTCGTAAAGAACCAATTTGTGTTTCCATAGCCAACAGTTCTGAGATTTACGTCGAAGACGTGGACGAGCGAAACAACATTAAAACTTTTCACCCCTTTACTTTCGACGTGGGTGTCAGAAAAATCGAATACTACCACATAGACTACGGTGACAGACACCACTACGGAATCAACAGAGAATTTGTTAGCAAAGGAGAGGTTTGCATCAATCTTTTTTCGTGCATCAGCTATTTTACCCCCTTCCTCCCTTCCCTAAAGTGTACGGTTAACATACAAAAAGGAAGAGCTGACATACAGTTTGTTGGAGGAATCCGACGGTCGTACCCCTGCTTTGAACCAATTTACCTTCAAGTTGAAAGCAGTCACCCTATTTGTTTTATGGCTCCGTTCGAGGTGACATGGTCCTGTAACGGCACTATTGAGAATTGTAAACCGGAGAAAGCTCTCGGTGGGAAAAATTGCTATTAAAACTGCGGTTTAAACGTAATACCTAACTTTGTTTTATGTTTATAGACGAAACAATCGTGTACGAGCCCCTTGAGTGTGGCCAAACGTATAAATTTAAAGCAGTGATGAAATCCAGGTACTTCTCCGATTCGACGGCGAATCAAGATATCCAGCTCTTGGAAGAAATTCCAATTCTTCAGATAATGTTCGTGTTTGTCTTTTCCCGTATAGTTGCGCAAGTACATTATTCTAAGCAATCCACAGATGTGTCTACAACTGTGTCAGAGTAATTCAGAGCACAGCGTCCGCAAGGTTCTCGACGTCCATATCAGTTATGAGCGACGCACTTCCGACCTGGACGATTGAAGTGGACAATAAAACTGTAATTGTAGAGAACCGAACTGACGAGGACAGTTTTTTCATGCCAGGCCCTTTGAGTTTCCTGAAGGGTAATAGAACTTTCAAAATTATTGCCACTCGTAAGTTTTAAACTTCAGCCCCCCCCCCCGCCACGGACCAACTAACGGCGCGTGATCGGCCAAATTCCAGTGGACGGTCTCAAAAGTGAACTTGAACTACCCGTGGCCATGCCCTCGTTCAATGGATCGTGTTACGTTGAAACCAACCGAGTATTCATATTAAGGCCTTTCAACATAAAATGCTCCAACGTTGTAGGACCACACGTTACTTTTTTCGCGATCGACAGAAGCGCTCAAGCTGGAAAAGCCAACTCTATCGCAGGCAACCAAATAAATTGAAGTCTGGTGAATTCACCGTTTTAAAAAAATTTTGTTCGTGTTTAGAACCTGTCGCGGAAAGTAACAACATTATCATGTTCAACATTATAGTCAGGCATACAGGACTATTCATGCTCGTTCTCGACCCTTACTGGTGGGAACCTGTTGCGATGAATACATTCAAACGACCCATAGTAGATTTTCCTAGGAAATTTAGCCTCGGTGTTTTTTATTCTTATACATTTCATTTTTATTTTCAATCAAGATCGTAAAGCATGACCACCTCAAGCCTATGAGAGAAATGGAAAACGCGTTTAGACTCATCAATCAAGCTATGTACAACGGCGATCACTATGGAGCTCTTGAAGAGATCAGCGTGGCAGCTTTTACCGCTGGTTTTCTTGACGAGCATCTTATAACTGGGCGAAAACTTGACCTCTTGAACACATTGAAAAAGGTACGAAACCACACACCTGCTTGACATATCGTCAGAAAACAGTCCAAACCCAAGGTAAATAGACTTACAGAGGTATGCTCGTAACTAAGGAAATTTTTGTCAAAATTGACGTCACGGGAGAAAAAAAAAAATGAGGGACCAAACTTCACATTATGAAGCTTCCCCTCCCATGGTTGATTCATTGGAATTTCTTTGTAGATCAAGCAAAAAATGAATGAAAAGCCAAAATAAGTGCCAGGAAATTTTTTAAAAAGCGTTATAATTTGGCGGAGTTGTTCATTAGACATGTACCGTTTTAAGGCCCAGTTAATTGACACGTACCACGTGAAGCCCCGTGTATTCAGTACGACAGCACTCGGCGCAATGACGGGTGAGTTTATTATGTGAATCAGTGAGAAACGCCCAGTAAGCTTCATGAGGGAGCAAAGCAGGGCTTCCCTGCTGCCCGCGACAATCACGCTCACGAGCATTCTTAAATAGGTTGGGCAATAAAGATGAAGTTTAAAGTGTTCCCTGTCATCCATGTATAAAAATAGAAGTAATTTAGTATTTTAGTATTAATGGTGTCCTTCGACCAGAATCCCGACCTCGAAACTTCTCCGGCCTCATCTGGGGCCTTAGTACAAACTCGTGCGAAAATGCCGCTAGACGTGATTGCTATGGCGGGATATTGTTATTTCTTATTCGACTTTTTCCCCGACCGTTCATACTAAGGCCCCTGGCCGCATTCCCAGGGTGGGGTAGGGCGATTCACAGCCTTACCATACGAGCGTATTGGTCGATGTGCGGTTTGTTGTCCAAACAACGCCGAGAACCCTTGATACTAAGCCAAGTGTTTCGGGGTGCTTATATTATTGTTAATTGGAACGGTGGCGAGGTCTCTATGTTGATGAGTGTCACGAGAAAATTGCTCAACTTAGCTCTATCTTAAAATAATTTCTAAAAGTTTCACAACTGAGATGATACCTTGCTCCTGCAGCAGTTTTCTTTGCTCCAACCATTAAACTTAGCGGCCCTGCGATCACTTCTTTCACAGGAACATTGTTCTGCAGGCAATAATGCGTAGTTCTCCCGATTTAAAAGTGGCCTCAGAAATGTTGATAATTTTGTTTTATGGAAAAAAGTCCCACCTGTTAATTTTTTAAAAATTTGTCATCCCATGATAGGCCAGTCAACAAAAACAATAAAATCGCAATGAAACGGCTAGTTCTGATTTTTTAGTATGTTTTCAGGACCAGCACCAGTAGTGCAAGTACAAGTTTTCAGCTTCGAAAAACTTGTGCTACTTTCGTGGCACTCGAAAAACCGCGAAATTTTTGCACTTTTTACGGGTTTTTCACTTTATCTCCTAAAATATGCATTTTAAGATAAAACGTCCGAAATACGTTAAAAACCAAACAAAATTTGATACAGTTTGAGACCTAACGTACCTCTGTATGTCATATAGTAACCATGATACAGCTCCTCGAATTTGGATTAATTTGTCAAAAAAATTGGAATTTCAAGTTTTGGTCAA
This sequence comes from Corythucha ciliata, assembly GCA_038030265.1. Lineage (NCBI taxonomy): Eukaryota > Metazoa > Arthropoda > Insecta > Hemiptera > Tingidae > Corythucha > Corythucha ciliata. The sequence continues at coordinate 20,659,592 of CM075942.1, read as the reverse complement.
CTTTCGACCCGAATTTTGGCTAAAATACTCATCCTACTGGAAAAGCCGAGCCGAGAGAATTTGTAACAAATTTAGTTATGTTCCATTTAAGCACACAACGATGTCTGAAAGACCATATATAGTCTAGTCAAACTGTAGCTCCACGTGGACAAAAATTTCGTCTTTAATTTTTTCACTTTATTCTATGTTTTTTGGGGCGAGGAACAGGAATCTAAAGAGATCCAACAAAATTTCCTTGCGCGTTTTGAGAAAATCGCGAAAACTGCTCATTTTTGGCACTTTTTTGTTTTTTGCTTATAACTCCTTAATGACGCGTTCTACGTGAGATGTTACCCTCTCATTTTTTGAAAAGCATTTAATTCTGCGTCGAATCGTTCTTTCTTTTGTCAAAATTGACCCGGTTTCACCGGTATAGATTTTTTTTAAATCGTAATTTTTAGCCACTTTTGGTAAAATTAATAAAAATTTCCAAGGCAGCAGCAACTTAAAATGGCTGTTCCAATCGGAAAAAAAGATGAAATCATAGTGGTTCAGAATTGCATTTTACATAAGTGAAAAGCCTTTAAACCTGCAGGAAAAATCAGTGGCATCAGTTATGCGACAAAAAAAGCGGAAAAAGGCGGCCCAAAAACCACGTTTTTCTGAACATTTTTGCCAGTAGCTCGCAAAGTAGTAGTCCAATTTTTTTCTATAAAAAACGATCTGAAAGCTGATTGAATTTTCTATCAGACCTATTATATGAAATTTCATTTGAAGATTAACATAAGACAGGGCCATAACGTCAAACAATATAAAATTTGCTGAAAAAAAAAACTCATTAAAGAAAGCTCATTAAATTTCCTATAAGGAGTCATGTATGGCGTTTTTATAAAGACCCGATAAGTGGCAATAAAACGCAGTGGGAAATTCGCAAAATGAGTAATTTTTCCAAAAACTCCTTTCTCAGCCGAACGTTTTTGCTTATAACTATCGAACGAAGCCTTCGATGAAAATTGCACTATTTTTCAATGAAAGCTGGTGAAACTAAAAGTCAGAAACCATATTTGCCAGATTTTTTAAGGCCCGGAAAATATTCTGTACAGGGCGATGAAAATAGGTGTTCTTTCAAAAAAAGTGGCTACGCCCACCAACTTTGTCCACAAATGTTGAAACTCAACATATCATCTGTATTATAGGTAGCGTCAGAGATTACATCACTCAAATGAGACTTGAACTAGTTTTATTTTTTCACACAATTTTGCCAAAAGCGACTAGAAATTACCATTTAAAAAAATCAATACCGGCGAAACGGCTGGGTCATTGGATTGGGCCCCCCAGACAATCACAAAAATTGTACCTTTGGGTGTGGTCCAGAGCTACTCCATGTCCATCAGAGGTCCAAGATTGTGGAGGCGATGGACCGCCCCTCAACGGAAGCGGAGGTGCTACCCTACAACGATTCACGTCCCTGGCTGTCAACCCGATCGTGTTTTCATGAGTTTTGGTACCCAAGCTATCACGACAGCATGATTTTGGAAAATGTGTTACTTCCTCATTCTTTCAATTTTGAGGTATTTTCATTCAGCCTTATGCTCCGTGTACACGAGCGATAAGTTTCGCCCGATCACTGCGATACATGTCACAGCGACCATGGAAAAACAATTAGCAACTAGTGCAGCAGTCAATTCATAGAGTGTATAGAGGAGAATGGTCCTGATGATTAGCTTAGCGATGACCATGCTACACTTATCGCTCGTGTGCACTGGGACCCACCCAAACTTAGGGGTGGGAACTCAACAGATTCATTTTTAGAAAAATGTAGTTTCCAAACTTTTTGTTTATTCGAGGATTTTGATGAAACTATTTGGTCTACAGACATCCTTGTGTGCTTAAATGGAACATAATTAAATTTGCTACAACTTCTCTCGACTCGGATTTCCCCGTAGGATGAGTAGTTTGGCCAAACCTTGGGTCGAAAGTTGACCAAAACTTGAAATTTCAATTTTTTTGATAAATAAATCTAAATTCAAGGAGTTGCATCTTGGTTATTATATGCCCTACAGAGGTACATTAGGTCTCAAATTGTAGCATATTTTATGTGGTTTTTAACGTATTTCGTACGTTTTATCTTAAAATGCATATTTTAGGAGATAAGGTGAAAAATCCAAAAATAGTGCAAAATTTTCGCGGTTTTTCGAGTGCCACAAAAGTAGCACAAGTCTTTCGAAGCTGAAAACTTGGATTTACACTACTGGTGCTGGTCCTGAAAACATACTAAAAAAATCAGAACTAGCCGTTCAATTGCGATTTTAGCTATTTTTAATGTTCTTATTGACTGGCCTATGACGTCATGGCACAAACAATAGTAATTGGTTGGAAATTAAGAGCATACCTCTTTAGTCTATTTACCTTGGTCCAAACCAGCAAATTTGGGTTTAATTGTGTGGGGCTTCTTGTTGTTGGACAGGGAAATTATGTCTCGAGACCATTTACTCCCGTGGCGCTGTGCGCTGTGACGAGGCCCGTTCTCTTGATTCAGTAGGCAAGAACCCGCAATGTACGAGCTGTTAAGCTTTAGTAGTCTAACATTTAGCCCATACCCAATTGTGCGCGTGAAACGAACGCATTTTTTTCTTTTCTCACGGTTATGGGATGTGAGACCTGTCAAAAACGCGGGATATCACACAGCGAGTGAGGAAAGCGTCACTTTACACGCGAGTTTCTCACTAAGTCATAAGAAAAGGACTCACACCAGTAAGACGTCACTCCTGGCAGTAACGGAAATGTACTTTGGTTAAATCACTGACTTGAAGTTAGGAATGACCAGACTAGAAAATAAGGTGATTCCCAGTTCTTGTAGGTCTTTAGGCGGATAAAATTGAGACCCACTAATGTGCTGGTCTTAGGGCAAATAAGCGGCTAAAGGTTTGGAAAGTGCTAATATTCATACCCAAAAGTGGGAAAAGCCCTAATTCGAGGTTTCTCGATGAAACTTCCGCGGACCAAAATTGAGAATAACGCTAATTTCGGGCTAAAACTGAGAAAAATCTCTGATTCACAAACGAAGTGAGAAAAAGTGCAAAATCTAGGCTAGAATTAAGAAAATTGCTTAGCTATTTCGGGAGGTAAATGTTACTTCGAGGCTTAAATTGGGACAAGGGCTAAACTGGCAGATAAAGGCCCGTATTTATGAACGTTCCTTGAAGCTTCTTTCCGTCAAGGAACCGTTGAGAACAGTTTTGATCACAATAAAAACATCTGTTTTAATGAATTTCAAGGGTTCCTTAATGTCAAGGAACGTTCATATACGGGCAAAAGTGTAGAAACAGCAGTAATTGGTGTTTAGAATTATAAATCACGCCACTCACGGCTAAAATTGTGAAAAATCGCTAATTTGAGGTGAAAATGGAGAAAGCATGTTACTTAACCAAAAACGCTAATTCGCGGTTTACAAGGAGAAAACGCCAATACGTGGCTTCTTAACGCTCGTGATTAAAAAAAAATGAGTTGGAGTGGTAATCCAACGTGCTTTACGTCCAACTACCATACGGTGTCGTGGACGAGGGCGAAAGCACACATTTTACTATTCTCACGTGGTTATCATTTCCCCTAAAATAATCCAGCCTTTAGTGGGAATCGAACCCACTCAGCAGACGATACCTGGACATGAGAATCGACGCCCTAACGACCTCGGCCACTCTGCTGGGCCAACGCTCGTGATTATCGCGCGGCGTGGATTCGTGGCGGTGTTAACTTCGTAGTTGAAAGTGAACCAAACCGCTAATCCACGGCTAAATGAGGAAAAAGCGCTGATTAGCAGATAAAATCAAGAATAATATACGTTAATTCGCTGGTAAAATTATAAAATGAGGAAAATACTCTCATTCATGGCTTAATTGTAGAAAAACCACTTGTTAGTCCATAATGACTAATCTTCAATTACCGACCCTTACCATTAACGACTAAAACCATCAATCGTCACTCAATTTTCAGTCCTCCAATCATTCGCATTCGTTCTTTCATACCAAAAAACCTCGAAAAAAATTGCAAAATAGTCCAAAGTGAAGCCCAATGAGTTTACTTGGGTCGAAAACAATCGATTTTAGAACCTTCGACCATTTTAGAACAAAAATTTCGAAAGGCTGTAGCCCCTTCCATATTCATCGTGGAAAACTACTTCACATACAAAAGTCGTAGGAAATTTAATGCTCAACAAGTTTTGTGAGTGAAGATTTTCCTCTAAAGTAACTCATTTTCGGGATATTTGGAAAAAACTTAAAGAAGTGCCAAAACATTTCGGTTTTTTGGCTGCCTAAAATTGTACCGTTCGAGCTTTTCAGAGTTAGCCCTTTTTTTCTCGAACACTTCTGGGGCCTTATTCACTAACTTTTTTCTTCATTGCTTTCTTCAAAAATCATATGTTTCCGTTCAGTTTTCTTATGGCGTTTTCTACTTACGTAAAATTCCGCTCTGGAGCCGAACATTTCCACCCGTCTTCTCCGATTTCATATGATATAATTCAGAGAAGACGGGTGGAAATACTCGGCTTCAGAGCGGAATTTTATGCAAATAGAAAACGCTATTAATTTCATGAATGAGATTTCAATGATTCTACCAAAGCAAAGTTTCTATTTCGTTATAGAATTAGTCCCCTGACCTATAAATTCAAGATGACAAAAAAGGGGTTTGTTTTCGGCCCCGTTGTAGTCAATTCGCTTGGAAATTGTACGAGAAATCCGAACAAAATAGTTACAAAATTCCAGAACCAATTGTTTCGAAGTTAAGGGGGACCCCCATCCAATCAACCCTCGTCTACTACTCGGCATACATTTTCTGGCCTTATTTCTGCACCAATCCTGGTTTTTAAGGACTCGTTTTAATCATCAGGAAATTCCGCATATGCAGTAGTTTTCTTTTTTTCAAATAAGTCGAAAAAAACGTGAAATTACAAGGTAAAAGTTCAAGGCGAATTTAAAATAACTTCTGGGGCCGTAGTTAGAGTTGTCGGGAAAAACTCACGTGAGGTGGTTGCCATGGCGGGATAGCATTATTTCTGATGTAGCGTCCTTGGATCCCGCTTGCGGCATTTTTTCCCGACTGCTCTGGGCATTTTTTGAAGGCCTCTGGGATGAAATTTGAAAAAAGGAAAACTACTGCATATGCGGAATTTCCTGAAGATTAATACGAGTCCTTAAAAACCAGGATTGGTGCAGAAATAAGGCCAGAAAACGTATGCCGAGTAGTAGACGAGGGATGATTGGAGGGGGTCGAGGAATCACCCGTGCAAGTCCCCCTCAATACGGAAAATATTGTTCCGCTACGGGGCGAAAAGATTTCCTTCATACCAAGAAACGTTCATCATACCAAGAAACGTTCATCATACCAAGATACGATTTGATTTAGATTAAGATGTTCTATGTTATTCTGTAGCAAAAATTTGTGACGTATTCACGCCAAATCCTACTCCTCCCACAATTTGCGCTTTACCAATTATTTGCTACAAATATTTGCAAGTAAGATAAAAAGTGGCTCTCGCGTCCCTTTTTTGCAATTTTGACCGTTATTTTGTGCTACTGGTCCTTTTGCGCTAAAAACGACGTTTTTGGCTACAAAAAAAAGTTGCATTTTTTCGGCAATATTGTGGTAAATTCGCAAGGAAATTTTACGATGAATTCGAAAGAAATACCTATTTTAATAATTCAGGAATTACTTGTTTTGAATTTATATCTAAAAACGACATTTCAGTACGGGGAGAACATGTCCGATAAATAATTTTTTTCTCAAAACAAAGGCCAGATTTGTGCTTCTCATACCAAGAAATACCCAGGTTTTCATTTTCGTGCACTTTATCGACAAAAAAAACGACAGACGTCATGCCGAAAATCACTTTTTTTCTTTTTTTCTAAGGTTGCACATCAAGAATGTGAGGTCAGCTGATTTTGGTTAGTTTTTTCCCCACGGTCGCGTCAAGAAGTGTGGCGTCACCTGGGGGCTTATTCTCTAACTCCGAAGCAATAGCTTTTTCGAAGTCATATGTTTATTTCATTGATTTTCTTCAAACAAATGAATGAAATAAACACATGGCTGGCGAAAAAAATATTGCTTGTTGTTAGAGAATAGGCCCCCTGGCGTGTCACTATTTATTTATTTCGCACAACAGTAAATAGGCAATACAAATTAATGGTCTATGGTCTTAGGGGCACATGTGCCCTTGCCTCCCCATTACCAATAATCGCCTCTTATCGCTTGTGTGTTCTGGGCCTAAATATGCTTCAAATTACGAGATTTTGGTCTCATCGAATTACAATTTTTGAGCTTCTTTTAGGTCCCTTTTACACGAGTAAGTTTTTTGATCAAAGTAGCCATTTTGAAAAAAATTCACAGATGTTCCCTGCCTCAAATTGTCTGTTTGTGATCAGATTGAACATATTTTTGAACAAAAAACTTACTCGTGTAAAAGGGGCCTTAGAGACCTAGGACCTGTAGAGACAGCCAGCCGCACCCAAAAACTGACAAATGCATATTGCCATGAAATTGCATCACTCGTAGCATAAAGAGTACCGATTTGACAGTTCTAGTTATTTCCAACAAAACTGGCAGTTTGTGTTGGTCTTCATTTCCACGAAATTTCGTGTTTCGGGGATCTTTGCTCATTATTGACCGTGAAACTCGGGCTAATCGGCCATGACATGGTGCCCTAAAGACTCCTGACGAATAGCCGCAAAATTGCAATATTATGAAAGTATACATTTCCGTGAAATTGGAATTTTCCTAATGCCTGATTGTTTGCGGTGTTGCAAGTTTTACGCCTCAATTTCAGTGAAATTGAAAGTTTCGAGCCTTTTTTAAGTTCAAAGCACTCAAAGCCTGACGTATTGCCGGAAGGAAAACATCCTCAAAATAGAAATTTTACTGGCTGTATCGTCGCAAAGCAAGATTTCAGTTTCTATACCGCTATTTTCGTCGCGGCAAAAAGCTGACTAGTGGGCCCCAACTCAGGCCATAAGCATAACCTACGAAACTCATGAAATTGCAAGTTTCGGATCTTATTTCTACCAAAATGCAAGTTTCCGTAAAATTACAAGTTTGTAATTGATGTTTATTTTCGGAAAATTGCAGTTTTTGGGCTCTTTTCCTGGCGGCGGCAGATCCAACAGGATAGTCGGGCTCAACAGAGTCTGAAGAAAACCCAGGAACTTGGCAATTCCATGGCCGAATATCCATGGCAATACTATTTCGGGTCTTCAGTGTTTTCTTTCAATGCAATACACCGGAGGGATGTAAATTTTTCGACCCGTCCTCTCAAAATTAAAACGGATGTTCATGGAGAGGACAGGGCACTACACTGTGTGACGCGTTGAATAGAAAACGCTATCACAGAATTTCGGAGAAATTGCAAATTTTGGCCGCTTTGGGCTGAATAAAAATGTTTATTCCAGCGGATCTGTTCCAGTAAACGGCTTACCTGAACATTCATTCGGCCAAACATGGACGGGAAGGCTTATGGTGGATTTCGGCTTAAAATTAAATCGGACTTAATGAAAAAAATCCATTGAACTTATTAAGCCGTGGTGGGGAAATCCACCATTAGGGTCTTCAATTCTGAGAAATTTCAAGGTTTTATTTCAGTGGCTGAGCGGCCCTAGGCCGAGGCCTGGCTCATCATTCTTTCAATTTCACTGTCCCGGATAACCCCACGTGTTTTGTTTTTTTAAGTCAGCTCATTGTTTCTCCAGACATCTTCAGCTTGGAGATGGAGAAGGAACAAGAGAAATTAAGTACTGATAGAAGTGTGTAGAGGGAGGAACGCAAAAGTCGTGAATTTGGGGCCTTGTCTCCGATTTCTTTGCTGAATAGCCCAAAATGTCGACCTTAAATATGAAGAGCTGCTCTTTCCCTAAACCCTCCTTGGCAAGATGCTCTCAACTTGGCTTCAGTAGTCGTACAGTCATATATCGTTACTCTCGCGATGTACGTGTTTTTACAGCTCCAGTTTCGTCACACGCTAACCGAACTGGCTAAAATCGTCGCCGTTCTTTTTCGCCTCGGTTACATGGGTCAACATGGTTTGATAGAAGATGACGATGACGCTGGAAATCATCACACGCTCATGCACGCCATAGCGATCGTAAGCAGAGAACTCAAAAAAGTCTTCGAGAAGCTGTCAGACGCACCGAATCAACCCGAGTGGAACATTGGGACAAGGAAAAATTTCATATTGTAAAAAAAGACGGAAGACCATTTGTGCTCAGAACAAAATAAAATTTATTGTTTCAGATCTTTGTTTGGAGTATGCAATAACGCCATAATGATGTCTTTTCATGAAATTAGGTATAGGGCATCGAGGAAGAATTACGAATTTCCGGAATTTCTATACGAGGTGAATTTTTTTAAAAATTAAATTAAATCTCTCAATCGTGCTAACTGTCTTTCGATGAAAAAGACCAATGAGGGGGGTCACATCATTCTCGGTATCCTTAAATCGATCGATTCGACGGCTTATCCAGTACAACTGTACGAAAACCCGTATGGGCTCAAGACAAAATTCTTAGCAGCTTGGTTTCAGGTTTGAACTCCTCCTCCCTTAAGGATTGGGGGGGGGGGGCTGCGGAAACAAATATATTTTCTTGTTTTACTTCGTTCAGGTCGATGAGCACTCAGAAATTGAAAAGGATATGACGGCAAATCTGACGGATATGTTCATTGTACGGGATCATAAGGATGTTCCTTCTCGACTAATTTACTATCAAGTATAGAGAACCAAGTTCCTAATGGAATTATCCTAACAATTTGTACTTTCCAGCATGTGCGAATGGCAAAAATATGCGGTTGGTGGATTAGTGCCAGGAATTTCACTCTGGTTGCCGACATCATAACTTCCACAGCTGTCGACTACGAAACCCAAAAAATATTGAAATTCCCAATTAATATTGCCCATTTCTCGATTGTTAAGTCGCTTAAGGCCTTAGATAAGCCTTACAAAACATAAGAAATTATAATTTTTATTTTATTTATTTTTTTTTTTCAGAATTTGTCGGAGACATTTTTAGTTGAAGGGCTCACTGTAAAAGGACAAGCTAAACTCGATGACGAGAATAGTTAAGCATGAAACAAACGAATAAATGATTCTAGTTTTCACAACTTAACGAATACATTTTTAATTGAAGGGAATATTATTAAAAGACAATCCGAACTCTATGAAGAGAAGAAAGACAGATTGTTAATAGTTTGGCAGTACCACATCCCACCGGCTTCAACCGGGATGCTATTTGTAACATTTCTACCATCTTCAGCAGAGCGAAAAGTAGTTTCTCCTCCCTCCCCCTACCTGCCCCTTTTACGCGCCTTGTTACAATGATTTTCAGATGTACCTGAAACTCAATCGGTTCCCGAGCTACAATGATGTTTACAGTCTGTCGAGCGACAGAGGAGATCAAGTTCGTTCTGTGACTATTGACAAGCCTGCAATCGGAAAAATACAACACCAAGCTTACGTCGCTGTACTCCCAGACGGCAATGTAAACAATATTTCGACGCCACAACAATGTTGAAAAGATGTACTAAAAATAAAATAAAAATCTTAGGTAACCAATGGTAGGCTGGACTATGAATTGCACGCGTTCACTCTGTCCTGCATCACATATGGTAACCAAGACTGGAAAAGTGGTGAATGTAAAGTAAGGCCATAATATAATCTGAAGCCGGCGAGAGGGATCACGAGCCCCTTCGCGGGACCCTTTTTTTAATTGACCCATAGGACCGCCTCTGAGAGGAAATATCGGACATCGAGTCCAATTGTTCCAGTACTCGGTAGCGTACGCGTAGCGGGCCCCCAAAAAGCTTGAATATGGTACAATGACGATTATTATTATTAGGTTTCTAACAGGATTTTAGGTCATGGATGCAGGTAAGCACGTGGAATAGACTCTTAATATCCGGTTGGACAAAAATATGGCTCCATTCGACGATTTTCAGTCCATCTGACCTGGAAAAAAGAATGTTGAAAAGTGCTCAGCGAATTGTATGGCTAAATATTCGAATAAGCACGCGAATATTCCAATTCGCGCCTTCTGGAGGCAACTTTGCGGCTTAAATAGAGACGCTTATCCAAAAGTTGCCGAAGGTTCTTAGGCGGCAAAATTGGAGAGGCGCACTGGAGTGCCTCCTTCACATTAGGAGAAAAAAGACTCCGACGCGCCCGTCATCGTCTTACTCTCGCAGTAAAAACACATAGAACTCTATGGGCCTTTTTACATAGGACGCGTACGCGGGAGCCGTCTCTCCTCCGAGAAAAAAGACGCCGACTCGCGCGTCGGTGTCTTTTTTCTCCTAGTGTGAAAGGGCACTAAGCAGCAATAAGTTTGAAAAAAGTGTGTATATTCGAGGCTAAAACTGCAAAGCAGAACTCATTCCCGCAGTTTCTTGACGCAATATTTGGAAAAATCGCTGATTTCCATTGTAGAGAGGATAGAGGCCATTTTACGCAAAAATTTAGAATCAAAAACCCCTTATATACTATTGTGTTCTTGATCCAAGCCGGCCGCTAAAATTGAGTAAAAACTCTAACTCATAGCTAAAATTTAGTTAAAAAAAAAAATGGCTAAAATTGAGAAAACACTAATTCGAAATTGACGTTATGAACAATGACCAATTTTCGGCTAAAAATGAGAAAAATTGTTGGTAATTCATATGGATAGAAGTGAGAAAAGGCACTGATACATGGTTGAAATTGAGAAAAAGCGCTGAATCACGGCTAAAGTTGAGAGAAATAGGAATGAAAACGCTACTCCATAGCTGCAATCAAATAGAAAGCGCTAATTTGCTACTAAAAGCGAAGAAAACCCTAATTCCCGATTGAAAATGAGAAAAACACTCACGGCATAAATTGAGTAAAACACTCATTCGCAGCTACTGAATGCTACTTCGCAACTAAAATTTGCCAACTTATTTTGGCCGTAAATTAGCGCTTTTGTCCTCTTTTTGCTATGAATTATCCCTTTTTCTAAGTTTCATCTTCGAATTAGTGTGTGTTTTTTTTTTTTTTTTTTTTTTTTTTTTGTCGTGAACTAGAGATTTTTCTATACTTCATTTGCGAGTTACCACTTCTTTTTTTTTCAATTTAGCCGCGTATTAGCGGTTTATTTCTTTTTTATCTGTGATTTATCATTTAAAAAAAATAAATTTCTACCGTAAATTAGCTTTTTCTCTCACCTCCATCCGAGAAATAAGCGATTTTTCTCAATTTCAGCCGCGAATTTGCGTTCATCATAGTTTTTGCCGTGAATTAGCGATTTTTCTGCAGTCGCTAATTTTCGCTTTTTCTACACTTTGTCATCGAGTTGGCGTTTTTTCTCAACTAATTCGCGCAGCTAAAATTGATACAAACGCTGAGATTCGTGAGTAAAATTATGAAAAGATCTTACTCGCGGCTAGAATTTAGAAAAACGCTAATTTTCGGTTAAAAGTGTGAGAAAACGCCCATTAGCAGCTTTCGAAGGCAAATTCTTGGCTAAAATGGAGAAAAAGCGCTATTTCATATAGCTATTATTGATAAAATGCTCGCATTCAAGGCAAAAAGTGAAAAAAAATCTCTCGTCCGCGGCTGTTATTGAGGGGAAACGCTAATTCGCGGATAGAAGTGAGAAAAGTAGCTATCTCGCGACTGAAATTAATAAAAAGGGCTAAATGAGCTAAAATTCGAAAAAAGTTTTAATTGAATTGAGAAAACACTAATTCGCGGCTAAAATTGAGAAAACACCATTTCACGGTAAACCTTGAGAAAATGCCTAGCCTATTCGCGGCCACAGAAGGCAACTTGGTAGCACAAAGTGAGAAGAAGGGCAAACTCATGGCAAAAATTGAAGAAAATTGAAAAAAATCACATTAGCTTCCCGACCTTGGAACTTCGGAAGCCAACTTTCTTGACTAAAATTGAGAAAAATCGCTAAATCATGGCAAAAAGTGAAAAAATTGCTACCTAATTCATGACTAAATTTACGAAAACTCCGATTCATGGCTAAAATGCTAATTCGCTGATAAAATTGACAAATACGCTGTTTCGCGGATAAAATTGTGAGAAAGCGCGCATTCGCGGCTTCCAAAGGCAACTTCTTGGCTAAAATTTGGAAAAGCGCTAATTCGGTGCTAAAATTGTGAATAATACTAATTCGCGTCTTAAATTGAAATAGTAGCACTAATTCGCGTTGATTGGCCTCGTCGCTAATCTTAGCCGAAAGAAATTAGCGCTTCCGTTTTGGCAAACTAGCACTATCCCCAATTTTAGCAGAGAATCAGCGATTTTCTTTTAATTTTATCCGTGAATTAGCACTGTTTTTCAATTCAGCCACGATGTTGCCTTCATAAACTGCGTAGTAGACCCGGGTGGCCCGACCCGGACACCAATCAATAGAGTTTCTATGCATTGAGCTTGTCACATATGGTGGCGCGAATTCAAGGGGGCATACGAAACGCGGCGCCACCCGGTTCACACTACTCAAGTGGCCTCGCCTAATCAGGAGGCTAAGAGCCTTTACACTGCGCCACTGAGTGGAGTCACAGTCGGGAGTGGCGCCACTGAGATTTCCACCCCGTGCCCCGATAAATAGGAGTAGCTCCACCACTGCCAGTACTTCCTGCACCCTCCCTCCCGCCGGCCATGAAAAACACCTGAAACGTTTATTGTTTGACTAATAATTCTCTTATCCGTTGTTTTCCAGCTCCGTTTCAATAAATCTATTAGTCAAATAAAGTGCGTTTGCCCTCGAATCACTTGGCACTCGGTTGAAAAAGTAATTCTATCGGGCCGTCAATTACTAGTGCACCATGATTTGGTCGTGATGGGCGTGGCTAAAAATTATACGGTCCTTGTGGCGACGTCCGTTTTGTCCGCAGCGTTCGTTGTTCTGTTCATTTGGTCAGTTTTCAAGGACAGGAAAAAGGATTTTATGGTATTGTTGAGATTGCAGCACATTTTGTATTCACATAAAAAAAAAAAAAACAAAAAAACTGTTAGGACGCCGTCTATTTGCTCGATTCCTCGAAAGGTGGTTTCGTATATTTGATTTCCGTGTCAACTGGACATCAGATCGGTGCGGGCTCAGATTCGAGTATAGGATTTCGTTTGATAGGCACGAAAGCTCGAAGCGGGGTAAAAATACCGTCAAGTCCGTTTTTATTTAACTTTCCTTTCGTCATTAATTCGGCACCGTGCAGCCTCACTTGTTTCGGTACAGACAGACGAAACGTCGTCTGTTCACTATGAAAGAGAATTTCTTTCTCCTCGTCACACCCGTCCACTTGGGAGAAATATTGCGAATTGACGTCTGGAACGATTTTACCGGCGTTTTCCCCGATTGGTAACCCCTCTACGAAAAACCATAATTTTTCTTGTTTTTTTAAATCCACGTCTGTAGGAAGTGCCAAAGCATAAACGTGTACGATCTTGGACTCGAGAATGTCGTGGAATTTGACAGAGGTTTTTGGTTATCGCGAGCTGGCACCAAAGTGCCAGGTTTGTTGACCGTAGAAAAGCCGAACATTGAGGATTTTCCAGCAGTGCCTACCGTCGAAAGTAATAAGTTTGAAGAGCTCGTGGCATTTATAATGAATCAATTGTGGGAAAAACACCGGTGGATATCCATTTTTTTCTTGTAAGCCGTTAATGGTCGTTGCGTTGCGCCCGAGTGCCATTGGTTAATCCGACCTTCTTTTGCATCCAGGTCCAAGAGAAATATTTATCAGCACAGAGAAAAGGTCCTAATATTAGCAAGTTTTATAATCGTCGTAGTGGGATTTGCCATGTTTTACAGTGAAATACTGGCAGGTAAACGTCCGCCCCCTCCCCTACGATACAAACTATTTACACTAAGGGTGAACAAGGTGGCATATTGGACTCATCGCGATATGTTTTCGACGATCAACAAGTGGTCATCACCGCTTTGTCCTTAGTGACAGCGTACATTGAATATTTTCTCTTGATCCTATTTTTGGAGTATAATGCACCATTAATGCCCTATAGATAGTTTTTTCTACAATATTTGCTCTGTTACTGTCAGGAAAAGTAACGAGTTCACGAAGCGCGTCAGACCCGCAGGCACTATTGTCTTCAAGCAGGCTCACTACCGCAGAAAGCGACATCACTCGTTCGAATCACGAAGCGTCTCCGTACGATCCATGAAAAAATTCGCCCTACTGGGTACAAAGAGCAAAAAGTAATTTAAGGAATGTGATAAACAAACTTTCTCGTTTTTCCAGCTGGGAAGCTCTGCAGTAAATTTCACAAACTTTGGTGGGCTCACATCTATGGGCCAACGAATTACTTCACGTCTTTCTCGCCGGGAAATATTCGTAATGCTGGGCGTCCAAAGATCAAGTCCTGGCTGTACGCGTCCTGGTTCGTAATTTTATTATTAGTCGACTATCACAAACCAATTAGAAAATAATTGAAATGGAAGTAACGCTCAAACGGACATTGTCGACCCGGCCCTAATTAGCACGGACCCGTTCCATTGAGCTCGAAATTTTGCTCAACAGCTGCCTATTATCCTCTTTTGTATCTGCTAAAATCTAGAAGAACTTTGCTGTAAGGTCAGGCACGTTTTGCTCTATGGGGGGTGGCGAGGTGCACGAAGAAGTAACCCTCACGCAAGCCGTCGTTCACAGCTAAGCCCCAAGAAACCGAATATTCTGGTGAATAAAATGTCTGTCAATTGAACCCAAACAGTAAACTTTTAGACCCAATAACTGGTCATTACCCTGAGAGTACAAAAATAAGCGTATCACGAGGTCTTGATTTGTCTTAGCCAAAGGTTATAGACAGCCCAAAAATGTTGGGGCCATCTCATCGAATTCTTTTGATTTGGGACATACTTCATTAATGATTAATGGGTCCATGCACGGGGGTATAATGTTCAGTACACAATTACATCCAGTATCCACCTTAACGCCACCGAATGGCCAGCGCCCCTTGATTTGACCAAGGGGCCTATTCTCTAACAAAAAAGCAATATGTTTTTCATAGCAATGTTTCTATTTCATTCATTTAATGAAACAGAACGAATGAAATAGACATATTGGTTCGAAAAACATATCGCCTTCTTTTTAGAAAATCGGCCCCCAAAAAAGGCCGTTTTGCGCTATATCAAGTGCATATTGAGTGTATAGTTGTTTCTGGGACGAGACACGTTTTTATAGCCTAGCCGATGAGGTTCGGTAGGAGTTCCATTTTTTCTTCTTGAATAGTCGGTATAGGACATGATCTTTGAAAACACATCAGATTCCGCTAATGATCATTTTTGCAAATAAAAGTCCGCTTCCCTGGCAAAATTCGGTCGGTCCCGTATACGAAACGCCCCAAAGAGAGCGTCACGGTCATCGTCAGCGTGAGCGCTCTGCGTTGTCGACCGTTGTTGGTTTCGTTGGATTTTCCACTCCACCCCCCCCCCCTCAAACAAGCAGATTGGAGAACAAAGTTACCAGCTCCTTGGCCGAATGGTCCATTTCAGGGGCGAAGTTTCTCTTCAAGTGTCAAGTGACCAGATTCTGGTCTGAATTTGCCAGTAAAGGTTAGTGTGAGGGTGTGGGGCAAGTAATAAAGTAATGAAGCTCCCTGAAAATGGGGGGAGGGTAGAAAAATTGGATCTATGGGCGAAATATTCAATTGTTTTGCCGAGTCGAGATAGTTTGCGTTACCAATGTGACCATGTCCTTTTTCATTTTCTCGCTCAAGTAATAGATCCGAAATGGAATTTTCAGGTTTTTCGCCACAGGCATTACTTTAGCTATCATCACATATCTATTCGTCTTCGGTTTCCGTCTCGGACGGTTTCGTTCCTACCAATGGCTCACCGTGTGTTGCATCGCAATAGTTGTCGACGCTTTCGTTCTAGATCCTGTACGAATAGTCATCGTAACGTCTTGTTTATTCTTCATTCGTCATGTAAGCTTACATCATACCACCCGAGCAAAATGTATCACCCCCACCACCACAAACCACCAAAACCTACATTTTTGCAGAGAAGACTGTTGGATAGTTATTATATTCAAGGATATTACGAAGTTAGAATCAAAGAGGAACACAAAATGAATTATTACAAGGAGCTAGGCCGTGTAGTATTCAAACGGGTCGACGATAAATCGCTTAGGCGGAAAGCAATGAAAATCGTAATGAATTTTTACGCTACTATTTAACGCTAGTTCGACGTTGTTCTTTAAAACTAATTATTTAAAATTCAATTCACAGGTGACGAACGTCTGGCTGTCAAAATGGTACACGTTTTTCACGTTAATCATATTATTGTCACTTATGTACTGGACGATTCGAGCCTTTGATGTACGGACTCAATTTCGAGGCAACGAGAACGCGGTGAATTTGGTGGCGGAGCCTTTAATAGCGAGCCCCGAACCAAATTTTCTCTTTTCTGACGTCAAAAATAGTTCATTGTTTGTGACTTACCAGAACTTGAATCCCGCAGTTTGTTCTATGAACGTTCCCCCCCCCCACCTCATCTTTCAGATTCGTGAATTATCTCAATCTAACGCTTTTCCCAAACATTCACCGACATCGCTGGTACAACGGGAAGTTTATGCCTGCCGGGATTGCGAATCGTAAGTTTCAATTGCGTCCTTTATTCCTCTACCTCACCACTTCATTTAATTTTGAAAAAAAAATCTAGCCTTTTCGATTGATCTTAACTTGACGGACCCGTGGCAAATTGAAGAATACGTACGAGGATGGTGTGCTGACTATGACAAGAAGTTAATCAAATCGGTTATTTTGTTTCAGACACGTGTTCGCCTTGACTGTATATAAATTTACCTTATTCAACCATCACCAATTGTCTCATTTTTTTTGCTTTATTTTTAGCTATAGCCACGAGTTATTTTTGGACAAACGCTGGAAATTTAACCGACTCACCGGTATACGTAATAGAAACGAGGAATTTCTCTAAAAAATGGCGGCCTTATGACCCGCTAGAAATCGAAGATCCCAACTGGATATATTCCGACGACTACGGCGTCAAATCAACATTGTGGAGTGAGTTATATCGTTTGACCTCGTCTTATTTTGTCCAATAAACCAAATATAAATTCATACAGACGTCCTGAAACATCCAATAAGTGGCTATGTCGTAAACTTACCCCCAGGAATGGCACCCAAGAAACGCGAAGTCCTGTTGTTACACTTAGAGAATTGGTGGGATAATTGTACTCGATCCGTCGAAGTTCTTTTTAATATGTACGCGGCCAGCACGGATTTGGCGACGTCGGTACGCATTGTTTTCAAAGTGTCACCAGGCGGGTATTACGACGGCCGGGCTGAGGTAGACGCGGCTGAAAAGTTTTTCTCCTTTCAAATTGTATTAATTTGTTTTTGTCGATGATTCAACAGAGTGAAACACAATATATCGCGCTTTACGGTAAAAAATCGCGCGATTTTTACACACTTCTTTACATCATGATCTGTTTCTTTCTATGGAGCTCTTTACGCGTGTGTTTTTTCCTGGAAAAGGGCGGATTTCGAAGCTATAGAACTGAAACTTTCCCAGTTCTTGACGGAATTGTTACATTCGTCAGCCTACTGTTGGTCATCACTCAGGGGCTGGTCATCGCCAAATTTTATTTCGTCGGCCTAGAATGGGAGAGAGTGAGCCGATTCGAGTACTACAAACTTTTCGAAGCTTGGAGCTTCGAGCCTTACATCAACATAACCCTCGTGTTTGCTACGCTTTTCTTAATACATTGTTTCCTCGTGTTTTTCAACCAGCTAAACCCGGCGGACAGCCTCAAATTGAATGGGCCCTACTTTGAAAGCGCTTCGAGAATTGTTCTTACTTCATTCCTTATACATTTATTCTTAGACGAATGCGTCAAATGCTACTTTTTTATTTATCGCGAACCGATTCAACTGAATCTGATTAACTACTCAATTCTCAAAGACTTCGAGTGGTTACGAAGTGGTTTTCTCAACGATATCTACGACGTTCAAGTCCGTTTCATGAGCATTTTATTCATTCTCGTCCGACTATTCGGTCTCGCGATCTTCGTGTGTCTGTGCCAAATGAAGTCTAGAGAATACACCGGAAAAAGTTACTCGCCCACCACCTCGTCGAAAAGGTACGATTTCGATCGCAGGGCAAGAATGATGCGACGAGTCATGGCCATGAGCTTTGAGAGCAGTCGGCCCTCCCGCCTCTGGGGGTTTTTCTCATCGCACAAGGACTCCCTAGCCCGTAGTACTCTCAATAAAAATTGAAAAACGTGAAAATGTTAATAATATTATTAGTTTTTAAATCATACTTGATTAATATTTTATTTTTATAGGGTTTTGATTTGTTGCTTCTTCTATACATATACTTCTTATTTCTCTGACTTTCGCCTTCTTGTGCAGAAGGTATCGTTAGAAGTAGAAAAAGGAACAAGCCAAAACCCTAAAAATAAAATATTAAACTAAAATGGTGATAACTGAACTTCCGCTGCCGACCTCGAATGGAGTTTCATTTTAATTTATTTATGCATGTCAATTTTGAGAATTGGAAGCACACATTCCTTACGTCCATCACGAAGAGTTAACTGATTTATGGCCATTTGATTTATAACCCTCCAAGTTCTGAACTAGCGTTAAAATACGAATACAAGCGAGATGACCTGATTTTTTTTTTTTTTTTTTTACGAAACGTATACGTTCGTTGTCTTGAGGCGTTTTTCCCACCGCTTAGGAAAAGACCAGCAATACCTAATTCCTTATAATTGTCTTGGGGGGAGGGATTTCTTTTCATTTCCTGTGCTGGAAGGTGCTGGGCTAGGACTTTAGCGTAGGATTTGTTAGTGCGGTCGTTTTTACTTAGCACCAGGGCGTTTGTAGATTTCAAATGATTTTATTTTATGTCAGGGGGAAGGGAGAGAGTTTCAAGAAGAAAGACAATTTCTCGGGCTCTGTGGAGGGTAATGTATTTTGTATCGTTCAAAAATCCGACCTGTATCGCGGTTTTACTTTATACTGCGACAGTGTGTAAACAAAAAGAAAAACCCTGAAAAATCGATTCAGAACTACAAAAGAATAAAAGATAAACTATATGGGGAAAGGTAAAACAGCACAAGCTATAATTTGAGGACAACACGCACGTAGGAATCATCTTAATCGGTTTACCAGAGGATAACGACGTGACCATTTAGAAGCGTTAACCTCAGGACGATACAAAAGTTAACAAAAGGAATGACAGCTTTGCTTTGCTTTGTATTACTACAAAGGAAAAAATGAAAACATTATGTCGAGACTGATTGATGATGAACAGCTAGTACTTCAAAGGAAAAAATACTCGAATAATAACGAATTAACGATGACTTTCAACGTTAAAAAGCTAAAGCGCGTCGACTTATATATCCGGCAAAGAAATGGGCTAAAATGATGCAGCCGACTAGGTCTTGAGTGATCCAAAAGAGATTGCGAAAATGACTTGTGAAAGAGCGAAATCCGCCTTGTTGGTATTTGAAAAATCCCAATTCTTGAAATTTTGTTTTTGAGGAAGGGCAAACCAGCGAAATTGGTTTTTCTCAATGAGTCACAGAAAGCCTCAAATTAACCACAAAAAATGGTCAAACACAAGAACGCCCAACCATAGGTTCTCATCACAATTGGTGAAACGGATTCTCCTTGACTCGATATTGCTGGGTCGGTTTGAACGTCGGGGGGGGGGGGGGAGATCGTAGTGCAGTGGCACCTCCGCTCCCGGCGAGGGGCTCGTACTCGGCTCAGTTGCGGGCTGATGAGACCGGGACCGAGTATCTCAGGTAGCTGAAGCTCTGAGGTCAAAACGGAGACTGGACCGCACCCGTGCAATTTCTATATGGTAACCCCCTCAACCAAAAAAAGCACAGTGTTTCAGACCACAGAAAAAAAGTAAAAAAAAAAAATCTCGAACCACAGAAAAGCTCAAACCCAAGAAATTAAGGCACAAAATATAATAGAGCTCTAACGGCAAGTAAACGATCAATAACAAAAAAGCCAACCACAGAAATGCTCAAGTCACAAGGACGCTAAAACCACAAGAAAACTCATACCGCAAAAAATCATCACCACAAAAAATCATCACCACAAAAAATCATCACCGCAAAAAAGGGTAAACCACAAAAAAACTCAAAACACAGAAGAGCACAAACCACAGAAATAATCTAACCACAAAAGAGCACCAACCACCAAAAAAAAATCACAGAAACCACCAATCCCAGAAAAAGCTTCATCGGCAGGAAGAAAATAAAACGGCAAAAAAGACATCTACAAGAAAAGAAGGGAGGGGAATTGCATACTTCAACCGTAAAAATTTCCCTCGACCTAGGATCCATGAGTGCGGATATAGGGGGGACTCTGGGGGCTTTATACCCCTCCTTCGGGGCAGCACTCGATGGATTTGAGTCCCGGGTATCACGTCAGCTCCAAAAGTAGCGAATCATTAAAAATACAGCTTCAAAGCTAAACGCAAGTTTATCGATTAAAGGAAGCGAATAACCAGTTTGACCATTTTTAGACCGTGAGTTGCCAAGTTTGCTATTGATGGAGCGTGACAAGCCAGTTTGGCTCTTTTTACGGCACGAATCGTCAAGTTTAGGCATTTGAAAGACACGAATGGAAAGTTTGGCCAAGTTTGGAGCGCAAATTGGTCACCTTTGCCGTTTTCAGAGCAGGATTTGTGCGCGAAATATCAATTATTTAGCCATCTTTAGGGTGGATACCGTCACTATTGCAAATTTTAGTACGTGAATACCCGGAGTTGGGCTATTTTCAGTTCGTAAATAGTCAGTTTAGCCATTTTCAGAGCCCAAACTGTTTGTTTTACCATTTAGACGTGCGAATATAGTCAGTGTACACGTTTTTCAGGAGCAAATAGTCAAGGAGCAAATAGTCAATCAAGACTTGACGGTCAATAGGCAATTGACCATCAACCATGCAATTGCACTTTGACAATTGTCAGTAGGCAATTTTTGGAACATGAATGGTCGAATTTTGCCAATTCGAGTGCAGAAATAATGTGTTTAGGCATTTTCAGGGAACGAATCTTCGGTTCAACAGTCAGTTGTTTATTCTCAGCGCGAAAGTAGTCAGTTCAGGCATTTTCAAGCCGGGAATCGTCAGTTTTGTCATTTTGGGGTACGAATAGTCAGTTCAGCCTTTTTATCTTTCGCAAGTAGCCCAAAATAGACCATTATTCACTCTCATCTCGTGTCACACGTGTTTCACTTTTCTTTTACAACCCACCAATTCACTTTTCGATAGAAAATTCAATGCGGAAAAGTTACAAAATAGCCTCCCAGTTCATGTGATTGGAAGCCTTATGATTGGAAGAACTTGTCCGTTTTGGCACACAATTGGCAGTTTCCAGGCCGTTTTCTCTAACGGCTATGAAAAATCAGAGGGGGGGGGGGATTTGCATTTTAATGGGATGAGTCGGAACCTCGTGGTGAAAAATGAAAAACGTTGTCCAACCCGCATTCTGTTGCGAGACTATACCAGTTTTCCGCAAAATCTATGCAGAAGCGTCTGCCAACTTCGCTGGGGAAGGGGCGGTCCACGGACGAGGGGCGTCCCCCTGGTGACTACACCACTGCGTCTTGCACTTTGAATGATCACTGAGAAGGAAACTCTAGCTTCTCCCCTCCCCATCCGTCAGCCCTGCTCTTCATCCCCTCTTACTTTTTATTCTTTTTTTTTCCGCTTCTTCACCGTTTCTCGTTTTCCCTGTCCACAGCCAAGACAGAAAGTTGTCGCTTTGTCGGTGATATTCATCAAATGGGCGTTGGAGAAGCCGTGGAGGGGGAGGTTCGTTTCCTGGTCACTTGCCAAGAGATATGAAACAAAAATCTGGGTGTGTTTAGTGGGATGGCATGGTGGGAGGATGGTGGTGGTGGTATTGCCAGAAGCGACGGTATTATAAAGCGGGGCATTGTTATGTTTTAAGGTGAGATGTGACACCACGAGCGAGTTCTTTCAACATGTTATCCAAAAACAAAGAAAAAACCTTTTATTTTATGTTGTTTTTTTCCAATTCACTTATTTATTTTGACATAGAAGCCCAAGTCGTTTGGCGACAGCCAAAGGCAGGCGGACTGCGACAAACTTTTCACCATTTAATTAAACTTAACTGCTTACCTTTGCCAAAAATTTCTAACGTTTAGATTTTCTTACGTCACGCTTTAGAATTTATAGGTGGACGGAAGAAATTAATATTTTACCACTCTCGAACGTCTTGGAGGGATGGACTGGGAGGAAAGCATAGAGGTGTAACTTGGCATAGGATAGCTTTTAAATTATTGTCCCTTCCATTCTAAATGAACCCGTAAGAAAACCTTATCTTCCCAAAAATTAACAAGATCCACCCCATCCTTCCTACCCCGTGTGGCAATTCCCCAGACAAGCCCTCCCTCCTTCACCACCACCTTCATCTTCATCTTATACATAAGGCCCCCACGGTTCCAACCACGCCAACCCACCCCCGGGGGTTGCAAATACCGAACCCTCGCCTTGGTGTGTGTGTATGTGTGCGTTTCTGGTGCTGCGGGACTGGTGGTACAATCTCTCGCTGGCGTTGGAGTTTGTTCGGCGGCACAGGCTCAGTCGAACGCCGTGAGTAGTCAAGGTTCGCCCTCGGAGAGGGGTGGATAGGAGAGCTTTTTACATTTGTTTTTTTGTTTCTGTTTATTTCGTTTTTGGAAAAATGCGGTCATTACAGGACTCGCTTGTAATTTTAAAGAGCGTCGACGCCCTTTTCATTTTATTTTACACATTTTAAAAAGCGGGGGGTGAAAATGGCGTTTCGTGTTGTGTTCGAGTGCCTCGCGGTTTTAAATTTTAATTCGTACTTATCGTACGCTTCATACTGACGTCGAAATGTAGTCTGATCTAATCGGCTTTCAAAACGCTAACGCTTCACATGCCAGCGGATTTGCTGAGTCATCCGAGTGATTCGTATTGAAACTAAGAAGCCCTCTACCACACCCCGGGAAAAGGTAATTTTCGTTATAACGGCAAATTACTGTATTTGCATGAAAATGATGAAACGTTAGCCTCTGTAAATTCGATAAGTATCGTGAGCAGGCGAGGAGAGTAGGGAAGTTTTCAGTCACGCTAACGTGCTAAAAGACGCGACGCTCAAACCGCTACTTGTTGCTGTTTCCATTTTCAGTCAAAATGAATTTCTAATGACTTCCAAACTATTTGTCACCTTTTTCACCGTTGAAACACCCTCAGATTGAGACTTCACCTTTATAAGAGGAAGTCATTTAAATCGCGGCACTGCCCCCCTGTACCCATAACAAATCCACCTTTAAAAAAGAATGTCATCGGTCAATTTTCACCCTTTTCCTCCCTCAACAATCTACCAAATTACTACGTTCAGACCCAGGTGAAACAAAAACGGAGGAAATCTTTTTTTTTTTTTTTAATATAGACGGAGCATCTCCGGTTCTACCCTCACCCTTACACACCACGGCAAGCCAGGCTCTTGCCTACCCCCAGATGTAGGTTAATATTGATCTTGCCCGCGCCATTCTATCCTCCCTTCAGGGTCCTCCAAAGAGATCCCACTTTCGTCACATATTTAAAGCTTTTTTTTGTTTATTTTTCTTGTTAAGTATCCCCCCCCCCCGTGACCCCCATTCTTATTTTTATAAACTCAATTTACGTAGGCGGGTTAAACTGGAACGCAACTATTTTTTTGTTTAGGCAAAAAAAAAAAAAAAAAAGAAATAAATACCGCAATATTTTTGGCCGAAAATCAAAGATTATATTGAGGAACCTGGGAACTGTCTCGCTTTCTCTCTTTTTTTTTCTTCTTTTACTCGTTCAACACTAATAAAAACCCAAGTACTGGAATGATTAAAACAAAAAAACAAGAGACCAGCTTACGATGTAAATATTGTTTTTTTTTTCTTGGATTCTAGCCCAAATGGAAGGGCTTCCTTTCCTTCGACATGCTTTTTTTTCTTGTTAATGCTTTAATCCCGGGAATTTAGCGTTGTCAGATGAGATTTTTAAGAGCGAGTCTGTTTAAAAGAAGCTACCGAGAGATACGGTTATGAAGGGTAGTTGTATAAATGAAGGGGTGTTTTGAGTAGACTGTAGGGGGCTTATAAACAACTAACATAGTAGTATACAGTACAATACTAAAGTACTTTTTCCCCCTGTTTTTTTACAGTATAGAAATACGAAACGCCGGAGGATAGCTCGAAGAATCCTCCTCTTCTCCTCCCCCGCACATCAACGCAACAACCACCGCCACCATCCACCACCACTTAACAACGCAACGCGAATTGGTCAGAAAATCGCTCAAACATTATCTCGTCAGTCGCAAGTCTGAGAGGTGTCCTCTCTGACAAACTGGCCCATCAGTTTTGGTTTTCGTACCCGCCCGGGGGCGGGTCTGGGCGGGGGCAGACGGACGAAGAGAAAAAAGAGAAACAGGCTCAACAGGCGGCGGCCATCGCTCACGCCGAACAACAACATCAGGCGGCCGAAACGAAACGTCTGCTACTCGCGGCTCAATCCAGGTGAATAATTTTCTAAAAATGTTACGGGCCAATTTATTAACATTCCTTGGAAATAAGTCTCGCACACTCTAGAAAATATGGCTAAAAAACCGGTTAGAATTCAATTTTTTCTCCGCTTGGATCGATTCAACCGGAGATTTATTAATACAACCGGATAATTTAAATAAAAAATTGCCGGTTTGCACAATGAATCTCCGGTTAGTTCCGCAATGCATCTCCGGTTATAGTAAGGCACTATAAAACACGAGTACTGCAACACGCAAATCGGCGCCATACTTGGTCCCTCATATGATTATAATTATCACCTGATCTCATTGACATGTAGTATATTTTTTTTTATTTCCACCGCGTTCCGCGTTTGTTTGCTGTTACGATTACAATGTTTTCATTCATGATATTTTGTTTACCCTAACAACTGAGGGACCAAATATGGCGCTGAAATCCGTGTTGCAGTACCTGTGTTTTAAAGGTTCTCTAGTTATAGTTGGGCAATACATCTCCGGTTAGTTGGGCAATGCGTCTCCGGTTAGTTGGGCAATACATCTCCGGTTAGTGGTGCAATGCATCTCCAGTTAGTTTTGCAATGCATCTCCGGTTGTCCATCCAACCGGAGAGAAATGTATTAACTCTACGGTGACTTGTCAATAACAATACAGTTGCTTTTCACCGGAAACTTATTTCACGTGAACTGTTGTACATCCGGTGAAAATTTTGCTACACCGGTTAGTTCCAACAGGAGTCACAAGAGGTCAGTTCCAATAAGGTGTTTGAAACTTGTTCGGAGCAGAGTTTCCATAGGACCAGCCAATAAAATTCAAATTGATTGCATTTTATTTGTGGGTCTACAGCAACTCAGCTCCAAAATGCTTCAAACGCTCTGCTGGAGCAGACCTATTGTAACTCCTGTTATTCCAAACCTGAGGAGCAAAATTCTCACCTGGAGGCCTATTCTCTAACTCCGAAGCAATAGCTTTTTCGCAGTCATATGTTTATTTCATTAATTTTCTTCAAACAAATGAATGAAATAGACACATGGCTGGCGAAAAAAATATTGCTTGTTGTTAGAGAATAGGCCCCTTGGGGACCTATTCTGAGTTGTCGGGAAGAAATGCCGCAAGTGCGGTTGCTATGACGGGATAATGTTATTTCAGCTTGCGGCATTTTATCCCGACAACTCAGAATAGGCCCCCTGGTGTACAACAGTTTATATGAAATGAGTCTACGGTGGCCGGAGTAAATCGGCTAGGTTTTTAGCCGTAATATCAGACGAATTAAATAGAAAAAAATTATTTCCTGTCGACATAATAATTTATACTTGTTAGATACTCACAAAAAGTGTAAAGAAACCCATTACTCATTACAGTACTCGTTAAGAATAGTATTATACATTATACATAGATATCACTTAAAAGGAGCTTGCATTTACATGTTGATATACGTAGTCCAAAGAGCCGAAATAGGGAGACATTTCGAAAACTTATCTCACAAATGCTATGCAATGGGTGGATGCTATGGATTTGTAACATAAAAGGAGTCGAATGAACTGACGAATTTAGGCATCAAGCACTCATACACGCCACGTTGGAACTCTGACGCGTAAAAGACTGAGTGATGATGAGGAGGGCTCGCAACTAATAGGAAACAATGGCGCCATTGGGCAATCTCTCTGATTTCAACCGGAGAGCAAACCAATCTCACCTAATTCCGACACAGTCCAACAGAGATTCAATAAATTCAACCGGTATACAAATGCGATCTAACATGAGACGAAACCCCGAACACGTTGTAACTGGATAGAAGTCAACTTCCACACCGGAGAATAATTGAGGTTATAACCGGAGAGAAATTGAAATCTAACCGGAGAGATTACTCATTGACTAACGAAACGAACAGGTTTTTGCAGCTGGTGCATATTATGATAATAATATATTAGCGGCTTTTTTATAGACTCATGCCTGCTTACTACTGGATAACACGTTAAAATAAATGAAGAAACGAGATTTCCTTCCCTTCGGTAGAATAACATTCAAGCATCCGTTTCAATTTTCTGACTGATCCAAAATTCGTGTCATTTCATTACCTCATTTTACCTGTTGTTCATTCGGTTTGACTAACCTGCCCCGAATACAATTGTATTGTTTTTAATATCATTAAGCCGGTTCCACATATGCGGTAGGTATTAGCCAAATAACGAGCAACATATTTTTCAATTTTGAGTTGGTCGGTTTCTAGGCAATGCTAGAAATCGCACCACGCAATGCGTGGAGCCGCTTTAGGTTAGAATTATATCAAGTTTGGTTGTATTTGACAGGTCCACACAACCCTTATTTATTTTCCTGTTAAAACCAGAATATCACATTGAGTTGGATTCAACCGGTTCAGAAAATTTCCTTTTTTTATCCGGTTATGAATAATTACGCTTTCGGTTGGATTTCACAGGTTAACGCAACCACCATTTCTGTTCAGGTTACATCCCAATTAACATTCGGTTGCATTTAACAGGTCCATAAAATTGTCAATTCTTCTCCGGTCACAAGCAATTTCGGATTCGGTTGAATGCAACCGGATCATGCAATTGCCATTTGATATCATGTTGGAATATTTATTGATCCGGTGAGATGAATTACTATCCGTTCATTTTCCCACACAATTCATTCAATCCAACCGGATTTTTAATTGTAACCGGAGACGCTATTCTAGTATTTCTTAGAGTGATGGAAGGTCAACGGGCAATCCAGCACCTTTGACCGCCCATTACGCCTAATGGTTTGGCACGCTTGGTTATGAATAAACATAATTTGAAGAAAAACTGTTATAATTCTTGTACCAGGCAGCCTTAGATCTGAGGCTGATTTAGCAGAATTTGGACCTGAAATTTCGGCCCCTGGGCTTGAGAAGCCCTTAAGGGATTCTCTAGTACAGAAAGAAAAAACACCAAGGTGGAACCAAAATTCCTTCGTCGCAAATTAAAACTTTACTGCCAGAGTTTCCAAACGTTTCCAACGTGCCACCTTGGAAACGTTTTAGTTCTTTTTATTATTATTAATATTTATTTATTCATGTTTCTTGTACAGCAATCCCATTTTTTATATACGCTTTAATGACACTGGGCGCTGCGTTATACCATTTTAAGTGTATAGATGCTTAGTTACCGTTTTTTTTAACATCTTAAGTCCAGCCACAGAATATGACTGTATAAGTCGAAACCGGTCTGGCAGTAAAGTTTTAATTTGCGACGAAGGAATTTTTGTTCCACCTTGGTGTTTTTTCTTTCTGTTGACACGCCGTCGCTCTTTCGGAGAAGAAATTTGAATTCTCTAGTATACAAATTGCCACCAAAAAATGGCAATGAATCTCAAAATATGGGCGCTTTAGGAGCCAGCTGGGCCGGGGTACTGACAACTAAAAATAACATTCCGAAATTTGCTATTTCACCGAAATTCCTATTTTCGCGGGTATAAGACCCGAAAGTTGCAATGAGACGGATATTCGGCTATGCAGGAAACTTCAAGGGTTTCAAGTGCCCCTGAGACCCACGCATTAAAATGTCCTCCACCATTGTCATTTGCGTACTACCCAGCCTTGCCAAAGTGTTCATTTTGGGTCCGCGAAAAATTCGACACATTCGTACTTCAGGGGTCCTATTCAGTATAACTGAGCGCTGACGCTATCCACCCGTCTTGTCTAAAAACATAATACGTACCAATTTGGAAAGGACGGGTGGATAGCGCCGGCGCTAAATTTTACTGAAAGGTCGCCAGAGCTGTCAATTGAGGGGCCACCATCCCCGGGAAAATTCGTGCGGTCCCTCTTGAAACGTGCGGTGCAAGTTTTTAGAGTGCGAATAGCCAGTTTGGCCATTGGTTTGCTGTGTATCAAGTCGGATTAGGCATTTAAATGGCATAAGTTGTCAGTTGCGCCATCTGAAAGGTGCAAATGATCATCAATTCGGCTATTTTTAGGACACGAATCGTCCGCGCAGTTAAGCCATTTTCAAGCCGCAAAGGCTTCGGTTTGGCGTGATTAGCCAATCGAGCAATTGTACAACTTGAGAGTGGTCAGTTTATGCAGTACCTACTTGGGTGAGTGTAACCAATGCTGGGAAGAGAGGGGGGCGATAAGGGTAACGTAGAGACGGCCAATATACGGTGCGCGAACGCCATGTTTGGCCATTTTTGTGTGTGCAGAGAGCCATTTAGTTGGCACGAATCGCCATTAACATGATCATTAGCCTCTATATAGGACTCAAATGATAATTTTGGCCATTTTTAGAGTTTAAAGCGTGAATGGGGAACTTGCATGAATGCCCGATTTGGGGGAAAAGTACACCGGTGAATTGTCACATGCGGACAAGGATATCAACGGCAGTTGCAGCCCGATTGGTGCGTCTGGTGATTTTTAAATAAATTTCAAAGTTCTTCAGGAGGGGATGGATGGTGCGAGGGAAAAATAATTTGAGGGAACATTGAGTATTTGAGGGAACTCTAAAATGTTTTGTTTACAAGTAACAATAAAAATAAAACCCCACAGAAAACGCGTCTTTCCCCCTCTTCCCTACACCATCGCTTTCATTAACTGCCCTTTGACGTAATCAAACCCCCACTCAAAAATTTTAAAAATTCGCCTAAAAAACCCCTTGATTCATTTCAATGTTTAATGTGGGCAATTGTCTTGTTGAAGTAGCCCTCTTCAAGAAACACCAGTGATTGAAAAATGTGCAAGTTCTCCAATGCCAGTACGAGTATGCCATTTTTATGGCGTGAATAGCCAGTTTTGCTATTTTTAGGTCACGAATCGTCAATTTAGACATTTTCAAGCCGTGAAGGCTCAGTTTCGCTATTTTTGACGCGCTAATGGTCGTCTTGCCATTTTAAGGACTGGAATCGTCAGTTTAACTATTTAATACACAATGATACTAATTTTGGTCGATTTTAAGGCGTGAATAGCCAGTTTGGCCATTTTTACGGCGCTAACTGTCAGTATGGCCATTTCTAGGGCGAGAATAGTCAGCTTGATATTTTCAGGGCACGAATTGTCAGTTTTGCCATTTTAGGGACCGAATGGTCAGTTATGCCATTTTTTTCTGGGCGGGAATCGCCAATTTAGCCACTTCCTGGGTGCGAATGGTGAGTTTGGCCATTTTCAGAGAAGGAATCGTCTGTTTGGGTACTTTCAAGGCGCAAAATTGTCAAATTACCTTTTTTTAGAGCACATTTCAGGCTCAAAACTGATGGCAGTCAGTTTAGCCGCCAGTCAGTTGTTTTATTACTTTAGTACCCAGAGTGGCTATTTCCTGGGCGCATATAGACAGTTTTGCCTTTTATAGGGCGTGAATGAATAGAATGTTAAGCCAAGGCGAGATAGGCATTTTCTGCTTGCGAATATGGTCGATTTTGCCATTTTTTGAGCAGGAATTACCTGTTCAGGAATTTTCAGTGAGAAAATTGTCAGTTTGGACATACATATTTAGAGCGGGAATTGGCAGTTTGGCTAATTTTAGGTCACAAATAATCATTTATCTATTTTAAAGGCGTAAATAGTCAATTTAGCTATTTACAAGGCGTGAATCGTGATGAATCCACGCCCGGTCAGTTGTATAAATATCATTGATGTCATGTGTAGTTTCTTTAGCGGGGCTAAATATTGACTTTTTAGGGCCATACAAATCCGTTATTGTTTTTTGTGTTTGTTTGTTTTCGTTCTTTTACTTTTTTATAGTTATTTATTTTATTGATATTTTTTCATTTATTTATTTATTGTTTTGTTATTTCATAACAACGCTGGGCTGAAGTTCTCTGGGAGGGGTTCTGACCCCAAAAACCCTCCCCATGGGCACGCCACTGACACAAAAAAATGTAATTTCTGTCAGTGACCAAAAGACATAACGGACAATTTCTTTTCGAAATCCAAAAAGATTTGGAGATGTTCTTGATGCGATTCCGACGTTTCATTCCTCTTTGTCCCGTTTTATAAGGGGCCGCGTGAATCGTGGTGCGAACGGTAGCCACGCAATCGACAACCCTTAAGTCACAGGAAGATCCTTTTCCCCGGTGAAAATCTCGCTGGCCCGCTCTGGAGTGAAATTTTTTTCTTGGTAGGGATTTTACTTCGATTCCGACGTTTTTGGTCGCTTTGACCTGTTTTTAGGGACCACACGCATTTTCTCACGGACGACAAGACGCCCATGCGATGCACATAATCGGACGCCCAGCAAAGTCCAACGAATAGACTCGACACAAGCGGACTTTCCTGCGGCCAATGGCACCACGAACATCGCCTGATTCATCCCGCAGCTCAAATTGAAACATATTGAAAAAACTGCTAAATATTGTTATAATCGACCACTTAACCCCCGGGCGATTTTTGCAATGAAAATCAAAATCGATGTCGAATAAGTGGTGACGAAATTGAGTGTTGCAATTTCTGAAAAGTCGAAAGTTGAAACGGATTTCGTTGTGGTTTCCGGGTGTTCCTGGCGTTTTTTGGCCTCTTTCGTGCGTTTTCAGCGGCTGCACAAAAGCGGCTGTGGAGCGACGCCACGTAACCGGGTAGACGAGCCTTTATGGGGTTCTTTACCGGAATTCCTGCGTTTTTTTTGCCGTTTATTTATAGGAGCCGTACCGTTTTCCCGGGGCGATTGACAGCCCTAAAGTTCAAGGAATAGCTTTGACGAATGCGGAGCTTTTGATCTGACGCAAAACCATTAAACAAATAATTTATGGTTCTACTATATTCATAGCGGCGACGTTTGGAGGTTTTGCAATTGACAAAATGAATGTTTAGTGTTGTCCTCTCCAAATGCATAGTACTTTGGAAGAGGACAACACTAAATATTCACTTGACAAATAATTTATGTGGTCGTTTAGGAAATTCTGTCGCCAAATCACTGTCAGTGTTGGGTCATGATTTCGAAAAATTCCTAGTTTCTTGAGTAAAATGGTTTTTTCTGCAGTCGATAGTCAGTTTTTGTATGTTTCTCAGTTTTAAAAGGATCTCATCAAGGTTACGAGTTAGGAAGGGAGGAGTAGGCTTTGATTCTCAAGTTTCTGGAACAAAACAGATGCCAAATGAAAATAAAGTTCTTCTCTCCGCACTTTGAACGGCCCAGGTTTTAATTTCCGGTGAAATAAACTGTTTTAGCCGCTAAGAAAAGTTGTTTTTTCCTTGAAAGAACAATTGACGTTTAAGGTGCCTCTTCAAAGGGGTTAAGTTTAAGTTTGAAAGTAGGCGAAAGCCGTTTGGTATAGTGGCAGGGGGGTGTCAACGATGGGTCCTCTTTCATCCCTCAATATATATACATATATACATGTGGTTTGAAACTTCTCTGCTCCACACTCTCTCATTTTAGCACGCTCAATGCCATCCCCCGGGGGCGGCCGAAAACTCTAAAGCAGTGGAAGAGTAGGAGCGGTGGTGAAAAACGGTATCCAACCTTGCCCTCTGATCTTCGTTTCACTGCGAGGTGGAAAAACCGCAGTCGGTTGCGCGAAGGCTTGCCGGACACAACGGGGTGGTCCACCGGCGCCTGCGGTGGCCTTCGAATTCGAGTTTTTCTCTCCCTGTCTTTCTCATTTTTTTTCTAGTTTTTGTTTACTCTGTCTTGGGTTACTAACGACAGTGGTTAAAATCTCCAGGATTATGGGGTTCAGTTACGAGTCGAACAGCCTCAGTCGAAATTCCTCTACGAGTCCCTGCAGCCCTACAATTGGACGTTCCCCGTCGTTCAAAAAACTCGCTATGCGTTGGCGGTTTTGATTTTATTCGAGTTTTTCAAAACCCTCTCCTTTCAACAACCTCCACCGCCCATTAAGCTTCCGTCCCAAATTTCTCCCTTGTTATTTACCCCTACAATACCGACCAAAATGTCTCAAATTATGCTGTGCTCAATGGCCGACTCGGTAGCAATCTACCACACAAACTCGGTCACGACTACTGCCAATGATAATAATATGACCAACAATGACACGAACAATAATCGACAACGTCAAGGAGGCACTCCGTCACCGCTACAGCCCACGATTTATCGGTAAGATGAGTGAGTTTACTAGGTCGTGGTGGGGAGGGGGTTATCCATGATGAGTGGGGTATCATTCCCTACTGGGAAAAAGTCGATTTTACTTCTTTTTTTTTCTATTCCAAAATAAAAGTTGATTCGATCATGTAGGTGGGAGTGGGGTCGAGTTCATTCATTAATAATAAAATGATTGCCCGACCGATATTGTACACAAGAAATCGTCGCGTGCGCTAATGGAAAATTGATTTTTTTTTTCAATAAAAAAAGACTTCGAATTATAAAAAAATAAAAACAATTTTTTTCTAGTCAGTACGGGATTAAGGCACAAGGCAAGAGTTATGCAATAAACCCGCACAACCAAGTCATCCAGTACGGATTGTCCGTTAATTTTTCGACAAAAAAACAACCGTTTCGCACCGTTTAATTTACTTCCTTCTCTCACTTTTCTTCTATAGCTGCAGAGCACCAATAGCGAGCATTGAATTTATGGAAGAACTATCAGAAACGATGGGAAATTCAAGACAGCTCACGCCCGGCCTCCGTTACAGAAACTTAGGAAAAAGCGGTCTCCGAGTGTCAAACGTCGGATTGGGTGAGTAGCGCGGTTTTTAAAAATACAATTCCCCGACCCCTCTACTCCCCCACCCCCAGCCATAACTCTCAAGTCTCCCTGAGCCTCTAAATAGGCTGTAGCTATGCTGTGACACGCGTCTCTTTTTTTTCGAGTGTAAGTAACCCGGGGAGTTCGGTTTTGAAACTTGTTATTTTTTTGTAGGAAAGATAGAACGTGTTTTTCAGGGGCAGCTAAGGTGCCGGGGACCCTTTCGATCAATATGACAATCGTTGGAGGTGTACGGTAGCCGGAGGGGAGGAGAGTAACTCGTGACCCTTGACCCTTGTTTTCCTATTTCACGCCATTCTTTTTTTTATGTTTTATTCTTTTTTTACACTCTCCCTCTCTAATTCTATTTTCAGGAGCTTGGATCACTTTCAGCGGAAGTGTAACAGAAGCGGACGCCGAAGCCGTCGTCGAAGCTGCCTATTTGGCCGGAATCAATTTGTTCGATCTAAGCGAAGCTCATTCAGGGCCTCGAGCCGAGATATTATTGGGACAAATACTCAAGAGAAAGCCTTGGCCGAGATCGACTTACGTGGTGACGACCAAAATTTATTTCAATTCAAAGTAAGTAGGGTGAATGAGTTGGGAGGGTAAATACATTTCTACGAGTTTCGGGATGAGCAGGGAACGAAAACAAGTTTCGCCCTAGTTTTCTCTTTCAAGTGCCCCTCCCAACCAGAAACTCCATCAAAAACGTGCGTTTATGAATTTGTGTCTTCTTTCTTCCCCCCCCCCCCCATTACCACAACTCTTACACTGGCACATGCCACACATAAATCCATTGTGCCGTCGGTTAAATCTGTAGCTTCTGCCGCAATGCAGACAGGGACAGCGGGAAAAGGCTTCACTTTCAAAGGGTGGATTGGGGAAAGGGCTGGTGGGTTCAAGGTGGGTGGGTCGGTTGGGTGAAAGTAATTTATTTTCGCAGTCAATTTCCATTTTAGCTATTAAATATGAATCAGTCCGGGGTATTCGTCCTACATAGTTTCCACGCTATTTGCGGGGCTCACCTGTGGTGGGGAGGGGGGAGCGGAAGAGAAAATACGAATACAGCGAAATGGAGACAGGAAACTAGGAATGAAAGTCATTCATGCAATCCACATTTGACAGGGCTCATTGGAAAAAGCAAATTTCCAACCTTTCACATGATTGACTCTTTCTTGAATCAAATTTCACTGATTTGTATCTTTAAAATGCCAAATTTCATGGGCTTGGCTCTTAAAAACCAATTTCGCGCGTTTCAACTACCAATTATGCAGGTTTGGCTCTTACGCAAAACTAATTGGTCTGGCGGCTATTGAAAAAATGCAAATTTCGTACGTATAAGGCTTATTCAGCAACCAAATTTCACACGATTTGGCTTTCTGAGATAAAATTTTGCCGATTTGAATCCTTCGAATATCAAAGTTCAAAGATTTGGCTCTTTAAAAACCAATATCGAGCCGGATACACACATGCGGTACTTGCCAAGTAACAAGCAACAAATTTTTGAAATTCTCAGCTGGTTGGTTTCTACGCAATGGGGAACTTGCATGAATCTCAGATTGGGAAGAAAAGCATACCGGTGATTTGACCCGTGAACTGAAGGATAACAACGGAAGTTGCAACCCGATTGGTGCGTTTTA
Source organism: Corythucha ciliata (assembly GCA_038030265.1). Lineage (NCBI taxonomy): Eukaryota > Metazoa > Arthropoda > Insecta > Hemiptera > Tingidae > Corythucha > Corythucha ciliata. Next base: position 20,624,818 of record CM075942.1, on the reverse strand, counting down.
AGATTTTTATAAAAGGTTCAAAGTTCTTCAGGAGGGGATGGATGGTGCCAGGGGAAATGACGTAAATCCTTACTTGTGAAGCATTTGAGGGAACTCTAAAATTGTTTGTTTACAATTGACATGAAAAATTTCCCTCCAGTAAACGCGTCTAACCCCCTCTTCCCCTCATCTTCCATTTCAATAAATAAGGATTGCTGTAATCGAACTCCCACTCAAAACTTTTAAAAATTCGCTAAAAAAGCATCCTTGATTGATTTCAAAGTTAAGTGTGAGCAATAGGCTTGTGGAAGAGCTCTCTTTAAGAAACACCAACTTTTGAAAAATGTGCAAGTTCCCCATTGCTAGAAATTGATTGAATATTTTGAAAGTTATTTGGCAAGTCCCGCATGTGCGCTTCCGGCTTCACGAGTTTGGGTCTTCCAAAATCAAACATCTTCAATGGGATGTTTCAAATAGGCAAATTGCGCGTCGGGTCATACAAAAACCTATGTCAACGGGTAGGAAGCTATTCCTAGGGTTTGGCTCGCTTACCAAACCCAATTTTTCTGGTTTGACTCGTTCCAAAACTTTGGATCCTTTCAAAACTCAAGTTTCTAGGATTTGGCTTTCCAAATACATTTTCCTCAGGGCTCATTGAAAACCCCCAAATTCGTGCAATAAATAACCAAAGATCGCGGAATTGTTGAGTTTCGCATATTTGGATCTTTCAATTAGTACCAAACACCGACTTGACTGTTACAACCCCATATCACGCGTTCGGAACTTAAGACATCAACATTTCGTCGCCTTTAGCAAATACCAAGTTCCCGGGGCTGGTCGGCTGCTTCTAACAAAACCAATGTCACGGGGCTGGCACGTAAAAAAACAAGTTCCACATTTTCAACCCTACTACACAATATGAGCTGAATTTCTCGGGTTCACCTCCTACCAGAACCAATTTGTAGTGGGTTTGACTCATACCGAAACCTTGGATCCCTCCAAAATAAAAAATTGGTGGATTTGTCTCATTCACGAAACTTTCTCGTGCGGCTCATTCAAAATCAGAAATTTCGTCCGTTCAGCTTGTCTAATTAAAGTTGCGACTTATCCCAAAACGTCAGATCCATTAAAGCTCAAATTTAGTCGATAAGGCTCCACCAGAAACTGTTTTGTGAGGTTGGCTCATTGAAAAGACGAATTTTAGAGCGTCCAGCTTGTCGATAAATCAAATTTTCATGGAATTAGATCTCTAAAAATTATAGCGTTTTCAATTTGCACAAAATTCGGCTCTGAAGCCGAAAATTTCCACCCGTTTTCTCTTAATTATGTCATGTGGTCACGGAGAAGACGGGTGAAAATGCTCGCCTGCAGAGTTGAATTTTATGCAAATGGGAAACGCCATTGATTTCAGCTGTTTGTCTCTTTCAAAGTTTGATAGATCGCCCCTTCCTGCACCCCCCTAACAAGTAATTTTGTGGGTTATTAGCTCTTCTGAAATTTAATAATGAGAATTTGGCTCTTTAAAGAAAAAAAAGTAGTTGATCCGTCAATTTCGGAAGCTGATTTGGTGGGATTTGATCATCCAAGCGACTAATTTAGTTGGTCTGACTCTTTGAAGCATCAAATAAGACGGTTTGTGGTTTTGTTTTGTTCCCGCACCGATGACCCCAACACCCCTCTCTCTCACAAGGTTGAGACTAGCGATCGAGCTTTTTTTTTTTTATAATCCCAGTACCACTCTGAGCCTGTCAAAAGGGATGTTTGTCACATTTTTTAAGGAACGGTCATCTTACCGAGGCCGTCGAGAAGCTTATTGTTGAAAACTTAGGATTTCCATGTCAAACATTCCGTGAGAGCTTTTTTCCTTCCATAATTCAAAACTCTTTCCCATTTCTGCTCATAACTGATTCACGCGTCGTTAAAGGGGAAGAAGAGGAGGGGTGTTAGCGAGAAAAGACGCTGGAGGAACGATAATATGATAGGAAAGAATTTGCATTCGTTGATTTAGTGCTCACTCTTGATTTAGGTCTGACGAAAGAGGACTATCGCGAAAGCACATCATTGAAAGCGTCAAAGCTTCCCTCGTTCGCCTTCAACTCGATTACATTGACGTGGTTATACTTCACAAATGCGACCCGATGTGCCCAACCGAAGGTGATCCTCCCCCCGGCACCCCTCGCCCTCTCACGCCACCCACCGTCATTTTCGCTCAATTCGGACATTACTTTCAGAAACCGTCAGAGCGATGCATCACGTCATAACTCAAGGCTGGGTCATGTACTGGGGAACGGCCAAGTGGTCACCCGTTGAAATTATGGAAGCGTATTCAAACTGTCGCCAGTTCAACTGTATCACTCCCATCATTGAACAGGCCGAGTACCATATGTTTTGCAGGGATAAAACCGAATTGTACATGGCGGAATTGTACAATAAAATCGGCGTGGGTCTGATGGCTTGGTCGCCCATCAGTGCGGGTCTAGTGTCACCCAAAATTGAAGAGCCTAGCGCTCACGTTTTGACAAAATCGAGTTTGAAGGTTGTTTTTTTTTTAATGTTATTTCTTAAAACGAACTGTAACGAGTGCATATTTTTATGGTTTCAGCAAAATAAGTATACGTCCTTTAGTTGGAGCGAAGATGAAACGATTCCGGGCGTTAAGGACTCATCGAAAGATGTAAATATATTCGTTTAAAGCCGCATTTTTCAATGTTTTAACGCTTTTATTGATTAAACGAAAAGGGCTGGGGTAAGGACAAGGCAGCTACAGCGGCAGAAAAAGCGGAGAAATTGAAACAAGTTGAACAAATCGCAGAACGCCTGGGCTGCTCCCTGACACAACTGAGCATTGCATGGTGTAGTAAAAACGAATCGGTCCAGTGCCTTTTACTCGGTGCCACAACCGTCCAACACCTCTACCATTGTATTCACAGCCTACAAGTAAATTTTTTTGATTTAAAAAATGCCTATTGTATAAAATGTATGCTTCGAGTTTTGAATGTGTTTAGTTGGTGCCCCGACTGAACGCCAGCATCATGTCCGACTTGGAGAAAATCCTGGGAAATAAACCCGCTCGCGCTCCCATGGTGTCAACGCTGGCTCTCAGATGACAAACGATGCTGCCCCCCGGTGGTCAGGGGGCGGCTGCGTCAGCGCCCGAGTCGCCAAAAACTGACGACTCACCGACCGAGAGCAAACAGCAAAAGATGCCATTCTGCACGATACAGTGACAATATGCTCGGCCGGCTGACTCGCCATAGCTTGAATGTGAGCCGTTACATTTTTTTTTTTCGCCCAGAAATGATTATTTCAATGCAATTTTTTTTTTTCAAAGACTGGCTGGTGTCCGTCTGCAAGCAGGTTCGCCTCAAATGCTTAATTTCTTGCTTTACCTATTGTCAAAAATTGACTCAACATCGCCACAAGGATGAGCTTTGGGAGTAGTCGGCCGCATTTGTTTTTACGCTCGTTGCGGATTTTAACGCGCTAAGGGAAAGAGGCAAATAGTGGTACTCTCTTTCAAATTATTTTCCATTATTTAAGCACCGCGCATTGCGTTTTAAAACCCAATTAACTAATATCAGTCATTCCACGCGAGACAATATCTTTAGTATATTACGAAAATTATACGTCAAAAGTCGAGGTCGTACATTAATATCGTTAACCACTTTAGAATTGAGAATTTTAGCTTTTGAAAAGCTCGTCTTATCTTTTTAAAGAGTTATAACCGATTGTTATTCTAAATTTATTTAGATCTTCTTCCTAGGCCTAACCAAAACAAATCACGCACTTGTAAATACGTTTAACTCTTCAAAAATCATATCATCGCTTATTAGATCGTTATGCGGAATCGTGTACAAGTGAAATATTAAATTTCAAAAAAATGACTAAAAATATATCAAAGTTATATTTTAAAATTGTTAGAAATGTTCGACTGAGTAATATTATACATAAAAAATTTGAATTGTTATTAAATTATTACCAATACTTGAACTTTGGGTGCCATTTTAGACAAAATAAACATTTGTTTCGCCAAACCAGCTAATTTTTACACGTTTAAGGGATCTCGAAGTCAGAGTTGAAGAGGGAGGGGGAAGTGTGCTCTACGTATGTCAACTTCACCTGAGAGTGAGGACGATAACGGTTGGGAGAGTGAAACACAAACGCCTATGTATGTGTGGTCACCACGGAATCATAGCTTGAAATCAGGCTGAGCTGCAGTGTTGATGAGACGAAAGTCTCGTGGCGCGGATTTTCCGACACGCGATACGTGGTTTCGTCCCTTTTTGAATTTTGGACATTTTCGCCAAAAAAAAAAGCCCACGCGTCTATGGTGGGCGTATGTTTTGGCCAATTTTCTCAAAGTGTTCCGATCTGAGTCCAATCGCTGATTATATGGGTCCCCCAGAACATGAATAGATGACGAGCGCAGCTGGTCCCGGCCTAGCCGTGCTTAAGGGGCTGATACGGCCTCTCAAAATTGACAAAAATGCGCATTTTGGGCAATTTTTCAAAGTATTTTGATTTTTTCCGTACGTGGTTTATGAGTCCCTCGGGCCATGCTGAATTGAGAAATGCAGGCTGCTTTGACCAAAACGCCCCTCGGGGTACGTCAGATGTACTTTTAAGCGTTTCGCGTTGGACGTAGCTTAAGGCCGAATTTTTCCGCCTCCCCGGCGAGCCAGTTTCATGCTTGCGTTGTAGAGGATTTTCCTTGGATACCACGGGTGATCAACACGTGACCACTAATGTCCATTGGCAAATTGACGGGGCCCCAGAAAACGGCAAAATCAGCAAAAATCACCGGAATTTCACTGAGAACCCCTTCAGTGGCTAGTAAGTTCCAAAATCCGAGAAGTCTCGGTCGTCTATTTGGACATTTTCGCCCAAAACTCGTGCCAGCGGTCAAAAACTTCAATCGAATCACAGGGAAAATCCAATCAAACGTTTTCAAAAGGGTTCGTCTGTTTGAAAATGTTGGTGATTCTTGGATCCCTGTCACGATTCTCAGCATTTCAATAATCTCACCTGTGTTTTAAATCGCAACGTGGGATGAAGAGGGAATGACAATTTTCAAAATTTTAGTTTAATGCAAATCTTCGGAAGCTATCCAAAATACTTTTTAGCTCCAAACTGTTTACGTCACATTCAGTATGACGGAGGATAGGGCTGCCCATCCCTCCAAACCAAGTACAGCCCACCGTTCTTGGCCAATGTAGAGAAAAAGAGCTAATCCATGGCTAAAAATGGTAAAATGTAGCTAACTTAATTCTTAGCTGAAATTGTGATAAGTGCTATAGTGTGTGGCTCTTAGGCCAAGTCCGTGGCTACTTTAATCGAGGACAAACTTTTAAATTTACATTTACCGGTGTACGTAAAAATTGGGAGAAAAAGCCTCCGAGTCACATCATTCGGAGCTAAATATATCTTTGAAATTGTAAGTTTCGTTAATATCCGTAAATATCCTGTAAATTGCAAGTTTTGTGACGGAAATATCTCATGTCGTTCAAATAAAAATTTTAAAATTGTAGTTTGGGTAAAAAGTCATTTATTTTGTACTCTACCTTTTTCGATAGAGGGAGTAGATTCCTCTATCTAATGCAAAGATTCATTCTTTAGTTTATTTCTTTTCGTTTCCTGTCGCTTCAAGGTAAACCCCCCTTCGTCCCACCTTCTAAAACTTCTCCGTTTGCCGTTGCCGTGTCGCAGTTTTGAGTTTTCAAACTGCAAGTGCGGAGATTTACCGACAAGTTTACCGTTTACGTTTACCGAATTGTGAAAACCTTTATGTGACTCCTGAGATTAGCACATTCCATCAAGCTGCTTTCTGATTAACTGGTCCTCCGATTACTCCCCGCCTAGTACATATTACAGCCCTGGTTAAGTAGAGGACGTCGACAATTCAGTGGCACTATGAATTAGAACGCCACCTTCGTAGAAAATTTCGTCTACCCGATAATTTACCGGAGAACCGGTAAATTATTTTTTTGTTATCGTTGGTTAATTGTAACCCCCCCCCCCTAGCCCTAAGGTCTATTGGATATTTTCGCACAGGGAATTTGGGTGATACCGAGGTGATCTCGTCGCCATCGACCCTCTCGTCTTCGACCACGGTCCAACAATAACGAGTGACGGTCTCAGCGGAGTCGCAACGTGACCAGCTCGTGGATGCTTCTTGGCCAGGAATGCTTTACTCGGAAAAGTATTTTATTAGTGCATTTCATTCAAAAAATGCACTATTGGTCTCGCCCTGATGGTCGCACTATGGGTTGTGATATATATATATTCACGTTTCAGAACCCCTAGAACACGAATCCGAGGTCGGTTCGATTTGCTATACACATATATACAGGGTGTTCAAAAAGCGACTGGACAGAGAAAAACCAGTGAAGGGGCAACTAATTTCTGATCGAAATGACTATTTGCACATTTCCGAAATTCCGCTTTTTTTCCGAGATATCCGCCATTTTCTGAGTTTTTCATAAACAGCTTATTGCACACGCAGTAATTGTTGCAATGGCAAGAGTGATGAGCCCATTGGAAAAAGCACAAAATTTTCCATTTAAAGAGCCTTTTTAAATCCAGATCAGACGACATCTACTACGTTTTGAATCAGCTTATTGGCGTAAAAACGTAATTTTCTGACTACATCACCAAATCACCAATACTTCCGGAATTAAGTTTCCTCGCTCTTATTAGAGGATTTATTTGCAATTAAAATCTTTATCCCGGCCTAAATTTTATTCATAATTGATTGATATCGTTCTAACTTATGAGGTTTAACTCGATTGTCGCATGAATGAAATGCACTTTTCCCGACAGGCTGCTGTCGGAACTTTTTGTCTTCGGTTCCATCTTCTCGTCTACCGTTAACCGCGTTGAACCCTCTCGTTGGTTGAAAGTTAATCATTTTTTTGTTATTTCCCCCCTTTCCATGGTTCGGCCGTTGAAAGAATAGCTTTTAGTTTTTTCCCCGATACGGCGGATTAGAAGTTACCACCAGAAGTAATTTTATTTTGTTTTGTTTGATTTTTTTTTGTATTGCCCAATCCATCCCCTCGAACATCCCGGTGTTACACCATCTCGACATTTTTCTTCCGATTGAAACGGATAGGTACCTCGAGCGCGCTCGGCTCACTTATCCTAACTTCACTCCTCCTCCTCCCCCCCAGAGTTCAGATTTTCCTCGGGCTTATTGAATTATATTTTATCAGTTCCTTTTTCCTTTACCTACTATTGTTTTCTAAGAATTCATATTAACGTGAAAGAAGAGAATCTTCTCACTACTTAGTGCGGACGCCGTACTTTTTTGCGCAATTTTCCAACGCGGAAGTTGAAGTTATTTCAAACTGTGAAAATATGATTCTGATGCTGGATTGCTCACAGTGGACTGGAGGGGCGTGGAGGGTCGTCCCCTGATAAACAATCACCCTGCCCCTCTCCTTGTGTAGTTATTGAGGGCGAGCAGGTGGACCGGAGCGCGCTCAGGCGGATTTAAGTGAAAGAGTCCCGGGGAGATTGAAGGTTTCTGTGTCATAGGTTTCCCATACAAATTGTGAATAGTAACGTGGTTGATTGCTCCAGATAGTGGTTTTTGATTTTTTAATTAGTTTTCATTTGCTCGAATTGTGTTGCAAAAGGATGACAATCAAGTCTTAATGTGACGTGTATCTAAAACGAACGTTTCGGTTGATGGAATCAGGTAGGATTGATGTTTTTGGGTGCCACTTGGGAACGAAGGATGGCGTCAGCCTTCACAACTTCCCTCGCCGGAAAAATTAGTGTTTATTGCGAATTGTATAGCCATTGACTCTAGCTAGCGCTACTAAATCATGAGTTGCGACTTACATTAATTCCAAATAATTCATTTTTGAACGTCCTTCAATAATCAATATGCTTGTCGGACCGCCGTTACGTAAATTGATAGCTGAGCGCAGTTTCTAGAGGAAGTATAGTGTACACTATACTTTCTGTGGAGTCTATGCAGCCAAACAAATTTACTCCCTCGAAAAATGAAGCATTTTTATAGGCTGCATAGACACCACACAACACAAACATAGAGCTGGTGAACATGGCCTTACACTATACTTTCTCTAGAAACTGCGCTCAACTATCAATTTACATAACGGCGGTCCGACAAGCATATTGATATGAAGACGTTCAAAAATGAATTATTTGGAATTAATGTAAGTCGCAACTCATGATTTAGTAGCAGCTAGCTAGAGCCAATGGCTGTACAATTCGCAATAAACACTAATTTTTCCGGCGAGGGAAGTTGTGAAGGCTGACGCCATCTTTCGTTCCCAAGTGGCACCCAAAAACATCAATCCTACCTGATTCCATCAACCGAAACGTTCGTTTTAGATACACGTCACATTAAGACTTGATTGTCATCCTTTTGCAACACAATTCGAGCAAATGAAAACTAATTAAAAAATCAAAAACCACTATCTGGAGCAATCAACCACGTTACTATTCACAATTTGTATGGGAAACCTATGACACAGAAACCTTCAATCTCCCCGGGACTCTTTCACTTAAATCCGCCTGAGCGCGCTCCGGTCCACCTGCTCGCCCCGAATGGCAACTCAACTCTCTTCCGGTATTTACTTTGAAACTTCACCCCTCTCATCCGCTTGGGCAGCTTATTTGATGGCTATTCTTTATCAGCAGTGATGAGCAATCCAGTTCTTTTATATATCGTTGAGTACAATTTGACATTACATTTTTAAAATTGTGATAAGATAGAAAGTTATGAGAAAAACCTCCGCATAAACACCTCGATAAGGTTCATCAAGTGGCTTCAGCTTGTGTTTAAGCGCTTGAAGAAAGGGCTGAGTTTTACAACGCAACCATTTTCGTTTGTTTAGCATTTCGAAGCATGATTTTTAAAAAATATGTAGGTATATGGGTGCGGCCAACTTCACGCAAACTGACCCATGAGCGAAATAGTTTGTTTAGCGCCATTTCTAGTCTTAACATCGTTTGTTTACGTTTGTTCAGCCAAAATGTTCGTTCGTTTAGCCTTTGAAGTACTTTTAACAACAACAAAACTTAACATTTTTAAAGAAGCGTACCTACCTTTCGAGTTTTGGTTGGTAACACAACATCACACAGCCTGGAGACGGGGATACCTCAGGGGGCCTATTCTCCAACAACAAGCAATATTTTTTTCGCCAGCCACGTGTCTATTTCATTCATTTGTTTGAAGAAAATTAATGAAATTAACATATGGCTGAGACGAAGCTATTGCTTCGGAGTTAGAGAATAGCCCCCCCCCCCCGGCTCTGTCCTGACGAGTGTAATCCTGTTCCTATAATTATCTCAGAAACACTAACAGAAGGGTAGCTTGAGTGTGCCCCGTTTTCCTCTATGTAGTTGACATCGCAGTTCTTATTGAGACTGACGGCGACGAAGAATGTTCAGAAGTAATGCAAACGGCTATTAACCACCTTCATTTTAACGCGGAACGACTTGGCAAAAAATATTTGTTTGAGAAAAAAAATTGTTTTTCACGTTTGTTTAGCCATAATCTTTGTTTGTTTAGCATTTCGAAACATGGGTTTCTAAAAAAAAAATAGATGGGTGCGGCCAACTTCACGCAACAAAATCGTTTGTTTACGTTTTCGTGCTGTTCAAAGTACTCGAAAGGCTAAAAACCGAAAATTTCGGCTGAAGAAACGTAAATAAATTATTTTACGGCTAGAAATGGGGCTAAACAAACGATTTCGTCCATGGGTCGGGTTACGCAGGATTTTATTTTCTTTCTTCCTGGGGCTGTTGTTGAGACGAATACAGTCGAGGGCTCAGGATAATTCGAAAAGCTGCCCAGTCTTCTTTCTAGAGCTAAAATGGTGAAATCTGCATATTCTAGCCATCTACGTAACCAATATCGTGAACAGAGGCAGGCGCTTAACTGGTTTTGGGGCTTAAAAACCCAACCAAATGGAGCTAAATTTTTTTCATTGCATATTCTGTTGCTTTGATGGTATTACAGTTGACACTTTCTATGATGAAAAGTCATTTCTGGAGCACAATGTTGAAGTTCTGAACGGTCAACCTAACCTCTCAACCCCAACCAGCCAAGCTCATTGGGAGAGTTCTAGCGTCAAGAAAGGCACAAACTTTGAATTTTTCCCATGAGGAACAGAGGATCGGAAACGAGAGCGTCACTCTTGTACTGTACTTTTACCGATGCATACTCACTTAACTGCTCTCTGATGGAATGGTTTATTATTTTTTTGTTTTTCTGTTCATACACAGCGATATAATATTTTTAAAAATGTACTAGCCGCACACGATCACTTAGCACGGCAGCCAGAAAACAATTTCCATCTGAAAACAATGAATTACCTTTAAAAACAAATGATATGTACGACTTTTTTTAAATATACAATTTATTGTTATAATAATTTAAGAACGGTACAAAATTGTCTAATATATCCACGCTACCAAAAAAAAGACTAATAAAATGTCATTTGGTCCTAAAATGTATCATTAAATTTGTAATAATAGTTTGATAGTAATTGACCCTATAAACTAACGGTTAGTTTGTTTCTCCGGAGGGTTTTTGGTCCTACGAGATTTATATATATTTTTCAATTTTTTTTCTTGACAAGCGGATTTCTTGAGACACAAGGCACGTAAGGGTTTTCTTCATTTATTATGTTTATTTTTCTCGAATTAACACCTTATTTTTGGTTTTTGTATTTTCTTGTAATGGTCGACACTTGAAGGGGAAGACGAGTGTGTTCAAAAAAGGGTTTCTTTAATTGGTGTTTGTAAGCTCTTTACAATGTTTTTAAAAATTGTAAACTAGGAAGTTTCCCCCCCCCCCTTTTTTAGGATGACAAAAAGGAGATAGGTAGTTTGTATCTTATTTGGTAGATTCAAAATATACAAAAGATTGTAAATCGACACCTAGATCGGTTTAAAAGCATTTTAAAACACTTAAAATTTCGAATCATCCTTAAATAGGGCGTTTTGGTTCTTTTTTTGTTTAATCAAAAAGGCAGTTCGGGAGGTTGTGCTAAAATTACGAATTCAACTATTTATATTCTTCATATTATTAATTTTAATAAGGGCACACTTAAAACACCGACAATTTTTTTGTTATTAAATTTTTTTCTTCTAGAGAACGTGCAAATTTTCGCAGCTTTTACTTTTGGAATCTCTCAACCAAACACGACTCAGAAGGCCTTTGACTTTGAGACTCGCCGAGAGTCGAGCATTACGGGTCTTGGGAAAGGTTTTACAGAGAAGATTCTCAACTAGGGGCTGACGGGATGGGGGCGGCGATGAGGCAGCAGCGGCGGCCGCCGCAGCCGCTGCTTCAGCCTCTTTTTGAGCTTTACGGTCCATTTTGAGGCGGATCTGCGAGAGAAGACCGACGAGAAGCTCGTCGACGTTATGATTGAAACCGACGGACGTTTCTATGTATTTCGTGTCGTAGCTGGTCGCGAGATGTTTTCCTTCTGTGATTATGACATTGTGGTAGATGAGTGTGGGATGGGGGGGGGGGGTGTTTGAAAAAGTGGGCGACGGGGTATTTGAAGAAATGAACCTTGATTGGTGATGACACGTGATCGAACTAAGTCGGTTTTATTGGCAACGAGAATAACGGCTTTGTCCCTGATTGAACCATCTTTCCATAAAGCCTGAAGCATGTCCTCGGCTACTTTGAATGAATTAAAATCAGAAGCGCTGTACACTACGCAATAGCCGTGAGTACCCGAGGATTTATAGTTTTCGAAGCACGCAGTAGGCTTTGTTCAAACAAAAAAGTGAATTAGTTCCCTGACAATTCACTCACCCCACCATCAACCTAACACTCACCGACATTTCCGACGACGGATGGTCGACGAATATAATTTCTGACTCTTCACCGTCCAGCAGAACCGACACTGATTTCTCGCCGAATTCATCGTCAATGGAATTGTCGTACGTGTTGAGGAACTCCGACGTCATAAATTGACTGATGAGCGAGGTTTTACCCACGTCGGACGCTCCCAGCATAATTACTTTATAGGTTGACGGAAGATTGTCGGACGAATGGCCCGAGGCGACGGAACTTTGTCTTGACGATGTTTTCTGGCCCGAGCTGACGAAATCTGGTTATTCAAAAACAGAACACCCGGATTTTACAATAAAATTTGTACCTAGTTTCTGAGACGATGCTTTCTCGACTCCTTGGCTTACGAGCTTTCAACGAGTCGCCCTTGTTAACAATGCTTTTCCCAGCGATTGAAAAGTGTCTAAGTCGATAGTAGTGCTCTTCAGCACCAGTGTTTGGCATCGAAGCGACTCGGGTTCGAGCCTGAGGAAGGCTGAGAAACGTGGGTCGAGCCCTGGGGCGCATGGATTGACTTCGCGAATGATGAGGTGAGCCGTATCTGTAAACAAGTGGAAGGAAAGGGAGGGGGCAATGTACTTTCTAAAAGGACGTCGTGGAAATATAAAAACTTACTTTTTGTCGAATTCGTGCAGTTGATCTTCAGTGAGCGTCGTCGCAACTTCTAACAGTCTCATATTCTCCTCGCGTTTCGACAATGGGGGCTGTGAGGGCCGTCTCTCGTGCACAGTCAAATTATTATTTTCGACGTCGGCAAAAACCGGAATACCAGGCCTCATGTCGTCCGACTCGTCTCCGTCGGGAGAATTACCGCAGATTGACGCCTGTTGAATAACGATGCAAGTGGTTGGATGAGTGTGAGGAGCCGGCCGAGGTGGTGGCGACAATGGTGATGGGGCTACTGAAGGAGGCGGCGACATAATCCTAAGGTCAACGTCGTCGTCGTCGTCTCCTATTCTTTTCACCGACGTTGGTGAGTCGGGCAGTGGTGGCGAGTCACGGGACTCATCGATTGTTTCACCGCACTCGGAGTCGATGGTCATTTGAACGGCGGCAAAGCCGGACGACCCTCGCCCGGCAGGTCGCTCCTCTTCGAAATTGGTGCGAGCGTAGCGTTTCAAAAGTTTGAGCCTTTTTGGTGGAACTTTAGAGGCGAGAGGACTCGACGACATGTCCACCGATGTCGACGGAGGCATTTGAAGAAGGCAAGGGCGAAATGATGAAGGGGGCGACATGGGAAAGTCAATGGAGTCTTGAGCTTGGATCGATTGGGACGGTTGTGATAGAAGGCGGTGAGACGGCACTGGGGTGCTTCGGCAGGATTCGTCGTCGGTGTCAACCGCTACCTGAAACGAATATTTCAATTATTGATCTCAGGGTAACAAAAATCTCACAATTTCATCGCTTAAGAAAACCACGGAGCTTGAACATCTTTGAACTGACAGGTTCCCCGGAAGTTACACGACTGCTTGAACTGTAAAACCGCCAATTCAGCCTCAGACAGCCATAATAGCTCCCGAAAATCAGTTCTCTTCACATATCTGGCTAGAAAGAACAGCCCCCATCTACCAATTTTATCTTTTTTTCATTAAAAGATGGGAGTTCAACCCAAAAAAATTGACTACAATCGGCTCAAAACGTTTTAGCTCGAGCGACTTGACGAAACAAGTGGCTAGGAAATTGGAAATGTTTTAGAAGGATGTTAGGATCCGAGGAGACGGAATGGGGGAGGGGGCTCACTAAAAATAAGCACCAAAACTTGCCAATTCACGAAAATAAAAACCACATACCAGCAATTTTGTGAATATTTAGACACGAAACTTGCTCATCAAAATAAATGCTAGGTACCCCTAAACTCAAAATTTCGCAAGCTTTGGATGATGTAATTTCGTGGCAATATTTGCCAGGCTTTCAAGGCGCTGTCGGGGCCGTTCAAGTCCAGTTCCGTAATAACCCTTCACTTCAATTTCATGAAAATCAAGACCGGAAACTTGCAGTTTCACGAAAATAAATACCAGTAAGTTCCAAATTCGCTACAATAAATATCAGAAATCAGCGATTTTGCGAATGTTCAGTCAGAGAACTTACAATTTCGCGGAAATGTGGCAATTTTGTGACTATTCGTCAAGGCTTTGGGCGCTGTCGTGACTTGCTCGAATTCAAAGTCCACTAAAAAACAAGCCCCGAAACTTACAATTTCCCGCATGTAAATACTAGAAACTAACGTTATAGTGAATGTTCAGACCTAAAAATTGGCAATTTCGCAGATTTTGAGCACAGATGTGATGTTATATCATGACAGACCTTGGGCGCACTTGGGGAAGCACTTTTGTAATGTTGGAAGCAAAACTTGTGTTTTATTTTGTGGTGTTTTCCCCAAAAAACAATTTCGTGGGCTTGGCTCACTCGAAAAGCCAAATTTGTTAGGTCCGCACTCTTTAAAAGGAAATTTCGTGGAGTTTGCTCCTTCAATAAAGCAATTTCGCGGAGCTAGTCCCCTGAAAAAACAAAGTTTTGCGGGGCTGGCTCACCCCAACAAGTAATTTCGCGGGTCTCGCAACATCAAGAAACAAAATTTCGTGTTTTTTGATTTTCGGTACAGTTTGAGTGTTGTGACGGTGGGTGAGGTGAGGGATTCACTAAAAATAAGCTCTGGAACTTGCAATTTCTCCCAAATAAAGACCGTTAACTAGCAATTTCGCGATTTAGACCTGAAACTTGCACTGTTCAAAAATAAATATACCGATGCCCCGAAGTTAAAAATTTGCAGATATTTATCTTTGATTGATGTAATTTTGTGGCAATGCTTGCCAGGCTTTGGGCGCTGTTGGGTCAGTTCAAGTCCGGTTCCGTGGTCAATTAAAAAAAATTGAACTTGCAATTTCATGAAAATAAGAACCAGCAACTTGCAATTTCACGAAAATAAAGACGAGCAAGCTGAAAATTCATTGAAGCTTGCAAATTATTTTGAGTCAATTAATTGAAAGAGCGAAGCTGGATGATTAATCTCCGGGAGCGGAGATGTCTCTGTACTGCGATCTCCCCCCATCGATTTTCCTTCGGTCCAACGTGACCATTACGAACCATCAAAGGTGAAAATAATATCGTCTACCCACAAAAAAGGCTTCTTCTTCCCGAACCGGTTCTCGGTTTACTAAACTGAAGTCAGTGCGATCCTATACTTGTCAATCAGGGGATCTGATTCTATCAATGGAGCGTCTTGGACATGTCCGGGAGGTGCTCATTCACTGAACCAATGAGAACCGTGAAGTTATGCAAGGATTGAGCTGTCTGTTGAATTATCAAGCTGAAAAGAACGAGGCTTGCCATTTTATGGCCCTTAAAATCCTATTCTGGGCTGGAATCTCTGGATTTTATGTTAAGTCTCCGAATTTCGACAGTGGACTGTGAAGGTCTTTCGTTGCCCTCGGCTGATACCCGTGCTACACCCTCGTCCCCCCTTCAGCTAAAATAAAGCTTCTGCCAGTGTAAAAGTGCTGTTTTTCAATTGTATCTAGGCTGTGGTTGTCATTGGTATGGGTGCTTCTACCTATAAGCACAAGATAACTCACTTGTTAGAATTCAATTAGAATAGAACCGCCGTTATTACGTCGCTAACAGCTCCGGTTCACGTTCTTCTAAAACAGTTTCAAGCAACAATACTTCGCTAATTTAAACTTCTGACCCCGTAAAAGGAGGTCGTTGGGTTTACGCGGAGGAGTGGAGTAGAGGTGATTTTAACGAGGTCTCGGGAATTGGAACAAAAGATAACCCTCTCCCCCCCCCCAATTGCCTACCCCTTTCATAGCTACTGCGAACTGACGGCTGTAATCATTAGAAACTAAAGCCATCACGCGAAGATTCCCCCCAAGGATGGTAAAGCGACGAGTTTTATAGGCTGGCGGTGTTAAGTGGGAATGGGAACAGGGGTGGTTGTAAAAGGAGGCTATTGTGCGTGGTGTAAAAGGGGATGACCCCTTCCCCTTCAAAACATCAAAAGAAAATGGGTTGAGAGGTTTAGGTGTGGCAGTTACTAATTAACAAGCATTCATCTTCAAGAAAAGGTGGCATGGAATATGATGCACCAGAGAAGAGTAGTCGCCTTGGGGGGAGATGGCGTCATTGCTATAAGCATTGTTAACAACGGTGATTTTACAAAGGCGGGGTGGTTAAAGACGTGAGGAACGGAGGGAACGTTGACAAATAGTCATTTTAATTATTCAATCAACCTTGCCCCGCCCTCCCAACCCTCTGCCATCTTCACCCATGCAAGGCTTCTTCCATTCAAACTGGAAATATAATCCCGAGTTGTTCCACTCAGGCATTTCCCAGATTTTAATCTTATTACAAACACGAAACTAACTCCTTTCCCAAAGCTTTTCAATTCTGATAATTGAAACGGCGGACACTAAAAATAGGCTGAGTGACGTAATTGAAGAATAAACAAAAGCGCCACTTTAAAATCATAATAACCACTGTCAGACAAAAAAAAACGATGTATAAAAGAACTGGATTGCTCATCACTGCTGACGAAGTGGGGCCACCAGAAAGTGCATGAGAGCGATGGGGTTTCAAAATAAGGACCTAGTTGCCATAACTACACGAAAAGAGAAAGAGAAAGAAAGGTGTGAAATTGGTCACTATTTTATCAGCGCGAATTTTTAAAAATTTTGAGTGAGGGGTTAGATTACGTCAAAGGTTATTCAATGAAATGGATGGTGTGGGGAAGAGAGGGGTAAGAAACATTTTCAGGGGGAACAATTTTTCTTGTTACCATTTTGTTACCATTTTGTTCGTATTTGTAAACAAAAAATGTTGCAGTTCCCTTAGATGCTTCACAAGTGACCATTGACGTCATTTCCCCTCGCACCATCCATCCCTTATTGAAAAACTTTGAAATTTATTTAAAAATCACCAAATGCACCAATTGGGCTGCAATCACAAACATGTGCCAATTCACCGGTTTACTTTTCTCCCAAATCGGGCATTCGTGCAAGCTCCCTCTATTATTTATCTCTGCTCACTGGCTGTTTGTGGCCGGGGGGAGTTTGCTTACGTTGCTTAATTGAAACGTCGCCACATTTAAAGAAAATGATGGGCTGAATTGATTCGGGAGAGGGTAGGAGGTGTTTTTTCAAAACGCGAGCAACAAATGATGGGGAAATGTCAAAAGACTATTGACCGACCTTCTCGTTCTTTTTTACCCTTTTCCCCCTCGGTGCCACATGAAAAAATAAGACCTAAATCTTCTCGCATTTCCCTCGAAATGAATGAAGAAAATTAATGGATCTGTTAAGTTGCACATAAAGTGGAAACTCGATCATCAATAATTCGTATGACGCGGGGGGAGGAGGTAACCGTTGCCGCTCTTCCTTCTGACCCAATTTGTATGCGCTAAAATGATGGATTGTTCCTTTCCATTTTGTTGTTTTTTCAACTCCCTCCCATCCACCAGTTATTCATTTATACTTGGAATGGGGGGGGGGAAGGAAGACTCACCATCGTGATGACGGTATTCGACGAATCCGTTGAAGTGTTCGTGGATTCGAGGCTTGACGCGCCCAGGGGTGGTTTTTTGCCGCCGCCGGTCGTCGCAGCGACGCCGACGGCGGCGCCGGCGGCTCGCCTGGACGCTCCGCGAAAATGAAGCCGCCTCAGTGCCGTCGACGCCGTCGCTATAACATCGTCGGAGAGTTTCTGCGGTGACTTTTCCCCGGGCTGCGAGGTTTCAAAAAAGAGACGGCGTGAACAAAAAACAAAAAGGTTTCCGAACGTGGTATTTCCAGGGAAAAAAAAGAGTCAGAATAACAACAAATTGTATTAATACCTTCGGGGAAGTGCTGGCGGCTCTGTGTCTGAGCTTGGAAAACGCTGACTTGATCCCTTCCGTATTGAAGTGAGTTCAATTAACGCGCTAATGATACAATTAGACTGTATTTTCCATGTCAAATTTCGTCTATTGAGTAACATTCGTTATGTTTGTCGCCAAATAAGGGGGAAATCGAATTATTGGAGAAGGGCGGAATTTTTGGTAGGGTGGAATTTATCCTCGCTTTAACATGTAATATACTATAAAACGAAGGGAAGGAAAAAGGGGGAGTGGTGGAAAGGGAAGGAAAGTTTATTGCTATTTCAGTAGTTTTTTTAGGTTTTTTAGTTTGTTTTTATGTATAAAAAGAGGAACTTTTGAATGAGAAAGAATACTGTAAGTTTACCCTAAAACCACGTTGAAAAAGAGAATAAAAAATATTTTTTTGAAACTGCACGAAGAAATAAAAAACAAAAAAACAAGAAGCCGAAGAGGGGCGAAAATTGGAAAGGAGCCCTTTTTCACCACCACTGGGGAAGCTCCAAAGACGGTTCTTCAGGGGGCGGTTTTATGGGGTTGGTCGGACGATGGCGGGTTTATTGACGCGCCGCAGACTTGCGCCGTATTAATGAGGAGACGTTTGGGGCGACGTACATGATGTGGGGTGCAATTGGGAAGGGGGGTGAAGGTGGAAGGCGTAAAAGATGCGACCAATTTCAATCGATACAGCACCCCTCGACTCTTCGTCTCATCCATGACAGTAGGTCGCTGGAACGAGTGTGAGGGTACTCGTTTAGGGGATGGAACTGAAGAGGTGGTGAGGGGGGGTGTAGAAGGATGAGTTAAAAATTTGCTACACACAGCATCCCTTCACCACCACTTCCTCATCGTCGTTCACCACTCTTTCCACACCTCTTATTCCCAGTATCATGTCATTGTTTTCCCGGCCCATCCTTCCACCCTCCCACCCCCGGCTGCCGCCAAATGCCCGCCCCCATAACCAAGTCACTGTGTAAGAGCTTATCTATTGAGGCTGCGTCCCGCGAAGCAATTCCCAACACACCCTCCCCTCCCATACCATCATAAGCGTTCTCGCTCTGTACCGCCCCCTGTATTCGAAATTTCAGCAATAGACAGCGCTTTATATTGTTTTAAGTTAAAATAAAATTCAATAAATAGAAAAAGGATATAAAAATGGCACGACTTGCAGCGTGTTTATTTCTGTTATTTGCCACCGGTGAGTATTTCAGGCTAACATTTTAACGCAGCTTCCTTATGCATGGAAATTTTCTCTAAAAGGGTAGGAGAAAAAAAAGAAAAACGTTGAAGTAAAAAATTGATTTTTCCAACAAAATAACTTAGTCTGACACATGCTTAATTAAACACCAGGGGCTGAGATTAATGTCTCGTTGGGAGCGGTAGTGAGAGAGGAAGGAAAAAAGTTTTTCACTCAAAGTTTCACTTTTTCCTTTCCTTGCATGCTGCCTGCCAATTTTTTTTTTTTTTTTTCACTCGCCACTTTTTAGAATTACAGGCAATCAATTATTGTCAGGATTAACGTTTAAACGCACTTCATTACTCAGAGCAAAAAAAAAGGGTGTTTGTTGTATTTCTTGTTGTGATTATAGGCTGTGAGAGGTGGGGGATTTGAAAGGGAGTGGTATCACGAGTTCAAGATCTCAAAATGTAATACATAATAAGACCTTGTTAATAGTAAATGCTCTACCCAACATTCATTTCAAGTTGTGTAAGGCGCAACAGAAAGAACCTTGGCACGCCTATTTCGGAAACCAGAAATCACGACAGGCCAGCAAAACCCGCTTCGAACCAACATCCCCCCCCCCCATTCCAAATTGCCTACATAACTCCTGGTTGGCTATTGCAAAAATGACCAACGTAGAATTGGATGAAACTGGAAATGTACAAAGATTTTGGAGATGAGGCGGTGAAGGGGTCCTCGTTGTGAATCCAGCGTTTTTCTCTGCCGTTCTTTCCCATTTTCGCAAAGGACATTCACTGAAGATCGAGTCTTTCTGCAAACATTATCAGCGCCAAGAGACCCATCTGAGGGTGTGCTCTTAAAATCATCCCTGACGCGATGAATTTTGCACTGTCCGTAGCGTCCAATGAAGTAATCTCAGTGTGGTTTCATTCTCCAAACCAAAAGCCACCACCCCTGCGGCCTCCACTTGTTGTTGCAAAGGGACTGCCGTCACCGAGAAAACGAGTGATGTTATTTGCGATTTAATAATGTAGGTGTTGTGGCAAAGTCCGCCATGGTAACAGGAGCAGCTGGCACCAATTTGCTTTGCTCCGTACCAACCAACCGGCCAAACCAAGCTGAAGAGGGAAGGAGTCTGCACATTATAGCCGACAAGGACGAAATTAATTTCTATTAGATCCAGACACACTAAAACAAAAGGCCCAGAATCTCGCTATGCCGCGAAAATACAGACATTAAACTTGAAATTTCGCGACATTAAAGTCCGAAACCTACCAATATCGCAAATATTATGATCCGAAAACCTGCAATTTCGCAAAAATTAATACCAGAAACCAATTTTCAACAAGGGCGCTTCCAATTTCAAGGATATTCAGCTCCAAAATGTTGCAATTTTACGGCTCTTCGACGGCGCTGTCGTGGCCGGCTAGACTGGGTTCTACCCTGACTCCCCCCCCCCCCACGGGTTGAGGGCCCTCAAAACTTGCCATTTTGAGGAAATAAAGAGCAGAAACTGGCAATTTACATTATCGAAGCTCAAAAACAACCAATTTTACAAATTTTGAAACCTGAGATTTCACGAAAATAAATTCTAGAAACTTGCAATTTCGTGAAATAAAGATAGGAAATTAGCGATTACCAGAATTTTCAACCAAAGAACTTCCAATTTCGCGGATATTTATCCCCTAAATGCTGCAATTTTGCGGCTATTCGTCAGAATTGGGGCAACCCAGATTCCCCGGTCACAAAAAAAAAAAAAAAAAAAAAAAAAAAAAGGCCCGCAGCGGCCACGAGCACCGCTCAGGCAAAGTGCCGGATCTAGACATTTGGCTCGTTGTAAAACTATAACACGATTAATTACGATTAATCCTTCCCTCTTACTTTACATGTGTTGAAAACAAATCTCAAGAAGTGCTGAGCAATTTTTAGAGTTTTACAACGGGGCCATTGTTCTAGGGGAGAACAAACTCGATTGTCGCCCCCCCCCCCAAGCGATGGTGGAGGGAAGTGCACGTCTCACAGCCTTCGACTCATGAAGTATTTGGGCCTCCCACTCACTTTTTGTCTTTTTTGAATAGCAGCAGAATAATGGGTCGGCTCTAGATGAGGCAACCTCGATAAATTCCGAGAAGCCAACCCCGCAAAATCGGCTTTTTGAGTGAGCCCTACGGAATTGTTGTTGTTGTTGATGTTGTTTTTTAAATAACAAACGGCTAAATCCGTGAAATTGGATTCTGTAAGTGTCAAATCCTCAAAATTTGGAATTGGAATTTTTTGAAGGACGTAAACCTGTGAAATTGTGTTATTTATTTACTCAAAACGCGAAATCGGCTTTTTGCGGAGTCCGTCCTGCGAAATTTGTATCTTCAATTCAAGTGCCAATAACCCGAAACGTCAAACCCAAACAGCTATTTCTTCTTCTTTCCTTTGGTGCAATTCTTAGTTTGAATCCTCCTTCCTCATTTCTTTTCAGAGAAATAGCTAAGCCATCAGAGTAAATCTTGATTCGCTTTTATCTTTCACTCGAAAATAATTTTGATTCATCACAATTTTATTCTTAACAAGATCTCAAGTGCCGCCTGGGCAAATGAACCGCCTAGCCCCCCCCCCCTCCCTGTTAGACCCGTTCCTGTGTCCAACTTTACGATTCGCGCTTCCGATTCATATCGTTTATTATGACCGCTATAACATTTCAGGATCAAACAGCCGCGCTTTTGCAGAGCTAACGAACAAAGCCAAAATTACTCGTGAATTATGGAAGGGAGAATTCACGTGAAGCCCTAATTCTACTCGAAATAGTCCGTAAGACTCCATTTATCGTATACAGGCGATAGCTTAGCAGCACTCCACGTGCCCATTCGACCGCGAAGCTGAACGTTTTCACACCCTTCCACATCTTGTCAATCGTATCGGACTGTGCGAGAGAACGACTGAATCAGCCCCCCCCCCACCACCACCATCAGTCCGACACCATAAAATAGAATATTGGCTTAACAGCCATTAATGAAGCACACTGGGACATGGGCGTTGCCAGGTGCCAGGGGGGCAAGGGGGCAGCTGCCATTTTAAGTATCGATATCCTTTGAAATCTCATCGATAAATATAAAGTTTTTGAGATTATGTGAACCTAATGGTGGACAAATCATAACTTAGCGTCAAACGGAACCCCACTGCAGTGGCGTACCCAGAGGGGGGCCGATAGGTGGATCGCCCCCTCCGGGGGGCCGTTTTTAGCCAAGTTTTTCCGAAATCCCATCAATACGAAGGGCATTCATTACAACACTCGTCCCCCGCCGGTCCTTAGCAGGCTGCGGACTGCCGGAATCACTCCCTCGGGAAGGATTTCTAGGTACGCCCCTTAACGCCAGTCTCGTTCCAATTACTCTCCCTTGAAAGACTTCGGGAATCCGTCAATAAAATATAAAAATCCCCACAACTTCCAATTTGACGACTAGTCTGTGTGTGACAGATTGTTGGTCGTAGGGATAAACGACTCTTGATCCGCGCCGGCCTTACTGTCAGTCTAAAAGATCAGCGTACTGTAATTGAAGAATTAATCAGATCCATGGAATCTTGTTCGTTCTATTTATTCACTAGCACAATACGACTAAATGAGTATTCTTCCTCAAGAAATACGCTCCCCCCCCCCACCACCACCACTGATCTTCGATCAAACTGTAGGAAAGGAGCTGCCTTATTTTCTTTCTTCTCCATAGGGAAAATAGCTTCGTAGCGCCTCGGAAAAGGCTATTTAAAAGAAGAAGAGGAAGGAATGTTATTATAAAAGAGTATGAGATTGCAACGCGACGGAAAATGAAAGCACAAGAAGCCAGGAAATCGATTTACCGAAGAAAATTATGTTTACCCCGAGGAAATTGCGGAAAAATTAAACAAAAAAGTAAGAAATAAAATAAACAGAACGAAACCCTTAATTAAACTAGGTGACTCTGATGGAAATCCCCCTCCCCAAAAAAGGAAGACGTTTTAAATTATATCAACAGATTAGAGTCACGAGGCTTCCATTGAGTTTGATTTTTTATTCTCTCCACCACCATTCTTTATTCAAACAAAAGGGTTCATTATGCCGTTGCGGTAGACGTGGAAAGACTGCATGTCAGTCTGACTTTGATTGAATTACAGCCCATTCAAGATTTGGTCCCCTTTTATACGTAAGTGGGTAAAATGGTGTAGGGGTAGGTCTATCACTGAAGTTTTAAATTAAACGAAAAATCGATTTGGGACAACGTCTAGAGTCTTGAAAGAGACGTATAACAATTATTAATTTAAGATAATTAAATATTATTAAAGTTTTTTTTTTCAGCGTTTCAGTTAAAGGTAGACACGCATAGAAAACTGCATGAAAAGAAAACATTTGTTTACCGCTGTCATTTTTCTCCCCGCCCCTCCCACAAACCACACCGTTATTCTACTTACACATCAGTTCATTACTGTGAGCCCCTCCAACCCTCGTCCTTTGTACACTTCGCGAAATTGTGGAGGCCTCGTTTTTCGCCAAGTCTATTCTAGTTCTTCGCTGAACGGAAAAGGGTTCAGTTGATAAGTTTTGGTGGTGGGACAGGATGAATGGATGGGGGGGGGGAGATTGATCAATATGTCGTGTAAATGAAGAGAAGTCCAGGAAACGAGGAAAGCGCTTGAAAAGCACGAAACCGGACGGACTCAGACACGAAACGAAGAGCGAAAATGGTGTTGGAAAATAGTGATGGGAGGGGGGGGGGTGAAAAAAAAAAAAAGTAAAAGGAGGCCGGCGAATGGGGTATATATAGGCCTATAGAGAGTACTCGGTTTGATACCAGCAGGAGTTCTACTGCATGCTGGGGCCAATTCGGCCCTTTGCTTTTTCTTCTTCGCTATATACGTCTGCGAAAAGACCAATGGTGGTGATTCGTTCCGAAAATACAGCTCTCTTCTATTCCTAGCACTAACGAACATTAATGACGTCATTACTGTAATTCGAGCCCCTGCACACTTGCCCAGAGGATAGAGTAGTGATATTGTGAGACATTGTTTCTTTTGAGCCCATTAGTCAGTTGCAGCCAGGAAATCGAACAACTTGGTAACTTTTCCATAGATTTGTTAACTGGGTTGGATTATAAAATTTCAACATTGCGATATATGGGAGCAAATTTTCCAGTTTCCTGCGCTGTGCCACGTCTAACACCAGCCAAGTAACGAATTCACGATCTCTGGTAAATACTTAGTTTTCAGTCAGAAAATGGCTCTATTTTATATTAAATGTCTGTTTCTCAAGACGAAGGGGTGACTCCGGGGGTAGAGTCAATCAAATCGTTCTGTCACCAAAATAATGACCATGATGTTTAGTTCCAGAAACTAATTCTAATTAAAGAATAATTTCTCACAAGCAACCGTACAAACTATATGGCCTAGAACCTGTATCCCCCCTCCCCCACTAAAGACCCGAAAACGAAAACAAACTAACCACTCGACCTCAAGAACTGGTTGTTCGGCCGCAACAACAGGTGATCCACCCTTGAAACCGACAATTTGGTGTTACGACTGGCATTTTTGACCCGAAAGCTGATCATTCTCTCACCCCTCCCCCAATGTACGGGTGCCATGTAAGAATCCTCCCGCGGGCCAGAATCGTGAAAACGGGTATGTAAAAATCCTCCCGAACTGGCGGCCGGAGCGTTGTAAAAATCCTCCGGTCTTTTTCATGTTTGTTGTGATCCTTATCTTTTGGTGAGCCGGTTCCCTTATCGTTTTCACGAGCAAAGATCAAACTCCGAAGTAGCGTTTGGTCAGAAGAGGTGAACATGAGAAAGTTAGTTTCGTCAATCGAACCACCATGGAACCGTCCCCGTCTACACGTTGGGTTGAGGGAGGAGGAAGTAAGGGGGGCACTGTGATTTTTCGAGGTGAATTTAAATTCAGCTATCACAAAGAACTGGCAGGTGGCATGAAACGGTGGAAATGCACGGCAAAAACGTGTAAAGCGTACCTCAAGACAATGGATCGTGACGTCGTTGACTCCAGTGAAGTTCACACTCATGATTGTGCTAATATTTCGTCTACAGTATTCAGACAGGCAGTAAAGAGGAAGGCTGATGAAGATTTAGGTGCTCGACCGTCAAAAGTAAGTAATAAACAATGACACATAACAATAAACTAACTACATACTAACTTATAATTATTAGGTAATAATAATAATAATAATATGTGTTTCTCAGATTGTTGACAGGTAGCTAGTACCTACTCGGCAAGAACAAGTTATTTGCAAGGTACCTACTAAGGTTCCTACTAAGATCCTGAATTCAAACGCTAGTTTCTCCTTCGATAAATTTTGATTACACCATTGGAATGCTGAGATTTCGGGCAAGTTTTTACCATACCTCAATCCCGATGAAGTGCAGGACGGCTTCTGCGAATGGATGACGGACATGCCTATGGACACCCGCTGCCACGCATTTTCAGGCTATCTTCACGACACCTACATCTCGGACGCAGCAAGTTTTCCTCCAATTAAGTGGGCTGCTAGGTCTAGCGACACATCCATGTCCACAACCAATGCCTGTGAATCATTTCACAGCCACTTCAAGGCAAATTTTAACTCGCCGCACCCAAACATATACCAGTTCACGGACATTTTAACAAACATACAAAGTGAAACGTACGTAAAAATGTTGTCATGTTCTGAATTTCACGATCTCCGAAACATGCGCACAAAAAAAAAGGACGAGTGGGTAACTCGCACGATCAACAAATTCGAGAGAGGAGAGTTGACCCTGTATTCACTCATCAAAATTATGTCCCACAAGTTCCAGCACGTGGTTGCTGAATGATATTCCTATTGATTGATATTCTATTTTTAGACTTAAAATTAATGACTTATTGTGACTGAAGCATATGCAATGTAATGTGATGACGACGTTTTGACGACCTATTAATAGTACGATAGTACTTCTGGAACCTGGGAGGATTCTTACACCCTTTCCCTGGGTCGAGCGGGAGGATTCTTACACCGAACGCAAAAGTTCGGGAGGATTTTTACATGCTTTTTTCCGCGCGGGAGGATTTTTACAAGTCCCGAATGTACGTGCATACGAAGGCGATTCCATTCCAGGCCGTACCTTATTGACATCTTTCATAAATACACCAGCGCTCATGTGGCGACTAAGTGAAGCGACCTTCTGGGGTATCCTTCAATTTTCAATTGGGTTTACTTCAATAATTTTCTTTCTGATTCTGATTCTTACTACCACAATAAACAAAACAAAGCAAGTGGCACCGGTCAGATGTTACCCCAGATTGTTAGTTCATCTTAGCTCGGCAAGAGCGCTGCTGTATTTATGAAAGATGTCGGTGAAAGATGGGGACGGACACATTTTGTTTGGCATCCAAGTTTTCTCGAAAACGATTGGTAGATTCTTGGATGCCACATATGCTTTTATGGACCGGCGGGGGCGGGATTTCTGTGGCAACGCTACCGTGTCCGATCCCTATAGTCGGGATTGTGGATAAAATGGATAGTTTCCCCCAAAAAACCTTATAGGCACAATGTACAGTTTCAAAGCCATATATGCGACCAGTTAAAGGGCCTGAATTGGCAATTTCTGACCATACTCCGAGGTCAAATGCGTACAAACCAGCTGACTCTGCGTGGTGCTATCCATTTTGCTATTGTATTGTCCGTCTTATGGTATGAGGAGTACAGAAACTGACAGGTGCTCAGTAGTCTAGAAATTCTGACGGTCTTGAAACGCTGTACACAAGTGCTCTCTGCAGGAAGCTCTTTCGTGTTTTGCGATGATTTTTCTCGTTTTGGCACCCGGAAATGAGAAATTAACAGGCGCCTTACTTTCCCCGCACGTGCCCCACTTTTTAGAACGTCCAGGGGGGAACCCTAGTAGCAATAAAATGACAGAAAAGGTGTTATTGGCAGCTTTTTCATGGATTTTGCATTGTTGTGGACGGTTTTTCAACACGTTGTTGTCAACAACATTACGGACTCATGTTAAAAATGTGTTCCCGTCCACGTCACTAACACGTAATACTCATATTTCATACTGATGTCAGTCATCTAGCGAACGTAATGGATTAAACTTTTGAGGTGTGATTTATATGAAGCATCAGACGCTCGCGTTCATCGGCTATTGGAGTGAGAGTAAGTGCTCTAACTCCAATAACCGCTGATGCGTGAGTTTGACGCTTCATAGGAATCACATATTTTGAGTAGATAGAAGAGACATCGTATATTGAAACACAAAGTAGTTAATGCAAAGACGTTCAGATGAAATTAGAACCCAAAATAAGTCTTGTCCATGCCTCTTCACGCGTCAGCATTTTGCAGCTTCATTGCTTCAGGTTTAGCAATAAAACCTTACAATCTTTTTTCCAACATGAGAAAGGCACCTTTTTGAAACGTTAATTATTTCTTCTCTCTTTGCCGACGATAATTCGTGTGGTAAAATCTGTAAATTAACTCAATAAGAAGGACGCTATAATATCTTTCTTGTTAGTGCTTACCAACGATTAAATTGAGCACCCTTGACGTGTTGAACCATATAGTTTCTTTTTATGCGTCTCCAACAAGAAGAGGTAGACGCCAACAAGAAGGCTGACGCTTTCAACTTCCGCATCGTGAGGGATTGGGACTAATTCATGGGATTAGAACCGATTTGAACTCATTTTAAGAAAAAATGATATGTAGTAAAACAACATTATGTACCGGGGAGCGGTACTCTGTAGAGAAGAATCTGAATAGGGAAAAAGTGAGGCCGATTTTGAGCGACGGTGGTGATCCAAGTGAATAGCGACCGAACCTTCGGTGGACCATGCGACGTGCGGGGGAAACTTCTGAACCCCCTTCCCCTCCACCATTCACCTTTTCCGTCTCCCATAAGTTTCGCTTTCGTATTCAGATGTTTCAAGTTCAAATTGAATCATCCAATTTTTTTTTCTGGAGAACGCCTAAAAAATGATGAAATGCACTAATAAAATGTATGAGATGAACATTTTCCA
This sequence comes from Corythucha ciliata, assembly GCA_038030265.1. Lineage (NCBI taxonomy): Eukaryota > Metazoa > Arthropoda > Insecta > Hemiptera > Tingidae > Corythucha > Corythucha ciliata. The sequence goes on along the minus strand of CM075942.1, from coordinate 20,596,957 downwards.
GTCCAGCCTTGAATATTCACAGAAATAGATAAATGAAAAACCAAAGTCTTGCTTAAATACCCATTTATTTCTTTAAAACTTGACTTCTCAGAGACACAAATAAATGTACGCGTTAGTAAAACCACAAACTTGCCATCTAGATGTCGTCTCAATTTTAGAAAAATAAAGTCAGCGAACCTGCCATCCTTAAGCTTAGTACACACTGAGACTCTTTGAGTCGATTCATTGTTGCGACTCAGAGTCCGGGCTGCGTAGATTCATGTTCCGATTCATACTTGATTCAACTTTGCGTCATCGTCAAAAAATCGAAAAACTGGAAAAGAAATGATTACCGCCTGCTTCCGAAAAAATCCCGGTTAAGGGACTTTTGACCCCTCTTAATGCGGGGTACCCTTTCGCCCAGAGGTTCATACAATTTTAGCCTGGAGAGCCCGCCTGGGAGTATACTGTGCCGAGCAGTTCAGTTCTCATGGGGAAGGAGCGTTTCTCATGAGGGACGGATTATGCAGTGAGGAAATAGACAATGAAGATGAAGGACTGCCAGACACATGCAACACCAGGTTACCGGCCCGTTAGTGACTGTCAGCGGATGTACTGACTGCCCACAGTGTGGACCACGCGAAAGTGGTCGTTGTCAGGCGAGACTGTGGGTGGCGGACGGGTACTCTGAAATGAGAATAGAGTTTCACTCTGCATTGGCATCCAAGTACGACAATGAATACTGGACTGGATGTGAAACTGGAAGTTGATGCCGGAACTTGAGAGAATTGAACTGGAGGGACCCAGGAATCAGGATTCGAGTTTTTTATCGTGCTTGCCAATCCTTGGGCAAACGTGGTGAATCGACATGGTGAAATTTTGTTGGATAGCTGGAACGCGCTGCTTGTTGAGGAGGAGGGATTCCAATTTGTTAGCGATGATCAGTATAAAGTGGGCAGTGGAAAATAATATATGCATGGCTGTTTAGGTTTGGTTTGAATTGCAAGGGCACGTATCAAAATCACGGGGCTTGCAAAAGCTTGTTGTATGTCTTCTATGAATTCGAGAGTTTGTTCACTACTCCACAACACAATAAACTCGGGAGCAAAAATTAGAACTCAATAGTTCTGTTCCAACGAGAACGAGGTGTTTCGAATATGTTCGGAACAGAAATTTAAGATTATTACATTTTATTGGCTGTTCTCATGGGAACTCTGCTCCGAACATGTTCCAAACACCTTGCCAGAACAAACACCTATTCACTCTGTTGACAATCAGAGCTCAATCAGCTAAACTGCCAACAAATCATGAGACGAGAAAGCTATATAAAAAATTTGAAAAATAGGTTCTTCAATTCACTTCCGCACTGATCCAATGTTGCGCAACATGAATCAGAGAATCCCATTTCCGTTGGGATGCAAAAATATTCAAAAATACTAACCCGCAACACATGATATTCTAGACACAAAGAGTCGACTCTGCCCCGACTCTGCCGAGACTCACGCGATATTCATTTCTAGACACAAAGAATCGGACTCAAAGAGTCTCAGTGTGTACTAGGCTTTAGGAATTCGAAAAAAACCGATCATGCCACCAGCTTCATACATCGACGAACATCCAGGAACGATACATTTTTCGTGGCCCATTCTACCGAACGACAATATATTCGAAAAAAATAATTAAAAATAAAATATAATTGAATTCGCTCAACTTCGCACACGTCTCAAAAGTGACAGCGTCAGCTTGGAGTGAATGGAGTGGATATGCAAAGTTTCACAAATTTATTCGCCCAACTGACATTTATGGTGAGGAGGGCCGCGGGGTATCTTTAAAATGTAATTTAAAAAACATTTAGCGCTTCCCGTGAATGGCGACCAAACTAAACTTCGTTCCTCGGTTTTCTTACGTATAAGTTTCACTCCTGTGATTTGTATAAGTTCCCCACTGTAGTAACCGGATTTATAATAATTTATTTGAGTTGTGAGTGAGCTAGAAAACTCGATCTGACAAGTGAAGCCGAAGCTCTTCATGTTAAAATACGTCATCACATAATGTTAAACATGTGTTGGAAAGTTTTCCGGAACATTGCAAAATCCAAGAAACCGCAGTCAATATAACATAATTATCTTCTGTCACGTATATGAAATATTCATAATGACACTTTTTTATGTCTCCAAAATATGTTCAGCTTAATGAGTTTGAAATGTGTTTGAAACGATACAGCCGCAACAAGAGTTTCATTGTGTTCAAAACACAAATTTCCACGCGTTCAATACGTTTTGGACAAGACTTTTCGAAATATGTTGGTCAGTTGTGTTGGAAATGTGTCAGAAAGATAATTTCCGAAATGTTTCGAATTATTGGTGTTTGAAATATTTCAGACAACTTTCACTTGCAATGATTGCATTAGACACGTTGTTTATGTTTCTAACATATTTCAGAAATATGGGCTTGCTACTAGGGAAAGGTCAAAAGTCTCCTCTTTTTTGTCCAATTATTCGGTCCTAACCCCCAACATCTCTCACGTTCATCTTCAGACAAGACTGCAGCAATTAGCCGCAATTGTCACCAGCCCCAAAATTGCGCCCTCACGGTTCTCTTCAGCCCTGGTGAGCCCCCCCCCCCCCCCAATGACATGGTTCTGCTAGAGTCACGTCGAGCGCCAAAGCTCTCGGTTCTGCTCGTTGCGCAGAATCACCTCCATTTCACAAAATTCGCCCCATAATCCAGAATATTCGATCGACAAACCAAAATCAAAACCAATCATGCACTTTTGGTACCCGGAGATTTTCGGTCTTTCATTACAAAATGTCTAATTTGGCACCTTCAAAAACACATTTTTCGGATTTTCAGCGGATTCATTGATGGACCTACACCTACAGGGGGCCGGGTCAGAATTCTCTATCAGCACCTTAATTTATTACAAGCATAATAATCAAGAAATATGATTTTTATGCTACGTTGAATTGTGGTTTATTTTACATTTTAGCCATTTGGATTAGCACTTTTTTCTCAATTATAAGGTCCGTTCCATTGTTTTGCTAGTGCTACACTAGCGTAGAAAGCCATGTGATTTCATTGACTTATACAGAAAAATTGAATGAAACCAGATGATTTTCTTCAAAAGCACTCGCAAAATAATGGAACGGACCTAATGTATTCCTCAATTTTGGCGCAGATTTTCTTAAATTAATCTGCAAAAGAGCTCCTTTTGTCCATTTTTGCCGCGAATTAACGCTTTATCTCAATTCTAGCTCTGTGGATGAGCACTTTATCTCCATTATAGCCATGAAACAGTTTTTATCATTTTTAGCCGCAAATTACATGACTTGCCCTACATTTTATGTCCCCGGATTTTCTCAAATTGATCTATGAATTAACTTTTTCTCCATTTCAGCTATCTAACCCCTGAGCGCTGTTTATCAACGTTAGCTTTCTCTCAATTTTTGCGTGGGATTAACGGTTTTTCTAAGATTTAGCTATGAATTAGCGGTCTTTTTACACCTTAGACAAGCGGATTAGCGCTCTTTCTCATTGTTTGCCGCAAATTAGCGCTTTTCCCCAAGTTTTAGCGGCGAATTATTTCTTAATTTTAGCTAAGAACTATCTTTACTCAATTTTAGCTTTAAATTCACGTATTTTCTCATTTATCGGCGAATGAGAGTTTTTCCAAAGTTTCACTGCCAGTGTGCGTTTTCCTCAATTCTAGCCGCGAATCGGCGATTTTCTTCCCTTTTAACGCTTTTTCTCGTGGAGGTAGGAACAAAGTGGAGAGAGAGAAAGGCTTTTTCAAGGTCGAAGCACAAACATTAGTGCCGTGAACGGGATGTGCCCCGTCCGGCAAATAAAATATTATTATCAATGGAAACTAAAGGGTCACATCCCTGGCACGTGCCGCATATGTGTGAACGAACCTTTCAGTTCCCATATGAGAATCATATTTTACTTGTCGGACGTACCCCGTCCGTGTCCCGGACACACCCACTGTTATCATATATTTACCTAGAGAGGACGGGAGGAGAATTTATCACTTTTTCACTGATCAAGTATCAAATGTCAACGTTTTTGTTGGGTGAGGCCTAATAACAGATGGTGTGTAGTAATGGCGACCGGCTTCACGAAAAATGCGTTTCACTCCCTCCACTTGTTCCTACCTCCATGCTTTTTCTCAATTCGATCAATGAGAGGTTAATTCCTGGTTTTATCAATTTTTTACCGTCGTACTAGAGTTTTTTTTCTCAATTATAGCCGCAAATTAGTGAGGACTCGGGTTTATTGAGCCCTCCGGCCAGCGTCTAAGCCCTTAGGCAGCTCTTACACCATACCACGACATCCACTTGCGCACTTCACAGCACCAATACTACACGTGGGCGGTTTGTCATACGCGCACCGCCGCGAACTCGAGTGAGCCACGTCACAGCTAGCCACAGATAGGCAAATTTAGTTAAAGTCACGAATCAGTGGTTTTTACGGCTTTTTGATGGCGTAAAAGCCGGCTTTTGACCACGAATTAGCGCTTTTTTGCTATTTCAGCAGTGAATGTTAGTCCTTTTTCCAACTTTCTGCCACGTACTTGCACTAAGATTAGCACATCAGTGCACCTTTTCAATTTTAGCCTCCTTTTAGGGCCTATAGAAACTTGGGTTAGGTGTTTTCTCTGTTTTTTTTCGTGAAGTTGGCTTCAGATTTCAAAATCTCAAATTCGTGTTTTCCCCCTGATTTTAACGGCAAGCGCTTGTTCTCAATATTAGCCGCGAATAAACGCTTTAAAATCTAAAAATCCTTAATTTTTCTATCTTTGATATTTTCTATATTTGAATTGGAGTCCGGGATGACTCCCCCCCTCCACCTAAATCAAAAACTAGCTTGCAGGGCCAAGATTGCACCTGAGATTGCACAAGTTCCGTGTCAGATCCCACTATGCACAGACGTACGCACGTCGAAATGTGCGTGAAACTTATTATGCGCCAATTTTGGGGAGGGGGGACTAATTGAAACTAATCTCTACGGCTCAACGGAGTTGTTTAAAAATGTTTGACCCTCTTTTCAGCGGGCTTGATAAAAGGGGGCGTCACCGTAACCGCACAACCGCAGACATCGCCCGCGTCGTCGTCACCATTTCCAACCTTCTCCGCCACGTCACACGCCCCCTCACAGTCTACCCAGACCGCGATTTCATCGATCGCCAACGACGAAGAAGATGATGACGATGACGATGACGAAGACTATACGCGCGTCAGTTCGTCCGATTCATCGGCAGGGGGGAAGAACGGACAGAGCGAGGACGACGCCAAAGTGTACAAGAATCCGAGGAATTCACCCAGTGTGCTTTGCCCCAGAGATGATGAACTCGCCGAATTTATTGTAAGTTCGATTATTGTCGTGAAACGGTGGGGGGGGGGGAATTCATTTCGGGGGAAAAATAAACGGGGAGAATACAAATTTGCAGGGACAAAAATGTCTGAGAAAGTGCTCAAACGATGAAGACTGTAAAAGCAAGAAGAAAAAGTGCCTATGTGATGGGCTGTGTGGAATGTCGTGCATAAAACCAGGTAATTGTTCAATCCATACTTCCTCCTCCCTCTCCCGCCACCATCGCAAATAATGTCACCCCCGCAAGAATCATTACAGAAAGAGAATGCGCCGAACTGGAGAACCCAGAAACTGGAAGAGTCACACTGACCGGACGCTTGTTCAACGACAAAGCTCAGTACACATGCGATTCTGGGCGTCACCTGGTTGGACTCAAAGAGCGCGTGTGTCGCGGTGACGGAGAATGGAGTGGGCTGGCCCCTGAATGCCGTCATAACAACGGTATAGTTCAAACGTTGTGGGAGGGGTGAGAAGGCAATTTGATGGATACATTTTTGTTGGTCTAGTATTCTGTAAAGACGCCCCAATTTTACCGCACGCTCGCCACAATGGACTGCCGGAACAAAATTCGTTTCCACTGGAGACAGTTTTGCAGTATCAGTGTCATCACGGCTATACGACGAATGGATTCCCTAATGCCAAATGTTTGGCTATAGACAAAAGAGCCAGTTGGTACGGCCCAGACATATCGTGTCAACGTAAGCCACGTTGTTTTCACAACCCACCGGCACTGTTCTGAGTTGATTTTATCGCACAGCCAAATCATGTGGTCCACCGGCTGATCCAAGCAACGGTTGGCATTCGGGCGAGTGCTACACTTACGGATGTAAAATCGAATATAATTGCGTTCAAGGATACGAACTGGTCGGACGAGCGGAGCGCTCCTGTCAGGCTGACGCTGTTTGGACTCCGAGGGATTTACCCGCGTGCGTTCGTAAGTTTAACATTTCTACTTCTCGGGCACAACGCCGTTTATCCTCCTCAATTCGCAGTCGTTACAGCCGTCGAGTGCCCAAAACCAGAGAATCCGCAATACGGCACGGCAATTTACACTTCTTGCCAGTACAATTCTGTCGTCAGCTACGAGTGTCGCTACGGGTATACTCTTGTCGGCGAGCCGACGCGACGCTGCGGTCCTGATCGAAAATGGAGTGGCTTGGCGCCTAAATGTCAAGGTGAGCCTTGAGGTGACTCACGCTTTTTTTTCTCGGGGAAAAATCGTTTTTTTATTTGTTTTCCCCCCTCCACGCTTACGCGTTTTTTGGCTTTCTCACTTAAGTGATAGACTGTGGCACGCCTGGACCTCTCTACCAGGGTTGGATTGAAAATCTGGACGGCGGCACTGGTCTTGGTGCCTCCACCATATTCAGATGCCATGAAGGAATGTCAATGGTTGGCAATTCAAGTTCAGTGTGTCAACTGGATGGTACATGGCGCTATCCAGTGCCCAAATGTTTAGGTAAGGTAAAATAATGTTGAATGTGGAGGGGGGAACACCCTGTTGCATGTCACTCTCGACAAACACTTTTCAAACTAATTAAACCCCTCCCTTCGCTAAGCTGTATCCTTCTTCCAGCTCCCTGCGTTATACCGAAAGTAGACCAAGGGCGTGCCATTTTCGACGAGGCCAACACATCGGTACCTGTCACCGCTCCCAATCAAATTCCACACGGCCACTCGCTGGAAATTCAGTGTGAAACCCGCTACGAACCGAACACCATGGACTCGCCATTAACGTGCAATAACGGCACGTGGTCCCACATGCCAAAATGTCAACCGGCGCGGTGTAAATACCTACCGAAGGCACCGAAAAATGGCATGGTAATCGCGCCTAAAACTGACCACGGCATGAAGGCCAAATTCACGTGTAAGGACGGTTTTGAATTGAAAGGCGAGGAAACGACGGAGTGTCGCTATGGAAATTGGACGGGCCATTTACCGCACTGTCAGGAAGGTGAAATTCTAACATGTGAAACGCTTGAAAATATTACCCCCCTCAACTTTCTAATTTATTACAGTATTCTGCCCCTATCCTGGATTTGTTGAAAACGGCAAAATCCTCCTCGTGGGCAACATGGGTCTATACGACTACCGTCCGTACGTAAGAAAAGTGGCCAATAACAAGCAAATTATGTACGAGTGCAACAAGGGGTACACGATGTCTGAAGGACCGCCGGGCGCTACCTGTATAGGGGGCACGTGGTGGCCTCGCGAGCTTCCCAAATGTGTCCCCGGGCGTCACCCTCGACTCCGCTGGTCCAAAAAGAGGAAGAAGCGTTCACTGCTGTCAGTTCTCAAAAGGTTGAAACGAGCTCTCGCTGGTCAGAACACTCAGGTTTGTTGAAATATTCGTGAAAATGTTTTTTTAATGGTTTTTTAATGAGTTGAGGGGGGGATTTCAGGTATTGAAAAAACAAACGAGTCCCGGGAAAACTGACTCAAATGCAGCGGCGGCAGGCGGTAGTCGAGGGCGACCAGGCACGAAGGGGGTGTCCGTCACGGGTGATGATGAGGAAGGGGAGGGGGAGGGTGACGATGAAAATGAAACGGACGACAAGGGTGAGGGTGTTGATGGAGATGGGGACTCGGAGCGTCGAACGTCATCGAAAAAAGGGAAAAAGTTTAGAAAGGGTAAAGGGCCCTTTGGGCCACCCTGTGCACCACCCGTCGAGTCCCACTCGAAAATTCACGTCGTTAAACGCGGTCGCAAGCTGCTTAGCAACTTGACAATTGACCAGAATAGCTACGGTCACGGCGCCGTGCTTCGGCTCGTGTGCGACCCGGGCTACTCGGGTAATCTACCCAATTCGACTGCTAAATGCTCGCGGGGGAAGTGGCGCCCTGAGACGCCTGAATGCACTGTGGGTAAGTAAAAAATCCGTTAGCAACCCTTTTTAGAAAATACTCATGATAAACTGTTTACTAGCTCCCTGTAAGATCCCAGAAACGCGTCATGGCGTCTTCACCACGGCTGACGCGATTAATGCGTCGGTATTGAGCGTAGATTCAGCGACTGTCTCGGCTAACGTTCTCAATTCAAGCGTTTTCGTTGAGCACGATCATGTTGTGGAAGTTTCGTGCAGAGCGGGCTACGACCTGCAGGGCAGTCCCAGTATGAAGTGCTGGTACGGTCAGTGGGACATTGCTGTATTGCCAACTTGTACCCCAGGTAAGATTTTTAATTCTTGACCGACAAAAATGGTCGGTACTTCCCCCTTTTTCAAACACAAAGAAATTAATATTTCGAAATATTAGCTCCGTGTCAGCTTCCAATCGTACCGCACGGTCAGTACCTCCTGGGATATCGCCCTGGACTGAGTATTTCAAACGGATCGTTCGTCAGATTTCAATGCGATGCCGGCTATAAGGCGTCGACACTGGGGCCACTCGTCTGCGTTCTGGGAGAGTTGCGCCCCGCGGCTCCACGTTGTAAAATAGACCCCGGAAGTTTGTACAGAGTTGGCGGTGACATCACTAAATCGGGAGAAATGGGCTCAGTGGACTATCCGGCTGGGTTGCGTGGCAGCTGCGCTCCACCGGCTCGAGTCCAAGGCACTTTGGTCTATAGGAATGGCGAGCCGCTGGCGGAGGCCGAACGAAAGTAATTACTCCCCCCGCCCGGCAATCCACACAATCGCAGCTTTGCACTCGTTGATATTGTTTTTCACCAGTTTTCCAGACGGAACCGAAGTCACTTTTAACTGTATCGCGAGTATAATGGGAGAAAAAGTAACATGGAGAATCATGTGCCAGGACGGGTCATGGCTAGGGCATTCACTCAACTGTGGTATAATCAATTTTAAATTCGAAATTCACTCTTCTGTTTCCTTCAATAATTAATTTCTTGCGCTTAGTACCCGATGAACCATCCAAGAAAAGCATCAGCCCAGCCACATTCCACCAGTTCTCCTCGGCAGCCAACTCACAACAAACTCGAGACAATACAACGTGCCTGTTCACCAACTCAGAGCCAAACGTTGCCACTTTTTACCAGGACCAGCCCGTAACGGAAGACTCGGTTGAATTCCCCAACGGAGCGGAGCTTCAATTTCGATGTTCCGACATTGGAAAGTTTGCGCTGACCGGATCAAATTCCCGGAAGTGTACAGGCGGTAAATGGGACGGGATTCGTCCTTCGTGCTTTGGCCTCAATCAACAGTACGAATATATGAGTAAGTGGACGATAGTGGGCCACTGATTTTTGACTGTTTAAAAGAGAAAAAAAATTAACCGTCGCAGTGGATAAGCCGCCGACGATTTTATTTCGCCACGAACTCGGACCAATAGCTCAGTCGAACGATGGGAAATTGTTTGTCTACCCAGGCAGCACACTCCACATGGAATGTTTGTGGATTAGAAGATTCGGTACGCCCAAATGGGCAACTTCTAATAACTTCAGGTAACGAAAAATTGCGTTATAAAACGGCGGTGGTGACAATTTCACAGGGCGTTTTTCTCCCATAGAAAATACACAGAAGCGTGGAACAGTGAAACTGGGAGAGATCCTCAGCTCGAGTATCGTCTCAGCATAGTCGACGCTGTGCCGGAGGATTCGGGAACTTTCACTTGCGTGACTCCGACAAGACATTCGCACACTATAGAAATTGTCGTTAAAAGTACCTACCTACGTTACAAAAGGGCTTAAAAACTGTCAGATGATAACATTTTAACGTTCTAGCTGTACACTGCGAACCTCTCCAGGCGAGACGAGGCCTCAATATTGGGAGTTCTGACACCAGAATGAACGCCAAAGTATTTTTGAGTTGCTCTAATGGGAATTCGTTGATTGGAGCACAGGAGCTAACGTGTCTACCATCAGGCAACTGGTCAGCTCCGATGCCTGTTTGTGAAAGTATGGAGCCTTTTTTCAAGAATTGCCCAGATTTTTCACTAGTCACTCTCTTCCCTTACCCTCACCGCACTCAGGCATGGAGTGCCCCGACTTGGGTAAACTCCCAGACCCCAATCTTCGAGCTTCGATCCTGAGTCGTGAAGTTGGTGGTCAAGTTGTCTTCTCCTGTCAGCCCGGCTACGGTCTCGAAGGCCCACTCCATTCCACCTGCCTTCCGACGGGCGACTGGGCGCAACCATTTCCCATTTGCCAAGAAGTTCACTGCTCCGTACCCGAGACACCGAAAAATGGCTACTACACGGGATCCGACCCTTTCAAAGCGGGTGACCTCGTTCAATTTTCGTGTAATCAAGAGTTCATGATGGAGGGCCAACCTATTATTGCCTGTCAAGAGAACGGCCGTTGGAGCGGTCCAGTCCCCAAATGTAATTTTCCCAATTTCACGCATTATTTCAGGATTTTATTTTTAATTTCTCCACTGACACGTATTCTCCTCAGGCGTTCGCGCATGTGCCTACCCTGGAAGTGTCATTAGTGGAACGATATCTTCAGTCAAGTTCTATTACCAAATAGGAGAAGTTGTGACTTTCACTTGCGACCAGGGCAGGACAATGCAAGGCCCGTCGATGATCAAATGTTTGAAATCGGCAAAATGGAGCCATTCGATGCCCGTGTGTACCTAAGCGAGAGTGCAGATTAAATGTTATTTGTTATTTCTGTTATGTAAATAAGAGAGAAATAAATGAGCCGTTTAAACAAAAACATTGTCCTCGTCCGAGCAAAATTCGATCCTCTCGGTTGTGTCTCGTTCGGATGCTGAGGGGTGCTTGCTGGTGGCCACTCTGCACCTGCGGGCTGGCACAACGGTCCTTGAGTCCTCGACCCGTGTGGTCCTTGATTGATCACTGTGGAGTAGAGAGAATTAACTATAATCCCTCGACAACGCTTTAAAAAAAGCCAGTTTCACCCCTATATGTAGGCCACTCTCTCAACTGGGGAGAATACCGATGAAAGTCACCGCGTGAATTTTGACGGTTTTTGCTCGAACCAAGGGTTCGGAATAATTTATTATCATCAAAACTTAATAACCACGTGAATACACGTAGAAGATAATTAAGTCAGGCTTTACAGGGAAACTATATTTGAATTTAAAAACTCTTGTACTGAGTAAAAGCAGTTTTCTTCTAGACACTTCGGAGTCCTTTCAACTTGAGCTTCCGCCAGGCTAGTGGAATCTTATTGTCCACTTTAATCCCGAGGAACCGCCCGAGGTATTTGCCTTGTACACATGCTTAGCCTGGGGTAGGCGCAGATTTTCGGCCGAGCGTGTACCATGTTTGTGAGAAGTCGAAATATCACTCAAACTGCCTATATTCTTGTGTACGTACATGCATACGTGGTATATCACCAAACAAGGAAGGCGAAGAAATTCACAGCGCTTGAAGATTTCGCAACCGTCTTGTCGTGGTTTAACAGGAGACCATTCTCAATCGTCCATCCTCTTATGCTAGACCCCGCATTCTCCAATGCATCGATCACCAGACGAGCTCCATCACCCACATAAATTGAGTAGACGTCATCCACGTAACCAACTAACTCTTCCTGTCTTTGTTCCAAGAAGACATTAATAAAAAGAAGGGGCCCAAGCTTTGAACCCTGCGGGACTCCATTTCCATTGTCTTCATCTTAATATTTAATATTGCTAGGGTTTAGACTAGGATGCGAGGTTTTGGCTGAGGGAAAACCATGCTCGTGGATTCATCACAAGAATAGAAGAAATTTGCATTATTCAAATTAATTTTGCGGGGTAAAGTCACACGGGCTTGAGTGTCTTAGAACCGTAAGTTCGTGGTTGAAAGTTTATTTTGCAGTTTTGGGTAATGACAAATCAATTTTTGTGTGGTTTCGACCATATAAAACCCCACGTCACGGGCATTGCTCTTTAAGAAATCAAATTTGGCAGATTTGGGCTTTTCCAAATTCAAGGCTTTGGCTTTCAAAAACCATTTTCCCTGTTTTGGCGTTTCAAAATAGCACTTCTGTAGGGTTGGCACCACGGGCGTCTGCTCTGTGAAATTCTTTATAATTTTTCCATCAACCAATTAAGGGCTACTCACAGAATCCCCTCCAGGACGCCATCTTCGAACTCCTCAGCCCTTGAATGAGGGCAACGTCGTAGCTGCCAGCTTGGCCCTATAGGCCTCTCACTGCCCTTCGCGGACTGCTCGATTAAATAGCCTCCACGATGCTTTTCTCAACCCTTCGAGCTCCTCATTCCACCAGGGAACATTCCTGGTCGATGAGCGCGAGCTCAAGGGAGTATATTTTGCTTGATATGAGATTACCAGCACCTCCTGCAACTCCTGTGCTGCCCGCTCATTATCATCACCATCTCGTAGGTCCAGCCCGCCGCTGAAACCAAGCCTACCATTTACCTCCTCTGCGAAGCCGCCCCAGTCCGTCTTACGAGGGGCGTATCCTCTCCACCTCCCAGACCTCTTAACCACCCGACCACCAGCGTAATTCCCTTGGGGTCCGCCGCACTCGATGACATACCTCTGGTCCGAGAACGATGGAGCCTCGGACACACTCCAGTTCCTGGCCCTACCGGTCAGTAAGGAAGTGGAGAGGGTGAGGTCGACGACCTCCCTTCTACTTGATGTTACAAAGGTGGGTTATTGCCCCTGTTCAACACGGATAAATCACTAGTTGCCAGGCACTCAAATAAGGAATCACCTCTGGAGTTTGTGTTGGTGCTGCCCCATGCCATGTGATGGGCGTTGGCATCCACACCGATAAGCACTTAGTCGCCATTGCGCCTGCAGGCGTCGACGAGGTTGATCACCTCCCTCGGTGGCGGGCCCTGATCGCTATCTCCAGGGAAGAACGCCGAGGTCGCAACAAGCTGCTCCCTCATGGCCCCCTCCTGGTAGGTCAGCCTGACACATACCACGTCCCTGAGACAGAACTAGTTAACCGTCAGTGCTCTCAATCCGCTTCTCACTTAGATGCGTGCATGTGGAGTATCGACAAATCTAGAATAAATTAACTCACCTCCAATGGCGCTCAATCCCGCCACTCGTCCTCTTGAAATCCAAGGTTCTTGAATGAGGGCGACGTCGTAGCTGCCTGCTGCAAGCAGCCGGCCGGGTACTGGCTGCATGACCCGCAGCATCAGAAGAGGACGCACTCCCCGCCACCTTGAAGTTGACTCTCTGGAATGCGAAGTACGGTTGCCCGTTATCCTTCAGCCACTTCAGAGTGTCTTTGCCGATCCCGACCACCAGCGTAATTCCCTTGGGGTCCGCAGCACTCGAGATCAATTGCCATCCCTCAGTCGAAAGCCCTTTACTCTGAGTCTCGAAAAGAGGATGAGTTTCCTAGGGTCAGATTCCCAACGAGGTCTGTGGGCACCCACACGTCCGCCTTGGTGACCTGAACCACTTGCCGGGCAGGTCCAACTCTCAGGTTAGCCCCGTCCTAGGGTTTCATTTCCTTGACGTGGGCCTCCAGCCAGGCTTTCGCCTCGCCATCAGCACACGTCACATATATACTAGCTATTCAAGAACTTGGGGCCCTCCCCCTTAGGGCATTTCAAAACTCCCTTCAGGACCTCCCCAAGCACCTTCCTGCCCTCCTCTTCCGACAGCCTGGCCCTAGCGTACTCCCCAGGGACGATGGCCATCTTGATTGAGATTAGAGCCTCTTTAAGTCTTTTTTTCCGCCAGCCGCGGGTTTCTTAGGTCGGGTTAACTGCTCTTTATTGGGCCTTTTTAGAACCCTCTTCTATTCACCCTCTTCTCTTCATTCGTCGAGGGCGTAGGTTGAGGGGTCCTACCCCGCTTGTGCGGTGTTTCCCCACTTAATCCAGGTTTTCGTGCCGAGCATCCGTAGACGTCCCAGCAACCAGCGCGTGTCCCCCAGCACCTGCCCCCACCGAGCCGAACTTATCCCGTCGTATCCACGGACAGTGCAGACATACCCCCCGAGGGCACTTCCGCGCCCTTGGGGGTTCCGTCTCAGTATTTGTTTTGTTATGGTGTTAACGAGAGTCCATAAACGATCCCACGAGCAGCTAGGGAAAGTGTGGTCCACCGCCGGCAGAGCCCCGCATGCCGGGCTAAGCCTAGATACACCAGGGGTCTACTGGTACCCTGGGAGTCCGTTTAAGGCGAACTTTACCTTCTGCGCCTCGCAGGCCTTAGGCACGGACCGCACACCATAGACTTGAGGGATGAAGAGGAAGGGGGAAAGGTTAATACGAGCGATTCAAGGACTGGGACCGCTCGAATAGCTAGAGAGGTTCTGGTAGGCCATACCATCTTTCGTCCCGGTCTCAGGACGCCTCCTTACATTGGATTTTATTGAGCTAACCCCGCGAAATTGCATTTATGAAGAAGCCTAACCCACTAAATTCTTCGAGCCGAGTCACGGGGCCACACCAGCGAAATTGTTTTTGTGGGCGGCGAGGGCAAACACAAATCCCATTCAAACCCAGTGAAATTTTGTTTTTAAAAATAGCTATTCCCGCAAAATACCTTTTGAAAGTGGGCCAAAACCCGGGAAATGACCCCCGCCCCCCTAAAACCAGGATTAATGATTGAATCATCGGTCCAGAAATTGACTGTTCCTCCATATCAAAAAACAAAAATGAGCGGATTAAAATCCAACAAGTGGAAGGAAATATCAAAGAGGTGGATAAACTTTCATTTTCGGAGTATACGTAAGGACCTAGTAACCTGGAAACTCGAGTCTCACATTGATTTTCGTTGCGCAATAAAATAGCCTTACTTTAGCCTATCAAAGAAATTTTAAAAAAATAGTGATTTCAAGTTAAGCAAAGCAGTGCTTTATCAATACATTGGGTCATTCTCCCGAGACACTTTTTTTGTTGTGGCAAGGGGAAGAGAGTTATTCCGCCTAAACAATTACCCACTACTACCCTCATTTCTGCGCGATTTTATTGATTTCAACTGTAGCAGAGGGGTGGCGACAAAGTCAGGTGATTTACCGTCTCCCTGGCCTTCATACGGCGGCGGCGGCAGTTGTGAGGTGAGAAAGAGACGTACTACGGGTGTGCAGTTTCGTAATGTTGTGTTTTCGTGGTCCAACTTCCACAAGGTTTCCCCCGTTTGATTGCCTTACGACGTAGTATCAAAGGGAAAAGTAAGAGGTTCCGTTTTTATTTTTCTAACAAAATTCTGAATGACCTTGACCCACGCCCTAAGACTATGTCGACGGCGTATCAAACGATCGGCCGAGATTATATCACCTTTAGAACGGTGAATGGTAATGTTTTTTCCTTCGCTCCTAAACAAACAAAAGAAACTCACTCATGACTGAATGCCCTTCTACACCTTTTTCACTGTCATACAAACGCACAATGTAGCAAAACGAAAAACTGCACAAGAAGTGCTGAATGAAACTCGCGCACTATTCGTCAAGTCGACTCCAAATGGAACGTCTAGTGGGTCGGCTCTGGACGATGACGAGGACAAAGAGATGAAAAAAGGGAAACGACCCAGGACCAAAGGTGGAAGTGCGGTGCATTCGGGGCACAGCGTCGTCATTAATAACAATTTTGAGGACGAACTGAAAAAACTTATCAGTCAAGAGAGTACTGAAATCGTTGTTTGCCATCAAGATGAGGCGAACCAGGAGGTAGGGGAGGCGATATGTGGAAATGACGGTGACGAACATTTTACCGAGATGTCACCTCCGGCAAGGTAAGTGTTCTGTTTCTGACGACAGTTATCGTAATGATCGCCCTCATCGAAGCTGTTTCATGCACACGATGACTGTGATCTTATAACGATAATTGTCATGGCAGTAACAGTTAAAGGAAATGTTTTGAAAATAATTCCAACAGCGAGGCATACTTTACGTTACCTGAGGAACGACCAAATAACGACGTTTCGACTACATTGACTTCACCGCTATCCCAGTCGTCTTCATCGAAAAGTTACGGTAAACCGCCATCTATCAACGATAACAGCTCTTCTAGCCTTGGAGGCTCGTACAGTAAAGTCGAACAAAAGTACGATGCTTGGTGGAATAAAAGTGATACCTACTTTAAAAATATTACGGCGTTTAATTTTTTTTTAAGGTTGACAGATTGGGTGAAAATCAAAGGACCCCACGAAAGTAGCACTGTGAAACAGCCGATCAAGTCGAAAACATTCGGTTCATCCTGCGAGCTCACCAAATCATCGAACGTATCTCCGGAGGGTAACTCGCCATCAGGCGATGTCGTTCCATTGCTCAGTCCACTGCCAGAGTCGATCGAAGAGTTTTTTTCGAGGCTGGGCCTCAGCGAGGGCGACTACGAGTAAGTGATTATCCCCCCACCCTGCTACCCTAACAAAAAACCTCCAACCTTTTTTTTTTGTTTTCCTTGATTCAGAAGTTTAACGAAAAACAACTCACGAAGCTCATCTCCCGTTTATTTTCCATCGGTCTCCTCGAAGTCGTCGACAACGTCTCGACGGTGGGCCAATTACAACGCGACGGTGGATCCGGCTGGACCGGTGATCGCCGCGGGAGTCGACGGCGAGAACAAAGAGTCGGTCAGTGTAATAGAGACGAACGCTCGAATACTTAAATGGCTGCGATCGACATCGAAGTTTTTCACAGCTGTGAACACTAACACCAAAGTAGCCGTAGAGGCAAATAGTTGAGAACTAGTGAAGACAAGATTAAAAAAAAAAAAAAAAAAAAAATAATAATAATATTTTTATTGTTTGCATAAATTACGCGAAAAAAAAAACAGCGAAGGTGCTAGATTAATTGAGAAAGAGTGAAATTCGAAAGTTAATTCGTTAAAATAGTGCTTATTTTCACCAATAAAAATTAGGAGCAAAATCCATGAGGCATTGTCAAAAGGAAGGCTCTTACCCCCACGTACCTATCCAATTCCCCAACACCTTATTTTCTGTTAATTCAGTTTTTTTCATCATTTCGACTCATCGTATTCATTGCCGCAGGTCCCATAGCCATAGTTTTTTGTTGCTTGTTTGTTCGCGCTTTCAATTTCAAGTTGGGCGTTGGCAAAAGGTTCGACTAACAAAGCCTTACAGCTGGAACATTGCGGGTTCTTGCCTACTTGTACGCCACTTTCGAAGGTGATTCTCGATCTCGACCAACGTTGCCAATTGACATTTTGCCCTTACCGTAAATTCAAGCTCTAAATTCCGTCAGAAATCCGTCTAAATCTATGTTCCATCCCGTTATAAAAATCCGTCAAATAAGTAATAATCAGTAGCATGCCTTGGAGGGGGCGGAACGGACAGACCCGGCCGCTCTTCCGAGGAGGCTCCTGAAAAGCTTGAAGATGGAATAAAATAGGAATTTTCAGGTTTTATATTCGTGAATTATTAAGGAATTAAATTCCGAAAAAAGCACTCATTTGAGGCTGGAATTGAGAAACATCTTTTGGAAAAACCGCTAACGCATTGTTCAGTGGGCAAGTTCGCAGCTAAAATTGACATAAAGCGGCAATTCGTGTCCAAAAGTGATAAAAATCGCTCATTCGTGGCCGAATCGAGGAAAACGCTAACTCTCAGAAATAAAAAGAAATCTAAAAAATCCCAATTCGTGGTTTCTGAAGGCAACATATTGTGCCTAAAAATTCTTGGCAAAATTGCAGTTAAGATTGAGGAAAAGCGTTCATTGACTGAGATTCATAAAAACGCTAATGTGGTAATTTGCTGTTCTTGGGGCAAATTCGCGGCTAACAGTTTATAAATAATGTAATAATCGCGGCAAAAAGTGAACAAAATCTCTCATTCGTGACTAAAAATTGAAAACAAGTGCTAATATTCTGTTCTTCAGTCAAGTCTCCTGCTGGAATGGAGAAAAAACGCTTATTCATGGCTGGAAGTGAACAAACATCACTAATTTGCAGCCAAAATGAGAAAAAGTGCTAATTTGCGATTTACGTAGGCCCTAGTGATAAAACCGCTGTACACGTGTTGCGCAAGGTGAAGTCGTCGACAACGTCTCGACGGTGGGCCAATTACAACGCGACGGTGGATCCGGCTGGACCGATGATCGCGCGGGAGTCGACGGCGAGAACAAAGAGTCGGTCAGTGTAATAGAGACGAACGCTCGAATACTTAAATGGCTGCGATCGACATCGAAGTTTTTCACAGCTGTGAACACTAACACCAAAGTAGCCGTAGAGGCAAATAGTTGAGAAACTAGTGAAGACAAGATTAAAAAAAAAAAAAAAAAAAAAAATAATAATAATAATATTTTTATTGTTTGCATAAATTACGCGAAAACAAAAAACAGCGAAGGTGCTAGATTAATTGAGAAAGAGTGAAATTCGAAAGTTAATTCGTTAAAATAGTGCTTATTTTCACAATAAAAATTAGGAGCAAAATCCATGAGGCATTGTCAAAGGAAGGCTCTTACCCCCACGTACCTATCCAATTCCCCAACACCTTATTTTCTGTTAATTCAGTTTTTTTCATCATTTCGACTCATCGTATTCATTGCCGCAGGTCCCATAGCCATAGTTTTTGTTGCTTGTTTGTTCGCGCTTTCAATTTCAAGTTGGGCGTTGGCAAAAGGTTCGACTAACAAAGCCTTACAGCTGGAACATTGCGGGTTCTTGCCTACTTGTACGCCACTTTCGAAGGTGATTCTCGATCTCGACCAACGTTGCCAATTGACATTTTGCCCTTACCGTAAATTCAAGCTCTAAATTCCGTCAGAAATCCGTCTAAATCTATGTTCCATCCCGTTATAAAAATCCGTCAAATAAGTAATAATCAGTAGCATGCCTTGGAGGGGGCGGAACGGACAGACCCGGCCGCTCTTCCGAGGAGGCTCCTGAAAAGCTTGAAGATGGAATAAAATAGGAATTTTCAGGTTTTATATTCGTGAATTATTAAGGAATTAAATTCCGAAAAAGCACTCATTTGAGGCTGGAATTGAGAAACATCTTTTGGAAAAACCGCTAACGCATTGTTCAGTGGGCAAGTTCGCAGCTAAAATTGACATAAAGCGGCAATTCGTGTCCAAAAGTGATAAAAATCGCTCATTCGTGGCCGAATCGAGGAAACGCTAACTCTCAGAAATAAAAAGAAATCTAAAAAATCCCAATTCGTGGTTTCTGAAGGCAACATATTGTGCCTAAAAATTCTTGGCAAAATTGCAGTTAAGATTGAGGAAAAGCGTTCATTGACTGAGATTCATAAAAACGCTAATGTGGTAATTTGCTGTTCTTGGGGCAAATTCGCGGCTTACAGTTTATAAATAATGTAATAATCGCGGCAAAAAGTGAACAAAATCTCTCATTCGTGACTAAAAATTGAGAACAAGTGCTAATATTCTGTTCTTCAGTCAAGTCTCCTGCTGGAATGGAGAAAAAACGCTTATTCATGGCTGGAAGTGAACAAACATCACTAATTTGCAGCCAAAATGAGAAAAAGTGCTAATTTGCGATTTACGTAGGCCCTAGTGATAAAACCGCTGTACACGTGTTGCGCAAGCACGTGAATAACGAACTGTCCAATTAGTGATGGACTCTCGAACGTGTTGCTTCATTTCGATAGTTCGACTGGTTCACTCCCACCAAAAATACTTCTAGAACTCAACAAAAAGACTTTTACTACGGGCACTATGGTTACACGAATTATTATAATTATTATTATAATTATTACGCGAAATTGGACGCAATATGAAATTGTTGTAATTATATTTCACTCGCGAATTAGAGCTAATACTACACTTTATCTGCAAATTAGTGATTTTCCTTAATTTCAGCTTCTTAGCAATATTTTTTCAATTTTTAGCAGGGAATCAGCGCTATTTCTCATTTGAGCTGAAATTTTGAGCCGCGCTAATTAGTGATTTTCTCAATATTAGCCGTGAATTAGCACTTTTCCTCGAAATATCCTTTAGAAGCTACGGATTCGCGTTTTCTCAACTTTTCACTTTGTACAGCCTCGATATTTGCCTAATTGTTAGCTGCGGGCGATATCCTTGTTCCAACACAAAATTCATTAGGTTAGCTTTCTTAAAACACCTATTTCTCATAATTGGCTTTTTACAAAATCTATTCCGCGGGTTTATTGGCTCGGCTCATTCAAGAACCAATTAGGTACGTGGTTTTGGTTCCTTAAAAAACCTAATTTCAACGGGAAAAGTGTATTAACCTGTTAAAAATAAAAATAAATTAAATATAAATTATTGCTGATTGATTGAAGGAGGATTGATGATTGATTGATGATTCTGATGGTTCTGTCCGGGCTTACAGTGATGTTGTGCGGATTTTTAGTATCCAGCAGTAATGCTATTCGCTCCTGTATTTTATCGTTTTTGATGGGATTTAGTCACGATGAATGTGTAGGTCGGGGATGGTTGTGGTATCGGGGGATTCCAGAGACGAACGCTCGAATACTTAAATGGCTGCGATCGACATCGAAGTTTTTCACAGCTGTGAACACTAACACCAAAGTAGCCGTAGAGGCAAATAGTTGAGAACTAGTGAAGACAAGATTAAAAAAAAAAAAAAAAAAGAAATAATAATATTTTTATTGTTTGCATAAATTACGCGAAAAAAAAAAACAGCGAAGGTGCTAGATTAATTGAGAAAGAGTGAAATTCGAAAGTTAATTCGTTAAAATAGTGCTTATTTTCACCAATAAAAATTAGGAGCAAAATCCATGAGGCATTGTCAAAAGGAAGGCACTTACCCCCACGTACCTATCCAATTCCCCAACATCTTATTTTCTGTTAATTCAGTTTTTTTCATCATTTCGACTCATCGTATTCATTGCCGCAGGTCCCAGAGCCATAGTTTTTTGTTGCTTGTTTGTTCTTCGCGCTTTCAATTTCAAGTTGGGCGTTGGCAAAAGGTTCGACTAACAAAGCCTTACAGCTGGAACATTGCGGGTTCCTGCCTACTTGTACGCCACTTTCGAAGGTGATTCTCGATCTCGACCAGCGTTGCCAATTGACATTTTGCCCTTACCGTAAATTCAAGCTCTAAATTCCGTCAGAAATCCGTCTAAATCTATGTTCCATCCCGTTATAAAAATCCGTCAAATAAGTAATAATCAGTAGCACGCCTTGGAGGGGGCGGAACGGACAGACCCGGCCGCTCTTCCGAGGAGGCTCCTGAAAAGCTTGAAGATGGAATAAAATAGGAATTTTCAGGTTTTATATTCGTGAATTATTAAGGAATTAAATTCCGAAAAAAGCACTCATTTGAGGCTGGAATTGAGAAACATCTTTTGGAAAAACCGCTAACGCATTGTTCATGGGGCAAGTTCGCAGCTAAAATTGACATAAAGCGGCAATTCGTGTCCAAAAGTGATAAAAATCGCTCATTCGTGGCCGAATCGAGGAAAACGCTAACTCTCAGAAATAAAAAGAAATCTAAAAAACCCCAATTCGTGGTTTCTGAAGGCAACATATTGTGCCTAAAAATTCTTGGCCAGAATTCTAAAAATTGCAGTTAAGATTGAGGAAAAGCGTTCATTGACTGAGATTCATAAAAACGCTAATGTGGTAATTTGCTGGGGGCCTATTCTCTAACAACAAGCAATATTTTTTCAATTTTTAGCAGGGAATCAGCGCTATTTCTCATTTGAGCTGAAAATTAGCGTCTATCATAATTTTTATAGTCACGCTAATATTAGTGATTTCCCAAAATTATCCGCAAATTTGCCGGGGTTTTTACATTTTAGCCTCGCAATAACAATTTTATGTGTGTCACTTCTAGCTATCCCAAGTAACACAAGAGCTCCGGTAAGCGAAGATCGTGTAGGTTTGAGCTTCCTTAAAATTTGTGTAGAGCTTCGGTGCAGATGAAGTATACTATCGAAGCTGGAACTTCTTTAATGACTTGTGTAAAGCATTATGGAAGTTATACTGACAGGTGTAACAGCGGGACATGATTTCAATTTCCAATGAGCTTCGGAAAGGCTTCACCATTCATATTTGAACTTCTGTTGCTCTTCCCTCAGTCAATGTAACCGAAGCCGTGGGAAGAAATTAGGTTAGTTCCAGGACTATTTTAAAGAAGTCTTATGGAAGTGGACATCCATTAGACTTCTTTTAGACTCCTTACAGCAAGCTTTATCTTGCTTCATAAAGCCTCTGTAGCATACGCTATAGAAGCTTCTCTTCGACTCACCTGATTACCAAATTATTTTTCACTTTTGTCTGTGCTGTGACGTGATAGTGTGGCGCACGGAAATTTGGTCCAGTCATCTCCTGGATTTCCGGGCTTTTTGAAAGCATTGATATTGGTGCTCTTAGGTGGCCAAAAAAGCAATCCGTCTTTCTCCCATATAGATGGAACTGCTGTAATTTTCAACTCCCCCTTTTCAATAGTTTGGACGATCTTGAAAGAAAAGCCTGCTTCCTCTTTTTCGTCCATTTGTGCTAATCAGTTCCCGGAAAACAAGAAAATACATAATTAACATCAATTAATTGTGTTATACGCATGTAAGTACACACGGGTGTTTCAGAATAACTACAAAAAAGTAAAATGGGTTAAAATATAATTGATTTGCAATCAAAAAAGCCAAATATATCATGGTCCGAAACTCAATAGTTTCCGAGATATTGTCGTTTCCAAACGAACTTCTGGCACCGGATTTGCAAAGAACACATTTTTTTTTTGTTTTCCTTGATTCAGAAGTTTAACGAAAAACAACTCACGAAGCTCATCTCCCGTTTATTTTCCATCGGTCTCCTCGAAGTCGTCGACAACGTCTCGACGGTGGGCCAATTACAACGCGACGGTGGATCCGGCTGGACCGGTGATCGCCGCGGGAGTCGACGGCGAGAACAAAGAGTCGGTCAGTGTAATAGAGACGAACGCTCGAATACTTAAATGGCTGCGATCGACATCGAAGTTTTTCACAAAGGTATCGTCTCTCCACAATAATTTATTTTATTACACAGGGACCCGGTTTCCGCCTACTCTAGGTCGGAAACAGGTCCTGTGTAATAAAAAAATTAATCACCAATCCTTCTTCAATCAATCGCAGTAATTTATTCGTGAAATTTAAAGCGGCCCATTCACGTACAATAAATCGTTACTGAAAAGGCAAAGTATCGTAAGCGCCACTTGGCCAACTTTACAGGAGATGCATTTTTCGTTTAGGACAACTTAATGTCGTCTGATTCTCTTGAAAAATTGTGTACGTGACCCTAGTGATTCATTTTAATTATTTTCATAATTTCAAAACTTTCTACCGTGAGCAAGATACTTTTCGATCGAACATGGGAAAACAATTTCTGTTATTTGGTGGATACGATTTAGGCGGATACGTTTACTGAATCAGCTCACTGTCGCTTACGTTTTCCCGTGGAGGGTTAAATTCATTTAAAAATTTAAACAAAATAGTCGTTTTGTTGTTATGTGGACTGACTATGGCAAGTCATAAAAACAAAACACAATTGAACGCATTGCACGCCCTATTTTAAGAATGACAACAGTAAAGTCACCAATTTTGGCGTGCATCGAAAGCTATCAATGATAGCGACTGGTGTTGGTTTCATTTTTGTTGTATAAATACGTGGACAGAATGAGTTTCATTGATCTAATCCAAGAATTTGCAAGTTTTTCAGAAATAGTTGTGCTTCTGTAAATAGCTTCTGTTAGACTTACGCGAAGTACTACCGAAGTCGAATTGTTAGTTATATGGATTAGCGCTTTATCTCACTTTTAGCCACAAATAAGATGCTTTCAGAAGCCAGGAGTTGGCGTATTTTAAATTTTAAACACAAACTTAAATTTTTCTCTATTTTAGCCACAAATTAGCACTTTTTCATTTTTTCTCCTATTTCACCATAAATTGGTGTTTTCCTCAATTTTCAGCTGCGAGTCATCACTTTTTCTCAATTTGAGCTGAAATTTGAGCCGCGCTAATTAGTGATTTTCTCAATATTAGCCGTGAATTAGCACTTTTCCTCGAAATATCCTTTAGAAGCTACGGATTCGCGTTTTCTCAACTTTTCACTTTGTACAGCCTCGATATTTGCCTAATTGTTAGCTGCGGGCGATATCCTTGTTCCAACACAAAATTCATTAGGTTAGCTTTCTTAAAACACCTATTTCTCATAATTGGCTTTTTACAAAATCTATTCCGCGGGTTTATTGGCTCGGCTCATTCAAGAACCAATTAGGTACGTGGTTTTGGTTCCTTAAAAAACCTAATTTCAGCGGGAAAAGTGTATTAACCTGTTAAAAATAAAAATAAATTAAATACAAATTATTGCTGATTGATTGAAGGAGGATTGATGATTGATTGATGATTCTGATGGTTCTGTCCGGGCTTACAGTGATGTTGTGCGGATTTTTAGTATCCAGCAGTAATGCTATTCGCTCCTGTATTTTATCGTTTTTGATGGGATTTAGTCACGATGAATGTGTAGGTCGGGGATGGTTGTGGTATCGGGGGATTCCAGTGACACTGTCTTCGAAAATAAAAGTGGAAATAATCGCGCGGTTGACTAATTTTCTGTTAGTTTCAATCAAAAAACATTTAACGACGTTTCTTGAGCGATAAATCCAAAGGCGTCATATTTTTGATACCTATAAAAGATGCGAAACCAGCATTTCTCAATGAACGCAGTCCACAATTGTAGGAGAGAAGAAAAGTACAAAAATCTTACACTTACTATTCTCTCCTGCCATAAGATTTTCCTAACATGAAGGCGGACCTTATCCTGCTAGCGTTTCTGTCGGTTGCTGTCAGCGGTTTCGTGGAAATACAAGCCATTGCGCTCCAACCATGTCGAATGGACCTCGGGTTGGATTCAACCCGAAATCGATTTCGTATTTCTCCATTACATATAAATATTTATGACTAGGTCATAAAGTAGAATAGCGCTAGGTAGATAACGCAGAATTAAACATTTCCCCGGCCTGCAATTTCACCCCGACAAGGGCCATATTCAGAAACCAGCCTTAACCTTTACGTTTCCTTTAAGCGCTTCAAAACAGGTGACACATTTTTATAAACCATCACATTTTTCAACTCCTTAAGCAAAGGCTGTGAAGGTGGATTTCTGAATACGGCCATAAATCATCTCAAAAACGATGAAATACCGAAGCGACTAACATGACCGCTGGATACTAAAAGCCCGCAAAACTCCACTGAATGAATTACTTGACATCCTCAGAGTACATTCAGTAACTTTATTTCCCTTCACACAAGGGTAAAATAGTCCTCAACGTCTAATCACCAATCATGACGTAATCGCTCTCAAAGGAGTGATGTATGGGCGGTATAGTGGAGTTATTGACTTGAAGTTTTTCACAAAGGTATCGTCTCTCCACAATAATTTATTTTATTACACAGGACCGGTTTCCACCTACTCTAGGTCGAAACAGGTCCTGTGTAATAAAATAAATTAATCACCAATCCTTCTTCAATCAATCGGCAGTAATTTATTCTTGAAATTTAAAGCGGCCCATTCACGTACAATAAATCGTTACTGAAAAGGCAAAGTATCGTAAGCGCCACTTGGCCAACTTTACAGGAGATGCATTTTTCGTTTAGGACAACTTAATGTCGTCTGATTCTCTTGAAAAATTGTGTACGTGACCCTAGTGATTCATTTTAATTATTTTCATAATTTCAAAACTTTCTACCGTGAGCAAGATACTTTTCGATCGAACATGGGAAAACAATTTCTGTTATTTGGTGGATACGATTTAGGCGGATACGTTTACTGAATCAGCTCACTGTCGCTTACGTTTTCCCGTGGAGGGTTAAATTCATTTAAAAATTTAAACAAAATAGTCGTTTTGTTGTTATGTGGACTGACTATGGCAAGTCATAAAAACAAAACACAATTGAACGCATTACACGCCCTATTTTAAGAATGACAACAGTAAAGTCACCAATTTTGGCGTGCATCGAAAGCTATCAATGATAGCGACCTGGTGTTGGTTTCATTTTTGTTGTATAAATACGTGGACAGAATGAGTTTCATTGATCTCATCCAAGAATTTACATGTTTTTCAAGCGCCAGAAGATAGTACTTGCTATTCCAGTCCCAAAAACCAGGTTTTATTGTGCACTTTTGGTCTTAACTCAAGAAGACTATAGTGAGATTTGTGAGATTCCACGTTGAAAAATACGTAAGAAATAACAGTAACGTCGCTCTACCATTGAAATTTTCATCAAATTTAAAACTGTCGCAACTGGGTGAAAACAAGTATTTTTAGTACTATAGATCGACAAGTTTCTTATGGACAGAAAGAAGTGGTAAATTCATTTAACTTTCTAAACAGATGTTCCTAGAACCATCTGGAAATTTGGGCCCTCAGGGTCCATTATAACTTGTCAAGTTATAATTCACATGACGCGGAAATTCGTTAGGAACCACCATTCTATTTCTATCAAACATCTCAAATTTAGGCATTTTTACAAATTTTCCCCTTCTCTGCAATAACTCGGCACTCGTCGGATCTATTATTCTACTTTAACATGAAATTTTTGAACCAAGTCTCCGAGCTGGACGAGTTTTACCCGCTTGGAGCCTTTCATAAAAAAGTTTTTTGACTGCACTGTAAGGCTCGGTGTCGCTTACGATCGAACATGGGAAAACAATTTCTGTTATTTGGTGGATACGATTTAGGCGGATACGTTTACTGAATCAGCTCACTGTCGCTTACGTTTTCCCGTGGAGGGTTAAATTCATTTAAAAATTTAAACAAAATAGTCGTTTTGTTGTTATGTGGACTGACTATGGCAAGTCATAAAAACAAAACATAATTGAACGCATTGCACGCCCTATTTTAAGAATGACAACAGTAAAGTCACCAATTTTGGCGTGCATCGAAAGCTATCAATGATAGCGACCTGGTGTTGGTTTCATTTTTGTTGTATAAATACGTGGACAGAATGAGTTTCATTGATCTAATCCAAGAATTTACATGTTTTTCAAGCGCCAGAAGATAGTACTTGCTATTCCAGTCCCAAAAACCAGGTTTTATTGTGCACTTTTGGTCTTAACTCAAGAAGACTATAGTGAGATTTGTGAGATTCCACGTTGAAAAATACGTAAGAAATAACAGTAACGTCGCTCTACCATTGAAATTTTCATCAAATTTAAAACTGTCGCAACTGGGTGAAAACAAGTATTTTTAGTACTATAGATCGACAAGTTTCTTATGGACAGAAAGAAGTGGTAAATTCATTTAACTTTCTAAACAGATGTTCCTAGAACCTTCTGGAAATTTGGGCCCTCAGGGTCCATTATAACTTGTCAAGTTATAATTCACATGACGCGGAAATTCGTTAGGAACCACCATTCTATTTCTATCAAACATCTCAAATTTAGGCATTTTTACAAATTTTCCCCTTCTCTGCAATAACTCGGCACTCGTCGGATCTATTATTCTACTTTAACATGAAATTTTTGAACCAAGTCTCCGGGCTGGACGAGTTTTACCCGCTTGGAGCCTTTCATAAAAAAGTTTTTTGACTGCACTGTAAGGCTCGGTGCACACGAGCGTTTTTCTAACGCAAGATAAGGCGTTAGAAAAATACAGTATTGTCATTCCATGGTTGGTTTTAAAGATTTAAAGGGAAAATAAATTTGTGAGAAGTCACTATGAATTCGACGTCCAGAAAAAGTGAGAGTGGAAGAAGAGACATTTAATTAAGTTTTGACAATAAAAAAATGAGGACTCTTTAATCTAGTACGACAGGGGAGAATTTATTTGTTATTAATTGAAATTCCTAATACGACGTGCCCCCAAAGCAGGAAAACACCGCATCACTTCACTCGGGGCCATATTCATAATCGCGGCCCAACAATCGAGATGGATTATTATGCATGTGAGGAACTCCGACGAAATGATTGATGATAACTGACATCTGATTGATCGTTTAGCTTCGAAGCCACTGTATACCTTATTTGAGGAAAGTTGGAAACTTAGGTACCACTTCGGTATTGGCCGAGTCTTGGTCAGTTCCTCGCCGAGGAGAGTTTTTGGGACGTTGGCCAATGTGGCTTGCCTTTTTTTTTCCTTTTTCTTGAGGACATGGAAGCCACGGCTAACACAGAAAATAAGACCAAAATACACCTAAATGGGAAATAAGGATGAAAAACATGGCACCTCCGGCCAGAACGACCACAAAAAGTCTGCGTATATAGGCTGAGGTACGCATGAACCTGGCGTTTTTTTTATAGCAACTCAAGGTGCTCACTATCTTCTTCCGAAGCACTGACGTCATAGCACCAAGAGAAAGCTATTTCACATCGAAAAAACGATAAAACGTCATTTTTGAGGGAAATTGTAAACGCCACGAAATTAATCGTAAGCGACAGTACTTTTGGCGTATACGATCCCAAGCGGGAGTCTCATGTCGTTTACGTTTGGCTGAGAGGGTGGATACGATGTTTTTGATGGCGCTTACGTTTTCCCGTCCAAATTTCAAAGCTAAAAAAAATAGTTTCAACCCAATTTTGGCTTAATTTGTTGTTGTTTTATGTACATGTACGTGCCATAGAATCTAAAAAATCCAAAAACTCAAATTGACGAAAAGTGGCGCTTACGATACTTAACCTTTCCAGTAACGAAATATTGTGCAATATGGGGGTTGTACAAAAAAATTTAACGTGTATGGATAGTACTGATAGTTTGCACAATATATTGTGCAATACATTCAACAATATGTGCAATATATTCAATATATTGTGCAAACCAATATATTAAACGTAAAGGGTGAACGCCAAAATATTGCACAAATTTATTGCGCAATAATTATTGTGCGTGTCTGGACCCCTTAACAGCTGAACACACAAAATTCGCTATTTCATCGACTAAATGGGACGAAAAAGATTTTTGGGAGAGACGATAAAACCACGAAATTAATTCTTCAAATGTCGAAATCTGCAAAATTAGTTGTTCCGGAAAGCGAAGCCCACAAAATGTTGTTATATTTGAAGGGGCAAACACGTGAAAATTGATTTCTTGAAGAAATAAATGGTTTCTTTAAGCTGTAAAACCTATAAAATGGATTTTTCGTGAGCCTAATGTCCAGCGACACTTATGTCTCGACATAAATGTAAAGTGTCAGATGTGAAATTTATTGACTGTACAAATTCTGAGAAAATTTTCTGGATGTTTGTGTTTACAACAAGGAAATTTGTGTCTGAAATTAAATTTCAAGCAATAAGTGTCGCGGGACACTTCGGTGTAAACGCATCTTAACCTGTAAAATTTACTGTCTGAACAACTAAACACGCAAAATTCCCTTTTTCAACGATTAAACCCAGCCAAATTGGGTTTTTCAATGGCAAACGCCCATGAAATTGTTATTTTTTAAAACCACATAATTGGATTTTTAGTGAGCCAATAAAACCGTGGTATTGATTTTCTAAATAGTCAAATCTGACAAAATTGGGTTTTTCAGAAAGCAAACACCGCGGATTTGGTGTTGGAACAGCCAAACCCGCGAAATTGGAGCTTTCAACATTTGGGGGGGTCTCGAATAATCCCCACAAAATTGGTTGTTGAAAGAGCCAAACCCGTGTAATGGTTTCATTCCGAGTCAAATGGACTATAATGCCCCCCACCCCATCAATACGAAAAGAGAAATTGGAAAAATTGTATTTGTTTAAGACCCGGCCCCACGAAATTTGGTTTTTGAGTGAGGCAAAACGGATAACGACAGCCCAGCAGAACTCAAGGCAACTCGTCGGTTTGACGCCACCACCAGTCACAGCTCCGATCCGAGCACGCTCTAGATAACTCTCTCCCCCCCCCCACCCGCGAAATTGATTTTTTAAAGAGCGGAACCTGCAAAATTGGTTTTTTGAGTGAGCCCACTCCGCGAATTTTGTTATTTGAAGAGGCAAATCTGAAAAATTGGCGTTTTCTTGTACGAGCCCCATGAAATAGGATTTTCCAACAGCTAAACCCCGCCAAATTGATTTTTTAATGAGTGAAACCTGGTAAATTGTTATTTTGAGTGATGCTATCACACGAATTATGTTATAATTTGAAGATAAAATCCACGATATTGGGTTTCTCAACGACTAAACCCCGTGAAATCGGTTCTTTGGTAAGTAAAATCCATGAAATTGGTTCTATCCAGAGCCAAAACCACGAAAATGGTTTTGGTGGAAATTGGAAATTTGGATGAGACATATGCCCAAGTAATTCCATGTTCCAACGTCACAGCTAAGACTTTTACTCTACTGCTTTCCCCCCTTGCGAAGGCACTACACGACACGCTCACTGTCGTCCTTCTAAAAGCGGCATTGGTCCACGAGCCTTTGCGTCCGCAATACGCGGCATAATTTTTTTTTTTTTTTTTAATGGCTCATTCGCGGCTAAAATTGAGCAAGAGTGGTCATTCGCAGATGAAATTGAGGAAACGCCAATTCGCAGTTTCTGAAGGTAATATCGGTGGCTAAAATTGATTCATAACTAAGTGAAAAACATTTCTAATTCACAGCTAAATGTAAGAATAACGATACTACACGCTTCTATAATTCAGAAAATGCGCTAATTCACCGACAATTTTTCCAAAAAGGCTAATTCAGAGAAAAATGTCAATTTGCGGCTGAAATGTAGAAAACGCTAATTCACAGCTTCGCAACTCGGAGGCAACTTCGTGACAATGGGGAACTTGCATGAATCTCAGATTGGGAAGAAAAGCATACCGGTGATTTGACCCGTAAACTGAAGGATAACAACGGAAGTTGCAACCCGATTGGTGCGTTTTGAGATTTTTAAAAAAGGTTGAAAGTTCTTCAGGAGGGGTTGAATGGTGCGAGGGGAAATGACGAGAAAATGCACTGATTCACGGCTACAGGTGAAAAAATCGCTAATTCACAGCTAGATGTGAGGAAAACAATAATACACGGCTAAAATTGAGAGAAGTTGCTAATCTTCGGATAAAAGTAGGAAATTTGTGTGGTAAAATCTTAATGTTTGCAGTAAAAATATTCACTTTTGAGGTAATACCGTTTAGTTTTGGGGGGAAATCGTCAGTTTTATAGTTAAATATTTATATTTTTGGTTTAAACGTAACGCGTAAAATCTTCGGATTACAGGTAATCTAAAAATCTTCAGTTTTTGAGGAAAATTTTCTTCTTTTTATATAGAATCGATTAAACTCATCAATGAGGAAGAAACATGATTTTTTTTTTTTTATTCTGAAAGCTTGGTCAACCATAAACACGATGAGATGTATTTCTAACGAATTATTCATCAATAAAACCATTAAAAAAATGTTTCAAAGTAGTTAATATTCGAAATTTCTGTTTTCCCTCCAAGCGATTTTATACTCTGCCCCTCCTGCCTATATCATGTGTAACGTAATTATTTCAGATTGAGTCCTACTGCGGTAGCTTATACATTATACTGAAGCAAAATATTATTATCTTTTTTGTTTTGATAGTGATTGATAAAATCAAATAAGTTTTTTTTATTATACATATAAAAATTAGGTGATTGACTGTATACTTTTACGGAGCTTCCCTCTCTTTTTCATTGGACGTGGCCAATACTTTGGTCTCCATAAGTTTTTCGGCCCGACCTGATTAAAAAAACACGGGAGAAATGATGAATCCGATAATTATGCGCCATTTATTAACTTACACTTATACACGCACCTCTGCAATTTGGAGTTTTGAATTTCCGTAGAGATCTTGAAAACTTCGGAAATGTATTCACAAAGCTCCCAGTTTGTTATGGTCGCGGCAGATTATTTGAATCGGCCTTTCAAATTCCACCTGGGTCTTTTATGATCTCTAATGGGACAAATGTAAGTGTAATAAAACAATGTTTTAACGAAGTAATCGTTCGCAGATGAAATGTTTCACCTTTTTTATGGATTGAACGAAGAACTCGCCTCGAAGAAAGTAAACACGAGCCCGCACAAGCCGCACGGATATAATAAACCAAAAAAATAAACGTGAGAGGTTGATGAGTCAGAAAATATGCCGCCCCCGTGCTTCAGAAGTGTATGTAGTAGCATCGTGCAAGCTCTGGTACGTCACACAGGGGCTGAGGTAGGTAGTTACCCCCTCGAACCCCGTCAATACATAAAAATATAATATTTTAAATATATTGCATTCATTTTTATGGTGAAAAAGGATGCCAATCACGTTATTTAACCGAATTTCACAATAAAAAAGCGTCAGAGACCAAAATTTCTGATGCATGCACCTTCCTCATTGTAAAGGAAATCATCAGTTTTAGGGTAAAATCGCCATTTCGGGGGTAAAAACAATATTGGAAGCGTAACAAATGTTAAGATTCTGGTAAAATCGCCAGTTTTGGGGTAACACGTAAGTTTTGGCGTGATATCATCAGTTACAGAGGAAAATTTTTAATTTTGTGATGAAATGGCCAGTTTCGTAGTGAAATACCTATTCAGTTTTTATTTTAAAACGTCTTCTTGGGCGTGAAATCTTCTATTTATGAGTAAAATCGTTACCTTTGGGATGAAATCGTCAGTTTTTTGGTCAAATTGCTAGTTTTCAAGTCAGAGCCGTGTCAGTTTTGGTGTAAAATCGTCCATTTTTGGGGAAAACGTAAGTTTTAGTGGAAAACGCTAGTTTCGGTGTAGAATTCTCTGTTTTGGAGTGTAATATCCAGTTTTGGGGGTGAAATATTTAGTTTAGAGGTAAAACCACCAACGATTTCGCGAGGGTTCGCTTCATACATTTGGTTCACTATCAAACTATTCACTTTTTATTTTTGGCTCTGTACAACCCCAATTTCGTGAGTTTCACTTTTTCAAAAACATGATTTCACGGGTTTTTGCACGCTAGAAACAAACTTTGATGTATTGTATTTATGGTAATATGTGGGACTGGGGTGAAGTGAAGCCCCCGTACGCCAGACAAACTTTAGGCAGATTATATCTTGCTGAGGTCTCGTACTCGAACATAAAAGCCAGCAATATACATATAGGCAGTGGTGCGCTTCTCTGACATCTGCCCCACCCCTAGATCAAGGGCTGGCTACATTCCTGACAGTTCGACCTCCCCTCATGTTGTTCTCGACAGCATACGTCTTGCCCTGAGGAGCTTAGTCGAGGAATGTATATTGGGGGGAGGGAGGTTATGTTCTTATTCCTGCCCTACTTAATTCTAATTATATACATAGTTTGAAAAATGAATCAGACAGAGAGTCCGTTTTTCGCGTTCGGCCCCTCACTTCTTTCATCTTAATTAAAGAAGTTGCATTCTCCTCTTGGGCATAATTTTATGGGAACTTGACGAAATAAGTTATTTATTTCAACAAAGTAGTTCGTTGTCTTCATCTAATCTCGTTTACGAAATGAAATCCGGTTCTTAACGTAAAACACATTATTCCCCTCCCTCTCATCCTTTCCAGCAGGCTCATTTCGTCGCTTCGAATTACACTTTTTTTAAATTTGAACCGCCTACATTTAACGTGTTAGTACGACAGGGAAATTAGTTGTTTTGAAATTTTTAATAGGTTTACAAACTCGTGGTTTACGACATTGTTATAAAAAAAAAAAAACTCGTTTTTCATGGTTGTCCAAAGAAAGGGGTGGGTATGGGGTTAGTAGTTTCAATTTTTAATTTTATTGTCGTTGCACAGCCATTGGTATTTGAAATAAAAAAGTAATAATTAATACGAAGAAAAAGTTATTTCTATAGAAAAGCTTTCACGACCATTCAAGAGTAGGACAAGAGCGGCTCAACCTGTATACACACATCGCACGGCGACAGTTCTTTACCGGAAAGTTTCTCGTAATTTCAGGGATCGACATTCCACGTTTTGCTCGGTTTTTTTTTTTTTTTTTTAATTGGAGCTCGCGGAAACGGGAGAGGAAAAAAAAAACTCTGTGAGTCCAAACATGGCGAGGGGTTAACGGGGTTGAATCGTTCATGCTGTAAATGGGATTGATGCTCGTATAGAAAATGGACAAAATGGTGTTATTGTTCGTCTTGTTTTCAGTGCGAGTATGACAAGTTCATTGACCTTGTAGAAGACTCCTTAAAAAAAAAAAAAAATGCCGGGTTGACCGATTGTTAGAATTTAGCTTTTTTGTTAAAAATGCGTCCAGCGCGAACACAATTGCTTTATGAGATAGTAATTAGAGCGTTTTTTTGCGCGCGTTATTTCCCTGTTGAACTCCAATTCGAGGCCAACGGTACGGTCCTCCGCTGGGAAAATTGATGATGCTCTGGATGACTAGGGAAGGATCATTGCGCTTCAAGCATGACCTATGAGGAATAACAGTTGTTGCCTTCCCACATCAGCGAATAGGAACAATGAATGATCGAATAGAAGGTAATAAACAAGAAAGAAATAGCGGAAATAAAGTAAAGGCAGTAAATAGGAAATGGTGGATGAGGGGTGGGGACACTGTTGCCCCACTTTTTTTCTCTCTGCTTTATCCTTCAATTTTTTTTTCTCTCTCTCTCACTCCGTTTCACTTAACTTTTTTATTGGGTAACTTTTACTTCAGTGTGTCCAGGGCTGAGAAAAAAAAAAAAAAAAATCCGCGCTCAGCGGCGGCGGCGGCTTCTCCTGGCAGTCCTGGCCTCATTCTTCCCTACGCACACCCAACGTCCGTCCTTTCGTCGCGTAATTTCGCCTTACTGACTTTGTTTCTATCCGACGAATCTGTTCATCACTACTCTCTCCCTTAGATTTCTTCAATCTTTTTAACCCCGATAAACCGCGTAAAAACCAACACTTTATTCCCTCACCCTTCCTACCACTCCAGCGTGGTTACTCCTTTTCAAGCAGCATCCCACTAACTAAATCCCCTCCTTACCACGTTCGCGGGTTTTTGTACCCGACGAAAAGTTTCGAAGTTTTTTTTCTCGTCCCCCCCTTTCATTCAGTCCTCGTAGAGAGAGAGTACACGCCAGTTTGTAGCGTTTGTGTCGGAAATGTGTCGAAAAATACGCGCGTTAACGGCTGACAGAACGCGGGCAGAACGCTAGACCGTGAGTGGGGAGGGTGAGGGGCTCAACGATTTCCGAAAAATTGTTTTTTTTTGTTTTGTTATTTTTTCGGTAGTTCTTGTGCGCTCCAAAATTGGATCTAAAATGGATAAAAAAATGACTTTACACTTCAAGGACTTCAAGGATAACAACGTAAGACATATAAATAAGTTATTTTCGTTTTTGCGGCGTGTTTTTCACGCTTTGTCGCATGGAAAACAAGAGAAAATGTCTTTAAGTGCTTGCCTAAGCCGAGTCCAATAACCACCATTGTCTACTAAACTATAGGGAAGGGTGCGGGAGCCGGGGGAAGCGTTTTTATCGAATCCAAAGGATTTAGGGATGTTTGTACGATTCCAAGTGGACAGATAAGAGTTCATTATTTTTATTTTTTGTCTCTCTCGAGGAGAAAATCACCACGACGTATAACAGCTGATACGTGACCATACACATAATTATCAACTCGCCTCAATTGCGACACACCAAAACATCCTTTGAATCCTTTTTCTAGTCCACTGGAACGTTGTGGTCGGGGTTTTCTTTTTTATTGTCTTGTCGCGTCCCGAAGACTCATTGGATTACCTCCCCCCCCCCACACCCATCACAATCATTCATTTTTTGACAGCACGCGTGAAATTCGACGTGTAGAAGGAACGTGATTTTCGTTATAGTTTCGCTGCTTTCCTAACGATAATCTCCACCACCGGTGTAATAATCTTGACATTTTCTCTTCTTGAAGGTCATTTACCACGTTAAAATGACGATTCGAGGGTTTTTCACTTCATTGAGCCCCGTTCTTTTCTTTTGTTTAATTTGATTGGCTTACATGCGCATATAAGCGTCGTTGTTTCGTAACCGTAGCATTTTAATGTCACTTACCCACTCGTTATCTTGACCTATCGGCCGGTTTTTTTTTGTTTTTGTGACTCGCCATCGCCATATAGACTGCAAGGTTTAAATTTCCAGGAGGTCCTGCATTTTTTTTGTCGCGTTAATATTTTGTTATGCAACTCGTATCTGAGGTTTTACCGTTTTATTTGTTCTGGGGTGGGTTTAGGGGGTGGATAGCATAAGGTGCGAGTGAATAGGGGCATGTCTTTTTATTTACTTTAGTACATTCAGGAATCCCGGCATTGTAGGGACCTGCTGTCCTCGAAAACAAACTCGCCGTTTTAGCTTTGACCATGATGACTATACCACGTGTGAGAAAAACTGGTCCGAATATCTCTCGAATTTAAGAAAGAGTCGGGGTAAAAATTTCTAGGAGGGCCCCCCCTGGTGAATTTCATCACCACGGCTTAAGGATTGCCTTAAAATTAAGTCGGATTTGAAGAAAAAACTACTTGAATGACTTAAAGAAAAAGGTTCTGCTTTTTTAAGTCAAACCTTAAGCCGACATGGTAAAATCCACCATTATAGTGTCTAGAAACAAGAAATGTTCCTAATTTTAATTTAGCTATAAATAACGACTTTTTCTCAATGTTTCCTCACGGGTAACCACTGCTGAGGTCATTAACCCTTTTTTCTCAATTTCAACCACGAACTAACGTTTTTCTCAATATTTGCCCCGAATTAACGACTTTTTTCCAAATTAGCCGTGAATTGGCCCTTTTTCTACATTTTAGCCACAGGTTAGCAGTTTTTTCCAACTTTATAAAGGATGAAAGCCATGAATTGGCGCTTTTCTCAATTTTAGCCAAAGATGTCTCTAAAAATTGGGAATTATCGTTTGTAAAGCCACGAATTAGCGCCTTTTCTTTGTGAGTTACACCCATTTTCCCTATTTATGCCGTAAATTTAAGCCACGAACTACCAGCTTTTTTCACTTTTAGCCACGAATTCGCGGCTTTTCTTCATTTTAACCGATTTTTCCTCCAAAAACTGCGAATTTATTTCATTTGCTAATTGTTACCCGCGAATATGTGCATTTCCCAATTTCCGCTGCAAATTACCGTTTTGCTAATATTTAGCCGCTTTGTCATTATTTTCGCTTTGTCATTATTTTCATTTTAAGCCAAAATTTTCTTCCGGGAACCGCAAATAGCCGTTTTTTCACTTTCAGCCGCTAATTTGGGCTTTTCCTCAAATTTATCCGTGAAGTGCGCTTTTTGTGTACTACAGCCGCGAATTTACGTTCTGTTAGATTTTAGCCTCGAACCAGCTATGTTTTTCACTTTTATCCTCAAATCAGCGCTTTTTCTCGCTTTTGGCCGTAGTTGTCTCCAGAAACCGTGAATTGGCATTTCTGAATTATAGCCGTGAATTAGCGCTTTTTCTTGATTTATCGTGAAGTTAGAGCTTTTTCTCTATTTTAGCAATAGAGGTATTTCTCGATTTAGGCCGTAAATCAAGTAGTCATAAAACTGCGATGTTGTTTTTTGTCTATTTTAGTCGCGAATTGTCTCCTCTTATCCATTTGAACCGCGAATAACCGTTTTGGTAATATTTACCTGCGAAGTTGCCTTTATTTTCGATTTTAAAGCCATCAATTATCGTTTTTTCTCAATTCAAGCAGAATTTGCCTCCGGAAACCATGAATATGTACTTATGAATGTGAACAGGCTTTCGGTGATTGGAGCCCTTCGTGTTTGGAGATTTGTGGCTAGAGGTATTTTAGAGGTTTCAGCTTTTTGACATACATATTATCACCTTCTTTGTCGTGGTTGGAAATTTTTTGTGGTTGGAGATTTTTTGTGGTTGGAGCTCTTTTCATGCTTGGAGCCTTTTGTGATTGGAGTCTTGTTTGATTGTTGATTCTGATTTTTTTGCATTTGCAGCATATTTGTTGTGATTGGAGCTTTTTTGTAGTTGGAGCCTTTTGTGGTTGGAGCAATGTTAATGGTGTCAGCTTTTTGACATTTACAGCTTCTTTGTCGTGGTTGGAGTTTTTTGTGGCTAGAACGTTTTCGTTGTCTGAATTTCACTAATAGCATGACTTCAAAGTTGGAAAATTTGATCCCACTGGCACTCATTAAAATCTGAAAATTGGGGAAAAAACGCTAATTCACGGGTGAAGATGCGGCTGAATTTGAGACCAATTTGCCGCTGAAACAATTGTGAAAACTTCAATTCACAGCTTCTGAAGGCAACTTCAAGGCAAAAATGGATGAAAAGTCGTAATTCATGGCTTTTAGAATGGAAAAAACCCCTAATTCACGGCTAAAAGTAAGAGAAATGCTAATTTCGTGGCTAAAATTAAGAAAAACGCTAATTCGCAGCGAAAATTGATTAAATTCGCTAATTCATGTTAAATTGAGAAAATGCGATAATTCGTTGCTAGGGAGTAGAAAAAGCGCCAATTTGCGCCTAAAATTAAGAATTAACCATAACTTAGCGATACGTAAAACTTATACTATTATTCTTGTTTATTTGGTGTCTATTTGTTTTTTGGAGGGATTACTGCCCCGGGCCCCCAAGCAAAGGGGTTCCCACCACTACACTACGTTAACTCACAATTTTTGTGGCTCGAAATATTGTTTCTCCATCCAAAAACGGGTGATTTTTGCCCCTGAAGCTGGCTATTCCGACGCGAAACTGCGGGAGATTAGTCTAGAATTGAAATAAATTCCTATTCGGTTTCATTTCGGTCCCAGAAGCTGTATACAGAGGCGGATTTCGCATTAGAAACTGACCAAAGTGTACTGTATAAATTGGCCATACGTGGTTTCCACATCCCACCCCCCACCACCCACACTTTAGGGACGTCTAAACGAACGTATCTTGAAAAACCGGGAAAACTCCAAGAATTGGTGGGCATCGATCCCTGTTTTTAGCCCTTCGGGGAACCCCATTACGTAGGGTCCCGTCCTTTGTTTGAAATGAGAATATGACTGTTTTTTTATCCAAAAACATTAAAAAAAAAAAAAAAAAATGTCGTTCCCCAGCACTTTCGTAATGTTGTACTCCCAGGGGTGTTGACCGGCAAAGCAAAAAAAGGGAATTTTCGTCAGAATGGGATAGCGGTGCAATGCTTCTCTTTGGCGTAACTCTTGTAAAGTACAAGGGATCGTAAAAAACAAAGACTGAACGGTAGTTGGTATATTAAAAACCACCGACGGAGCTTTTAGAAATGGAATATTCATGTCCTTAGACGCCTCTTGTCGGGTAGACTGTAAAAATGTCGTCTCATTTCTAGAATAAGAAGAAAAAAACAGGCCAAATCATGGTAGGTACTCGAAAAAAACTTAACATAGCGGTAAGGTTCGTTATGCGCCTCCCCCCTGTCACATCCAACCCACCATGGCCCCTTTAAAGTATCCCAGTGTCTAGCATTTTGAATTAAAGGTAATAACTTGAGGTTTTTTGTGAATGGTCAAGCGGGATTGGCGACACCATCACTGCTGATTGTCAATTCTCCACTGTGATGGTTAGCAGACAATGGGGAGAGGAGGTGAAGAAAGGATTTCCCGGGTCATCGGCTTCCGAGTCGTGGAGCTTCCGCGGTCATCTCGTATAATAGGACGCGGTCGGGGGTATCAGAATTGGAGGGGGTATCTCCTAATTTGTCTAAAACTTTTTTGTTTTTTCCCCCTTTTTAACGGAATCTGTTTGCACAGAAGTATTCGCATTCTTTTTTCCCCTTTTTCATCGTCTTATTCCACGAATTTCCGTGCACAATCGCCGTGTACGTGGAAGTGCCCGATTCTGTAAATCCCTTGAAACTGACAGGGCAAACAAAAAATCTTTAAAATAACGCATCTGAGTAAACCAAAAGCCAAAGACCTACACACTTTGGGGGGGGGGGGGCTAAATGAAAGTACACCAAAATTAGAATTCAGGGGAGAATTACAACTCTTTTTCTCATGACATTCAAACAACTTTATTGTGGGAAGCGATTTCTTTTTCTTCTTTTAAAAACCAAACACCTCCTTCGTCTTGGGTAAAATCATTAATGAACTATTGAAAATTGAGGGAATCTTGTGTAAGAAACAATGCAAAGATCTTATTCTTTAGGAGCATAGGAACTCTTTTTGTGAAACCCCTCCCTTCACCCCCACTTCGATCGACACCCTGTTGTTTCTCTCATTAACATTGACGAGGATTCGCTTCTATAATGATGTTGGTTGTTGTCCATTTTCTCATTTCCTGTTCATGGCGCCCAATTTGAGACTTTGAAAGCCGGCAATTTCCCTATAACTATATGAATTCAGACTAATCTTATCTATCAATGAATGGACTTGGAATGACTCTCTTTAAATGATCCTCAGCATTAAGCTTTTGTTTACTTTTCAACGTTTTTTTTTTTTTTATCGATAACTCGAATCAGTCAGTCAGTTCAATCGTCGCGCGTTTCGAGCGTGTTGAATTGAATCGCGGAG
The DNA here is from genome assembly GCA_038030265.1 of Corythucha ciliata. Classification (NCBI taxonomy): domain Eukaryota; kingdom Metazoa; phylum Arthropoda; class Insecta; order Hemiptera; family Tingidae; genus Corythucha; species Corythucha ciliata. The sequence continues at coordinate 20,556,505 of CM075942.1, read as the reverse complement.
GGAAGGTCTGTGCGAGACAGTTATGTCATCGAGGAGGAGGGCACTCGTCGGTTTCGCGACGGTGAACATCGAACGCCGTGGCCGCAAGAAGAAAGCTGAACGGGAAGTGAGTGAGGTTACACAGACTGTAATGATGAGTTGACTCCAGAATTTCCTTAATTTGTAATTTTTGCCTTCGTGATAGTTTATTTCTACACAGATAAATGCCACCCCTCCCTCCGCACCCTCAAAAACATATCGTTTCATGTGGCGGAGGGGGTCAGTTTGAGAGGTCAAAATAACCACTTACCGAGCCCGGGCGACCAGAATTTCGAGTTAAGCGCCGAAAGTATCACCTTACGGAGCAAAATTGTTAGTTTTTGGACTGGAAATCAGGAATATAGGCTACAGCGAAAGTTTACCAGCAGTCGCGGGGTATCAATTTTAGACGGACGACGACTTTTTCTGAGCACGTTCAGTAAATATGGGGGCGCGTTCACGATTTGTAGTGCCAAGTTCTGACTTATTGAATTATTTATTGTGTTGGAGGTGGAGGGCTGAACCTACACACATCAGCGCCCGGGGAGGAAACCTCTATAAGGCCCCTTCAGTCTTTAACTAAGCAATGATATAATTTGTGTGCACCTAGCACTAAATTACGGCTTTTTCTCCATTTTGTGGCGTTTTCCATTCAATGCAACACACTTGTGTGGTGTAAGTTTTTCCACCCGTCCTCTCTGACCTGAAACATATGTTTATGGAGAGGGCGCTACACTACACTTGTATATTGTGTTGAATGGAAATCGCTATTAGCCACGGAGATACCTGCAGACACCGCAATGTGTGTGTTTTCTCAATTTTAGCTGCTAATAAACGTTTATTCGCAATTTTAGCCGCGAATAAGCAATTTTCTTAATTTTATTCGCATATCAGCGTTTTCCTCCATTTTATCCGCGAATTACATAATGTTATCAATTTTAGCTACGAACTAAAGCTTTTTATATTTTAACTGCAAATTAGCTACTTTTCGCTATTTTACAAGCGACCCCGTCTTTTGCGCAATTTTAGCTGTGAATTAACGGTTTTTTAATTTTAGCCGCAAATTAACGCTTTTTCTGAATTTCAGTTGTCATAGAGCGCATCGCTCTATATCAAGTTCTTCTCATTTTTAGCTATGAAACCATTTTTGCGCTACTAACGCTTTTTTTAAGTTGCATCCGCAAACTATAGCGTTTATCTCAATTTTAGCCGTGAATTCGCACTTTTCATCAATTTTATCTCCCGAATTATATCACTTTATTTAGTTCTAGCCACAAAATAGCTCTCACTTCTCACTTATAGCCGCTAATTAGTGTTTTTTCTTAATTTTATCGGTCAGCTAGCGATTCTTTAGCAGTGAACTGTTAGGTCAATTTATTTGTCGTCTCGGACGAAATTATGTGTCCTCGTGGGTTATCATAAACCTACTGTCTTTAACGCGATGGCGCTTTTCTCAATTACAGCAGCTATTTTTCACGTTGTCCCATGAATTGCCGCTTTTATTCTATTTTAGCCCCGGATTAGCATTTCAACTCAGTTTTACCCACGAATTAGCGTTTTATCTGAATCATATATTAGCAAATTAGCACTTTTCTTCTATTAAACCCGCAAGTTATTGCTTTTTTCTTACTTTAGCCGTGAATTAGCGATTTTGCGCACTTTTAGCGATGACTTTGCAATTTTCCCTAATTTTTGGCATAGATTATTGGGACTGTTTCTCAGTTTTAGCAACGAATTAGCACTTTTCATCAATTTCATCCCCCCAATTATAGCACTTTTTTCTCAGTTTTAGCCACAAACTAATTCTCATTTCTCACTTAGAGCCGCTAATTAGCGTTTTTTCTCATTTTTACCCCCGAATAAGCGCTCTTGATTAATTTCGTTTAGAAGACCCTTTTCTACGGACAATTACGGAATTACTCCCTGCCTCACCGCACCATCCTAGAAACAACGGTGAATTCGAGGAAGCGGTGAGGCTGAAATTAAAGAAATTAATCTTTAAATTAAATACTTACTTACTATTCATTACTTGTTTTGAGTTCGGAAAAAAAATTGTTCCCCAGGTGGGATTCGAGCCCACGACCACCTAGTTTCGCGCCAGGTGCTCTAACCAACTGAGCTATCCCAGGAGTCCACGCAAACAGCGAATCCACCCAGGAGAAATGCCCTCTCGATTTTTTCAGCAGTGAACAATAGCTTTGAAAATAGCAATATCGCTTTCTACAATATGAGCAGCGAAGTTTTCACATTGTGCCAAGAATTACCACATTTCTCCATTTTATGGGGGAATCTAAGCTTCTTCAAATTTTTAACAGTGAATTAGCGCATTCTATCGACGATCGACTGGCACTTTCACTCAATTTTAGCTTTGAATTGGCGCTGTTTCTCGATTCTGGCTACGATTTCGGGTTTTTCTCAATTTTATGTACGAATCGACGATTTTGTTGTTTGTTTTTTTCAAATTTCAATCGCGAATAAGCATTTTACTTTATTTGAGACTCGAATCAGCGCTTATTGTCAGATTCAGAAGCGAATTAAATCCTAATTTTTTCACTCTTAAGATTTTGGGGTGCCCGAAGAAGCTTGAGCAGTCTTTTTTAAGAGTTTAATTCAAATTTTAATGTTACATCGACAGTTTCCAGGCTGAGTAGCCGTTTGGATAACTATTCGAGTTCTAAGTCCCTTGGGGGAAATAACACATTCAGTGGCCGATACACTTTTTTGGGCTAAATTAATAGCCTCTTTAAGGGCTTCTTCCGGAAAATGACCTTTCTGTTTCGGAAAGTCATGTTTTAAGGCTCGTATACCCGGACTTCTCTGCCTGGCTCTGGCTCGAAGCAATTTGTAAAAATTTCACCATGAAATTCAGTATGAAAGAGCCAAACTTACGAAATTTGGCTTTTTAAAGAGCCAAACACGCGAAATTGCATTTTTAGAGTGCCAAACCCTGTGAGTGGTTTTTAGTGAGAGCGAAACCCGCGAAATGATTTTAAACGAGTAATATCCATCGAATTAGTTTTTTTCTTTTTTGAATCAGCCACTCCTACTAGACAGATTCTACAAGAGTCAACCACACGAAATTTGGTTATTGAAAGAGCTGGAAAGCCAGAAAAATTTAGGGTTTGAAAAAGTACGAACAGCGAAATTTAGATTCAGGAAGAGAAATCAGCAAAATTTTGTTTTGAAAGAGCCGAACCCTCGAAATTTGTATCAGAATGTGCGAATTTAGTGAAATTTGGTTTTGAACGACCAATTTCACGAACTTTTGAAATTGGATGAGTCTGTGTAATTTGGAATGTCAAATGCAAAATCACTAAATCCATAATTTGAACGAAAGCCAAACCTGCGAAATTGATTTTAGAAAGAGTCAAATCTGGATTTGAAGAGCCATAAAAACAAAATTGTGATTCCAAAAATGCAAATGGTTTTTAAAGAGCGAGAATGTGAAATTTGGCTTTTGAAATACTAATTGTTTTTTTTTTTTTTTTTTTTTTTTTTTTTTTTAGAGTACGTGAAATTTGTTCTTGATAAAAACCGAACCGACGTAATTAGTTTTTTACTAATAACCCCTCCCCCTCCTTGGGAGTTGGTTTTTGAGAAAGTCAACCCGCCAAACCAGTGGAATTTGGTTTTTTGAATGAGACCCCCCCCCCCTAGTGTTAGCTGTTGAAATAGCCAAATCCTCGAGATTTGGGTGATGTGGGGTCGAAACAGGGTGGCGTGAAATGTTCCGCCTTGGGGTGGGCGACAGGGCGACCCATAGGCGCCAGCATGAGTGGTATTATTGTCATTATACCTTCCATTCTGCAGTGATAGCTTTAACTTGCGTATTTTAGTGAAGTAGGTAGTAGGGCAATTTGTGGCGTTCGTACAATTTCGACGTTAAGCGCACCAAGTCGGGCCCAAAGAACTGGATTGCTCATCACTGCTAATAAAGTGCCGCCACCAGAAAGTGGATGAGAGGGGTTGGGTTTCAAAATAATGACCCGTGTTACCATAACTACCCAAGGAGATTTACGGGGTGAGGATGACCATTACAGCGCACCCCCTCCACGCCCCTCCAGTCCTCTGTGAGAAATCCAGGTTTTATAATATCGTTGGTTGGGCCTATACATGTGTCTTTATCGTTTTTAAAAGTTAAAAAAATATTGCCCGACTCCATAAAAAAAAGCGTAACAATTTTAACATGTGGTTAACGCAGAACGCGTCTTTTAGCATAACAATGTAACTGATGAAAGAGGTCGTTAACGTTTTTCAGAGTTCGGATAGTTCGATTTCGAAGTACTAGGCCTGTTTAAATCAATGTCACTGTTGGACGGAGATTTTGAAGAGTCTTTCGTATCGTCCAAAGAATCCCGAAAGTACTCTGCCGAATCTCTTTCCCCTTGAACGGTCGTACGACGACGCAGCATTATTTCCGATTCACGACCCTCGTCGTCGATTAATGTATCGCGATGCTGGTCGTCCGCATCATCGACGTCCAAGTCTTCGTTCAAGCGAAGCGACGACCGTGGCATGCCCGGCAGATGGCTAGGATCGACGGGCATCGACCGGCGACCTCGTTGGAACGTTGACACGTCCGAAGAAACGGACGCTTTACTGGCGAGACTACTCTTTCCAAAGGACTTTCTAAATCGGCGAAGACCACCGCTCGACTTTCGTAAAAAACTGAGACCGGACGTTCGCTTATTCGAGCGATACTTTAGCGACGCGTAGCCGAATCCACTTTTATTCACTTCGTACGAGTCTCGATCGAAACTGCCGAAAAACTGTTCGAGACTGTCACCGCGGTAAATCAGGGCCGCTTCGTCCGCGCTAGCTATCGGCACCAAATTGATGTCTTCCTGAAGGATGTGATCGACGCTGGCCATTCTCACTGGACAGCCCATAAAGAGTTTTGCGCACGGGACACAGTTCACTTCTTTCAGAGTCGATTCACCGGACAAAACATCGCTAGGATCGTGGTGATAGAGATCCCAGTCCAGGTCCATCTCTTTTACGTACTTCTTAACAAACGACTTGACATCGTTGATTGTTTCGTCTGGTGTGAACACGCCTTGAAGAACCATTTTGTCGGGCAACTGAACTCTGATGATTGTTTCCTCGCAAACGGTTTTCCTCCTACGTAGTTCTTCCATTTCTTTCCTAGCGAGGAGAAGAGCCGTCCGAGGATTCATATTATCAAAATCAGTGTGCTTTTGACGGATTTCCTTGTAAAAATAGGCGATTTCTTCGACAGTCAGATCAAAAAATTCTTCACGGAGTATTTCTTCAATTTCTTCACCACCCGCGTCAGGCTGCTTAAAAGCGAGAGCCTTTCTCTCGCCGATAAACTGCAAAGAAGGGACGTCATCTTCCGTTTTGAACGAAACAGCGCGAAGCCCAGTATCCTGTGTGGGTCCCGCGGCTAAAAGTTCGAGAGACTCGAGCGTCGTCATCGCGTTTTCGTCCTCGTCAGTTTTGAGTCCCCTGAGATCAAGATCCTCTTTTTTGAGTTGGATAAATTTCAGCGTGCACGTACCAGACGTGACTCCAATATCGCGGAGCCTGACGCGTGACAACAGTTCAACGCCGATAAACTCTTCCTTGTTGTAGAGAACGATAGGAACGAGATCAGCTTCGATATATTCCTTCGCAAGGAGTATCTTGATAATGTGCCACAAATTGTCGGTGTCCCTAAAAATCGAACCGATGCGAACGTCTCGAACTTTAATTATAACGCGTATTTTTCTGTGGAGTATCGTTTTCTTTCCTTTGAACAGTTTTATGACGTCATTCGTAGTTATTCCCGACTGGGCCATTCTGGTCCCTTCGACAAGCTCCCTATAGTCGTGAACGAAATAGTGATCATTTGGATTGACTTTGAGTCGCCGACAGCAGACATCCAAAAGGTATCTAATTGTTTGCTCTGGCCTGACGCGGACAACAAGTCGCTGGCCATCTGGAGTTTCCACTGTGACGCTCACCTCACCTCTTTTGGACAACGTCTCGCCCTTTTTGTGTCGACGCCCTCCGATCGCCGCTAAGCTGCCGAATACTTCTGACGGTTCGGTCAAATTACCGGTGCGAGACGAGTGCCGCTGCGGTGTGGAAGAGGAGCCTACCACGGTCGAATTGGTCGCTTGAGTGGTGTCCTGGAAAGGAGGTGCCTCGGACGGCCTTTGGACCTGTGGAGGGGGTGACCCTTTTCGAATGGAAGCTTTTTGACGACTTTCTTCTCTCGAAACGGTGTCATCTTCTGAAGTGTTTCCATCATTTTCACTTTTTTTATTACTCATGTTCAAATTTTAACAAAACTCAAACGTGAACTTGGGCTCAGAAAAATGGAATGACTCGCTGCATAAATTACTCGAAAAGTGAAGCATTATCATAAAAATCATAATACGACCCTTCAGTTTTACGTACCTACGAGTACTGACAGTAGCCATCAATGGTCTCTCCCGCCATGAATGGTGAGGAAGTTTTGGCTCAAAATCTTATTCACAAGTCAGAATTCAAGGCTTTATCTCTTCCAAAAACCAATTTCACGGATTTGTCTCCCTCGAAAGCTAAAGTTCGCGATTCTTTCTTTCCCAAACTCTTTCAAACAAATTTTACGGGTTTGGCTGTGTGAAAAATTTACAATATTCCAGACTTAGTTTTTCCGGTTAATTAATATCCCTGATTTAGGGAGTTTGATTGGCCACCGAGGGCGAATGCCCCAGGCAGACACCGGCAGACGACTATATTTGTAATAATCCCCATAGATCCTTTTGAATAAGGCCAGTTTCAGGACTATGTTCTTCCGGTTGATTAAAGTTTACTGAATTTCGTGAGTTTGGCGAGCCACTGAGGGCAAATGCCCCAGGCAGACGGCGGCAGACGATCATATTCGTAATCAGCTCCATGAAACCTTTCGAATGAGACTAGTTTCAGGACTGTGTTCTTCTGGTTAAATTCATGTCCCAAATTAAGGACTTTAATTAGCTATAAAATCCTTAGGCCCCAGATACAGCATGACAGACTTCCGGACTCGTATATAGGGGGTCAAATGCCATCATTTTGCATACCTTTTGTGACTATATTCTTCCGGTTGAATGGGACTGTCGCCAGCTCTCGGTCTATTTGCATGAGTGCCAACTACGAATACGGGCCATAATTACGGATAAATGGCAAGTTTTCAATTGTTTTCATGGGCTCGGATCGAACCCTGGACTAGCCGTGCACGACTGACCGCACACATTTTGAGATAAATATTAGTGCGTTTGCAAATTTGAGTCCTAATTTGTGCAAATTATTTACAAGTGTCCCGGCTGAATATCCGTGAAATTGAAAATTTCAGGTCTTTGGATGTAAATTTAAGCGAAATTTCAAGTTCAGGGCCTTATTGTATGTTTTGGGTGTTTTGTGGTGGCGGATCCAACAAACCAGCTGGCCCTGACAGAGCCCAGAGCTGGAATCGTGAAAAATTGCATCGAGGGTGCGGCCCAGTCTCCGTGCCACTCCTGAACTGAGCTACTCGGTCCTGGTCTCATCAGCCCGGCAATTGAGCCGAAAGCTGTTTTTAGAGAGCCTAGAGTTTTTCAATTCTTGAGGAAATTGGAAAATCCGTGACCAGATTTCCGCGGCAATGCGAAAATGCATGTTTCGAATCTTAATTTCAGTGAAAATGTAATAGTTTCGGGGCTGAATTTCAACGAAACGCGACGTTCATTTTTGAGACGAATACCCGCAAGGTCTCAGTGGAATGCGAAATGCCCACCCTTCTGGTCGGAGATCCAACCCTGTTTCAATCACAGTGTCACTGTCAGGGTTGGGGGGTGTCACACCCCCCTCAAATTCAGTGATGATTTCTCAAGTGGTAAAACTCGCTCTGAATTGTACTTTCGGGTGGTAAAATCCCTTTTTAAGTGGATAACATGGGGTGGAAACATTATGTCTTACTATTTTCACGCAATTTTTAGCGAATGTGTACACACCAAGTGCTAAATTTCTACCTCCTTCGGTAAGTGGTAGATTTACTTCTACATTTCGCGGGAAATTATGTTCGGAGTTCGGAGAACCATCCAGGTGGTAGATGAATCGCTCGTTGGCGACAATCCAATAATTGTTTAATGCAATAGAATGTGTTCAATAATCAGAAATGGCTCACAGACTCGTTCAGGTGAAAGGATTCCCTGAGAATCAATTTCAGCCCGACTGCAGTAAGCGTAAGACTCAGGCCCTCCAGACTAACTGGAACCAACCAAATATCCGGATAGTAATAGGATTCGTCCGAAAAATACTTTATAGTCCGGGAGCCCGACGTATGAAAAATCCGGATCATTTGATCGTGTCGGGCACCGGTATAGGATGTTTCTTATGATCAAGAACAGGGGTGTGAGAAAAAGCTCTAAAATCTGTAATTCGCTTACAGATAGAGTGTAAAAATCTGTAATTCGCGTTGAAAATTACGAAACACGCAAATTCACAGCTAAAATGGTGAAACCCCGCTAAAATGACAAAAAATCGTTCATTCGCAGCTGAAACGGAGAAAAATTGATAATTCATCCATAAAATTGATAAGAAGCGCTGAAGTAAGCAAAACGCTAATTCGTGGATTAAATTGAGAAAACGCTAATTTGCGGCTAAAATAAAGAAAAATGGCTAATAGGGGGTTAATTGGAGAAAATTCGCTAATTCACCGAAAATTGAGAAATCAGCAGGATCACGATTTCAGATAATTCACTAATTCACGGCTAAAATGGTCAAAATTCGCAAAACATCGCTCATCCACGGCTAAATGAAGATGATGCGCTAATTTTTGGATAAAATTCAGAAAAAGTGTTAATTCGAAGGAAAATTGGGAAACAAAGATCTCATTGAAGGCTCGCTAGGAGGCTAAAATTAGGTAAAACGCTAATTCACAGCTGAAATAAAGAAATATGACTATTTATGGGGTGGTTAAATTGAGAACACTTGCTATTTCATAGAAATGATTTAATAAGTATATAAGAATCGGGTAAATAGCAAGTAGCGGTTTCCGGAGACAACTTCGTGGCTAAAATTAGAAAATATAGCGCCAAATCATGGGTAAAATTGCTCATTAACGGCTGAAATCAGGAAAAACACAAATTCATTGCAAGAAAAATCGCTAATTCGCATCTAAAACTGAGGCAAATCGCTAATTCTCCGATGAAATGTGGAAAAAACCGCTAATTCGCTGCTCCTCAGGGCCACTTTACGGAGGCGTTGGTGAAAAATTCGCCCAAATGTCTAAGGCCGGCGCTGCAATGAGCTGCCACAGGGCACATTTTTTGTGCAAATGGAAAACGCTATTACACTGTGGTTATAACTTATGTTGTTGAAGTTATTGAACAGTCCACAATTGCGTTTTATTCAGAGCGTCAAGGCCTTTTGCTAAGATCGAACTGTTGTGCTCGATAGGGGGGGGGGGCGAGGATGGGTGGCCAGGGTGGCTCTCCTGGAGTTCTTATAACCAGGTTCATGGCCCACGACCAAAAAAATTGGTCGGCCGTGATATAGGAGATGACACTTCTGTGATCGCTAGACATTTTATGTGAGACAGGGGCTCACAACAGGGCGTGACGGGGGGGGGGGGTATGAAAATTGCCAGAGGGGGGGGGTATGAAAACTAGTAAAAGTCCTTTTACGCTTTTTTTTAAAAAGTCCTTTTATGAGTTACGAAGCCATAATATCGCCATCCAATTTAATAGTAGGAATAGTATAATTCACACCGAGTGAGAAAAGCGTCTCTTAACGCGCGAGTTGTGTTTGGCGATCGAGGCAAAGCCGAGTTCGCTAATTACTAACAACGAGCGCGTAAAGACGCTCCTCACGAGTTGCGAACGCTATTTTTCGCTTGACCGACCAAGTGTGAGGCACTTCACCACGACTCACTCCAAACAGTGACGAAAAGTACTTTACATCCCTCCTAGCAGTGACGTAAAGTACTTTCGTTCACTCCGTGACGTAAAGTAAGCAAATAACACGCTGAGATTAAAGTGTTTCTTTCGTTAGCCACTTTCTCTGTAGGTCAAGCGAAAACAGCTTTAGAAAACGCGAAATTTCGAGGCTTACTAGTAGCCTCAGGGATTCATTCGAAATTTGATGGCGATGGAGGTTTTCTAGTAAGAAACATTTTTTACACTAGACAGCCATTTTAAAGCATCCCAAAGGGGTGATCGCCAACTGCTAGGTCTGGTGTGGGCCCTTGTCTGACGATCTCAACCTGTGTCATCTCCTGCCTAGACCACAAAAAAGCTTGAAATTTAATAATGAAATTTAATAATAATAATATTGATATTGCTTACCTATATTAATAATGGATTATTATTTAGTGAGCCAAATTCACCAAATTTGGATCTCGAAAGACCTAGACCCATGTTTTTATTATTTACCAACACCGCGAAGTTAATTCTGAATTTAAATTGGTATTATGATCGGTAAAAGAGAGAAAATCTGCGACATTGAGGTTTCAAAGAGCCAAATCTGAACAATTTTTTGAAGAATTCAACTGATGAATTCAAATGATGAAAACTGACTTTGAAGGAGTCAGAACCGCAAAATTAAGTTATATTGAAAGAGCCAAACATGCGAAATCGGGTTTCCTGCACTTACACTTCTAAGAGCCGAATCTTTGAAATTGTTTGTTTGAGTCGCCCGAACCCGTGAATTGAAGAGAAATCTACCAAATTGTGGTTTTAAAGGGCCAAATCGGCAAATCCAATAGAGAATGCATTGTTCAAGGGCAGCTGACGTCGATCTAATAGCGTTCCCCATTTGCACAAAATTCTGCAACGGGGCTGTTCGTTTCCACCCGTCTTCTCCACTAACATATGATTTAATTCAGTGAAGACGGGTGGAAATGAACTGCCCAAATGCAGAATTTGGTGCAAATGGGGAACGCTATAAGTAAAACTTTTGTTTACTCAGTTCGAGTCGTTATGACTTTTTGTTGCATTAGAACGCATTTTTTTATTGCTGTTATTAAATTTTTATCTATTTTTTTTTCTGGTTTGGCTGGTTTTATTTTCTTCTTTTCAGAGGCATAGCCAGAAGGGAGCAATTGCCCTCCCATATAGACTCGAAAACGTGGCTACAGTGGCACTGACCACTGGAAATGACTGGTCATTTCATGAAATGCGAAATTACGGCGTGTGATCACAACATATACACGATACAAATCATCAAAAAGTAAAAATTCCATGTGTTCACCACACTTTGTTTCGTCAACGATCACACAAAAAACATTTCTCAGATTTCTTGAATTTCTCGGATTTCGCTCTCTGAAAACCCCCATTTTGACATGACAAAACCCCCATGTCACGAGTTTTGTAGGTGGAAAACAAATTAAGCGGGGTTCACTAATTCAAAAGCAAATTTTGCGGATTTTTCTCGCCAGCTCATTTTCGCGGTTTCGTCTCACTCAAAATCATTTTAGCGGGTTCCACTAGCCAATACCCATTTTCGCTGGTCGGGTTTTCACGAAGCTGGTGCTATCCGTCTTCGCGGGAGGGGGGGGAGTGGTAAAACTGTAGCAGGCAGGTGGTAAAATTATCTCTCACACCCCCCCCCCCAAATATTTTGCTACTTGCGCCCCTGGTCACAGTGCGAATATTGTGTTACAGAGACTGACAATTAACGTTTGGAGGTGTCTTAAGGTGCACTTTCTATTTATTAAAAATCAACTCTATTAATAATTATTACGTTAGTTCTCTTCACGAATTTCTTTCTCTGAGCAAAAAAAAAAAAAAAAAAAAAAAAACCACGCAAAAAGAAACTCAATTACCAATTAAGATGGATAATTTTAACGTCCTCCCCCCGGCATGCTTCCTACACGTTTACAGCTTTCAACTTGCCAACGCAATAAATAAGGTATAAATGTAGCGAACGCTAATGAATGTCTGTGAAGACACTCAGGCGAGATGTGTTTATCGCATTTTGTCAAGGTTGAAAGCTTAAGCTGGGGAAAAACTTGTTTTTAATCGCGTAAGACCAAAAAGAAAAAAAAAAGAAAGAAACAACAAGGCGTTTAAAACGTCCATCGGGAAAACCAATGCCGATCGAAATCGAAACATTTTGCGATGCTTCAAGGATGAAATTTGATGGAATTTTGTCAGCGTGTAGGTAGGTTGTTTTAAGAGTCAAATCACACAGTGTGAAGATGAAGGGTGCCCCCGCTTAGGGCCTACGCTTGTTTAGCTTTATATGGCGCAGGTGGCGAGGCCACAATAAAAAATTTAAAAAAAGGGTTTGGGTTTGTTGACTTCGGGAGTATTGAAGGTGGGCGAAAAAAGAATTTGGAATAATAAATTACACGGGAGGATGAGCATATTATGATGAGAAGGTTTGGTAGCCGAGAGGGGGCTCAGCTTCCTTTTAATTGATAACGAGGAAATTGGTTCCAATTAAATGAAATGGCCCAACCGGAAAAAATATACGCGCTTCTCCTAGTCCTAGATGAAAGAGTCCTCTCACATTCTTCCTGGGCTTATAATTTTCAACTCCTCGAAGAGACAGAAGTGGGCGTACCAACCAAAACCGAAAACTCCTAGACCCGATAGCCTTTTAATCCGCGAGTCACTCCAACAGGTGTAATTCTTTAAAGAAACAGTTAAGGCTTCTCAACCACCCATGGGGTGACCTTCCTAAGGTTCTCAAGTTATGTAATGCGAGAATTATACTCTTTGTGTGACGGCGGCATTTCGATAGGGAAGCAGTGTATTTAGTGTGCGGAGGGGGGGGGGCTGTTCAACAGGCCAATTTTTTCATTACGCAAACTTCTCCCCCCCCCCCTTCTAACCAGATATTTCCAAAGACCTTTTTTTTCAACCGGTTTTGTTCCGCTCCTGGAATTATCCATATATTTTGTATACTCGCGACCAGTCGGTACTGACTTTAAATGACCAAATTATAAGAAGTAGGGAAAAAATGGTACACATTCAACTCATTTTTTCTGAAGGTCATTGGTGGAGGGGGGCGGGGTTGGAGATGGCGAGAGTATTTTTTCCGAAACATTCATCAACAGTGACAACCTGCAATTGAGTTGTAACGAAGAAAAAAAAAGTATTTTCACTCAGCGGTTCACTTTTGGGCTTTTACTACTTCAGCCGTTCGGAATTGGAAGTGAAAGTATTAACTTTTTAAGTGGACACACTATTGTTCCTTGGAGTGCGATGGGTGATGGTGTTGAGAGGGGAAGTGGTACATAAGAATAGAGAGACTTTAGGAGTGTGCCAGAACAAAAACAATCCGCACGACAATTTTCAACTCTGGTCACATTAGAAAGATCTCCCTCCCTCCCCCATCACCTCGACCGGTGACTACGTATTTATTATTCATGGGTTTACCGAAGAAAAACAATTGAAACGCCCACTTCGCACACACACACAAAAAAAAAACAATTCTTCCATTCTCTTGCAAAGTTGTATACGAATCCGTACGCTTTCTCAAAATTTCTTTTCGCCCGAAGGGCTTCTGCTTGAATTACAATGACAAGATTCTGATAACATTAGGCTCACGACTTTCATTATGTAATGAAATAAATCTGCCTAACTAGGTGAACCAGAGACTGGCAAGATTTTTCTTTTTCTCATTTTAGTCATCGACGTTTGTTCCTTTTTTTTTTTTTTTTTTTTTTTTTTCTTTCATCCATTTTTTTGTCAGTTAAGGTTCGTTTGCATTTCATTAGTCACCTTCGAGTCAATTTGTTAGTTCTTGTTCGTTTCATTACTTGCTCGGACTCACGCCCATACAGGATTGGGATGGAGAGAGGCTTGTGAATGGCTTAAATCACTTTTTATGCGTTATTAGTGTCGTAATTTTTGATTTCGAATTAAACCTGCCTTGTTTATTGTTTTTTTTTTTCGAAATGAGTTGTTCCACGTCCTCCACAGCTGGCGAGCTGCGTCAACATGATCCGTTGCAGGTAGAGTTTTTTGGTTTTATTACGAAACGCTTTGTCCCATTGTTGTTGTGTTTTTTTCACAAAATTACGTTGCCACGTTGGTGAACCATTAAAATGATAAATTACTGACATTTTGCTATACCTTGTGCGCGACTCGCTTCCACCAAAAGCCTGCGCCACTCCCCTCACTGTCGCAACCTAAAATTTTGCATTTTTTAGACATTTTTACAGGAGTCCCTGCTCCCAAAATTAGTTGAGAACATCGCTTTCATCAAATAGCGGGCGATTTACAAACTTTAAGGGGGGAAAAAATTAAAAGAGGGCTCCCGACCGAAGCTCCTGTCACGAAACCTACAATTTGTGATAAATTAAAGAAAGAAAAATAGGAGAAACTTTTCTACACGATTCTGTGGGAGGAGGCGAGGGGTTGGTTTCGTTGAAATTCTTGTCTATGTTAAAAGAAACAGTTTTCAATGAGGTCATCCGAGCGGTATTGCTTGGTTTTTGTTTGGACGACCGCGGTATAGACAAAAAGCCGTGCCCTTTATCCAGACAGACCACGAAACCGTTTTGATCGAGTCGAGGGGGCCATATTGAGGAAGTATATCGCGTGATGCACCTCGTACTCGGTGTAGACGGTTTTCGTTCTCCTCTCCCCTTCCATCACCGGTCAACCAACCAGGCCATCGCCTCTTTAAGCAGGTGAGGAACGATGGGAAGAGAGGAACTGCGTAGCATTTGGAGGAGAAGGAGAAGGTTAATTAAAGCTTCTCTTTTTTTTTTTTCACAATGCCCCAACAACCTTGACTTTCGATTTCAAGAAATCTTCGTGGCTAACGAACTTCTTCTCTATTATTGTAATTTGGAAAGGCCATTCGGTTAACATGGCCTTTATAATTTCTTCCCGTTCAGCAAGCGCCCTTCTTTAGCACTTTCCAGACCGTGAACACTCTCCGCACCCAACCAATTTCTTCCACGAAGACGAAGCTCTTTCGCGGTTACTTAAAAAAGCGTTCAAAGAACCCAGTTCCGGGGATGAAACTCCACAGGTTGGGGTCGTCGGGGATGGGGTAGTGATCTGCAACTCTTTCGAGAGAAAGAGAGAAAAAAAATGCCCAAAATCGTTAAAATCGTTCACTTCGTCCCCCATGGGCGGTTTGTACAAAAATTGTCTCAATTTGAAATTGGACGAAACGGTAAATCCCAGCGGATTACACAACGTATATAAGAAATCCAAAAATTGCAGCGGATTTTCAACCGGATGAGCCGTTGAAGAGGTTCCGGCGTTTTTGTCCGATTTAGCCCGTTTCTCAGCTAGAACAACAACTAGAACAATTTTCCCAAGCGGACGGCAGCCACGCGCGATCGACAACAACATCGATTCCAAGAAGAGCCTCGGCGTATTTCACTTAAACCACACCGGAGTCTTGGAAATGCGCGAAATTTGAATTTATAAATAGTCCAATTCATGGAATGATTTTATTGAAGGCCACAAACGTGTGAAATTTCTACTTTCAAGTTTGAAACCCTCGAAATTGGACTTTGTAATGGGTCAACCCTGCAGAATTGAATGTGAAAAACCCGCAAAACCGGGTTATGTGAGTGCCAATTCCACAAAACTTGGATACGTTAACAAGACCATAAAGAGGAAGATGACTCAGCAATCACCTGTTTCGTCTCCCCGGTTGACTTTTTGGGCGCTTAGTAAACCTTCCTAGAGAAATTCAAAGTGCCAAATCTGCGAAATTTTTGTTTAAGAGGGGGGAGGGGGAAATGACATTTCACCATTCCAGGGCCTGCTCTTCGTTACGACAGTTAATCGTCAGAGTTGGAAAGTTTTTTCACCGTGTAAAAATTAAGCAAAACACTCACGCGTATTCCGGGCCTGAAGAAGCAAATTTTCATGGGTTTGTCCCTCAAAAAACGAATCTGGAAGCTTGACTCAGTTGTGGACAAAGTTTTGTGGATTCAGCTCCTGAAAACCCTCAAGTTACACGCGGGTTTAACTTGACCCTCAAACACTCAAATTAGCCGTCTCTAGGGTGACCAGATGTAGAAATCGTTTCCGAGTACGCCTGATGACTCGAAAATGAGGACTCAACGGTAGGACGTCTAAAAACAAGTTGACCCTAATCGCCCAGTTACCAATCGTTGAGGTTAAAATTGCTGTTCACTCGACTAGGTCGAGGTAGTCGTGCTCACGAACTCATAAGTGCAAAGAAGAGCTTCCACGCACGAGGACCACGGTTGTCCGCCTTGGAGTTAAAAAAATTGACCGAAATCGCAATGCCAAACGCTCATTTACGGCCCCCTTTGGTGCATTTTGATCGAGATCTAACTACCAGAACCTTGAAGAGAATATTAGAGCCCAGGGACGAAACTAAATGAGGCCCTTTCACCTGGGTGAGTAGCAGACCCAGAGCCACCCTCGCTTCTTTCTCGAAAGGCCTACATAAAACCTCAGTAAAGCACCAATCGCAGCCAAACTCCAAAACCACCAAGAAGGCCCCAACACAGTACAACGACCCCATTAGGCCCAACCAAAGCCATGGTTCAACCTCAGCGAATATGTAATTACAGTAGGACCTCCAACGACAGCAATGTCTCAAGCGCAGCAAACGTTCAACCACTACAAAGCTCCAACCACTGCAAAGCTCCAACCACAGCAAAGACCCAACCACTGCAAAGGGCCAACCACAGCGAAGGTCCAGCCACAGCAAAGGTTCAACCACTGCAAAGATCCAACCACTGCAAAGGTCTAACTGCAGCTAACAATAAGCTTACACAGTACAAGCTCCAAACACAAAGAAGACCCAACCACTGCAAAGCTCTAACCACAGTAAAGACCCAACCACTGCAAAGGGCCAACCACAGCGAAGGTCCAGCCACAGCAAAGGTTCAACCACTGCAAAGATCCAACCACTGCAAAGGTCTAACTGCAGCTAACAATAAGCTTACACAGTACAAGCTCCAAACACAAAGAAGACCCAACCACTGCAAAGCTCCAACCACAGTAAAGACCCAACCACTGCAAAGGGCCAACCACAGCGAAGGTCCAGCCACAGCAAAGGTCCAACCACTGCAAAGATCCAACCACTGCAAAGGTCTAACTGCAGCTAACAATAAGCTCATACAGTACAAGCTCCAAACACAAAGAAGACCCAACCACCCCCCAGTAAAGCTTTCCCTTTTTGTCTTCCTTTTCTTGGCAAAAATCTGACGTTCCTGAAGTTTCTTATATTTGTATGGTTGGTCTCAACCTTAAGGTCATGAGGACAAGTTCACGCCCCCCCCCCCCGGGAAATCGCTTGAGCCCTCCTAGGGGGGCGCACCCCCCAGATTGAGAATCACTGCTCTAAAGTGTCAAAACCCGAGAGGTTTCGGGGCCGGAGAAGCCAAGCTCAAGAAAATTGTTATTGTTTCTGATGGAACCGAGACGGCTAATTTGAGTTTTTAAGGGTCAATCGCAAACCCGTCTAACTTGAGGGTTTTCAGAAGCTGAATCCACGAAATTTAGTCCATAACTGAGTCATGCCCCCGGAATTGTTTTTTTTTAATGAACGGACCCATGAAAATTTGCTTCTTCAGCCGCTGAATCCACGAAATTTCTTTTCTAGTAAAGTCAAAGACGGGGTTTTGTTCTTTGTGATTGTGAGCACCCGAGTTTTAAGAGAATTTGTTTGTTTTGGAGGAGTAAACCACGAGAAAAATTTGTTGTGAATGTGTCGAGATTGCGAATTGGATATTATATGACCCAAAACCATGCAATTTGATGGGGTGTTAGGCGCCACGCCCACGCCATACCTTCAAAATTTCGTTTCTATAATTTTTAGTAATTTTTTTAGAGACTCGATATACTCAAGTAAGGCGGCGTTCATACTGCGGCGATACGATATCACTCACATTTCCATTTGTTTCTATCTGTTCTAGACGCTGTTAATTAGCGTCGGGGATGTCGAAACGATATCGTATCGCTCTAGTGTGTTCGCCACCTAAGAGTATTGATTTTCTGAGAGAGCAGACCCTTCGGTATCGGTTGTTTTGATGAGCAAACTTTCCGAAATTTGAATTCTCAGACATCGAATCATCAGAATTTCCAGCTCCAACCGCAAAAAAGCTACAAAAACTACCGGTTCAAATATGAGTCCATGCCATGGAAATCTTCGGTTTCATTTAATTTTTTTATGTTTCTCAAGGAGCTCCACACCGGGCATCAACGCACCATGTATACCCTAGCTACGCCTCTGACCATGACACTCATAGCGTTTTCCGTTTAAATAAAAATTATGCTCTTCATTCCCACCCGTTTTCTCCATTAACATATGTTTTAATTCGGAAAGGACGAGTGGAAATGATCTGCTCTATGGCACAATTTTATGTAAATGGAAAACGCCATCAGACATTGGCGGCTGCGGTGACCGAGGCGGTGGTGGAAGAGGATCGAAGCGTGTGCAACCTGAGTTTGTCCCCAAAACCAAGACCTCATCCCTATCAAACATGGAAAAAAATGTTGTCTATGTTGTGGTGGTGGCGGGGGCGAATGGTGTTCACCTTTTTCTCCTCCTTTTGATAGGTTTTTTGTTTAATACTTCACGTCGAAGCGTCAAAACGAAAGGGTATCATTAATATTTCATTATCTTTGTGCATTCCAATTTTTTTTTTTTTTTTTTCAATGTTTACCTAACCATTCTCGTCTTTAAAGGAATTATACTCTTCCTTTTTTTCTACGAAATCCGCGAGAGAAAGTTTTAAAAGGATGCGAGCCTCCTCCCTGAAAAAAAAAAGTTGGGACTCAAGTAGGGCGCCCCCCTCCCTTCCATCCCAATCAACCATCATCATCGACATCGAGGGAGGTCATAATTTGCGATTTCCTCGAAAACAGAAAGACCTCAGAAATTGAATGTTCGTCGTGACTATAATAAACACTTGATGCTTGATGGGTGGCGGTTGGGGTTCCGTGTGTTGCACGTGGAGCAGGTATTGCTGCAAGAAGTGTTTTAATCGAAGGGGTTTGATGGAAGGATGCGTTGTATAAGAGGCGGCTCATAAATTGCACACACAAAAAAGACGCTGTAAAGTGCGCGCTTTACGGTTTTCTTCTCCCTTTTTTTGCGATGTTTCTCAATTTTTCGCAGATTCTGATGTTGCAAACTTTTTCACTAGGAGCCACGGTGAATTGATTACCTATATTTTTTATTTGAATCTGTGGATTGATGTTGACCTTTACTCGTCCCCTCCCCACCACTCATCCGTAACCAAAGAGAGAAGGCGTTCACAGCCCTTTCTTCTTTCATTTATTGGCCTATGTTGGACGTTGTAGAGGAGGTCAGATTTCAATCTTTCATGCGTCAAACGTGCATCGTTCAGATCAACCTGGAAAATAGTCTGAATCGAAAAAAAAAAGTGTAATTTCTCCTGGAATTACACGTCGGCGATCGCGCAAGCGACGGGAGTGAGAGAGAGCGCGTAAATTAGACGAGACCCGCGTTTTGGCACCGACCTTCTTTCTATTTTCATTTTAATTTAAAATACTTCGCCGGCGTCTTTTTCTCCCGTCATGGTGGGGTGGGAGAGTTGAGGGGGTTCGATGTTTAGTAGTCGACTATTTACATCGGTGGTGTGGAGGGCAGCACATCATCGCGACTAAAAAAACCTATTTTTTTAATACATTTTTTCGGTGTTTTGTGTCGTGTCCCCCCCCCCACACGCCACCGCCACATTTTCCGAAAGTGGTTGTGTCATGTCTTGGTTGGGGGGCGTTCTAGGTGGTCTGTGGGCACGTAGTAGCCTGGAAGAAGAAGTTGAGGAACAGAAAAATGACAATGAAGAGGAGGATCAGGGTAGTGACAAGGATGACTCGGAAGATTTCCAAGAGCTTACCCCGTCATCGATAGTAACACAAGAAGAGCAGCAGCTTGGTAATTGTTAACTCCCCTCCCCCTTTCTTCCATCCCACCAATTTCCACACTGGTTTGTTGGTGTTTGTTTTGAACTTGAAATTTCTTGACAGTTCCAATAACGAATAATGTTGCGGATTCAGGAGCGAGCATGGAAAATGAGGTTAACTGTGCTGCTAAGGATCTCGAACTAAAAGTCGAAACAGTCGAAGACGATGAAGGTAAATCAGAAGAATGGGATTCGTTGTCCAACAATGATTTTGAAACCCCTGAAACTGAACCCCCTCGCGTTAAATATGCCGTCGTATACGAATCTGACAATCTGGACGAGGTAGAAAAAAGAAACTTTTTCGTATAAAGTTCCTTTTAAAACACTTTCGTGTATCCAATTTCTTTAAAGGCGTCATCCCTGGACTCTCAGAGTTCTATCGGAACGTCGAACGATGAATTACGCGAAGTAATCGCCGATTCCGATTTAGACGCCGCTCACCTTTCCCTGCCCGCCGTTTATTCAACGGTGAATAAACAAAGGGGATCGCCATCCCTTCGTCAAGTTGTTACGGCCGCCACCGACGACGCCTCGTCGCCCGTACCGCCTCGAGTTCCCACGCCTGACTGGCCCGATGCTCCTCGCATCGTAGCCGTTCACCTGAAGAAAAAGACGGCGGAATTACAACCGCCCCCGCACGATAGAAATGTAAACACGTGGCCGTCCAAAGTTGACTGGCGACCTGTGAGGAAATTTTGGGGGAGTTTTAATCAATTAGCCAAGCCGGGAAAAATAAAAGTCATCAAACTACACTCTTCTCGACCGAAAAAATACGAATTTTTTCATCAGGTAAACTGTTTTTTTTTTATTAACACTTTTCTCTCCACTCCCTATCAAAAATTTTTGTAGTGTGCAAGACAAGTGTGCCGCTTTGACTTTCTAGTTTTTTTTTTCCGCCCTGTAACTTCAAAAAATTGAGAAATCATCGCCTCAATACCCTCATAGTCAATTTGTTTAATTCGTGCATATTTCTCTCTCCTATAATATACTAAAGCTATTTAGGCCCCAAGTAGTAAAACGTTTCGAGTGAAAATGTAAACGGGGCCCTGCGTGCATGCGTGTGTTGTATAAATAGTGTGTTGGGAAGGCTCCGGTCGTAAGAGCTTTTTTTTTTTTTTTAGAGCGTCTATGTTTCGCCTTTCTCTTTCACGCTCGCATCTATCTCTCTCTATCTTTCTGGCTTCTATTTGATCCCTCCCCACACTACTCAAAAAGTAAAACAATGGGAAGACAAGGAATACATACAGAGACCTTTATTGTGTTTAAAAAAAAACTATTTGATTTGAAAAGACCTTCCACCACTCCACCCCTTTCTTTTTTAAAAAGAGCCGCACGAGGATCATAAAGCAACAAGCCCTGAGCCAGTTTTTAAGATACGAATGACACACCTATTGAATTTCACGGCATGGATTATGACGAAAAAGTGTTTTAAGGGGGTTTTAAACTGTTAATTCCGACCGATAAGCTACCTTTTTTCATGGAAAGGGGTTCTGGTAGGGTGGAGTGGGGGGGGGATCTTGCGGTTTCTTTGTTTGTCGGTTAACGCTGTTTGAGGGGTATATGGAGAGGAGAAGCGATCTGACATGGTGATTTGTGGGCCAACGACCCTAGTTAAAGGGCGTTACAATTTGTCGGTGTTTGTTAACTCTTTTTTTTCTTTTGCTTGTGATAAATTCTGGATATTGATGTACCAACGGGTTGAAAGGTAAATTCCCCTCCCCCTACCACGCCATCAACTTAACTCAACTTTCATTCAGTCGTGATCGAGATACGCAGGGACAATTAGTGGGATTAAAACTCTTCGAAAGAGCCTCGGAAAATCAGTCGCCTAATGGCCATTAAAATAAGAGTTTGACCTTTTCAAATTGAGCAACTTCACTTTTTTTTTATGCCAGCAAAAAATGATGTGTTAGTTAGGCCTCTAATGGACCATCGCGTGAAGCATAATAATACTCACGATAATACATCACTACGCTATTTGGCTGCAGAGGAGACCATTTATTTAACAACATTTGCGGTTGTAATGCCACTTTTTTTTTTGTTGCTGATTAGAAGAGGTCATAAGAACACAAATGGCTGGTAGGTACCTCGTTTCAGTGATTTGACCCATTCAAAACTGACATTTGGCTCGCAGTGCCATTATAAAGGGAACTGTTCCGAGTGAACCATTCAAGTGCAGTTGTTATTGGCCAGCGGTGATGAAACTGACAAAAATTGAGTTTCAGGGGTTCTAGGTCAGAGTCAAACTGTAAATGTGACGTACATTTACGGTGACCCAAGGTTTTTACATGGAAAGAAAGACCCTGGGCTTGAGGGGGGCTTTTAGTGGTTCTATACATATAGTGTTCAAATTTTTAAAAAACCGGCTATAAATCCCTCAAGATATATTAACTAACCGAGCTCACCAAAAAATAATGCAAACTTGTCATTTCGCGGACATTTAGCCCCAAAACTTGCAAATTCACTGATATTTAGCTTGGAATGATGTAATTTCGCGGCTTTTCATCAAGCTTTGGGAGCTCTTGGGGGCCAGCTGGATCGGGGCCGCGGCCACTAAAAAAAAAAGATCTCAAAACTTGGCAATTTCGCCGAATTTGAAATTTCCGCAGGAATTAACATCCGAAAGTTGCTATGCCACGGATATCCTGCCAGGAAACTTCAAAATTCTTTGGTGCTTTTGGGGCTACCCTGAGTTTCACCGCCACAAACAAAGGTGCCAAAACTTGCATCCTTGCTTAAATTTTAAATTAAGACTCTAAACTTGCAATTCGCTGGTATTTATGCCCAAAACCGTCAGTTTCACTAACATTCAGCAAGGAAATTAGTAACTTCACTCAAATTTTGACCCGAGATTGCAAACTCACAAATTTATCTAGTCTAAATCTACTGGAGCCCGGGGCGGATATCTCCATGAGGCCCCTTAATCTGTAAATAAACAATGAACATAATTTTATGTCACATTAAATTATGTTTTTTTTTTCTAAATTCCAGCCAGGAACTTGCCTATAGGAACCGCCAACAGCGTTTTCTCAATTAACGCTTTTTTCTAATGTTTGCTACGAATGAGCACTTTTGTCGCAAATTAACGCTTTTTCTTCCTTTTTAGCTTAGAATGAGCGCATTATATCTCTATTTTAGTAGGGAATTATCAAGTTTTCAGAATTTTAGCTGGGAATAGGTCGACGTTTTTCCTCTAACGGGTATGTGAATTTGCGGTTTTCCCTAGATTTTAGTCGCGCATTAGCTCTTTTTATCGATTTGAGTTATTTCTATATGTATATCTATCTTCAAAACCTTGCGAATTCCCACTTTTTCTCTAATTTTGCCGCAAGGCAGCATTTTCAATATTGAACTGCGAATTACGTCTGTTTTAGCGGATATTTACTGATTTCACTCATTTTTTGATACGAATTAGAGGATCTTCTCAAATTGATCCGCTAACTGTGAATTAATATGTTTTCTCAATTCACCTGCAAATTAGCGTTTTTCTCCATTTTAGCTGCCAGTGAGCGCATTATCTCAATTTTGGCCGGAAATTAGGGGTTATTCTCAGGTTTAGCTTTCTTAATTAGACCCGCGAATTAGCGTGTTTCCTCAATTTTAGTCGCGAAATAGCGCTATTTCTCAATTTTAGTCCCAATGTTGCCTCGAAAAATAGCCAGACCAATAACTCCCTTGCTTTGAGCGCTCTTACGCGCGTTCACAAGCTCTATATTTCCGTAGTGTGGTGTCTATGCAACATATCAAAATGCTTCATTTTTCGAGAGAATAAATTTTATTGGCTGCGTAGACTCCACACAACGCAAACACAGAGCTTACGCCTTACGTGAACGGGCCTTTAGCAAGGTGACTAAACTTTCTATAGGTGCCGCAGATCTTCGGCCATTACTGTCCTTCATCTACGTCACGAGCAGTCCCATCCGCGTTTGCGCTGGTCCCAGTGCATTAATAATTGTTAACAAAAGGTCGAAAAAAGATATGTCTCTCCACTTCATTGATCAACATTGATGTTGTCTATCATGATGTTGTCTATGGATAGACAACATTGATGTTGTCTATCCACGAAGTGGAGAGACATATCTTTTTTCGACCTTTTGTTATTACGTAACTCCAAAATATCGTCCTAAAAAATCAAAGCTTAATAATTGTTATTGGGTTGTGATTTTTGAGAAATCATAAACTTCAATTTCAGAATTAACTTGCTCTGATGCTCTAGGGTGAGCACTCGGGAGCAAAGGACTGCTGGTGACGTCAGTCTCCACCCCTCCCGTCCGATTGGCGGGGGGAAATCTGCGGCACCTATAGTAAAGTTTAGTCACCTTGGGCCTTTAGGAACGTTTAGACTGGTCTCCATGACACTAGCGTCTAAAGAAAACTCCCCGTGGGATTCTCGTAGTACACCAAAAAGCCGTTAGTTGTGCTTGGGGATGGGAGTTTCAACGCGCCCTTTCATTTTTAGAAATTTATTATGCTAGCTTTTATGACTTGTAAAAAAAGGGGGGGGAGGCATAAATTTTCTATCCAGTTTGAACTCCGAAATTATTTAAACGAAGATGAATCAGTATTCTGGTTTTAATTGACACTAATGAGTAATTTTCATTCCTTAAACCTTATTAAAAACAGTGCAATCGGCCCTGCGTTCCAATTCCCCAAAAATGTTCCGATTTCGGGTTGGACTTCATAAAGATAAAAAATTTAAAAAATATACGAGAACTCTAATCCTCGGTTTTTAAAAAAAGAAGCGGAACACTACACCTCCGTACGAGCTACGGCTTTCTGGTGAACTACGAGAATCCCACGGGGAGTTCTCTTTAGACGCTATAGTCGGATCGGCGAAAGAATGTGCATGAGTGGTGGGAGGCCATAAGCCCGCTTTTTCCCTCTCTTAACGTGGTTCTCTACTTCCCCACTTATTATCAAACCACTACAACCAATAATAACAGAGAGTTTTACCGATAAAATAGGAGAGGCTCCTCTCAGGTGAAGGTGTGGTAGCGGTAAGTCATGTGGGTTTAGGGAAATGAGAGAGGGTAATTTCATGCACATTCTTTCACCGATCCGACTATAGTCTCCATGACCACTATTAAAAAACAAAAAACGGAACTTGCCATTTTTGGAAAGTATGGACCAGAAACTTGCTATTTCACTGATTTTTACACTCGAAAATTGCATTTTTGCGCATTTTTATCTCCGATTGCAGCAATTTCATAGCGACTCAGTTCGATTATTGGAATTGGTGGATTTTTGGGCACAAGATTTATGTATTGAAGGAAATATCTGGTAAGCTATTCAATGACACGTACAATTAATTAATGTTTTACAAGTTTTGCCCTGCCTTTGGTTTCAACGTGGGTAACGTTTTCCTCGAGGTTTATAGTGACTAATTCGATGAAATGCAAAAAGGATCTCAGAGCGCTTGCGCGCTGCCTTCTTGGCGAGGTGCGGTGGTAGATGAGGAGGAGGAGGTCCTTCTCATTTGTGGTGTGGAGTGAAGAAAAGTGAGTAAATACGCAAAACGTTTTGGACGATTATTCTCGACCAAAAGCCCATCGAAGTCCAAGTACTGTGCGCTTGGAAAAAGCTTGCGAACAAGTTTAGTACGCGTGTCTGAAATTTAGATGAAAGCGCTAATGCCCAGTTTCAGTAAGGGTCCCTACGCAGCTAAAATTAAGAAAAATCCATAATTTGACGCTAATATTAAAGAAAAAAACAAATTCGTGGTATGTGCTTCGCGGGCTTAATTGAGAAAAAGTGCTAATTGCTATTCGGGAGGCTAGTTCACTGGTAAAATTGAGAAAAGTACTAATTCGCAGCTTCTGGAGGCAACTTCTTCTCAATTACTTTTTTCTTTGTTTGCGCTATTTTGCTTTTCTGAGGGCTAGTACGCGAATAAAAAGTTCAGAAAATGCGCTAATAAAGTTCCGAAAATACGTTCATTCGTGGCTTAAATTTAGAAAAATGCACTAATTCGCGATGCAAAACTTCTGGCCAAAATCGCGAATTCACAGTTTGTGGAGGCAATTTTACGGCTAGAATTTAGGAAACATGCTAATAAGGGGCTCTAGCTAAACCCCAGAATCTGTAGGCCCTTATAGGCGGCTAAAATTGTGAAGCCATGCTATTGTGCGGTTCTGGGGGCCAGTACGCGGTTAAAAAGTTCAGAAAAAGAGCTAATAAAATTACGAAAATACTTTCATTCGTGAATAAAATTGAGAAAATGCACTAATTCGCGATGCAAACTTCTGACCAAAATCGCACATTCACAGTTTATGGAGGCACTTTAACGAATAAAGAGAAAAAATGCTAATAAAGGTGCTCTATGAACAAGTCCACTGCTAAAATTGAGTATAATCGCTAATTTATGGCTAAAAGTAAACTAAATCGCTAGTTAGCAACTGCAATTTAAAAAAAAAAAAAAGCGCTCCGGCAGGTGGTGGTCGGAAAGAGTGCATTTCATTTTGTATACGGATATCCCTAAGCCGTCCCAGAAGTAGTAATGTTGAGACCATGATTTGTTTCGTTAATGTTTGACCCTCCCTCGTACTGTTTGCTGCCGGGTTTGTTTAAGCTGAACTTAATGGGAATCAAAGGCTATTTCAAAATGGAATCATCATACCGAATATAATGCTTCTGGAATCAACTGGTGATTTGTAAGTGATTTTTTTACCATTTCAACCCCTATTTCCCCCCCTCCACCATGACCGATTTGGCCCAAATGCATTACCGACCGGGGCCTTATGCCTACTGATTTTTGTGCCAAAGCGCGTTCCGCTAAATTAATTTCTACGAGAGTTATCGTGCTAACAAGGCCTCACACTTACTTCCACCCCGGGGACACCACCCCCTCCCCCTCGACTTTTTCAAAAATTTAAAATGGGAATCAAAGGCTAGTCTAACATGGAGTATACGTACCGAATATGATGCTTCTAGAATCAACTGGTGGTTTTTAGTGATTTTTTTACCATTTAACCCCTATTCCCCCCCCCTCCACCTTGACCGATTTGGCCCAAATGCGATACCGACCGGGGTCTTATGACTACTGATTTTTGTGCCAAAGCGCGTTCCGCTAAATTTACTTCTACAAGAGTTATTGTGCTAACAAGGAAACGGCCATATATATATATATATATATATGAATTCCGGAGACCACTGAATTCGTGTTCTAGAGGTTTTGAAACGTGAAAAAAACATGACATGACCCATGTTTGCCACCATCACGACGAGACCAATAGTGCATTTTCAGAATGAAATGCACTAAAAGCGCGAATTGTGGCATAATTGAGACGAGTTCTTGAGACGAGTCGTTTAAAGAGAATTTTCTCGCACAATCGACTGGCCTGAAGTCCAAGGAAGAGACACGGCGCGGCGCTCGCAGACCTCACTTGGACGTTCTGGAACCGAAAGACACTTGACGGCAAAGTGAAACGCTCATTGTTGGCCACTTTGGCCGGGATCTGCAGAATTCATCAATTGAGCATTGCCCGGTGAATTCATAAACCGCGTCCAGCTCAAATGGGAACACTTCGAAAAATTGGTCAAAATTCGTCGCCGTACTTAGTACAGTTTTTTGCGAATCGATTTCTCTCTCACACTCTTTGTCCGTCTCTCTTTTCAGACTTCGCACGCCGGAAATCAAAAAGGGAGAGCGTAATTTGTTTGTTTTGGATTATCTAATTGAATTTTCTATAATTAGAATTGAAGTTCAGTGAAAACGAAGTTCTCTTCCTAATTCTTTTTTGTCGTTTTTCACGCGATGGAGAACAACTAAAGAAGAAAGTTCGAGTTTCCTGTGACATTAGTTCGTGGGACATTGAGGTTTTTGGAGAACTAAAAAGTCCTCTAGAGTCTAGATTCTAGAAGGTCAGAGCGGGCCACTACTTTTGATTGTACGCGGTCTTAGGCCCGTTCACAAGCTCTATGTTTACGTTCTGTGGAGAGTATGCAACCAAACAAATTTATTCCCTCGAAAAATGAAGCATTTTTATAGGTTGCATAGACACCACACAACATAAACATAGAGCTTGTGAACATAAGGCAACACGAAAACAGGGAAGAATGACGATGCTGATGATATTGTAGGTTTAATTATGAATACCGGGTGAACTTGATGAGGCCGCTCCTTCCGTTTAATAGCGCAACACACTTAGAAAAATGATTGGTATTTGCAAATGGAACGATTTAACTCGCCCACTAACCCCCCTCCCCACACACACCGAAACACACGTGACATCCGTTCCCCTAACCCCCCCGCATTCTATCGTTCTGTTATAATGCGTACATGTGAGCTTCCACACAGACACAATCTCTTCCTGTGTGGCACTAAATAGAAAAACTAATACAATAATCAGTCAGTTAGCGTCCCCCGGCGAGAAAACAAAGACGCTGTTTGAGCGTACCGCCCCCCCCCCCCATACGCCCAGTTCACCTTGCCCTTTTTTATTGCGTTTTTTTATTTATATGAATTCCCCCAAATTATATCGCGATGCCGCCTCCTCGGATTTGGTGCAATATTTCGAAAGGACTAGAAGTCACAGACGGCGACATCGAGCTTTTCAATTGGTTCTCGAGGTATACGTTCTTCATTTTCTTTGTTATTTTTTTTTTTTTATTATTTAAAAACAGCTAACTCAGTGAAGCGCGTCCTATTTGTCACTCTTTCCTTATTGTATACTTCGAGATAACTCGGCTTTTCTGCAGGAAATAGGCGACCGTTTATCCTTGAAGCGCTTTTAGTAGATCTGTTCTGCAGTTAAAATTGAAAATAAAAATAAATAATAGAAAAATCTCCTCGGGCAGTCCCGAAAAGTCGTTCTTCTCGAGCATCTCTGTGGACCGTGTACTTTCACAAAAGTAACTGTTCCCACTTTTGTACTATAGGAAGTTCGATTTTTCGAATCAATAGAGCCATTATTATTTTGTAATTCTTAAAGTGGTACTCCTTTCCTTATATGACGCATGACGTGGTTAGAAAGTCTATGAGGCGTTGGAGAATAGAAACTGCTTAAGGGCAAGATTAAAGTCGAGGTGACCTACCGTTGGAAGATGAAAATGTAGAACGTCTGACTGTGCCCCTCACCCCAACCTCAGTCTTGCCTTTATTTGAGCGGAAGGGGTGAAGATAGAATTTTTGCTTCACGGTATTCTGTGGTTTTTTATTTTACCGGTACCTAACGTTATAAAAACAAAACGTGAACGTGTCATAGGTTTGAGGTTTGAATAAATTTCCGCTTGAACAAGTTTCTTCAAGAAATTATACTCATTGCGACAATATTATAAGTGTGACCCAACGATCAAACCAACGGCTTAATATGATGCCCCCGCCCTCCTCCCGACATGTCTTACGACCGTAATTTAATATTTTATTTCCTAATATGATACACTAGTGAAAGTATCATGACAAGGTTCACGTTACAGTTGTGACACAGGCCAGCCCACAATTTTGATTTTAAGCACGATGAGGAGCTGCACAATTGTTCTGATGTTGTTGTTGAAACTGATTGTTCAGTCGAAATTCTGAAAATTTATCAACTGAAGTTAATCATTTACTTGGAAAATAAAAATTTAAAACGTGGTAATTTAGCCATAACCACGCTATGGCATAACCATAAGTATACAGACGAATCGGTGGGCGGAGAAATTGGTGTCCCACTGATTTGTCCCTATGTGCAGGCGCCAAATTCAAACAATCGCGTCTTTGACGAATTCAGCCACAGGGAATGGTGTTTTGAATTATGAAAACCCGATAGCCAGCACAACCGCAAAAATGGATTATTAGATTATTATAACAGCCAAACGGGGGGGGGGGGTGAAGAACTGAATTTTACACTTGAAGAGCCAAATCCTTGAAATTATTTTGCTAAGTGACCCAGACCCGCGAAAATGATATTCAAAGAAGAAAAATCTCCCACATTATGGTCCGTTTCAATAAAATACCAAATCCATATTGGAGGCGTTAGCACCACGAAATTGAATTTTAGATTGAGGGAAACTTCACGAAATTGGTTTTTGAAGGAGGTAAAACACGAAATTGCCTTTTGAAGGAGCCAAAACACTAAAGTGGCTTTTAATGGAGCCAAAACACGAAATTGGCCCTTTCATAGAGCCAAACACACGGAATTTGTTTATTGAATGAGCCATACCATGGTTATTTTAAAGAGCAGAGTCCAAGAAATTTGGTTCTTGAAGGGTCTTAAACGTTACCAAAATTGGAAATTTGAGCCCTCAGAAATAGACAATGGAATCGCTTTAAAAAATAATCGCACTGAAATCTGCGAAGTTTGTTTTTAATAAGCCAACTCCACGAAATTTTGATTTTTCAGGAAGTAATTCCCGAGAAATTGAGGTTAAACGAGCCAACTTCGCGAAATTTCATTTTTAAGGAGGTTTTTCACGTGGCCCCACCGGATTCGGACGATTTTCTCGTCTCTCGGAGTGGGCCAGCGATGCTCCGCAGTGACAAGAGTCGAGAACAAAACGATTCAATTACAAACCACCGAAACCGCAAAAAGGCCTAACCACGGAACACTTGAACCACAAAACCCCCTAACTACAAAAATCTCTAACCACAAAATCCTCAAACCAAAAAACAGCCGGCCATGGCCAAAACGCCCCGTAAATTGCAGTTTTACGCAATTTCAAAGGGCAGAAATGAGTTTTTCGCTATGCCGTCTTGACCATACGGGGCAAGCGAGATCCTCGTGCGTCGACACTCCAACCTCATTTTCTAACCACAAAAAGACCAAACTCGACCCCCCTCCTGAGGAATATTGATTGGGTGAAAACTGACATCCAAATTGGCCTGAAAATTGAAAGAATAGAATAAATTTGATCGACAGGTAACTCAAGAGAAACGACAAAAAAAAAAAAACTGAAAAGTCAGGGAATTCGTCTGGATGCGTACCGTCAGATAATCCTGCTGCTGAATGACTGTTATGTACCAAGGGTGGGACCTTAATTTCTTGTTTTCTTAGCCCTTGCACAGCTAGTATAGCGATGTTTGTAGTTATTACAATTTTAAAACCGAATTTTTGTTCATCCTTGCGTTTTTGTTTTTTGTTTTCCACAGGGCCAGAGTGGTTTTGAAGATCTTCGACGATACATAAAACAGGGTGGAGACTTTTGTAAAGAACTTGCCGTCATTCTTCAAGAAAGGTCCGACGCCGAAGCTCAATACGCAAAAACACTGGCCAAACTCTCCTCGAAACTCATCAAGTCAACAAAAGAGGGCACCGGAACTGTCAACACCTGTTGGCACCGAATCGGCGTCGAAATGGACACGCAATCGGAACTTCACAGGTGAAAAGCAAGACAATGAGCGGGTGGGGGTGATCTTGAGGGGACAGAGGTATTTATTTCATTTTTTAAATCGAATAAATCAGGAATTTTGCTGCCTCCCTTTCTGAAGAAGTGGTCAAACCTTTGAAACAGCTAGTTGACTCACAACACAGGATACGGAAATCGGTTGAAACCGCCGTCGACAAAAGCGGTATTTTCAATTTCAGTTACGGGGTTTTATTAATTTGTTTTTCATTCAATTTCTTTTAATTTCAGGAAAAAATTTAGCCGAATGGCGTACGGCTGAGAGCAAAGCCAAAAAGAACAGTTTCGCGTGCGCTCGCGAAAATGAGAAACTTCGCGACGGCGCGGGCGAGCGAGGCGAGTCCAAAAATCACCGTCTGTCCACAATGAACGGCTCCAATCATCATCTTCACACGGCGAGTCTTCCGAACAATAAGACCGTCTCGGAGAAGGAGTCAGCGAAATTAGAGTCGAAACGAAGGAAAGCCGAAGAGTGCGTGAAAAAAGCCGACGTTGAGTATTATTCTGTATGCTTGAGGGCGGAAAGGTCTCGTCTTGAATGGGAATCGGCCGTCGTTCAAGGCTCTCATTGTTTTCAGGTACGCCCCCCCCCACTTCGTCTATTGTTCTTTTCAATTCTCAACGTGCAGGCTAATTGTTTAACGTTTAAAGGTATTAGAAGATGAAAGACTTCGCGGATTAAAAGACTTAGCGACCTGCTACCTATCAAGTTTCTCTTGCATCGTACCGAGGATGGTTCAAGTAAATTAAAAGACAAATTTCAATAAAAATGTTGGTTATTTCAATTTTTTCGTATTTATTTTTCAGATGAACGAAAGAATGAAAGAACCACTCGAAGCTGTTGATTTAAGTAAAGACTTAGAAGTAGTCGCTTCGCTCAAAACGGCCACAGAACCCTCACAAGAGCAACTTCTCCCTGACTTCTACCCCGAACAAATATCATTAGCAATGAATAGGGACAGAAGAAAACAGGTACAGTTTTTTTGAAACCGTTTACCTATTTTATTGATGTAATTACGTTTTGGATTGTTTCCAGGCCCTCATCAAGTTACTACAGTTAATTAGGGCGGATTTAGAGAGGGAGAGGCGGGGGAAGGCGGGCGTAGAGAATTTAGCGAAAGCGTTGAAACAGACGCCTACGTTTGCTAATGAGGACTCACAGCAAAACGTCACTTGTAAATTACACCACGTAAGTCACCCCTTTCTCCAACCATTTTTTGATTCGCTGTTAACACATTTTTTTTATTTCTCTCAGATTCGCTCCATGTTGACTTATTTGGAGGCGACGCGTTACAAAATTCAAGCGGCCCTCGCCGAACTCGAAGGTGCCGGCAAAATAAATCATCCCCTCGCCAATTATCTGTACGTTTCACGGGATCGACAGAGCTACCAACAGACGATACTCAAAATCCCTCCGTGGGTTCATCAAAATGATTCATCACCCGTTGAATCACCGTCGCTCGTTGGCTCGGACGTGCTCGACTGGGACGGCATTGACAGGGGTACGGCCGATGGAACGTCCGTTCAACCCGACAGCGATTTCGGTATTTTTATTTCTATCACTCTCTAGCAATTTATTAAATCTATCCTCCCCTCTATCTTCAACATATAACTCTCTTTGAAACAGACGAATTTTCGAGTCAAGGGAGCGAAAAAGAGTTCGAAAGTTCTGTGATTAAAGTGAATGCCGAGCCGTCGGTTCAACGGTGCAAAGCACTCTACAACTACACGGCGAATCTTTACGACGAACTTACTTTAAATCCAGGTAAATTCGCCGTCAAAGCTCGCCCTCTTCCCCCCGTCCATTACTTTTAATGTCTTCCCTAATTATCGCTCAATTACCAGGAGATATCATCAACATTCACGACAAACAGCCGGATGGTTGGTGGTTAGGCGAGTTGAACGGAGTCGTTGGAATTTTTCCAGCCACTTACGTCGAAGAAATAACCAATTAACAGACAAATTAAGGCAATTTCTTCATTAATTATAACCTCAATTTTTGTGTATATCAATTCAATTTTTGTTAATAAATAATAATGGAAAAAACTAATCACGTCCTTCCGCTTTACGTGCAACCATTATCAAGATTTAAGAAAATGTGTCTCGGAAAATTACACTTTGATACTTTCTTGAATTATCGCCCCCCCCCCCCTTCAAACATTCGGTTAGAAGAAATTCTTAGGAAGTTTGTAAAATCACGCAGTTCAGAAGAGAAACACGCGGAAAATAATTTAGAAGAGTACGAAGACCGAGAGAGTTCGCGTGTACTTTCTTCCTATATTCTATATTAGCTTTGAAACATCTCAATTTACTGACGATCACACAAATATTACGCGGCACACCAGATAAAAGACAATTTTGTCTTTTTTTTAACGTTAACGGCAAAACGTAGCCTAAATTAAAGTATTTGAAGGCCTCGATGGGTGTTTTTCGCTTCTTTTCCTTCAAACACCAACCCCACCCCGTCTTCTACAATCCACCAATTTTTTTTTATTTTAACCGCGAATTGGCGATTTCCCGATTTTAGCTGCGAAATAGCGTTTTCCTCAATTTAAGCCGTGAAACGACATTGCAACAAATGGCCATTTTTCCTGTGGAAAATCTGTATTTCGGGAGAAATTTAAAGATTTTTTTTTTTTTTTTCAAGGGCAAAATGTTCAGCTTTAATGCTAATCAGCCAGTTCGAATGAGCCAATTAGTTCCCCATTGTCAGAGCCGTCTTTACTAAAGTTGGGGCTCCTGGCCCAGGATAACAGTGGGCCCCCTTTTTTTTTGTACAATTGCGATAGTGGTTTTGAGCACTAAAAATCGCGGTTGTTCAATTGCTGAAAACCTAATTTTGCGGCTGTTTGTTGCTAGAGCGAATTCATTTAGAAGCGACTTTGTTGCAGAAAATTCGCTTCTACGATGGAAGATTCCAGTTTGGGGGACTAGAATACCGCAGTTACCATCTCAGGACCTTCCAGGAAGACGAATATTCCAAGTTAATTAAAATAATATCACTTTCTGGGATAAAAATTCGCCAGTTATTAGACCGAAATTCCGAAATAGAATGCAAAACAGTTTCACAGCAGATATGTTAGGTTTTGACGGTTCACGACCCTTCAACTGTGCTAATTCATTTTCTGGGGTCGAATTGACGATTTCTCGCATCGATTTACCTCGTGTTGTAATTAATGAGCTACCAAGTTCTCTTTCTGGGGACTCTTCCCCAAATATAAGCCTGAAATAGGCATTGGGTTGCATCAGCCCTGTTCTCACGTGAAGATGCCCAACCCTCGATCAAAGGCTTGCTACGCCCCTGTCGTGAACTAGTGATTTTTATTCTTTTAAGCAAGAATTCTCAATTTTGGACGCGAATTGGCTTTTTTTTCCCATTTTTACCCGCGATTAGCGTTTTCTTAACTTTAGCTCAAATAGCACCACATTTCACAAATTTTAGCTGACAATACCTACAAGTTTTTTCTCGATTTATGAATTAGCAATTGTTGACTTTTATCTCAGCAAGGAAGTGGCCGTTGAAACAGTGATTTCAATTTTGTTGTAATTAGGATGCCTCGCAAATTATCGCTTTTCTCAAATTTAGCCGCGATTTGGAGCTTTTCCGAAATTATTTCCAACCGTGCCATGAGTCTCTTTTTCTCCATTTTAGTAGCGAATCAGCGATTTTCCCGTTCCAGCTGCGAATTAGCGTTTTTATCTATATTACCAGCGAATTGGCAAGGTTGTATTCACATGTAGCAATGAATTAGCACTCTTCTCATTTTTTTAGCCCCGAATAAGCGCCTCAACTCAATGTCAGCTTTATAAGAGCCCTAAGAGAGAGAATTAGAAACTTGTTCTCAATATTGGCCATGAAATGTGCGATTTTTTCACATTTAGGCACGCGAGTTAGCGCTTTTTCCCCACTTTAGCAGCGAGTTAGCGATTTTTTAAATTTTTTGAGTGCGGGGTTGATTTTTGCGTGCGTCCGTAAATTAGGACGCCCCGCAAATTATCGTTTATTTTTGTTTTTTTTTTTCAAATTTAGCAGCGCATAAGAGCTTTTTCGAAATAATTTCACATTTAGTCATGAGTTAGCAATTTTTCTCAATTATAGCAGCGAACCAGCGATTTTCTGAATTTAAGCAGTGAATTAGCGCTTTTTCTCTGTACTTCCAGCGAATTGGCGATGTAATCACATATTTGGGAATGAATTAACACATTTATAGAATAAAATATTTCATAACAAGTGTGAAAATTGTCACTTGGCACTAAGCCGTGAGAAAAAGTACACATTGCAGTCTTTCGTAACAAAAATTTCCTTTCATTCACTCTGTGACGTAAAGCTAGGAAAATCCACGCTAAGATTATAGTGTTTCTTTTGTCAAAAGATTGCCGTTGTGGAAATAACCACTTTCTTCAAAACCCAAGCGAAAAGTACTAATTCGCTCCTCCCGGAGGGAACTTTACGGATAAAATAAAGAAAACACGCTGATCCTTAGTTTTTGTAGGTCCTTAAGCAGCTAAAATTGAGAACCCGCGCTAATGTGCTGCTTTTAGGGCAAGTAAGCCGAAGCGACTCCAAAATTGGAAAGTGCTTGTATTGGTGTATGTCGTGCCCAAAATTGGGAAAAACACTAATTCGAGGTTTCTCTATGCAATTTCGGGACCAAAATTGAGAATAGCGCTAATTTGGGGCTGAAATTGAGATAAATGGCTAATTCACGGCTGAAATGTTAAAAAAAATACTTTGCTAATTCGCGGTAAAACGTTACTTCGCGGATAAAGTGTAGAAAAAGCAATTTTTCGTGGTTAAAATTACGAAACACGCTAATTCACGGCTAAAATGGTGAAAGTCAATAATTCACCAATGGTTTAGCGAAAAATCACTAATTCGAGCCTAAAATTACGAAAACGCAAACAGCATCTGTGAACAAGTTCGTGGCTCGAAAAAATCGCTAATTCGTGAGAAATTAGCAGCTAAAATTAGATAAACCGCTAATTCACGGTTAAAATCAAGAAAACGGGCTAATTGGGGGTCAAGTTGGGAGCAGTTGCTAATTTACAGAAATAAACTGAGAAAATATCAAGTAAGGGTTTCCTAAATTGGGAAAAAAGGCTAATTCACCAATAAACTTGAGGAAAATCGCTAATTCGAATCTAAATTAAGAGAAATCTGAAAATTCGTAGCTATAAAGTGGAAAAAATCTATAGTTCACCGGTAACATTTGAGCGCCTGAAAAAAAAAAACGCTGAATGTGGAAAAAACTCTAATTGGCGGTTAAAAGGAGAAAACGCCAATTCACGGCTTCTGAAGGTAATTTAAGGGCTGAAAGTGAACAAAATCGCCAATCCACGGCTAAATGAAGAAAAAGCGCTAATTCGAGGATAAAATTAATAAAAAGGATTAATTCACAGCAGAAATTAGGGAAAACAACTCTCATTCACGGTTCAAATGAGTAAAATCGCAAATTAGCGGCTTAAATTAGGCAAAACGCTAATTTACGGC
This sequence comes from Corythucha ciliata, assembly GCA_038030265.1. Taxonomy (NCBI): domain Eukaryota; kingdom Metazoa; phylum Arthropoda; class Insecta; order Hemiptera; family Tingidae; genus Corythucha; species Corythucha ciliata. The sequence goes on along the minus strand of CM075942.1, from coordinate 20,519,843 downwards.
TAAAATAAAATAAAAATAGCCAATTAGTGGTTAAATTGGGAGCATTTTCTAATTCACAGAAATATATTGAGAAAATGGCAAGTAACAGTTTTCGGGGGCAACTTCGTGTCTAAAAAAATGAGGAAAAAGCGTTATTTAACGGGTGAAATTGGGAAAAATCGCTCATTAGTGGCTAAAATAATGAAAAATAAACAATTCACCGGCAAAAATTAGAAATGTCGATGAGAAAACTCGATAATTAGCGGCTGAAATGGAAACAAATCGGTGATTCACCGATGAAATTGGGAAGACGCGCCTAGTATGGAAAATACGTTTGTGGTGAAAATTGACATAACACCAAATCGCGGCTCCTGAAGGCAACTTCAAGGGGGCGATGGTGAAAGATTAACCCGGGGGCACCACATGTTAAAGGGGGAGTTGTACATGTGTTTCCTCGACCCCCCTCCAATCATACCACGCCTACTCCACGTTACGGAAATTACCGCCGTATTTCTGCACCAATCGTGGACTTCAAGGGCCCATTTAAATCTTCAGGAAATTCCGCACAAGCGTACGAATGATTGGTGGCGAGGAATGATTGGAGGGGGGTCGAGGAAACACATGTGCAACTCCCCCTTAAGGGCGGCACTGTCTTGAGGCAAACGTTAGGGAAAAACGGTAATATTCACGCCTAAAATAGCGAAAAAACGCTGATTCATAGTAAAAAACCACTAATTTGAGGCTGAAAATGGAGAAAAACACTGCTATGCGACACAATAATTGAGAAGAAGCTCTAATTCGCCACTATAAAATTGAGAAAAAGATGCAACCCACCGCTCGGCACCGTTTGCAGGCTCGACTACTAATATACCAATTCGTGGTTTCTCGAGGCAACAAAGGGACTGAAATTGACCAAAAATGCTCTTTCACATTCTCATTCACGGCTAAAATTGAGAAAATCGCGTGATTCGCGGCTAAGACTGAAAAAATCTGCTAAGCCCCACCTAAAATTGAAGTAAAACGCTCATTCGCAACTAAATAACTAAAACGAAGAAAGACGCCAATTCACGGATCAATTTTTCGAGAATGCGCTAACTCTCGGCTAAAATTAGTCCACCGTTAAAATAATGAAAATAATTCGCGAATAAAATTGAGAAATAGTGCTAATTCTCGGCAAAAGTAGAGAAAAAGCGCTAATGCAAAGCTAAAACAGAGAAAAACGCTAATTCAGGTTTAAAAAAAAAAAACTAATTTGAAGCTGTAAATGAGTGAAAGAGGTGATTCGCGGGTAAAATTAAGAAATAATTTGCAGCAAAAATGACAACCCCCCCCCCTCGGGCACTGCGGCCGTGGGGTTCGTTTCTCGCGCTGGTCAACCAAACAAATTTTGTCCAGCCTCTGGGTTTGGAGGTCCTACTCTTCCGGGTAAGAAAGACGCCATGGCAATATGGCGACAACCTCTGCTTGGGTCATTCCTCCATTGTAACCCCGAAAGGTAAATGCAATAAAGAAAATGGAAGAAAGGAGGAATTTGAAAAACAAAAAAATCTTATTCGCGGATCAATTTGAGAAAATCCACTAATTCCAGCTAAAATTGAGTAAACGCGGTAACTCGCGGCTAAGATGGAGATAAAACACTAATCGGCATGACTAAGAAGTGAAGAAAAACGCTAACTTTGAAAATAACGAAAAAACAAAACAAACAAACTGACGGCTAGAACTGAGACAAACCGCGAAATAAGGATAAAGAGCTCAACCGCTACTAAAGTTGAGAAAATTCACGGCTAAAGTGGACAAAGAATGCGCCCATTCGCTGCTGAAATGGAGAAAAACTATAAAAAGCGGATAAATTTGAGAAAATCCGCTAATTCACGGCTAAAATTGAGGAAACGCGGTAATTCGCGGCTGAAATCTATAAACAATTTACTACTTAAATTGAGAAACGCATATTACGGCTCCTGTGGAGGCAAGTTTATGGTTGAAACTCAGAATAAATCAGATTTATGGTGGAACTATTCTCAAAATAAAATTCTAGATCCGCCACTGGATGGGCGTATTTCTCAAAGAGGGCAGTTAAGGGCCACTTAAAGTGAGAAAACTGAGTGTTTTGAGCAACTCTTTTCAAAGTGTTTCGATTTGCGCCGTACGTGATTTAAATGAATCCCTCAAACCATGTCAAATTAAGAAAACGCCGGTGGTTTTGCCTAAAACGCCCTTCGGGGTACGTCAGATCCCCTTAAATTAATACAAAAAATGAGCGTTTCTCGTCGCCGTTGGTTTCGGCCAAACTCATCCACTCCACGGCAAGGCCAGCAAGGGACTCTTGGCTCGAGGCATTTGGGCCTCTTGGCTCGAGGCATTTGGGCCTCTTGGCTCGAGGCATTTGGGCCTCTTGGCTCGAGGCATTTGGGCCTCTTGGCTCGAGGCATTTACTAGGATTGATAATCACGAGACCGGTGCTGACTCCGGGAAAATTCAAGGGCCCTCGGAAAACTGGCCAAAATTTCCAGAATTTCAGAACGAACCCTTTCAACCGTCCAAACTCCAAGACTCGTCCAAAAAAACTAATTCGAATTATAAGTATTTCTTCCTTAAAACCCCAAATTTGCTATTCTGGATTGCTCGAAAAATCAACTTCGCAGGTTTGGCTACTACTGCTACAAGTACTGCATTACCATTTTTCCTTTTTTGTTATTTTACAATAATTGTTCCTTTTTAATTTTTTTTTCAAACCTAATAGAAATTAACAGATACATTTTTTTCTTAATTACATTTTTTCCCCCAATAATAATTTCTTTATTTCATTTTTCTTTGATATTGATTCGAATTCTCGCTCGGACATTGTCTTCTTCTATCCACAAGAATAAAACATTTTCAACGCTAGGGCGTTTTGTAAGGGCTGGAAAAGTTCAGTCAGTGGAGTGTAGTTATGGTAAGAGTTATGGGGGGGGGGGGTCAGAAGGTATGAACCGAGAAGATTAATGTCGGAGCAAGAAGTCAATTCCACACATGCTAAATAATTGCTCGAAAAACGAAAGAAAACGAGTGCTTTTCAGAGTAGAAGTATAATATATATAAATCTCCTTTTTAAATCGATATTTTTATGTATTTTATACAGATATAAATAATTTATTTATAATTTTCTTTCAATTCAGGTTTTCTTCCTTTTTTTTCTTTTTTTAAACAACAACTTAATTTGCAAAAATGCTTGAGACAAGATAAATAATCTCATTCGATAAACCTTTTCTTTCTTAGACAAATTAATATTCTACGCTATACACATCGAGGCGTTTATTGTTTTTTCAACTGAAAATTCGTTTGTTTTTTTTTTTTTATCAACAGAAGCGTTTTTTTTTCTACTATCGCAACACAGTTTTTTCCCCCTCCGTATTTTTCTTGAAATATTTAGGAGGAAGAGAATGTTTCATTTTAAAGCGTTCGTAATAATGGAATGAACAAAAAGTTACAGAATTTATACCAAAACAGTGCAGACACAAATCTTCCCCCTCCCACATTTTTTTGAAACACTACTTTTGTCACATCGTAGTTATTATTATAATTAATGTAATTATTAATTACTTTTTCTTAAAATGGGATATGTTTTGAAGCGAAGGGTTTATTTAAAAATTTATCTCTTCCCCATCCGCCGTTCATCTTAATTACTAAGCCCTTTATAATACAAGTTTTTTATTTTTTTTTTATTTGTTCTTGTTACCTTTCATTTAGGAACTAGGAAAAATACTTGAAACAGTAGTCTTTTCGGAGACGATTATTATTTCTTTTCTTTTTTTTTTTTTTTTTTTTGTCTTAATTAGATGTTTTGGTTTTTTAATACTGACGATTTGTTGCTTATTGTTTGCTTTTAGAAAATTTATTTTAATATTTGGATTTTTACGACGCATGAATTAAGGTTATTTGCAAAATTGGCAGTGATAAACAGTTTGTTTTCGGTATAATGACGCAGAAGATCAAGTTTTTTTTTTTATAAAATAATTATTATTAAAAAGAAAGAAGAGTTGTTCCCCTTTTTGGTTAACTTCTCAAACAGAACAATTTTTAGGCGTTGGATACCATATCGCACGGCTCTGAGCTTTCGCTGAGTACTTTTTCGCACTGAGCAACCTTTAGGCACTTTGTATTCGGGCCTTTCGACTACTACGTGTTTTTAGGCGTATTTTCTTTGCTTTGACTGAAATGAAGAAAACCCCAATGGGAAAGCTGCCCCCTCCGCCCCTGTCCTATTACACTTAGCACCATCAATTGTTTGTTTGTTCTAAATTAAGTATACTATATAGTATTAGCAACGATAAAAACCTCTTTATAACTGACTCCCGCAGAGGAGGGACGGGGAAATATCCGAATTGTCCGTTAAGCAATGGAGAAGGGGCACAATATTGGGGACGCTCCAACTATAAAAGAAGTCCCCCCCCCCCCCCGATTGAGAGAAATCGACTACAAGCCAAGGGGTGTCTGCTATGAGAGGTTTATTCGTTAAAGCCCCACCCATAAATAAAAATCTTATTGCCATGGTTTTATACCCTCATTCAAATGTTATAAAAAACAGGTTTTCTTACTTGTTGTATCATTATTTGAGGTTTAATTGGTTCGAATCGTCCGAATTTTCCCCATCGGCGTCGCCGTCACCGCGATCGGTTGTTGACGAGCTTGGTGTGACTGCTTCCATGTCGTCAGCGAAAGGATTGTTTCTGAAAAAATTAATAAATCACCACATGAAATAAACAGAGCCTGAGATGGGTAAGGGGGAGGGGGATAACGTACCGATTCACCTTCAACGTGTACTTTGGTGGTGACGATTCCGTCGTTGATGGCACAATTTTAGGAGGCGAGGAGACGGACGAAGACGAATCACCACCAGCGAGACTACTGACGCCAATTCCACTCGTCATGGCCGACGTTAGAACCAATGACGGTTTTTGTGGTGAAGTCGATCGTCTTCCGTCCGTCGTTGACTTGTTATTAGACACCGAGTGACCGTTCGTCGGATTATTTGCTACGCTATTGTTGCTGTTGCCAGTCCCTCTTTCGAACACGGATTTTTTCGAATCGAAATTCGCTTTTGAATCGAAAGCAGATTTGGCGTACTCATCGTCTGACGACGAGGGTGGAGTGACGGGAGACGTTACCACCTGTCAATGTCATTTCATTTGCTAGTTTAATTATTTAATTATAATTTCAATCTAGAGGCTGCCAGAAAAACAATCATTTTTTTACTACCTGGGGTTTGGGCTTCGCTGGCAAGGGTGGTGGAGCGGGCGCTGCAGATCCGGGTCTGGGCGGCAGGCAAGGTGCTCGATCTGTCTTCGGAAAACTCCAATTAATTTACTATACGTACAATCAAAACAAGGGTTTCGCGAGAAAAAAAAAAATTGGTTGGGGTGGGGGGGAGGGCATACACGGTCAACACGGTAACCAACAGGGTCAATAAAATGGGTCAACACGGTCTGTTTATTGGCTGGTAAGTTCTGTACACAAAGTGGAGTTGACGGGGTGGTCCAAAGCAGCAGGCAAAGGAGAGGGTGAGGAGAGTAAGCGTTTTTGTTTTTTAACTCTCCCCTTCACTTTTTTAAGTAAAGACGATCAAGCAGGATCCCAGTTTTTAATAACTTACCGACCAATATCCACAATATCTGTACACTGAAAAGAAATCCTTTTCTTAAATTTTAAACATCCATTCCCGTCCTTACCATCCCCTGGGACATTTCTTCCCTCGGCGCAGATTAGTTTTGTCTCTACACGCCCGCCCCCACACTCACCACAAATCCCCGCTCAGATCCACCCCACCCAAAAAAAAGTGTCTCAAATAGAGAAAACAAAATTAAGTTCGTTTACCCGTAGCTGATGGCCACATGTCCAAAAGGTACTTGACGACGGCGATCGGTCCGTGAAAGTCCATCGCCAGTGTTTTATTGTCGGGGTCCGAATGTAGGACGAGGACTGGAGCGAAACAGGTTGACAGGGCCGTAGCATTCATTTTATTGCGATCTTGTTGCGATGCGACCAGGGCGAGATGGTTCATGAGATAGATGAAAGTGCACTGTGAAAAAAATAATGCTTTTTGCTAACATTGATGGCTTAGTTTAATTTTCATTTCAAGTGATTTTGAACCAGAAAGCAAAGACTCAGTAAACTGACTGTCAAAAGCATATAGGGTCGACTGCGACCGTCCCCAAGGTACCCTGGACAGTCCTCGTTTGGCTAATTAACTAATTGTGTCTGTCCTGCGTCCCAGGCAACGTCACCCCAGGACGCATTTTGTCCCATGTTCTGTTCATATACCCGTTTCTTATACTTAACTAAAATCGAAACATTATAGGTCCGTTCCATTGTTTCGCGAGTGCTACACTTATGAAGAAAATCATCTGGTGTCATTCAATTTTTCAGAATAAGTCAATGAAATCACATGTTTTTCTACAGTAGTGTAGCACTAGCAAAACAATGGAACGGACCTATTGTTCTCGGAAACAGACACAAATAATAAAGCGCAAGCATTTGTTGGTGGCCGTAGGATCCTACGTCGTCGTCAGTCAAACGAACTATAGTCGGATCGGTGAAAGAATGTGCATGAAATTACCCTCTCTCTTTTCCCTAAACCCACATGACTTACCGCTACCACGCCATCACCTGAGAGGAGCCTCTCCTATTTTATCGGTAAAACTCTCTGTTATTGGTTGCAGTTGTTTGATAAAAGTGGAGAACCACGTTAAGAGAGGGAAAAATCGGGCTTATGGCCTCCCACCACTCATGCTCATTCTTTCGCTGATCCGAGTAAAGCACTACAGATGGAGAACTGAAGACGAAGAATAACCCAGATTGGTTCGTTATTGACGCACTCAAGCCTTATATCCGTATTCATAGTCGTCACTTGAGTTGATTATTTGCTTATTTCGATTGAAAACAGATGACTCACTTATTAGAAAGACCGATTGACTCAGCTTGAGTGAAGTCTATGAATACGGCCCTAATCTTCGGAGTTGATAGTTCGGCCCTAATAGTTGTTTGAGAGATAGAGCCAAATCCGATAAATTAGAGTTTGAAAGAGCCAAATCCGTAAAATTTGGTTTTAAAATATCTATATTCGTGCAATTTGGTCTTAAAAGAGCCAAATGCACGAACATTGGCTTTTGTATCGCCCATAGGCACGAAATTGTAAAGGACAAGCGCACAACATCGTAGGTACAAATTAACGAGCGAAACGGGTGAAATTGTATTTTTTCGAGTCAAGCCTGCGATGTTGGTTTAAGTATCAGAGCAAAAACCCGCCAAGTCATTTGTAGGGTTGCCAACTTGAAAGACAAAATCAGGACAAAATCTTTGAAAGTCCAAAATCTACCGGGACAAAAAGGAAAAAAGGGTGACACTCGACTTGAGTTGTGGTCATGGAGGGCGCTCGCGAGGTACGTGCTTGAGCTCGAAAAACTCTAACCATAAAAAGTTATTAACACAGATGCGCTCTAACCAAAAATACACACAAAAAGCAGTCACCAAAAAATGCGCAAATAACAAAATGCTTTATGACGTCCGGGACGCGGGACAGAACGAGCCAAACCGGGTCGGTTGACAACCCTAGCCAAATTGGTTTTCTTCATTGCCAAATCAGCACCCCCCCCCCCACAATTAGATTTTGAAAGAGGCAAACCGACATAATAATGTTAAAGGAAGAATATCCGCCGAATTGGGATTTGTAATTACCCACTTAAACGAAACGGATAATCAAACTCCCTCCCCCCTTGAACGAGTAAAAATCCGCGAAATTTGGGTTTTGAAAGAGCCAGAATCGCGAAATTGCGGTTTGAAAATGTTTTAGAAGTGCGAAAATTCGTAAAATTTGATACAGAGCAAAACCATCAAAATTTTGGTTGTTGTTGTGAAAATCGCTTTTAAAGGAGCCAACTTGGATTCGAATAAGCGAAAATGTTCTGTTTTCAAGGAGCCAGATCAGTGAATTTGGCTTTAGAATGAGCCAAATTAGTTTTTCAAATTGTAAAAATCTGTGAAACTGATTTTAGAACGAATGAAACCTATCAAATTCGGTTTATGAAAAACCGAAATCACGATTTTTTTATTTTAATTTTTTTTTAAAGGGATCGAATGTGCAAATTTTGAATTCCGAAGAAGCCAACCTAGCGGAAAAACAGTGAAATACGCAAAATTCAGATTTTAATCGAGTTTTTTTTTACATTAGTTCTCACTGAGGGGGTGGGAGAGTGTGATTACGCCCCTCTCCCAAAAACTGACAGAAACCAATTTCGCGATGTTGACTCATCCAAAAAAAAACAATTACTCGCGGTTTTGACTCCTGAATAAATAATTTCGGAGATTTGAAAGGGAGGGAGCAACAGCCAAATCGCAACCTAAAGGACGCCAGCCCCCCCCCCCCTCTAAGAGACCGAAAACGACCGAGCCTGGATAACGTTGGGTCTAACTCCTGAGTGGGCCAGCGTGGTCAATTTGCAACGAGCCTCTTCCTTAGACTTCAGGAGGTTAGGACAAAAGGGCTGGCGGGACTGGGGGCTCCTCCAGTATATTCATTCCTCCACGATTCAAATAGAAATGTAAAAGCCATGGCCATGTAAAATTCAGGTAACTCCCCACACCCTTCTTTCCCTATTACGACATATTCATTTGAAAGTTGCAGAATACCCACCAGGGCTAAACTTTGGAATCACGAGAAAATGCATTTCAATTTTCGGATTCCCCGCAACGTGAAACCCAAAAATACGCAGTATTGTCAGATTTTTAATTTTTGTTATTTTTGCAATTAACTCGGGGTCGGGGTTTAAGTGACCGATTTCTAAGGTAATATTTTCGAAGTGCTCCAATTTGAGCCGACGTCGTTTATGGTCCCTCGGACAATGTTAAAATGCGGAATTCTGTCCCCGGTCAAAACGTACTAAAGGGGGCTTGGTATCAGCACCCGTTGAATGGGGCAAAATGAGAGTTTCGGCCAATTTTCTCGACTATTGAGCAGGTCAGCGAGGTGCGCCAGCGGCAAAATTCGTCCTCAAAATTCAGGGCTGTCTAGGGGTAGCATGGCAAGAGAGTGGAACACAGACCACCCCTCCAAGACCATTACAGCTAACACTCAATTATGGTAGAGGGGTTGAAGGGGAGAGTGCTACCACCAGTCACAGCCCTTCCGACTAGTTTCTCCTCAGTTAAATATCAAACAAAATTAAACTCGAGAACGACTAACTTACGCGATTGACATGAGGTAGACATTCCAAAATGGAGAAGATCAAACTCGCATTGCCCTGTGGATCGTCCGGCAGGCACACGGACACCGCGTCCGCCAACATTTGATAGAGACATTTGGTGACGAGCGGTTCAGGCAACTCGCGCAGATAGTCCTTGAGCACTCCAGTGATGACATTAATGTCTGGGACGTTATCCGAGGACAGGTCGACAGTTCGAGCATTCCTCTCGAACGCTTCCCTCAAGATACGTTTTTTCGTTGCAGAACCACAAAGCCGGTATAGTCCTTGAAGGGAAGGAGAAATTGAAAATAATTTGAAATATTTGGAGGGGGGAAAGGAACTAACCGATTATATCGAGGCCTCGTTTCTCCACCTCTTCGACACATCTTTTCACGATAATTGGAATATTGAGAGCATCGCCTTTCATTATCTCAGAAGCGATACTCTCCCGATTGACAACTGTTTCCAAGTCTGCGCCGAATATCCCTTGAACTTTTCCACGGGGAACGATGGGTTGTTTCGGTTTCCTCAGGAAAGTCTGCTGCGGCGTCGTGTGATGGAGGCGCATATAGAGCGTGCCTCGAGGCTCGATTTTCACCGCGAGCTGATGGACTGGCGATTCCACCAATAGACTAGCCAATTGAATAGAACCCTGCAAAGGCGTGGAGGGGATCGAGTCATTAGTTTACTTAAGTGGGTGGGAGGGGGTGATGGTTGGAATAGATTACTTTGTAGCACAGTTTGTGCCTATATTGAGGATCCCACGAGTAGATTAAGAAGTCGAGTTCTCGATTCGACACGAGGTCGAGTTCAAAAGTTTCGTCCCAGTCGAAAACAAGATCGGCCGTTCGAACGACGGTTCGCGCTTTGTGTACACCGTCGCATTCGAGGACGCAGTACAAATCGCGAACAACGCTATTTCCAGTTGTACCTACCAGATTTTTTTCAAAAATGGTTAAAACAGTAAACAACGCGTGAAGAAATTATTAGCGATATGCACCTAAATTAGTAGTACTGCCAGTTGGATTAGTTGAAGCTCTTAAGCCACGCCCACTTAACAGATGAAGCCATAGCAAACCACTAACATCGCTTTGAACTGTCCTTATTAGCGATTGCTTATATTTTAAAAATTCTGGGGAAAATCGCAAAATAGTGAATAGGCGGGGGGGGGGGGGTAAATGGATCTTTTCGAATCGTTACCTGCAGGGTTGATATGAAGTAAGGAAGAACCAGAATGTCGACCGGAGGGTTTTTCACTCCCAACCAGCGACGACGGACTCGTCGAGCCCTTGCCCATTGATTTTGCCTCGAGTTCGAGTAAATTGTGCATGCGTCGCAGAGAGGCCGATCGTGAGGTTAAAGCGCTCGAATGGTGTCGATCGAGTGTGTGACTCCCACCAGCAGCACTGCCGCTGCCACTTGTCGAAGTGTGGTGATGATGATGATGACGGTCAAGGGTGGAAGAGACGCGGTCGAGCGTTGAAGAGACTCGATCGAGCGTTGAGACGCGATGATCGAAGGACGAACGGTCAAAGAGTGAGACACGGTCAAGGGTTGAGGAGGTTTTGATGGGCCCGGTGGTGGCTGAGGAGGAGGTGACGAGGGGGCCCATTGCGGCCAGTTGACCAGGGCGATATGTGGAGTAGAGGAGCTCGGATTGGCGGGTTCGTTGAGGAAGATTTTCTGAGGAGAAGGCGAAGCGTTGACTCGCCTTCTGTGAAGCGAGAAGTGAGCTCGTTCCGCTTCGAGTTAGAGACTGGTAGATAGCACTAGAACTGGGTGCTCGCGACAGCCACGCTCGATACTCGTCAGCCGTGAAAACTGATGGGGAGGAAACGAGGCGTCCTATAGGAGAGTGGACATTCAGGTCGAAAGATAACTAAGAAAGTTGGGTAGATAAATACCTCGAGTTTTTCGCGTTAGGGTCATTTCAGGAGCAGAAAGCGCACCGTCATCATCGTGATCTAGTAAAGACGAAACAGTATTGGGAAGCAAAGAATGTGACGGGTCACGATCTAATCGAAGGCTCGATCCCCTGTAAGAAATCCACAATACCGCAAAACCGTTGAAGTATGTCAACAAACGTTGGATAACCTCAATAAATAAAACAAAATGTAAAAATTTCGAATTTACCTGTGGGTTGGAAGCGTGGGAATGTGACTCCGAGGCTGTCGCGTGTCTCGAGGTAGCGAATTGGAACGAAGAGACGACACTCGCGACGCGGCGTCAACGTGACTCGAAACTCCACCCACTCCTCCACCGACCGACGCCTGCAGACTCGACAGTGCCGACCTTTCCAAAGTTCCACCGCCACCACTTCCACCGCTACTGTGCTGACGATAGTAATAGTACGAGGGGCGACTCGACGCTGCCTCCGTGTCCGAACTGTAGTCGATGGATCGTTGACGACGAGTCAGTGTGCTGTACGTGGAAGACGGAGTTCGATAGGAGCTCCTATAGGCCGGGGGTTCTCTCGAAGGATCTGGATTTTTTTAAATATTAATTTTAGTTCGCTTCTTTTTTCAATACAAAGTAATTAATAGTGTTGATTAATACATTAAAAGTGTATCAACATTTCCTTTCTTTTAATTACCACAAAAATGAAAACTTACTAAAGTCCATATATTCGGAACGAGGTAAGTGTTGATCCGAGCCTGATCTTGGCATAACCTTGGACCTTGCAGACCCCGGGCCTCCGCCGTAATAAGACAAAAGGCCACTCGATGTAGTTGCCGACATCCGGCGGGGAGTAGTCGACGATCCACCGGGATAAAACGAATGAACCTGCAATGTTTAGTTAAAACGGGTGTTCACACATTTAATGGGTCAGGAAAAAGATGTCAGGCAATAGGTAGGGAAGAAGGGGAAGGGTTTGAAAAAAGTGCAACATCTTCATGCGGTCGAGATAGAGAAAGGGTGCGCATAGGTGAGACGGTGACTACTAACGCTCGTAGATGATGATACCTTCTCCGCGAGGGATTCGAGCGTGTTGGGATGGGATTTTTCGTATGGCTGATAATGGTGGGCCTTCGGCTGTTCCGTTACTACAGGTGGAGGTGGGGGTTGGTACAGCCAGCTTCCACGCTCCATCTTGACAATATCCACACAAACAAAGGTCAAGATTTTTAGGTTAACGACACGAAGTGGGGGGTGTACGTTACAGTGTGCGAATGAGGTATATGGTGAGAGTGAGAGTAGTAGCCACCCCCACCGTTGGCTATTCGTTTATTGGACTGAGGCGAGCTGAGGTCGTGATGACTTCCGACCCTTCCAGTGGTCATGCCTCCGCCTGTTAGTCCGAGAGCGAGGTGAGAACGTGAGGCTTGAAGTCGCGAGCTTGGCCGATCGTCATCCAATTTGCACGGTGACGGTGAGACATCCCTTTTTTTTAACACACGACAGGGCGTTAAAGGTAAAGGTTATAGGAGGTTAAAGGGTCGTTAAGAGGTTTACCTTGATCCGAGTTGACCTTTCATGACAACCACTGGAACTGGTTTGTGATGGGGTTGACTCTGCACGCCCACCGGACACGGCGCCCCTTCCCTCGTCACCAGAATCAGTCGCCTCGGTATGGACATAATGATAACGACATCATCCAGAGACATCCTAGTCACGTCGACCATATTCACCGCGAGGATTTCATCGCCCACTTTCAGGCAGCCGCTGTTGTACACCGAAGACTCGAGAGCGATCCTTGAAATGAAGACGCCGTCACTTCGGTCAATGCCGTTCCCTTCACGTATGTACAGTCCAAGCGTTTGACCCGGCCGTTTGACAATTTCAACTAGGCGAACGTGACCCTTCGAGTCATGAAGCCAGGGCCGTGCCGCCAGAGCGGCCGCTTGACCTAAATGTTTCGGGTCGAGAACCCGAACGACCATCTCGCCGCGGCCACTAGCGCCCATTGTGTCCCCTTCGTTCTCGATCGTTTCTATCTGTCGGAACATCTCGGACGATATTCCGGACACCTTTTTCCATAAAGTACGTTAAAATTATGAATGTTTGCACAGCAGGTGGGAAAATAAGTTGTTACTCACTTTTCTAAAATCAGGTTGGATGACCATCGGCGGAGGTTGCTTCTGGTTGGGCAACCTCCTCGGACTTGTCGCCAAGTCCGGCGTCGTTTCCCGGCCAGTCTGAAAGAATAATTAACGGTTAGGTGTAAAACCTACTTTGCTGAAAGAGCGTCTCTAAAAAAAGAATTACCCGCCAGTCACCTCTCCCCTCCCACCCTTGAGTGACAGGTAGCTCTTTCATTAACCTAACCATATTATATCAACGCGCTTTTGTTTTTCATGGTTTTATGGCGGATTTTCTTACTTTTCTTGTGAAGAAGCAGCCCGAAGCGCTGTCTTTGTCGCACATCGTGGCTGTCGACTTCCATCGTTTGCCCCCAAAGGGTCTACTCAACTTTTTTCTCTTCTTTCTTCCAGCGATGAAAGAAGAGAAAGTAGGGTTTTTCCGAAAGGAATCTCAAGGTTCTGGGGTAGGGCGTTAGGGCTGGTTAGAGGGTAATCCGATTTTTTAAACTCCAAATTAAAGTTGTCCACACTTTTTAAATACTTTATAGGCCGTGGTGAGACGGGAGGCGGCCCGCGACGATATTGGCGGCGGCCATTGCTTAACTGGGGGCTGAAAATGTGCCCCAGGCCACGCGGACGGGAAAAAGGGGGTGTAAAGGGGGTGAGGGTGAGGTTTTCTCTCTGAACAGAGTGAGACTGAGAAGGGGGTTGTGTGGAGTATTTGGGGGGTGGGAAAACCTTGCCGCCTCTCGCCACCCTCCCCTCCACCGGGCCAACGGTGGCGGAGCGCGAGTGTGATTCTCTTCCTTTTTCAACTCGACTATCATCACCCCCTCCCCTTTCCCACTCATCACTAGTGAGATCTCTCTCTCTTTGAACGCAACTCGCAATCCCGACCATGGCAACCGCACTCTTCCCTTGGTCTGCCCCCAGCCACCCCACAAACCATCATGTGGCGTACAGAAGGGTGAGGACGCCGCGCCGCCTTCAAGCCCTCAACCACCTTCCCCCTCATCGCCCCGCCAGTCAAAGCTTTTCCAGTAACTCTGGAATTAGGGCACGGGCTCGCGACCTCCACCTCGCTTTTCACTCCTAACGTCCATCCGACCGATACTTTTTTTTTATATTCGTATTTTCTATACAAAAAAAAATTGAAGTCCCGTGCTGTTAAGGCCATCATAAAATTGAAATAATAACCGTCAACGGAGGGGGGGCAGTGGGAAGCCGCTAGGGGTTGAAAATCACTTTCAAAGAAACCCTGCGCTGGAAAAACTATACTAATAAAAGAAAAAAATCAATGAAAAACTCTTGGTTTGAAAGAGCGCTCAGGTGTACAATCTTTTATTATTATTTCATTGAAGTGCCTTCTTTCTCTCCATCGGAATTCTTGTAGGTACCTACATTGTTTTCAGACACTCGTACAGCTTCTCTCTGAAGGAAAAAAAACCTTTTCAAGTTAAGGGTTTCTTTAAAAGAAAAGATTGAGGGCGCTAAAACGTATTTTTCTTACCTTGAGCTCCCTCCCCCAACTTTTCCCACTCTAGCTTAAACTAATTGAATTAATTAAACGATCAAATAATAATTAAAAATATCAAAAAATGCGAGAACGTGAGACAAGAGGAGGGGCACCCTTCCTCGAAACAGTTTTTCGGTAATGGTTCGTTAGAGCATTGCTTTATAATGCTGTGGACCAAAATGCAACAAATTTCGTCAAAATTGAGTCATTTAAAAAAGGCGTGATTTTTAAGCATAAAACTATTCCTCCGTTCTTCTTTTTTTCATCAAACGAAACGACCGTAAATCTGATGTGAGACGACTTTTTAGATCTTATGAACAAACGTTCCAAAGTCTTCTATCCCCCACGCAGACCTCCCCCCCACCACCCCCACGCACTTTTATACATCCTTCCGGGTTTTATAGCCACCCCTTTCCCCAGCCGGAAACTACACAGTTTTCTTTTCACGATCGTCTTTTTTTCCATCCCTCTTTTAAGATGAACGTCTGTATATATAAAGGCGGAAAAGGCGGCTCCACCGCTCCTATATACTCTACCACTCCATTGATTTGCTCTTCCTTTTGCGGCAGAGAACCGAAGGAAAATTGTATCTATGTCTTTGTGAATAAGTTGTACACTCCTTTGAAGAATTTAAACTTCAAGGATAACGTCTGTTTGAATGGCGATGGTATGTTAAATGAATTTTGTCTGTTCCGGAAAAGTTAATTAAATGTTATCCCTTTCCCCCTCCTTTCAGCCCCCATTAGGAAACTTCAATATTTACGGGATTTCTCCTGCCGTCCCTTCTTATAGTTGGGACTTGAGCCAGAAAGTTGAACGAGTGTGTGTGTTAGGGACGCGTAATGCCAAAGGGCTCATAATGAGATCGGGGTGTAAAGGGAAAATTGACGGTGAAGGTAAGGGGGTTTGAGCAAGTGCGGGTTTCAACCCCGTTGGGAACGATTCCAAATGAATAAATGAAAAGTTTTCAAGGTGTGTAATTGACTTGATGACTTGAGGTGGTGTGGCGGGCAGTTGAGGGGTCGGATGGAGAGAGAGGGACAGAGTGTGGTACTCACCTTTTTTCGGCCGCAGCACAGCATTCTCCCCTGTAACCTCTGAGTCGTCTGTCCAACTTTTGTAGTCACCATCTGGCATCGTCAACCCCGCATCGCCCGGGCCTGTGAAAAAAAAGGACAATCTTTAAATATTTACAACATGAGAGGTGGAAGTTGTCAATTTCCACGAATCCAGCTTCGCCGAAAAAAGGGGATTTGTAACCATTTGGAAAAAAAAAAATCCAAATAGTAGAGGCCAGGGAGTGCGCCAACGATGCGGCGATTTGTAAACCTATAACGTTTTTTTAGTGTATACGCAGAAACCGCTAGCTAGGGGCTCGCGAGAACAGATTTACAGGTTGGACCCGGGAGTTTTCAAATGGAGAACACGAAATTTATACCTATCGAGGGATTTGTCTTAGGCTCTTAAGATTTATGAATAAGTACAGAGACTCTTGAAGCCAATTTGGCGGATTTCGCGCCCTTAACAAGGGCCGGGTGGGCCGGTTTTCGAAATTTCCCACCAATCACCCTCATCATTATAATAAAAATAAAAGAGACCCCTATATTCGGATTATTTGATCCAGAAACTGTTTATTTTGCTACAGAAAACTGTCGTTTCCAGAAATGGCTCATTCAAAGCCCAATTTGTATAGTAGGTATGTACTTCCCTTCCTAACAATCATTTCACGGCATGGTTCTTTCAAGAAACGAATTTCGCGGCTCGTGGCATGGCTCATTTAAAACAAGAATTTCACGAGTTCCACTCGACAAAACAAATTCGCGGGATGACGCTTTCAACAAGTTTTGACTCTTGTCTCATCAAAAGGCCGAATTTCACGAATTTGAACCATTGAAACCCCACTTTGAAGGTCTTAAAGAAACAATTCGCGGGCTTCGCTCAGTTAAAAGGCCTTTTGAAGTTTGGCTTCTTGATTTGGGTTATTGATTTTTTTTGGCTCAATTGTCAGTTGCTGACGTTTTTGTACACTAAAAGTCGGTTTTCCGAGACCCAATTGAAGTTCGTTTCATGAAAACATTGAGCTTTCACACGTAGGTTTTTTATTCATGATTGTAACAAGATCCATGCTTGAAATTACCTGAAAATCGACACCCCATTTCCTTATGATCTTAAATCCTTTGAAAACCCACTTTTGACCCATAAAAACCCGGGAAGTTAGTTGATCGGGCAGGCGAGAAGTTAGGACCAACTAGATCTCAAATGGAGTCCAATCCTAAGAGCAAAAATATAGCCCAGATCCCAGACGGCGCGCGATCGACGTACAGTGTACGGTGTACATGTACAGAGTACGCTGCTAACCCTAGGCCCTCTCCAGCTACGCCCATGCTCCCTTACAAATCCGCCCCTCCCCTCCTGCAAACCTTGAATGGCTGGGTTTTGATGCTTAAATGTTTTTTCTGACTTTTTTTAAATGAATTTCGCGATTTTGAGTCGTTGAAAACCCACATTTTGCAGGTTTGACTTGCAACCGTAACCGTTGCATCGAGCATCCCCTCCCCCGTGAGCGCTCATTCAAAAAGTCTTTACCGAAATGATTCCTGTTGATGAACCGGTGACGGGCTGTGACGACGGCGGGGGGGGGGGGGATTTCGCAAACTTATGTCGTTGAAGGGGGGTCTGGGGACACTTTCTCCAAGGTGGTAAACCGACTGAACACTGCTGGTGGTCTGGGGATTCCGGAAGAAAACTTTACTTACAGTCTATTTCACTTTAGACATGAAAGTTTTTTTGACGAGTGACGAATCGGAACGTTTCCCGGCGGCTCTAGGGGGAGTAAATCTAGGTTTCTCTTCCTGAATTCATTTTGAATGAGCGCTCACGGGAGAGGGGAGGCTCAATGCAACGGTTACGATTAGGGGTGCGCGCGGGACAAAGCATAAATTTCCCGCGCGGGACAAAGCATAAATTTCCCGCGCGGGACGGGACTTCACGCGGTTGCCCCGCGGGAAATCCATTTTGTTTTGTTTTTTTTTTACTAAATAGTGAGATGAACTAGAGAAACCAAACAATACGTTCGAATCAATGTAATAGAAAAATCATGTCTTTGGCCCAAAAACTTCCATTTTGAACACATTAAATACCTCTTGTATTTTATCCTTCCCTTGCCCGTTCCCGCCATTCGATGCGAAGAATAATTTTAGTGAAATGCTTGTCTGCACGTTACGTCGGTACCTATTGGACATGAAAGAAAGTGTTGACCAGTAAATTTAGCCTTCTAAATTCACTGTTCAAACATTTTTTATTAAATTTCCCAGTTGAAGAGCGTTAACTCTAACGAAAAATTAAACGTTCTTTTAATATTTTACATGGAATATTTTGTCTGTGGAACTCTTTCGAGACATAGGCAAAAAATAAAAAATAAAAACACGAAGAAAATCTTGCGGTTCCCCTCCGCCCAGGTTATGAGGAGGAGGGCCATGTTGTCATTTTGTTGAAATTCTCCTCCACCTAATCCTTTTTCTGCATTAGCCAATGGACAAGGGTTGCCCCCCCCCCCATGGTTCATTGGTCAGACCACCCGAAAACGATTCTTTGAAAACATCTGTTGAGAGAGGGGGGGGGGTATTTATCATGTACTTTTTTGTCCCGCGGTACATGCGGGAAATCCCGCGCGGGACGGGACGCGAGACGGGAACTCAGCAAAAAAATGCGGGACGGGACTTTTCATTTCCCGTCCCGTCCCGCGCGCACCCCTAGTTACGATTGCAGGCTATTGTAATTGTAAGACAAAATTTCAGGGTTTGGCTCTGGAAAAACAAGTTTCGTTTTTTTTTATCTCAACGTTTTCTCATTTCAAAAAAAACAGTTTCGGGGAAACCCAAATTTCACGCGCTAGGCTCGGCTCTTTCAAAATCCAAATTTACGGAGGTGGAGGGGAATTCTCGCCCCCCCCCCCAAACAGTTAATTTCACGGGGCACTCTCTCGAAAACTAAATTTCGCTGGTTCGACTGTTTGAAAAACAAGTTAGCTACAACAGAGTAACGAACGTGGATTTTGCTATCTCAAGAGCCAGTGTTGGTGGGGGTAAGTCTAATGGAAAAAACAATTTCCAAAGAGAGGGGGAAGAGAATCTCGTTGAAAAACTAAATTTCTCGAGCTTGGTTCCCTTCAAAAACCTACATCAGAGGGGTGGGGGAGGGATTCTCACCCAAAAAATCAATTTCGTGGGTTTGGCAAAAAAAAAAAATCAATTTTACGGGTTTTGCATTATTTGACTCAAGTAAGCAACTTTCTCGACCCCCAGAAACCCTTCCCTCGTACTTGGCTAATTCGAAAACCTAATTTGGCACATTCCTAAGCCAAATTCGTGGATTCGGTGGTTTCTTCCTAGCCTGGATTTCACCGAGGGCCATTTTACCGGGAAAAGTTACATGAATTCGACGTCACATAAAATCCCTACCTTTACTGAGTTCTGGAAATTATACTAATCGATATTTCCAGGGCTGATTACTGTTTAGTCATGCTCTAAGGTAAACCAAAAAGAAAACTATTCTTGAACACATCCAGTCAGGGATTCACTCAATTTTTCATTTCTGAAGTTGAATTGATCCTTTCAACACTATCGGCGTTTGAATATTTTAACGTTAATTATAACTTTGCCACTGCCAAACTATTCATTTTTTGTTCAAAAAAGAAACAAGGAAAAGAAAAAGTCAAGATTGCAAAAACAAAAATTGGCAAAAAAAGCAGCCAACAACAAACAACCAGTTGTAAACAATTGACATTACAGTAGGTAGTACTCATAAACAACAAAACAAGGATCGTCTTTGTCTGAACAGAAAGTTTCCGAGACTCAATTCTTGCCAATGAAGAGGGATAGGGAGGGAAAATTAGAAGTTACTTCTAACTTAAACGTGACAACGCTGACTTTTTGCACTTCCCTTGTTAATTAGTTGCAACTTGGTGCGAAGTATAGTGGAGTTCCAGGTTGAATTGGCGATTTCCTAGTCAAGTTCTGCGCATCGGGTGCTAAGAGCTTTTATTATTATTATTTTTATAGAGAAAACGCAGTTTGTGAGGTAGTTCAACAGTCCTTTCACCAAGGGAAACGGAAAATTTGTCCCAAAATCAAAGTGTTGGAGGGGGGGGGGAGAAAAGAATTTGCCGAGCAAGCTTATTTTTCCCGGAAATAAGGATGTATTACCTAAAAACGATTTTATCCCCAACACTTTTTACGCGGAGGAGGGGGAGGGTCATTTCTTGCGAAGTTAGAACTAATAAGTTGGGTTCCGAAGAATCGAAATGTAAGTTAAAAACGTCCAATTGGTAGGATTGGAAGGCTTGAATAGTCTAAAACCAGCACGTCCAAACAGAGTTGAAGGAAGGGTGTCTAGGAATCTTAAAGCGCACATCAAGCGTAGGGCTCACAGGTGGTATAGGTAGAGATTGGGGAAGTGTTTGGAATTTGTGAGGGGGAGGGGGATATTAGCCACTCCTTCTTCACTATCGGCAACAAAATCGAAAATCCACGCCCTCCTTATCCTATAACTTGTTGTTTTATCTCCAAATTAAGCTTTTCTTTCCAGATTCAGATTTAAACTGGCCATTTGACCCTGTAACAACCTGTGGCATTGGCTATTCCCAAAATAAAAATAGGTCAAAAGGAAACGATATCTCATAAGCTCTTTTGGCTTCAGCAACTACAAGTTGTTCATAGTGCACCAAATGAGCGTTTCTTCTGTAATTTCGTCCATGGAGCTTAATCCGATGAGTAAAGACACACGTAAAATCCCAAATGAGCCTGGATACCACCAATTTGACGTAAAAACCCGACAATTTAATCACCAACCAAAATTGAGGGGAAGAATCGATAATTCGGGGTTTATGGTGGTCCTTTTACGGCTAACATTTTGGAGAAAAAACGCTAATGTGCAATTCTTGAGAAAAGGCGCTAATAAGCGCGCGGCCGTAAGAGAAAGAAATCGCATATTCGTGGCAAAAATTACGGGAACACGTTGAATTCGCGGCGAAAATTAAGAAAAAGCGATCATTCACAGCTCGTATAGTTAAAGCGACAATTTGCGGTTTCTGAAGGCAATTTTGTGGCGAAAATTCGCAGGAAAAGGGGTATAAAAACACTAATTCACAGCTAAAATTGAGCGAAAGCAAAAGCGTTCATTCACTTTTTCTTACCCTCAAGGGGGGTACCCCCCGGGTACCCGGAGGGGGAGCAGGAGTGTGCAGTTGCTCTCCCCTGGACTTGAAAGCGAAGACTTAGTGGGGCTGCTGCCGACCCCTAGATGCCGCCGGAATGTACAAATTCTTCAGGGTCACCACATTTCGTTACGTTCACTATCACGAAGCAAAATCACTTTTCGAATTTCGCTCACTAAAAAAAAAAAAAAACAATTTCGAGGATTTTTGTGCTCTAAAAATACATTTTCGCAGATCTGGCTCAACTATAACTTGACAAATTTCTAATGGTCCCTGAGGGCCCTAATTTCCAGATGGTTCTAGGAACATGTGTTAAGAAAGTTATCTGAATTTACCACTTCTTACGGTACATAAGAAACTTGTCGATCTATAAAAGACAAACTCATATACATAGCATTGAAACCCAAATTTTGCGAATTTTTAAACTGATTTTGCGCCTTTTGCCCTCAAAAAACATTTTTGCGCTTTTGGCTCACTTATAAAACCAATTTCTGAAATGTCGCTATCTAAAAAATATAAACTCGCGGATTCGTTTCTCGAAAGCAGTGGGTTTCGGCGGCTGGAAAATCAATTTTATGGGGTAGCCTAATTCTGCAACTTATTTTGTGCATTTTTCAAACCAAATAGACCATTGCCGCAGGTCTAACTCACTGAAAACCCAATTTCTCGGAGTACGCGTCTCCGAAATCTAAAAACCCTAGCTTAGTGATAAAACTGGTAGTTTTATACAAAAATCACAATATCAGTTACAAGTATCAATCGCCATTTTTGTGCTAAAACCTCAATTTTGTAATCACCATTTTTTGTGCTAAATTCGCCAGTTTCGATGTAAAATTTTCAGTTTTGACGTAAAACCACCCAACTCATTTTTAGGCCCATTTTCACCAACAAAATTGATCTCGTTTAAAGTTGATCTTGATTAGTTGCCAATAACGACCCGTATGAATTTTGATACAATTGTTTACATTGTTAATCGTGATTAGTTGTTGATCTTGGTTTAAGAAGTTGGTGAAATCGGGCCTTAGGGTGAATGTTTGTAGAGATATTATCAGTTTTCTGTTAGCAGTTTTGGGGTACAAATTTCAATTTTGGGTTGAAAAACGTCAGTTTTGAGAAAATAGTTGCCAGTTTTGTGGTGAAACCGCCAGTTTATTTGGGGGTTAACGTTTCTTTTTGAGGAAAATTTGTCAAATTTAGTTTGAGGGTAAAATCACTAGTATTAATCTGAAACTGACAGTTTCACCACAATACTGAGGATTTGTTCCAAAATATGACGATATTACACCAAAGCAGACGATTTCGTGCCAAAGCTGATAGTTTCGGCGTAAAATCATCCGTTTATGGAAAAACAGCATTTATAGTGTGAAATAGTCAGTTTTGGAGTAAAATGTCCAGTTTTGCAGTGGTGCCGTCAGTATTAGGGTGAAAGTGTTAGTCAAGGGCCACACAACATGAGTTTTTTTTTATGAAATCGTTAGTTTTGGGGTTAAACCCGACAGTTTTAGGTAACATGGCCAGTTTTTGTAGTGAAACCTCCGGAAGAACACTTCAGGTTTGGAGTCAAAAAATCATTAGTTTTGGAGTAGAATCTCCAATTTTCTGGTTAAAAATAGACTGTTATTTAGTCGTAAAATGAACAGTTTCATAGTAAAATATTAATTTTTAGTGTAAAACTAGTAAAAGGGCTAATAACCTAAGCAGTTGATGCCCATAAAAAAGAGAACAAAAACCGTTAAGAGTTTAGGGGTAAATTCGTTTTGTAGTGACATCTCTACTTTTGGGGTAACGCGTCAGTTTTGGCGTGAAATCGTCTGTTTTGGTGTAACACCGCCTTATACGGGAACAAATCGTCAGAGTTTTCAAGCTAGAGTCGCCAGTTTTGGAGTAATATATCCAGTTTTAGGGTAAAATCGTCAGTTGTAGTGTATAACGCGAGTTTTGAGGAAAAATCACCAATTGTGTTGAGAAAACTCTCAGACTTTTGCGTAAAAATTCGTTAAAAAAGAATAAAATATTCATTTTCAGAGTAATATATTCAATTGTGGGTAAAATGTCAGTTTTTAACGTCTCTCAGGCAACAAGTTGAAAATTCGGTCACCCAGCTGTATTGTAGGGTCATCCCTTCCTACAAGTATCAATATTTCTGGTGAAAACATTGTAGGTTTTTGGACGGAGAAACCTAAATAGAAGGCTACAACGATAGTTTCTGAAAATCAGTTTCTGGGGAACAATTTGACGATTTAAAGCACCCATTTGAATAGACGAACTACCAGTTCTCTTGCTGGTGACTCATCCCCGAATGCCTACAATAGGTATTGGGATGCATCTGACTTTGATCTAGAGCTCCCCAACCCTAGAACAAGGGCTGGCTACGCCCCTGATTACAAAATTGAGAAAAAGCTTTAATCCACAGCTAAAAAGCTGAAATTGAGAAAAAGCGCTCATTCGCAGCTAAAAGTGAGAAAAAACGCTAATTCTCGGCTAAAATTGAGCAAAATCTCTGAGTCGCGGCCATAAAAGTGAGAAAAAAAGATTTAGAGACTAAGATGCGGATACATAA
The DNA here is from genome assembly GCA_038030265.1 of Corythucha ciliata. Taxonomy (NCBI): domain Eukaryota; kingdom Metazoa; phylum Arthropoda; class Insecta; order Hemiptera; family Tingidae; genus Corythucha; species Corythucha ciliata. Next base: position 20,496,337 of record CM075942.1, on the reverse strand, counting down.
GTATTTCCGTCCCGGGACCTGATAGATGTAGGTCCGCCAATGGCTACGAAAAAAGGTCGCGTATGTTTTGTGAGGTGAAATCCACCAAAAGAAAAGGAAAAAAGCAGCACGTGTCAGCTCATTGAACTTAAAGGAGTTGATTTTCTACCACTGGCGTACGATAGGGAGAGGGGTGAATGAAAAGAAAACACGAATTGAGTAACCAACAGGAGCTCTAAATACAAGTCTGAATCGAGTTTAGTGAGGAACCAAGGTCTTTCTTTCCCTCGTCACCTGTGTGTTGAGAGGGTCTGTAGTATCCTACAGTCTCCGTTTATTCTGTTGCGTTAAAACAAACTATACATCACTAGAGATCGAGGGTTGTGTACAGGCTCCATCTTCAGCGAGTCTTAAATCCAAGATTTTATTGTAATGAGGAAGTAAATAGCAGGGTAATTTGAGGGGGGGGGGGTATGAATATGTCAAGTTTGGAAATTTGTCGTTTTGGCTCCGTTTGAGTTTCAAATTAATGCCTGGGGCAGCTCTTAACTTCACTTGACTAGATACGATTGATGAAACTCGAAAACCAAGTCGAGAGCCCTCGACAGTGAAACACCCTCAGGGGAAAAACGCTACGCCTCCGAGTTAATTCACAGCCTTCTCATCCAACAAGGTGGGAATAAAGTGTGTGTGTGTGTTGCGAGATGGAGGGGGGGAAAGTGACTTAGCGTGGTGAATAAAGTGAATGAAGTTTTGTCTAGCATGGATCTCACTCTGAAATCAAACGAAAAGCCCCCCCCCCCCACGGTTTCGTGACATTCATTTCAGACAACCCCTCGTTAGTTTACAAACCCCCCTCTTATAACTTCCTTCAAACTCTTCACACTCGTAATATTTTTTTGTTTTCTCTCACAAAAGCCGATTCCCTCCCCACCCCTCATTTCTACACCACCACTATGATATACACACACACACACCATATCCGAAAGCCCTCTTTTCACGGGGTCACTACGGTCGAGTCGATATTACAAGAGCTGGCGCGTGCGCTCCAAGATTTACTACTATTCACCCATTGCCACCGCTAGCCCCCTCCACCCCTTCATTGTACTTCCTAAACCATAAGGCTAATGGTGTTTGAAAGGGACGCGGGGGGGGGGGGGGTAAAAGGGTCTCGCGTATTTTGTATGATGAAGGGGTGGAAAGGGGCGTATAAGGACGCTTATGTTAGAAACTTCTAAGGCGATGTATCCCCCTGTGTAGATAGGGAGGGTGAGGAAAAACGGTGGAGTACATGGTACGGTATATCTAGTGGCTGAAAAAGGTGGACACGTGCGGTACGGTTTTTCTTGGAGGGAGCAAAGTTTTAGTTATTGTAAAACTTCACGCATTTTTATTTCAAGCTTTAAACTACCACTGTGGCCTTACAGACAATATTTTGCCTTCAAATAAAATTGTCTTCGAATTAAATTTCATTTCCCTTGAAATCACTACCGACTCTCTTGATTTTTCACTATTAAAGGTGACTTACATCAGGTTATCAGTGGAGAAAATTGTGTCGTGGTTTCAGCTAGATATCCCAATTTCAACACTAGTACATTTCAAACATTTTTTCTATCGTTTATGTTCATTTAAGCACACAACATCCGGCTTTTGTTCTTTTCCTTCAAGTCAGTTTCGATTTGACTGGAAGACCCAAGTCGCAACAACTCTTTCTCAAAGCCGGCATATTTATAAGCACTGAAATTGCCACTCAATTCGCGTCAACCCTCGCCACATTTTTACCGTTTCGCGTTTATTAATCGCTCGTCGGTGGGGAGAATAATTTAATATTGAATCGAACCGATTAAAAAGAGCCTTTCTAATACCATCGCTGCCGCCGCGTGAAACGAATGAAGAAAGAAAGAGAGAGAGAAAAAAAGCCTGGAGCGAAGGGTGAAATTCACCCTATTCACACCCTCCCACCGTGCTACGATCCGTTAATGGGGGTGGTAGTGGTGGAGGCGGCGGAGGCAGTATCCAGGAAAGTTGATAAAGTTCACCGTTTGGAGCGTACATCTCTTAAGGATTTTTTAGATTTACCATTCCCAGAATAAATTTAAAGTACTACGATAGGGCGGTGGGCGGGAGGAAAAGTGAAGATGTCACAGCATATTTTGAGGAGACGTACCTTAGCTTCTTCGAATAAGTAACATAATTACGAGCGACGCAAGAAAGTAGCTGAAGTGTCTAATTGGTTCGTCTGACTCTTGAGATGATATAAGGAGAGGGGGGTGAAAACTTTCTCGAGGCTTTTACCTTCCAATCCGGAAGATTTATAGATCGATAAACAAAAATAAGTTACTTGAGCACTTTTATTAAAACTTAAGAAAGATGGCCCTCCCACTTTCAACTCTCACCACCAGGAATGAATCAACTTAATTTGTTTTTATAAAATCGGCATTAAGACGTGATTTAACAAAATAAACAGGAACATGAGACCCCTCTTTCTCACACCATAGCTCAATCACTCATCAATCACGACTGTATTGACAGCCCTCCATCCTCGAAACTGCTCAATACTCGCAATTAATTCATTTTTCAGATTTAAAATGGTGAAAATAAATAAATGAAAGGCTGTAGAACAGTCATCATGGGTAAACTACCACTAGTACGAAACGCAGCAAGTGAAACAATAGATTGATTTGACATTCCTTTGTTACTAAGTTAATAATACCCTCCTACCGCCCCTCGTCATACCTCTCGATACCTGAACTTCCCCCTTTAAGGTTTTCTTGCCGGGAATTCTAATAGCGTCATTGTTATTGAAATCAGTTAAAATTTAAGGAGGAATTCAAAGGATGAAGGAGTCCTTTGTAAGTTTCATAAAGTTTTGACGAAGTAATTTCAACTGTCTTTTGAACAAATTGAGGCCCGTATAATTTGACGGCAGGCAAGATCGATGAGGAGGGAGTTGTACGCATTGTATGTTACAAAAAAAACAACAACAACAACGCCGAAGTCAATCCCTCCCCTACCACCACCACATTAGTGAGCACCTATATAGGACAAGAAGTTCGCTACCTTATCCTCAAAGTGTAATACAATTTATTGTGACTGAAAGCCATTCATTGTAAACAAAAAATTTTGCGAGAACCAAAAGGATCGTTATCAAGGGCTGGTATAGAGCATTTAACGCTCTATTGCCTGGCTGCTCACAGGACTGCCAGGCTCAGGAAGGTCGCCGACGGTACTTGAGTACCAATGTCAATAAGATCTTCAATAGAATCAGAACAGGATCCGAAGGATGAGATCATGGGTCACAGCAGCGTCTCCACCGACCCGTCCTCCAGGAGAGTTTGGCCCGGGAGGAAATCCCTCGCTGGCAGTGAGCTGCATGATGAAACGTCCACGAAGAATGCCTTAACTCCGTCCGAAACAGACCACGAAAAATTGCTTAAGGGGGAGAAGTTCATGTGTTTCCTCGACCCCCCTCCAATCATACCTCGCCTACTCGGCGTTACGTAAATTATCGCTGTAGTTCTGCACCAATGCTTGATTTTAAGGTCTCATTTTAATCTCCGGATAATTCCGCACGCCCGTTAAATCTTCATTTTTCATATTTCACCCCTGAAACAACTATAAAACCCACTTTGAAACTTCGAGCTCTTCCGACGACGAATTATCGTACTACGTAAATGATTCAGAAAAACAAGTTTTACACGGGACACTCGCTTACGCGCACGCGCACGTACACATACTCACGTAAATTCTTATCATTTCAGCAAAGAAGAATATTAAGAGCTATTCTTCTTACCGCGATACCATTGCGTAATGCGTGATGAGCAGACCTGCTGTCCAAAAGACAAAGAAAAGACTGAGGCAAAGCTTGAGTCAGTTCAGTACGACAAAGCGTTGAACCGTTGAAAGAAATGCCCATGCGCTTATTAAAACCCGAACTACATTTTTTTTTTTTTTAAGAGGCTTCGCACACCATAATCCGTTGCAATTGTGCCGTGAAACCCTGAGACACGCCGCAGATTCGTCAATGGTTTGGGTTGATTTACTCGACTTCAGAGCGGCCACGGCCCTGCGAGGTCCCTATTTTCGCTGAGGCCCTTCCTTTGGCCTTCAGGGCTGTCCATTGCGCGTCTGTTATGAGCAGGAGAATAGTGAGCCGGAAACCCGTAAAACACATCATCGGCATGGTTAGGCTATTCGCACGACACTGTGCGTCGTGAGTGAAATAGCCTAACTTTGGAGCAAAAAAGAGCTCAATGCTTCCTGATTGATCGTGAGACCTACTGGAATTTTCAACCTTTTAGATGTGGAGTACACCGATTATTAGACCAGTGCCCAGACCATCCCCATACCCAGACCACCACTTCCCAGGGGTCCAGGATTCCGGTCGAATTGGGTTTTGAAGGAACAAAATCCGTGAAAGAACAGGTTTTGAAAGATCTAAAATGAGCAAGACAGGGGTTAGTGATAGCCAAAATCGCGTAATTTCGTTTTTGAATCCGCCAAATTTATTAATTTAGTTTTAGAAAGAGCAAAATCAGTTGCCGAAAATCAGCAAAACTGATTTTTGAAAGGGCTAAATCAAAGAAATTTGGTTTTTGATACGCGAAATTGAGGTGTGTATGAAATAGCAGAAATCCGTGGTATGTTTACAAGGAGCTAAATCACCTACATTCCAATTATTTCAACTTATTCATGGAAGAGTAAATGAATGCTCGGAGAAATTGGAGTCTGAAAGACCTTTTTCGTCGTTTGTTTTTCGCCAAATTAGCTTTTCGAATTCAACGAAATAGCGAAACTGTTTTTCGAAAGAGCTTAAGCCAAGAACTTTGGTTCAGCAAAAGATCGTGGAATTGGGGTTTGAAGGAGCCACATACGGTTGTGGAAGAGCGAAAAAAGGAATCCAAGGCATGGAAGGTAGAGGCCTTGATGGGGGTAACGGGTTTCGATGTTCCGTTGATAAAATGGATCCAAGAACTGTATAAACTTTTTTATTTCGATTTTCTCCAAAGACTGTTCATTTATTCACATGACCAAAAATAATGAAAACAAAAAGATGACGCCACAAATAGCCCTATGGGGAGACTGGAAGTCTCTCGGAAGCGAAGCGCACTTGACGTCGTGAAGTTGTGTTATATGAGGGATTGAGAGAACGATGAGGCGAAATGGTTGCAACGTGCGACTCTGGTGGTAAAATATAAGCAGGTTTGAGTCGGTCGATGTTGACGGTTACGTGCTTGTTGTTAACGAGGAGGGTGAAGATTTTGGAGCTTCTCTTCACGATGGGATACGGTCCCGTGTAGGGTGGTTGCAAACTGCGGCGAGTATGGTCAGCGCGGAGGAATGCATGGGAACAGGTATCGAGGTATTGAAAAATTAATGGTTTTTTTGACGAGTGGTTTGACGCGGGGACTGGACAAGGATCCTCCATCTGCCAACGTAGTTTTACGACGAAATTCGAGGGATCTTCAGGATGGGTAGGAGTGCGGGGTTGCAACAGCTCACCGGGAAGTCGAAGGGGTTGGCCGTAAACAAGTTCTGCTGGTGAAGTTGTGAGATCTTCACGAAATAGGCTTCGGAGGCCGAGAATGACGAGGGGAAGTGCTTGTAGCCATGACATAGAAGGGTGGCACATGATAGCAGCCTTGAGGTGTCGGTGAAAGCGCTCGACTAAACCGTTAGAGCTCGGGTGGTAAGGAGTTGAGCGTAGACGGTGAGCACCAAAAACTGATCCGAGTGAGTGGAAAAGGTCGGATTCAAATTGTCGTCCTTGATCGGTTGTTATTCGAAGAGGTGAGCCAAAACGAGAAAACCAGCAATTAAGAAGCCCTTCAGCGACTTTGTTGGCAGTTGCATCTTCCAGTGGCCATACCTCAGGCCATCTTGTGAATCTGTCGACGACTGTCAGGCAGTAGCGGTACGGGCCTGCAGGAGGTAGAGGGCCAATTATGTTGACATGGATGTGTTCAAAGCGTGCGGAAGGTGAGGGGAAGAAACCTGAACGTACGTGTCGAGAGATTTTGGCGCGTTGACACGGAATGCAGGATTGCGTCCACGATCGACAGTTTTGACGAATTCGGGGCCAAACGTAACGTTCGGTGACGAGGCGAGTGGTAGACTTGACGCCTGGGTGGCTCAAGTTGTGAAGAGAGTTGAACACACGGCGTCGGAGTGACAAGGGAACGAATGGTCGGAGGTTAGGGGTTGACGTGTCACAAACAAGAGTTGCGTTCGATTCTGGTATTTTGACGCGCTTGAGACGAAGTGATGAGTTATTGACCATTTTCTGAAGATCACGGAGTTCAACGCCTTTTTCTTGTTCTTATATAAGAGTGTTGAGGTCGATCGGTGTGAGAGGATCGGTGTTAACTGAATTGATCCGAGATAGAGCGTCGGCCTCAACGTTGGCGGAACCGCTGACGTGTTGGATGTCGGTTTCATTTGGGAAATGAATGACATCTGATTGATTTGGATAGGAGGAAGTTTGTCTCTGTGTTGTCGAAAAGCGTAAATTAGAGGCTTGTGGTCAGTGAAAACTGTAAATAGACGTGGTTCGAGAATGTGGCGAAAATGTTAAATTGAAGCATACACAGCGTGGAGTTCTCTATAAAACGCTGGCCATTGCTGCTGGCGAGGGGTAAATTTCTGAGAGAAGAAAGCTAGTGGTTCCCATTGATCAGCTCGCGTTGTTGAAGAGATGCTCCTACCGCAATTTGTGATGCGTCAGTGAAAAGAGCGAGAGTAGCTGTTGGGTCAGGGTGAGTGAGAAGGGTGGCCTGTGCGAGGTGATCTTTGCACGATTGAAATGGTGCCTCCAACGTTGGGGTCGAAGCTATTTTGTTTTGTCCTTGAAGACCAGTTAAAGCGGAATGGAGAGGTGCTTGAAATTGTGCAGCTGAGGGAAGAAAGCGGCGGTAAAAATTCATGATACCGAGAAAACGGCGGAGACCTTCGGCTGTCAGTGGCTTGGCGAAGTTTAAGAGAGCGTCGACGCGTTCTGGAGGTGGACGAATACCTTTAGCTGATACTTCGTATCCGAGAAAAGTTATCGTGTTGACACCGAAGACACTTTTGTTGGTGTTGACGAGGAGGCCGTGGCTCGCTAGGCGGTCGAATACAGCGCGGAGATGAGCGAGATGAGTGTCTTCGTTGGTGGAGTATACCAAGATGTCGTCGACGTAGGGGAAACAAAAGTCGAGGCCGTGGAGGACTTCATCGATGAATCGTTGGAACGTCTGGCCAGCATTTCGGAGGCCAAAACTCATGAAAGGGAATTCGAAAAGTCCGAAAGGCGTCGTGATGGCGGTCTTTGGGATGTCGGATGGATTGACTGGGATTTGAGTGTACGCCTTGACAAGATCGATGACGGAGAAGACGGAGCATCCACGGAGTTGGTGATTAAAATCATGAATGTGGCGCACGAGGTACCGATCGGGGATTGTTCTGGCGTTTAAGGCGCAATAATCGCCGCAAGGGCGCCAGCTAGAATCCTTTTTCGGGACCATGTGGAGGGGAGAAGACCAAGGGCTGTCAGAGCGGCGGATAATACCTTCGCGAAGCATGAGGTCGAATTCTGACTTGGCTGTTTTCAGTTGTTCAGAAGAAAGGCGTCTGGGGCGTGAGAAGAGAGGGGGACCAGGCGTCGTGTTGATGTAGTGGAAGGTAGAATGTCGAATGACGCGTTGAGTCCCAGACGGTTGGGTGAGTTGAGGAAATTCGGCGAGGATAGCGTGAAAAGGCGACTTGCTACGAAGTGAATCAGTGAGGGTTTTGACGCTCGATTGACTTGTTCGTCCTGGAAGAGAAGGTGTTGAGAGACCGGTCACTGAGTCGATCAGACGAGTGTTGCGACAATCAGGAAGCAGAGAGAAGTGGGCAAGAAAATCTGAACCGATGATCGGAGTGTCCACGTCGACGATAATAAAATTCCATGAAAAGTCACGGCGAAGACCGAAGTCTGGTCTGAGACGAAGAGAACCGTACGTGGGGATGGTGGAATTATTCGCGGCGAGGAGCTCGAAATCGGAGCGAGGACGATGTCTTGGGAGAAGGCGAGGAATTGCTGTTTTGTCAAGTGGTCGACGAGAAAAAGGCGGTTGCCGCTACTACTGACTGTCCAGGGCGTTTTTTGCAAGGAATGTACAGGGTGAGGAGCACTTAAGGGCATTTTTACCCCAGCGTTGATGATAGCAGCACAACGAGCGTGATGGAGCTGGCGATGAATTTCGAGAAAGGCTCGAATGTCGTTGACGAGAATGGGATCGCGTGGAACGAGAGTGTTCACATCTTTGGAGTTTGAGCTGTGCCAGTTCTTGACGAATTTCTGCGAGTTGTTGTGCGAGACTGGAGTCAGACGGGGAACGAAGGGGCTGATGGATAAAAGGCCGGTTGGATTTCCATTATTTTGTCCGCTGTTATTGAAAGACGATCAAGCGGTAAGTCTGCCTGAGTTTGGAGAATGGCTTCGACAGAGAGCGAAAGTCGTTGGATCCACAGTGATCGAAGGAGATTGTCATGAACAGGAGTCGTCCCAGCGAGAGATCTCAAATGCCGAAGAAATTGAGAGGGATTCCGGTCTCCTAATTCCTCTTGGGAGAGTAGTTGGCGAACGCGTTGAGAGTCGGACACCGATAGACGTTCAATGAGAGCGTTTTTAAGAGTGGTGTATGGGTCATGCGGAGGAGGTGTTGCAATGAGATCTTCTATTTCGTTGATGTATCTTTCATCGAGTTGGGAAATGAGATAGGGATATTTAGATGATTCCTGAGTAATTCCTGCCAAAGTGAATTGAGCGTCCATTTGAGAAAACCTTAACGTTGGTTTATCTCTCCAAAAAGGAGGTAGTTTTGGAGTGACGCGAGCGATGAAAGTGGGGACTTGGTGTTTGTGGAGTGCAGCAGTGGTCGTCGGTGTTGGCCATCGTGGTAAACAGCGTCCAAGGGCTGATGTCGCGGATTTCTTCGTGTCGGGGTTACCAAAATAACGGGGTTCGATGTTCCGTTGATAAAATGGATCCAAGAACTGTATAAACTTTTTTATTTCGATTTTCTCCAAAGACTGTTCATTTATTCACATGACCAAAATAATGAAAACAAAAAGATGACGCCACAGGGGCAATTGCAACCGTGCAACCTTGGTCCCTGGATTTCCGCGCTATTTATCATAAATACGGATTTTCTGGCTTTTTATTTCCATGTCCCCGTACGGAAGTAAGTTTGGTAAGCCAAAAAAAAAAAAAAAAATTCGCTCGAACCCAAGGCTTAGGTTGCATTAAATTATTGAGTCGAATTTTAGAGCGCTAAGATGAACTAGTAAAGTTCAACGCTATTTTTACACTTCCACACTGGAAGGACCACCCCCACCACCTTGACTTTTACGAAAAATTGAAATGGGAATCAAAGGCTACTCTAACATGGAGTATTCGTATACTGAATATGATGCTTCTAGAATCAACTGGTGATTTATAGTGATTTTTGACCATTCAACCCCTATTTTCTCTCCCTCCACCTCGACCGATTTGGCCCAAATGCAATACCGACCGGGGTCTTATGACTAATGATTTTTGTGCCAAAGCGCGTTCCGCTAAATTGATTTCTTCGAGAGTTACCGTGCTAACAAGAAAACGGCCATAATATACAGGGTGTTTCAGGACGAATGCCGTATATTTTAATATGTTGTAGTACTAAGTAATTGCGACCAAAATCACCCTATTAACATAGGCTCCCAAATGATTTCTCTTGAAGTAACAGGCACATTTGTGTATTTTTAGCCATTCGCTGTTTTTCTTCTAAAAAGACCTTACACCTACTAAACCTTTTTTTGTACCCTTAAACTGCCGACGTTTTTGAAAAGACCACACAATTTTACTTCAGAAAATGTAGATCAACATCATTTTAGTTGCCTCCAAAAATTTCAGTAATTCGTTAAAAATGAAGAAAGCGGCGTTTTCCAAATTTCCTGTGTACGTCAGCGCCAGTTTCTGACCAAGTGATCATAGTGAAAATTTTTCGCCAATTTCAGTAAAACATCTCCATGTTGGGAGCTTTCAAGTGATTTTTGAAAAATTGAAATCGGTTCATTTTTCTATGAGATATGGTTCCTAACGTGTGAAAAAACACGGAATAAGTCATCAATTAAGGCAGAGGTGAAACTTCCTTAAACGCGTTATTACACAGTAAAGTTGGGTTTTGCTGATTATTCAGTTGAATAACCTGTCTTAAAATTTCAAAATGAAATGCACTATAAGTGACAAAGGACAAAACTTCCAAAAAATGTACCCCCTCCCCCCTGACTGTCAACTTTTAAGATATTGGGGGAAAACTTGGTATGTACATTGAATAAATCAACCTAAAATGTGTTCTAAAGAACACCTTCGTATTTTAATAATTTCCAATCATGTCCAACAGCTGCTCTTTTGTTTTTCGTTTTCTTGTGATGCGTTTTTTCCAGAGTGACTATTTCTCACACACTATCTGCACCAATTTCAGGAAGTACAAAATCTGCACGATGGAGACGAAATTAATCGCATTATTTTTTATCACTGGGTGTTCGAGAATCAGTATTCCGTTCCTCTTACTCTTTTTTCGGACGATGCCACGTTTACCCGAGACGGTATGAACAACAGTCGAACTGGCGCCAGTGGGAGGAAGAAAACCTCAACGCCGCGATCGAAAGCAATTCAGCGCCGATTTTTATGAATGTGTGGTATGATAGGGAGGGATCTTATTGGACCTCACTAAACCGACTAATTAGCAAAGGCCAACAAATTTACTCTGTTATCAAAGGCGTTTAAGGAAGGTTCACCTATGCCTAATTGATGACTTACTCCGTGTTTTTTCACACGTTAGGAACAATATCTCATGGAAAAATGGACCGATTTCAATTTTTCAAAAATCATTTGAAAGCTCTCAGCACGGACATGTTTTACTGAAATTGGCGAAAAATTTTCACTATGATCACTTGGTCAGAAACTGGCGCTGACGTACACAGGAAATTTGGAAAACGCCGCTTTCTTCATTTTTAACGAATTACTGAAATTTTTGGAGGCAACTAAAATGATGTTGATCTACATTTTCTGAAGTAAAATTGTGTGGTCTTTTCAAAAACGTCGGCAGTTTAAGGGTACAAAAAAAGGTTTAGTAGGTGTAAGGTCTTTTTAGAGGAAAAGGAGCGAATGGCTAAAAATACACAAATGTGCCTATAACTTCAAGAGAAATCATTTGCGAGCCTATGTCAATAGGGTGATTTTGGTCGCAATTACTTAGTACTACAACATATTAAAATATACGGCATTCGTCCTGAAACACCCTGTATACAGGGTGTTCATGAATTACCTGGACAGAAGAAAACCAGTTATGGGGCACATCATTTGCCATCGAAATTACTATTTGGAGTTTTTGGAAATTCCGCCTTGTTTCCGAGATATCACACATTTCATGATTTTTTTCACGAATGCCCTTTTTTCCCACTTAAATGCTTGCCATACGCTCATAAAATGGTACTAGCCCAAAACTAACCAGCTCATTGGAAAGAGCACAAAATTTCCTAAAAAAGGGGCCCACTTTCGGGTGAAAATTATTGTCGTACCATTCGTGAGAGCAGCCGATTTACTAAAGAAACTGGTGACTCACATTTCCATACATTTTTCCGACGCGATTTTCACCTCTTCGCCATTGGGAAGAAAAAATTTGAAATCAGTGGAAAAACTTCCTCATTTTGTAAGCTTTCCAATGATGTACAAAGGTTCATAGTTACTGTATTTTTCCGTTGAGATATGAGCAATAAACTTGAAAAATCCAGCCAGAAAACGTGAAATTCATGCATTTCTTCGATAATATTTTATTACACAAGGAGACATTTTTTTTCTTCTTTTATTTTATTTGTGACTCAATTATTCATCTTTAATCTTCTTAGTCAATAATTTAAGTTCCTCTCCCCTCCGAAAGAGACCCCCACCACCACTCATATGAGTGCCTACGTAATTATTCTAGGGGGAGAGGGGATGAGTTCACGAATCGAGCTTAAATTATTAATTAGGAAGATAAAAGATAAATAATTAAGTCAAAAAATAAATAAAATAAGAAAACAATAGTTCCTTCGGTTATAATGGTACTGAAAAAATGTTTGAATTCCACGTTTTCTGACTGGGATTTTTCAAGTTTTTTACTTACATTTCAACGGAAAAATACTGTAAGTGTAAACTTTTACACATCTTTGGAAAGCTTACAAAATAAGGAAGTTTTTCCACTGATTTCAATTTTTTTCTTCCCTATGGCGAAGAGGTGAAAATCGCGTCGGAAAAATGTATGGAAATGTGAGTCACCAGTATCTCATGAATTTAGGAACGAAATTTCGAAAAAAGCGCTCCTTCGATACTAATGGCGTTTTCAATTTGCATAAAATTCCGCTCTTGAGCCAAGCATTTCCACCCTTCTTCTCCTTTACCATATGATATAATTAAGAGAAGACGGGTGGGAATGCTAGGCTTCAAAGCGGAATTATATGCAAATGGAAAACGCTATAAAATTGAGAAACATCTGCAAATTCACTGTTTATGGCGATTCTTTTACGGCTAACATTTAGGAAAACCGCTCACTGTTTAATAGCGATTTTCATTCAACATACCACACTAGTGTATTGCATTAAATGGAAAAAGCCATAAGTATTAATGGGTAGTGCGGTGAGGGGAGAGTAATCCCATAATTGTCCGAGACAGGGTCGTCTAAACTCAATTAATTAATTAATTGTCGGACGCTTAAAGAAAAATGAAATTAAAATCATCGAAAGTAGCCAAATCGCCGTTCAACTTGACACCAAAGCTTCACGATCGTACTTTGCATGAGCATGAAACCGAAAAATTCTGATTTGTCCATCATTAAGCTTTTCGACGCTTAATGAACTCATTTTTCGATTGTTCAATGAATTTAGGAACGAAATTTCGAAAAAAGCGCTCCTTCGATACTAATGGCGTTTTTCATTTGCATAAAATTCCGCTCTTGAGCCAAGCATTTTCAAAAAAAAAATGAGGCCCCTAACATACGGCGTGCTGCTGAGCGGGATTCAAACCCAGATCCTCACCTCTGGGCTGCTCGAAAACCGAGCCAGGGAGGACACGGCTCACCACGTTGAAGAAAATCGTGACCAAAACGAGGAATGAGGGTGGTTTTTCCGCTAAGTATATTTCGAAGAAACATCAAGTTTTCCTCTAACTAAAACTTGTAGAATCAATCAGGGGCGTAGCAAGCTCTTAATCACGGCGGGTGGGCTGCCTTCACTGGAGGACATGTTCAAACGCACGAGCATGTATACGAGGATGAGCCCCAGCAAGAGTATTGGTCTTTTAACAAATCAAACCTCGGCGCTAGAAATCGTCAACTCGTCACCTGAGACTGAATTCGCTTAGAATGGGTCTTTATCCGTCCAAAACTAACATCGCTGCAGGGAAATAGACTGTTGTTACAGCCATCTCTTCCGAATTTTAGGTCAAAAAACTGACTATCATTTTTCCCTCTAAAAATTATACTTATGGAGCTAAACTGTAAATTTTGGTCTCTTCGGACGGTATAATAGCCGTAATTTAGCTCCTCAAACTGGTCCCCTCCGCATCCGTGTATAGGTTCCATCGCCAGGAACACGCCCCTAAAAACTGTCAAGTTCTAGTTCTCAATACAAGACCACATGGTGTCTGGGTAAGAAGGGACTGGAAGTTCCTCTCTCACCACCAACAGCAAGACTTTGTGTTGCGTACATGGCACAGGCGCAAACGGGATAGGCACGTTAACCCCCCCACCCCTGTGCGAGATACAAAGTTGGGTTTTAACGAGAGGAAAATTGTGAAAATGAGGTTTAGACTAGTGGAACCCGCGAAAATGGGTTTTTATAGTGGCTCCCACGTAGTCCAGTCAATTGGGCCTCTGGAAAGCCTGTTTCAAGACAAACGTATAGAAGTTTTAATTGCAAATTAGACGACCCTTGTCTTAGGGTCGTCCGAGTTTCCGAGTTCCGAGAGGGAGTTTCTCTCTGGTGGGGTTCGCTCTTAGCGTAAGCCTCTCGGACTAGCTCAGTGGCAGAGCGCCTGGCGCGAAACTAGGAGCTCGTGGGTTCGAATTCCACCTTGGGAGCAATTTTTTCTCGGAACTCAAAACAAGTAAAAAATGGTAAGTATTTAGCTTCAATAAAGTTTAATTCTTTATTTTCAGCCTCCCCACTCCCTCGAATTCACTGCAGGGTGACTAGGGTGGTGCGGTGAGGGGGGAGTAATCCCTTGAAAAGTCCTAAGACAAGGGTCGTCTAATTTGCAATTACATAATTAATTGCTGGGACATAAAGAAAAAAGAACAAGTATAGAAGTTTTTCTCTCAACAGATTTATATGTTTTTGGGGTGCTGAATTCGAATCTGAACTTTGCCAACAAAAAATCACTCGGCTTCACGCCGAAAATCGCAAAAAAAATTCGGCGTGAAAATTCGGCGGATTTTCGGCGTGAAGCCGAGTGATTTTTTGTTGGCAAAGTTCAGATTCGGATTCAGCACCCCAAGATCCGTTGACAAAACTACTTCTATACGTTTGTCCAGGACAAATCCCCTATTGACTGGACTACACGGAAATTGTTTTTTTGTGAGAAAAATCCGCAAAATTTCGTTTTCAGCTGACAAAAAGGCGCAAACAATTAAACAATTTTTGGGGGGCAAAAATGCAGTTTTAAGCGAGTGGAACCCTCGAAAATAGGTTTTTAGTAAGCCTGACCCACGAAAATTGTTTTTTAGTGAGCAAAATCCGTGAAATTAGTCTTTTATTGAGCCAGATACGCAAAAATGTTTCATTAGTGAGAAAACCCGTGAAATTGTTTTTTTAATTTCTAAACCGGAGGAATTAGTTTCTCAAGCGAACCAGGCCCGAAGGATATGTTTTTTTTTTGACTAGCTAAATGTGCGAAATTGTTAATTTTTTGTTTTTTTGAATCCGATAAATTGGTTTATTAATGACCCTGACTAGCAAAAATGCATTTTTAGTGGGCATAACACGTGTAATTGTTTTTTGAATGAGGTAGCCCCGCAAAATTTGGTTTTCAGCGCCAAAAATCCACCGAACAGAATTTGTAGCTATCCAGACCCTCGAAATTGGTTTTTCAGTGAGTGATAATCTGAAAAAGGATTTGGTGAACCCGGACCGCAAACATGTTTTTTTAGTTAGCATAATCCGCGAAATTGGTTTTTGGATGAGCCAGCCGCGCGAAGTTTATTCCCAAGTTGAGCCTAACCCACGAAAATGTTTTTTTCGATGTAATTAATTAAAATCGATTAATTCAAGTCCGATGTATTTTTTTTTTTTTTTTGCGAAATAAATCAGCAAAATTGGTTTGGGCAGCTGCCCCACTACGGCTTCGCTGTCGAGTCTTGGAGAGGACAACTGCGTCCACCCCTGTCCCCCCACTGGCTACGCCAATAGAATCAATTCTCTCGTTATTGTTTGAATCCACAAGTCTTAAAGGAATACGGCAGTGAGTTGGGGGGGGGGGGAGCCACACGGTACGGCAAACTGTTAGTTTTGCCATTTTTGGGGTTCGGGTATATAGTCAGTATAGCCGGTATTTATTTTGGGAATATCTAAATTAGCTAATTTATTCAAGCTAAAGCAGAGCGAAGCACAAAATTTCTCAAATCCTTGCACTAAGCTAATCCTGAATCTACAAGAGAGGTCGGCACTGTACTGCGACCAGAATGAACATGGTTTCTCAAATTAACTATTTTCAGCTACACGGAAGTGACTCGAGGACATTTTATTAACACCTGTCCCATAAACGATCATTTTGCGACCACATTAACAATTGGGACGCCTAAGAAACGGCCTATTTGAATGTACCTACTAAATAAATACGGCATGGTAGGCCAGTTAAAAATGAGTGATTTCCTCAACTCCTTTCGATTAAAGACAGTTATCAAAATGTAATACCTACGAAGTGTTTACACGGTATGCATAATCCAACTGTGTAACGGACGGAAAAAACTTTGGAAAAATACTCGCCGTGCATTGAACAAAAACCGATTCAGCCATAGATTAGTTCAATCAAAATCAACCCCAATTTCGTAAGATGACCCTTTAGAGTGACGACGAACACACGTCACACTTCAGGCATCGTTATCTGTTCGTTTTCTTAAATCACCAGGATCAAAATCGCTAAAGAAAAACGGCTTTCACTTTTCTTTGAATCAATTATAAAATCATTTAAGGGGTCAATCATAGTATAGAATGACGCAAAGAACGGATTTTTACAAGTTTAAAAATTTGAAAAGAGAGAAAAAAAATAAAATTTGCCATTCGAGGTGACGTTTGAATTGTTATTGTTCGAATAACACCACTTATACAACTCGGATCATACGAACGGATTATGTAATTTGACGATAACGAAATAAAATGTTGGTGTTTTTTTGCGACTGTTAAAGTGGCACACCCCGCTTCTCCACCCTCACCTGTTCGAAACACTCCTACAGATTTTCTTGTAAGGGCCTAAAGCTCTATATAAATTGAAGTAAAAATGTATAAGAGACGTCAAATCCTTAAAAAAAAAAAAAGTGGGGGGACCCAGTATAAAACCCTGACCGTTCAAGAAGACAACGACCACAAAAAAAAAACCGGAGGGAAAAAAAAACGGAGTGATTTTAATAAAAGTGGGAGGAGTCCGAAGAACAGGCGAACGAGGAGTCGAGGAATATTCGTCTGGACGACCGGCTCTACACAACTTGCGACTGGATTGGCTGAAGAGTTGAAAAACAATTTTTTAAAAATTAATTTCTAGTTGAAAAGAGGGCTGGAAAAATGTCAATTTCACTGAATAAAATCTTGGTCAGTGATCCAGTAGACAAGACATGCGTTGAACTGTTGAAAAAGCACAATTTTGACGTGACGTGTAAATATGGGATGACCCAGGATGAACTTATCAAGGAAATTAAGGTGAGTTGAATTTTCCTATAGTCATTTTCTCGATTAATTAAACTCTAGTGGAGGCCAAAACACGACGATAAATAAAAGCCCTATTGAGAGGCTCTTGGTTAAATTCAAGGATAATGAATCCCTGTGGCAAGGTCAATAACGCGCATACCACTCCACTACACGAGATTCCACTTCATTTAACTGGCTTGAAACGATCATTTTAAATTCATTTGGATCATTTTACCTCTTGTTTTAACAAATAACTAAGTAAAAAATTAATTTGGAATGTTTGGAAAATTGATGCCCCATCATTAATAAATACTGTGCATTTTTGTCAAAAGACGATAATTTTTTTAAAAAACAAATATTAAATTAAATTCGGCGATAATTATTGGCGACAAAAAATTTATGACGTCTGTGACAGCATTGACAAGGATGCCCCCCCCCCCACTTTAATCGAACTCGCCCTTTTTTTTAAATTAGAACAAGTTTTTTGATTTATAACAGGACTATGACGCTCTCGTTGTTCGATCAGAAACGAAAGTCAAGTCAGAAGTTTTGGCCGCAGCCAGCAAATTACGAGTTGTCGGCAGGGCAGGTACGGGAGTTGACAACATAGACACAAACGCCGCAACTAGGCGTGGTGTGATAGTCCTCAAGTGAGTTGAATGATTGTGTGTTGAATGATTGAAAATGGAAATCACTGACTCTGGTGAACTCATTTAATTTACAGCACTCCAGGGGGAAATTCCATCAGTGCGTGCGAACTGACTTGCGCGTTTATATGCAGTTTAGCGAGGTACTGGCTTTTTTCTCGCTTATAGCCTCTCAAGTACCAAAATTTTGGTACTTGAGAGGCTATAAGCGAGAAAAAATTTACAAATTAATAAATTTTGTACGTTCTACAGAAACGTAGCTGCGGGCTGTCAAAGCCTGAAAGAGGGACGATGGGATCGTAAATTGTACATGGGCGAGGAGCTTCAAGGAAAAACTCTCGCTGTCCTAGGACTGGGAAGAATCGGTCGCGAAGTAGCACACCGCATGTCCGCTTTCGGCATGACTATCATCGGATTTGACCCCCTCGTTCCACCTGGGACACTTCCAGGGGTTGAAATCTTGTCACTGGACGAAGTGTGGCCGCGAGCGGACTACATCACTGTACACACTCCGCTCATCCCACAGACAAGAAGTAATTCCGCCTCGAACGAAACATTTCTCAAACAGATTCTCTTTAAAATTGCCATTTAAATTGATAGATTTAGTTAATGAAGTCACGCTAAATAAGTGCAGGAAAGGAGTAAAAGTTGTTAACGTGGCTAGAGGCGGCATTATAGACGAAACTGCTCTACTAATCGCTCTTCAGGTGCGATAGGTTTGCAATTTCAGGAGGGAATAAATTTAACTAAACACAATTTTCCCCAGAGTGGGCAGTGTGGAGGAGCCGCTCTCGACGTATTCTCGGAAGAACCACCGAAATCCGATCATCTTCTCAATTTAATTCGACACCCTAAAGTACTAGCCACGCCGCATTTGGGCGCGTCCACGGCCGAAGCCCAAGTTCGAGTCGCGGAAGAGATCGCCGAACAACTCATCGCACTTGAGGACCCATCGTCCGGCTACAAAGTCACCGGTGTTGTCAACTCACCTGGACTGTCCGACCTGCGGGACACTGCCAACGCTCCCTGGCTTTCACTCGGTAAAGCCCTGGGAACCGTCGCCGGTAAACTGGGCGGTCTCGCTATGAGCGCTTCGTGGAAAACCGTTTCACTAGAACTTGAAACTCACGGTGACCAGACCAAGTCCATGGGTTTCTTGAAAACGGCCGCTCTCTTCGGTCTGATGAGCCTTAAATTGACTCGCGAACCTTTGAATTTGATCAACGCCCCACTTCTGGCTCAGGAGGCGGGTCTGACGCTAAAAACAAAACACAACGATGATTCTGAGGCTCAATCCTTGGTGTCTTTGACTATCAATGACGGCAATGTCAACCACACTGTCAGTGGTAAGTGCGCTCATTAACTCTATCCCAACACATTTAATTTAAATGAAAAAAACGGGTGTTTTAAAGGAACCTGCAGAGGAGGTGAAACGTGGCTACTGTCCATCGATGACGCAGCGTTCACTTCGGGTATCCCATTGAACGAGTCAACGCTCATTTTCAAAGGAACCGACGCGTCAGAAGACTGCCCACTCATTATTGGTAGGTTTGAAAGATGTTTACCTTCTCCCCTTGCCCAAATGAATCTTCTCTCACTCTCTCTCTCTTTAGGTGAACTGGTCAAAGCTGGAGTCGCCATAACCAACATGGCTGTAGCCAATGGTAAGTCCGCCGTGTGGATCTCAGTTCATACCATGGTTCCCATGGACAAGAAGTTGATTATTCCAAAATTAAAAGTATTTTAGTCTGTTTACGTTCATCTGAGTGTTCAATAAATTACTTCTGCGTGCCAGAATGTATAAAGCAAACCCAGCCAAATCTTCTTCCAGCATTATATGCTTTTTTAAATTAATAAAACAACAGCGCAAGGTCGACAAAAAACAAATTAACAAACATAAAAAGTCATGCGTAATGCTAAAATTATACAGCAATTGATTACGATGTATAGTCAAAAATTAGCGGGGAATAAGGGGGTTGGGAAAGCTATCTTTTCTTCCACCGTCAACTTCCATCTGAAAAATCGATAAACATGTTTAGGAAAAATGTCCAGAAACATTATGTACTGTAACCGACCGCATCGGCGTAATTTGAAGGTATTTCGCTGAGGTAACTTTCGTGGACCGGAAGATTAAGAATATCAGGAACCATGAACGGTTTCAGCCATGTCACTATGGGTGATCTCCCTGGGATGTAAAATGAGCGTTTGTGGAAAAAGAGAAGACCGTCAATTTTGGGATTATTATTTGGATAGATGGGATGATGATCAAGAGACTAAAAAAATAAAAAATCGACGTTAAATTCAGGGAGGAACCGTATAAAATCGATGTACCTTTTCAACATCAGCAGCAAACTTATGCTCCAAAAACTCGAATTTGTATCGATTGATTTCAGAAGTACAGGCCAATTCGGGCGCTTCGTCTCGTTTACAGACGAGCCAGAAAAAACGGAAAGCGGCGTCGCAACTGGATAAATCAATATCGCTCCACGTCATGATGTCAACAACGAACAGGGTTTTGACGTCACAACTCCAGATACAGTCGAGCATGGTGGGCGGTGAACTGTGGCTACGCATCGACCTGTAGTGGCCACCGGGAAGGGCCGATGGAAATCGCATCATGAATTGACCACGGCGTGAGTAGGCCACAGTTTCACCTCTGTGGGATATGACAAGGCAACGTCTGCCTTCTGGAACAACGGTGAAATACCAATCGGTTTTGAGATCGTTTGGGACGTCCACAAGCCATGTGGAGTGCATGAGGATATCCTTGGGCTTGCGACGACGAGCTATCTACGAAGAGCAATTTTATGATCCGAAACTTTTGAGACATTAGTGAGATTTTGCAAACAGTTCCGCTAACGCTAACGTTAACGCTATTCACATTTCAACCAACCCCATGTTTACTACCCTAGCAACGCGTACACAAAAATTAACTTTAGCGTTTAAGGGGGAGTTGTACATGTTTCCTCGACCCCCTCCAATCAACCTCGCCCACTCCGCGTTACGTAAATTACCGCCGTATTTCTTCACCAATCCTGGACTTCAAGGGCTCATTTAAATCTTCAGGAAATTCCGCACAACCGTACGATCTTGCTTTCCTAAATAAGTCGTCGAAAGAGTGTGAATTTTCAAGGTTAAAGTTTATGTGCGTTTTACAGTTATTTTAGGGATGAAATATGAAAAAAGAAGATCGTACGGTTGTGCGGAATTTCCTAAAGATTTAAATGAGCCATTGAAGTCCAGGATTGAAGCAGAAATACGGCGGTAATTTACGTAACGCGGAGTAGGCGAGGTATGATTGGAGGGGGGTCGAGGAAACACATGTACAACTCCCCCTTAAGGCCCGTTCACATGCTCTGTTTGCGTTGTGACTTTGTGAGGAGTCTAAGCAACCAAACAAATGTATTCCCTCGAAAAATGAAGCATCTTGATAGGTTGCATAGACACCGCACAACGAAAACATAGAGCTCGTGAACGGGGCTTTACGGGTACGGGACTGGTTGCAAAATCACTCTATTAATGAAAGAATAGAAAACCTTTTTTCTAGTCCTCGGCCCAGGGTCCAATTGCATATCTTCGACTTTATCGACATCATCATCATCTTCAGATTCGTCAATGATACCCCGCAGAAGATATTTGAGTTCGAAACGCCGGCTAGGACAGCAGAGAATTAAAAACTCGTTTTTAACTATGAAAAGTCTCTTACTCTTTCTGTTCCTTCAGCCAATTTCTCCTCCTTTCTTCTTGACACTCTTCCGAAGTTGGCCGTTTCTTGTATAAACAATACCTCGGATGTATGAGGGCCGGGTCGTCATCTTCTAGGGAGACTTTAATCGAGCCCTGAACGGCTTCCACTAAACTGTCAACGTCACTGGTTTCCGTCATTTGCTTTTAAAACTTTCCAATTTCGCTCATTCTTTCCTTATGCACGACCAACAAATAACAATCCCGCACTTTTTAGAAACTTAGAATGAGCAGATCAAAAATTATACACATAATCTCGGGCATTGTCAACAATTAAATGATTGGAGAAGTAGGGCGACCTCAGCGCTAAGAGGTTGTTGCGGATTAATTATAAACCTTGCTGAGAACCTTCCTTCTCCACAAGAGTACGTTTTCCCGCCATTAACCTTTACAGCTCAACCAAAATTTAGTTATACGCAAAATAATATAAAAGGCAATTTAGTTAACATTTTATTTTTGTGGTATTTTAGAACCCCCAACTGATACAAAATAAAATGTTTTTAAAAACCGGAACTTCGGAGGTAAATTATCACACAGACACAATTTTTTTCTCTTCCCGATGGAAATAATAGATCAATTTTGATTTTGGTCCAGTGCCAATGTTTCTGAAAGAGCCAGAACTAGAATGGAATGGCTATAAACATACACAAGAAACATGGAAATGGCAAGACTCATCATTCGTGTTTCAAAAATGGCCTAACTGAGCCTCTGCGCAATGGAGAAGGGGCCTTGAAACTTCAGACGATTTATTCCCTAAAAGTAGCCAAACTGATCATTTACGACTTGCAGATGGCTCAACTGACAATTCATGCCTTTAAAATGCCAAATCTGACTTGCTGCGCCGAAAAAATTGGCCAAACTGGATATTAGCGCCCTGAAAATGGCCACGCTTGCTGATCTGACTCGACTAAAAAGCAATTTTTTCAGAATTTGCTTCTAAAAAAAAAAAAAAAAAAAAAAAAAAAAAAAAAAAAAAACACCTGAAATTCCCAGCTTAGTGGTGAAATTGCTAGTTTTTGGACAAAATCACAATTTTAGAGTCTACTATAAAATATCATCATTTCTGTGCTAAAATCGCAATTTTTGCGCTTGAGGGCCTGGTCGACAATGTCCGTTTAAGAGTTGTCAAAGGTTTGAACGTTTTTAAATGCGAAATGCCTGGATTATCATTGGGGTATAAGCTCCTAAGCTCATCTTAAGGAAAAAGGGAACTCTAAATAACCTATGAGGTCGACCCAGACCTAAAACGCAATTTTGCAAAGCGATTAAGTCGGCATTTTCAGCTAAAATCGCAAATTCGAGGTAAACCCAATAAATTTATTTTCAAGGTGAAATCATCAGTTTTGTGACCTCCAGTTTCAGGGTAAACTTTCTTTTTGAGGGAAAACAGACAAAATTAGTTTAACGGTAAAATCACCAATATTTTAGTGAAATCATCAGTTTTGATATCAGAGCTTTGGCTTGAAATCGTCAGTTTTCAAGACAGAGTGGTTGGATTTGGCGTAAAATCATCTGTTTACAGAAAAATGCCAGCTTTGATGTGATGCAGTTTTTAAAGTAAACTATACGGTTTTGAGGTAAAATAATATTTTTTAGGTGGAACCGGTGGAACCGCAAGTTTCATGGTAAAATCGTCAGTTTAGAAACATTTTTGGCATGATATCATGAGTTTTGGCTAGGGAGTGAATAATCAGAGTGCTGATACATTCATATAAATCGGATTTTCTGGCAACGCTATTTCACCATAATGACAGTGTGAGTACCTATTTATTCGAAGTACTTGATTTTTTGGAAGTATTTATTTTCATGATTCAATCAACGAAATTGAGATTGATTTGCAAATCACCGTTGCTCATCGAAGATTAACCTGTTGATTTCGTCACTATACAGCTCTGTCATTTTTGAAAAATTTAATGCACTAAATTCAATCTACATTGTCTCTCTCTCTCACTCTCTCTCTCCCTCATACACACTCTCCATCTCTCCCTCTCTTAGTTTTAACGTTAAACAGGATAACAAGAATTACTGAAAATTTTTTAGCAAGGTGGAAAAACAAGAAATGATGACAGCATAGTCATTTCTAGGGCGTGAGTAGTCCGTGTGATACTTTCAGGACAAGAAACCGTCATTTTAGTCAGTTGTAGGTATTTCAGATAGCTATTTCTGATTGGTTCAGGTAGCTATTTTGAAGGCACGAATCGCCAGTTTAGCTATTTTTAGGGCGCACAGAGTCAGTTTTGCAGATTTTATGCCTTGCATTTTTAGGGCTCGTAAGCGTCAGTTTTGCCACTTATAGTATAGAGCGCGAATGGTCAGGTTGGCCACTTGACGCGCAAACGGTCGATTCTGACATTTTTAGGGCAGGAATAATCTGTTTAGCCATTTTTAAGGCGCGTATAGTCAGTTTGGCCATATTTAGATAGTGAATAGCCGCCGTTTGATTATTTTTTGGCGCGCTAATGATCTGTTAAGCCTTAATTTTAGTCATTTTCAAGCGCGAATCGTCAGCTTTGTCATTTTGATGTGCGAATAGTCAGTTTCAGGACGCGAATTTTTCAATCCGAAAGCGTGACAGTTTTGGCCATTCTTGGCGCACGAGTGGTCGATTTAGCCATTTTCAGGACGGGAGTCAGGATCTTTTCAGCCATTTTAAAGTGCTGCACACCACCAGCAGTGCTGCCATGTTTAAGGACACTAGAAGTCAGTTGTCTATTTTTAGAGCGGGAATTGCCAATTTCGCTCTTTTTAGGGCGCAAAATTGTCAGTTAGCCATTTATTTATTTATTTATTGTAAAGCTCTAACCATAAAACCAAAAAAAAGCTCCACCAACAAAAGCTTCTAGCCACGAAACGTTTCAAGCACAAAAAACTCTTGTTACAAAAAAAAAAACGTGCATCTGTAGCTCAGAAGCAAAGCGTTTGCGAAATGTTTGTATTGAATGCATGACCGTCACTTTTGCCATCCATTTCAACCCACTCACATCAGTAATTTCATTTTGCTCCCCTTTCTCCTGAGTTCTGAACCTGGTTTTTGGGTTCAAATACTGCACATTATTTAGCCTGGGAAGATTACAAACGAGCCCGCTTTAACAACGGTGCCAAGTTAATTTCTGATTGGAAATTCATTATTAAAACCACCTTGGGGGAAGGAATCACAGTCAAGTGACCGGTTCATCCTGCTTTGCTTTTTAAATCCTTTGCTGCCTTTGTTGGATTCAACTCAAAGTGCACTCAGTGGACACGATAACTTCTTTAATTAATTTTCTGTTCCCTCCGACCACAACCACAGGTACCCACCAGACAAAGCACCAAGAGCCCTAAACAGGCGAAACCTCAACATAACGTTATGATGACGCGCGAGTCATAAATATGGATATAAGCGCTTCCTCCCGGGCCAACCAAACAAGAATAACGCTTTACAGGGGAAAATAATCAATTTACCCCTCTCCAAATACCATATTCATACAATTATTTCGTGTAGCTAACTTGAGGCGTACACAATAAACTGTTGTTGAAGAAATTTAATTCAAATATAACAAATATGCCGATGGGCGGGGGTAAAGACGTAGGAAGATGGAGGGGAAACCCAGTGGGTCATAGTTCTTCTGGACAATTTCCACACCCACAGTAAGTCATTTTTCCTTTTGTATCTCCGAAGGAAGGACGTCAATGCGATAAAAAAAAGTATTAATATCATTCAGAATTGATTATAAAACTTATTTGACAAGTTATTCTTCACGTGACTCGCGTCCTGGTACCTGCTCCTCTAGCCTCCACACTGGAGTCCCAGGAAGAAAACAGCACTTCCTAAAGGACTATAAAGGTTGTCTGTCGGGAAATTATTTCCAGAAAGATGGGAAAGTGAATTTCGAAGGAAAGGAAACTAATCATATTATAAGCGGTTAACACTTGCGCATGCACGATATTGACTCATTGTCTTCTGAGAGCTATCCGTATCAGGTGTATCATTCTGACAAGCAAATTTACAGAAAAACTTCAACTTTTCAAGTCCCACCCTCCTTGGGATCAGTAAAGAGTTCTCGTCCAATCAATTTCCCCGCCTTCATAAGTAGGCCAACTCAATGACCTCATGTCTGTCATTTAAAGCCCAGCCTTATACTTTCAGGGACTTAAAAGAATTAAACTACCAGAGAAACTAGAGCCTCATAGCAGCCTAGCAGTTCAGGGACCCTCATTTAAATACTCTTCGCCCCTTACCGGCTTCCGGTGATTTAAAGTTGAGCAGTCTATTCACTATTAATTTCTTTCGAATCGGAAAATCAACCTTGAAAGTCGACGAAAAGAGGGCACAGATAAACTCTACCTCGTCGCTAGACTGCCCTCCCTTTCACATTTCGAATGTTTACCCCTCTCCGTCAATGCCACTACCCTCAATTCATTTTAGCTAAGTTCCTGACATCGTAACGTTCGCGTTGTTTAGTTACTGGAATCCTTTGAAGGAAGTTATCCAACATATCGCGAGTTCAATTGTTTCCGAAAGACCGGGGTTGGCAAGTTTTGGTGCTGTTTTCACAAATATTCGAACAATTTCAGTTACTTTCCGCGAAGTTATTTATTTTAATCCGTTTTTCCAGCAACGATATTTCCCCACAATGGCAGTGTAAGTACCTATTTAATCAATGTACTACTTGATTTTTTCAGAATATTTATTTTGATGGTTCAATCAACGAAATTGAGATTGATTTGCACATTGCACATCACCGTTACTCAGCGAAGATGAATAACCTGTTGATTTCGTCACCACAGCTCTCATTTTTGAAAAATATAATGCACTAAATTCAATCTAAATTGGCGAATAATTACACTCTCTCACTCTTGTTTTTAATGTTAAACAATATATTACACGATAATAAGAATTTGGTATTTCAAACATTTTGAGCAAGGTGGAAAAACAACAAATTATGACATACTCAAAAATGCAAGAAAAGTTTGAAAAAAAGTCATAATATCCATTAGTTACAAAAATGAGGGAAACCACCCACCCCTCACACCAGCATTTCATTATTTGCATTCAATAAAGGCCTCAATGCATTATTAACGTGCGAAATTTCGACCATTCTGTTCCCACAGAGCTGACATTGGTATGATCGGACTGGCCGTCATGGGTCAAAATCTAATTTTAAACATGAACGATCACGGATTCGTCGTTTGCGCCTACAATCGAACCGTGGAAAAAGTGGACGCATTTTTACGGAACGAAGCACGAGGAACGAAAGTGATCGGAGCAAAATCACTGCAAGACCTCGTGTCAAAATTAAAAACCCCCAGAAAGATAATGATGCTGGTAAAAGGTAATAAAAAGCGAAACAAAAAAGCGACCTTGAAAGCAGGACGAATATTTTTAATTTGTTTTTAATACCTAGTTTTTGTGCTTTTTTTTCTTAAAAAGCCGGACAGGGTGTCGATGACATGATTAACAATTTAAAACCCCTCCTAAGCCCGGGAGACATAATCATCGATGGTGGAAATTCCGAGTACAAAGACTCTGAAAGGCGAATGGCCGAATGTGGCAAAGATGGGATCCTGTTCGTGGGGTCAGGGGTTAGCGGTGGTGAGGAGGGCGCTCGTCGAGGCCCGTCGCTAATGCCCGGTGGTGATCCAAAAGCCTGGCTTCATCTTCGGCCGATATTCCAGGTCTGCGCCCCCCCACTCTTTTATAAGAATTTCACACGAAATTCTGGTGGTATCTTTCCTTGCAGGCCATCAGCGCTAAAGTCGACAACGAATCCTGCTGCGACTGGGTGGGTGATGGTGGTTCGGGTCACTTCGTCAAAATGGTACACAATGGAATCGAATATGGCGACATGCAACTCATCTGTGAAGCCTACCATTTAATGAAAACCGTCCTGGGAATGAATCACGAAGAAATGAGCGAGGTTCGTAAATTTAATTCATTTCCTAAATCATTTGGACGCTTACGGAACGTTCAACCGAAGCGTCCAAAACTCTGGGTGACGCTATCTTGGGTAGACGCCAGTGAACAAGCTGATTCATGTTAACAGATCTATGCAATCTTCCCAGTATAGCTCTATAGTACCTGCCCCCCTATAATCTGTAACTTTTAACACGTGCGTTAGCGAAATCAGTAAGCCGAATAATTATAAAAAATCAGCTGAGAAATTTTGCTAACGCACGCGTTATGTGTTACAGAATAGGTCCGCTGGTCGCTAAAAAGATAATTTCTAGGCTTCGAACTGTACGGTGACTACGGATCGTCCATTGGAAAATCAGGCTTCGGTCATGATGCCCTTCACTCCAATGAACACCATAAGAGGGCCCACACCCGGGAAAAAACAGGCTTCCACATGACCCCAACCCAAAAAATCACTCAATTTTCTTGATTCACCAGTAGGACGATGCCAAAGATGTCTCGGGCGAAAATTTTACGCTGACAAAAAAGTCAGACAGATACCTAAGAACCGGTGCGGAATAGTGGAATACTTCCGCAGACCACTAACCCTACACGCGGGCCTCGCATTGGCAGCAATAAGACAGTTCGGTGTACTGTGGAAGCCTCACAAAGAGCGTTTCGAAGAATCTTGAAATCGGGGATTTGGAAGCATTAAGTAAAAAATGAGAACTGATCATGGGTCTCAAAGGCACTAATCATAGGGATTTTTTTAAATATAGCATTTCACTACAGTCTTGTACGGTACGCATTCCTAAATGCACAATACGGAATTTATGTAACGCACAAAAAATGCATTTTTCGAAGTCCATTCGCTCGTCGTTCTGAGCAGGGCAGACGTTTGGATTAAAAAAACGCTTATTGGGCAGCTCGGGACGAAAAACGAACAGAAGTAAAATGTTGAAAGACGCAGGCTCAGCGAAATTCATGCGTTATAGCTTGGGAACCAGCCAAAAAATCATTTCAGTGGCCGAAAACGGAACTGTTGCATCCGGGATGGATCCCAGGTCATAGAGGATGGCAGGGAAATGAAAAAGCAGACGAGCTGGCCAAGCGTGGCGCGGACCAGCCGGTAATAGGGCCTGAACCATCGATGGTCATTGCCTGAGGGGTGGTCTTGAGGGAGATAAGGGAGTGGGCCAGTGACCAAGCTCTGAAGAGATGGCGGACTGAACCCGGGTGCCGGTAAGCAAAACTGGGAATCGATGAGGAAGACCACGAAGCTTCGGCATGGTTGCTGGGACTGATACGGGTAAAGATTAGGCGGATAGTAGGAATGTACACGGGACACTACGCCCTCAACAGGCACCTGTCCATCATGGGGGCAGTAGGGGAGCCCAATTGCGATAGATGTGGGGAGGCTGAGGAAACCAACGGAGCACATCATATGTGAGTGTAACTGCTACGCGGCGTCTAGATACACTATTTTTGGTGACGATAGGAAATCCTCACCCAGCTTCTCAAAGGAGAATGGGACCCGTCTCCTGAGATTGCTGGAAAGGATAAATAGGTTTGAGGAGCCGTACTAGGCTCTCCCGAGTCCGGGCTCCAAGTGGGTATGGTGTATAGGCCGAAAGGCTTTTGGCACCTTCGGAGTCGGGCGCCCCGGGTTACCCGGGACAGTCTCGGCTTGACTAATTATGTCCCGCGTCTCTGGAAAGATAATCCCAGGATCTGTTCTACACAATCTTAAAATTACGAACCAAAACCGTGGAATGGGGAATGGTTTATTATTTTTTGACGGAAGCAATCCCCGCAAAAATTGGGTTTTAAGTAAGTCCCACCCGCAACATTTGGTTTTTGAAGGAACCAAACCGGCGAAATTGGTTCTTCTAAGAGCCAAGATTTATTTTTTTACAGATTTAGGCCCGTATGCCAAGTCGTTCCTCGAATTTTCCTCAACCTCAAAGCCATCTCAAAGCTCCCTCGCAAACTGGAAAAATTATAAAATAATATGTGATTACAGTTTGCGAGGAAGGTTGGAGTCGAGGAAATTTCAAGGAACGTCTTAGCATACGGACCTTAAACCCACAAAATTATGTTTTTGAAGAAGGTAAACTTTGTTTGTTCTCTGTAAGAGCAAAACTCTCGAAATTGGTTATTTCTATGAGGAAATACAAATCCTCCATTGTTGGCTGATGTGATCAGGGGCGGTTTTATGGGAGTGGCGATAGGGGCGATAGCCACCCCCGTCAGCTCAGCCAACCTATGAGAAGGGGGAAGGGGGACAAAGAAAGAATGGAAATTGAAGAGATGCAATTGTGAGGGAGAGCAAATCAAATATCTAGATCCTAAAACTAGGAAGTTGGAAAATAATTATAGAACTTATTTTAAGTATTAATTGGTAGTACCAAAGTTTGGATTTGAAGGAGAGAAATTCAGGAAATTTGGGTTTGAAAGAGCCAAACCCACGAAATTCTGCTTTCGAGACAGCATATCCTGTAGAATTGGTGTTTAAAAGAGCAAAATAGCCTGAAATTGGGATTTGAAGGAGAAAAATGCGGTGGTTTTACGTTTGGAAATCCGCTTAACTGGCGTTTGTAATAGCCAGAATAACAAAATTTGGCCTTACGCACCCAAATCCATACATTTTGTTTTTGAACAAGGTAAATTAGCTTTCAGCTGCGAAACCAATTTTAGAAAGAGCTAAAGCCGCGATATTTTGTTTTTGAAAGAGGAAAAATACGCGAAATTGTGGCTGAAATGGCATAAATTCTGTTGAGAAGAAGCCAAATCCACGACATTTGGTTAGGGAAGAGCGAATTTCCGAGGGGGCATTGTTAGTCCAGTCAAATCGTATAAAAAATACTTCCACCCCGGGGGCACCACCCCCTCCCCCTTGACTTTTTCAAAAAATTAAAATTGGAATCAAAGGCTACTTTAACATGGAGTATACGTACTGAATGTGATGCTTCTAGAATCAACTGGTGATTTTTTTTTACCTTTTCAACCCCTATTACCCCCCCTCCACCTTGACCGATTTGGCCCAAATGCAATACCAACCGGGGTCTTATGACTACTGATTTTTGTGCCAAAGCGCGTTGAATAGCGAAGGTATGAGATTAGCGGGTCATCCGTGATATGCAGTAGAATTCCTTTGAACCCAGACTACTTCCTTGCCAAGAGAGGTACCGCGTTGAGTATAAAGTAATCCAGTCAAATCGTAAAAAAAAAAAAAAAAAAAAAAAAAAAAAAAAAAAAAAACCATACGTGGACAAAAATATTGTCTTTGATTTTTTTCACTTAATTCTATGTTTTTTGGGGTGAGAAACACGAATCTGAAGAGATCCAATAAAATTTCCTCGTGCGTTTTGAGAAAATCGCGAAAAACTGCTCTTTTTTGGCACTTTTTTAGTTTTTCGCTTGCAACTGCTCAATGACGCATTCTACGGAAAATTTTACCCTGTTCTTTTTTGAAGAGCATCAAGTTCTGTGTCGAATAATTTTTTCTTTTGTCACAATTGACCTAGCCGTTTCGCCGGTATTGATTTTTATAAAATGGTAATTTTTAGTCGCTTATGGCAAAATTGGGTGAAATAATAATAAAAGTGCTAAGTAAGAGTATTGACAGTCCGCCATGTTTGGTGTCGGGGCGGGCAGGTAGACCGGAGCGCGCTCAGGCGGATTTAAGTGAAGGAGTCCCTGGGAGATTGAAGGTTTCGGTGTCATAGGTTTCCCATACAAATTGTGAATAGTAACGTGGTTGATTGCTCCAGATAGTGTTTTTTTTTTAAATTAGTTTTCATTTGCTCGAATTGTGTTGCAAAAGGATGACAATCAAGTCTTGATGTGACCTGTATCTAAAACGAACGTTTCGGTTGACGGAATCAGGTAGGATTGATGTGTTCTTGGTTGCCACTTGGGAACGAAGGATGGCGTCAACCTTCACAACTTCCCTCGCCGGAAAAATTAGTGTTTATTGCGAATTTTATAGCTATTGGCTCCAGCTAGCTGCTACTAAATCATGAGTTGCGACTTACATTAATTCCAAATAATTCATTTTTGAACTTCCTTCAATATGCTTGTCGGACCACCGTTACGTAAATTGATAGTTGAGCGCAGTTTCTAGAGAAAGTATAGTGTAAGGCCCTGTTCACAAGCTCTATGTTTGTGTTGTGTGGTGTCTATGAAACCTATAAAAATGATTCATTTTTCGAGGGAGTAAATTTGTTTGGCTGCATAGACTCCACAGAACGTAAACATGGAGCTTGTGAACCGGGCCTTACACTACACTTTCTGTTGAGTCTATGCAGCCCAACAAATTTACTCCCTCGAAAAATGAAGCATTTTTGTAGCTTGCATAGACACCACACAACACAGTAAATCTGTTTGGCTGCATAGGCTCCACAGAACGTAAACATAGAGCTTGTGAACAGGGCCTTACACTATACTTTCTCTAGAAACTGCGCTCAACTATCAATTTACGTAACGGTGGTCCGACAAGCATTTTGAAGGAAGTTCAAAAATGAATTATTTGGAATTAATGTAAGTCGCAACTCATGATTTAGTAGCAGCTAGCTAGAGCCAATAGCTATAAAATTCGCAATAAACACTAATTTTTCCGGCGAGGGAAGTTGTGAAGGTTGACGCCATCCTTCGTTCCCAAGTGGCAACCAAGAACACATCAATCCTACCTGATTCCGTCAACCGAAACGTTCGTTTTAGATACAGGTCACATCAAGACTTGATTGTCATCCTTTTGCAACACAATTCGAGCAAATGAAAACTAATTTTAAAAAAAGCACTATCTGGAGCAATCAACCACGTTACTATTCACAATTTGTATGGGAAACCTATGACACCGAAACCTTCAATCTCCCAGGGACTCCTTCACTTAAATCCGCCTGAGCGCGCTCCGGTCCACCTGCCCGCCCACAATAGGGATCAAATAGATTTGATATCTCTGATTGGCTGCTCCGGTCATGTAGGTTACGCTCACCAGCCAATCACAAGCCCTCTCCTCACTAAAGGACCACGGGGTCCGGCCAGTACATTGTACACTCCCCGACCCGAAAAAAGCAACCACTACACTCCCCGCCGGTTAGTGCTACGGAAAATCGTGATGCCGGTACACTCCCCGCTAGTGCGTGCTAATAAAAACCCTACTACCGCTACACTCCCAGGGGATGTGAGCGATTAGCGTTATCCAGGGGACACCACGAGGAGGTTGCTCACGGAGTCCCCCACACGGTGGGTAAGGCTAGCTCAACACACTTCGATGTTATCATGCGCAAGCAACTTTCATAAACGGCTTCTTGCTTGGACGGCAGCAGGCAGAATACAAGGGGTACATAAAATCCATTACAATGACCATGCACCGTGAACAACTGAACAAAAATTTTAGTGCAGTATCTGAACGTCCCATCCATGTACACTGACGTGCACTGTGAAAGATGTGTCAGGTTTTGGATGGTGGAAAATATTACGATCCCTTGTGTTGAGTCCTTGTGCAGTACGAATTCTTCCCCTCGCGATGTATTAGTGTCCATTTCGTCGTGCAGCACAGTAAAAACATCCTCACGCGTTCTGGGTAGTACACCTATTCGCTTCCTGCGTACTCTATAAACAACTCGCTGCAAGTTGCATGCCTCTTCCGAGTCGAAGCGAGACGTTATCTCTCGTTGTCTGATTGGGGAGTGAACAGGCAAAGGCCACATCACGAGCCTCGCCCGCTCCGGGAGTGTACCGGTAAACAATCACAGAGCGGGAGGAGAAAGTGCGACCAGTGGGGAGTGTAAGTCACGACCCCCAGGACCACATATGGCGGGTATTGTCAGTACCTGTATGTAACTATAGGTTCTCTAATAATCCTAAGGAACCTTTAAAGACGTGTAGACGCATACGGTTCCATGTTCGTTCTTATCAGTTTAATAAGAATGGTTGGGGGTGGTTTGTTGACATCCACAAAACATCAACAAAAGGTGGATTTTACAAGACCTATAATTGACATGGCGTCTGTGATTTTACCTGTCTGATTATAGGTTGTCTCTAGGTTGAGTATTAACATTTATGGACAAAGATGGTGGGTATAGCCACTTTTTTTTAAACAAAACCTATTTTCATCGCCCTGTACAGAATATTTCCCTGGCCTTGAAAAATTTGGCAAATATGGTTTCTGACTAAATTTCACCAGCTTTCACTGAAAAATAGTGCAATTTTCATCGAAGGCTTCGTTCGATAGTTAAAGGCAAAAACGTTCGGCTGAAGAAAGGAGTTATTGGAAAACTACTCATTTTGCGAATTTCCCACTGCGTTTTACTATTGCCACTCGGGTCTTTCGGGTCCCCTTGATTGTCTATCGGGTCTTTATAAAAACGCCGTACATGACTCCTTGTAGGAAATTTAACGAGCTGTCAGATGAGTTTCTTCAAAGTTTAATCGGATGAATAGTTTTTGAGTTATAGGCTGAAATGTGACAAAAAACTTTTTTTGCAGCAAATTTCAAATTGTTTGACGTTATGGACCTGTCTCATGTTAATCATCTTAGTGAAATTTCATATAACAGGTCTGATAGAAAATTCAGATCGTTAGTCATAGAAAAAAGTTGGACTACTAGTTCCCGAGCTACTGGCAAAAATGTGCAGAAAAACGTGGTTTTTGGGCCGCCTTTTTTCGCGTTTTTTGTCGCATTACTGATACCACTGATTTTTCCTGTAGATTTCAAGACTTTTAATTTATGTAAAATTCAATTCTGAACCAATTTGATTTCTTGACATTTTTCGATTGGAACAGCCGTTTTTAAGTTGCTGCTGCCTTAGTAATTTTTATTAATTTTACCAAAAGTGGCTAAAAATGACCATTTAAAAAAAAAATCAATACCGGTGGAACGGCTGAGTCGATTGTGACAAAAGAAAGAACGATTCGACGCAGAATTCTATGCTTTTCAAAAATGAGGGGGTAACATTTTCCGTAGAATGCGTCATTATGAAGTAATAAGCAAAAAACTGAAAAGCAAAAAGGTGCCAAAAATGAGCAGTTTTTCGCGATTTTCTCAAAACGCACAAGGAAATTTTGTTGGATCTCTTCAGATTCGTGTTCCTCACCCCAAAAAACACAGAATGAAGTGAAAAAATCGAAGACGAGATTTTTGTCCACGTGGAACTACCGTTTGTCTGGACTATGTCGTCTGAAGAGGACAAAGTCACAAACTTTGGTTTTTAAACGTGCTTTATCAGTTTTTCGAATCAACCAAAATTATAGGAAGAGCTTCTGGCATGAAATTCATTCTATCATAAATCGTGAATCGCCAAAATTGGGGTTTGAAAGAGCTAAACCAACGAAATTGTGTTTTTGAGTGATCAAAAATCCCTAAAATTTGGATTTGAACGAGCTAAATGCGTAAGATTTGACTTTTAGAGTTCGAAACTTGGGTTCAAAATAGACTCATTTGCGATATATTTGGTTTTAGGAAGTGCCAAACGCGCAGGACTTGTTTTGGATGAGATCATTATGATATATTGAGCTAAAACGTCTGGTTTTAGGTAGTCTGGATTCTGGGGCCGTATTCCCCAATTGTTTGTTTCAATCAAATCGCTAACAGCAAATTACCCAGATTCTTGA
Source organism: Corythucha ciliata (assembly GCA_038030265.1). Lineage (NCBI taxonomy): Eukaryota > Metazoa > Arthropoda > Insecta > Hemiptera > Tingidae > Corythucha > Corythucha ciliata. The sequence continues at coordinate 20,461,543 of CM075942.1, read as the reverse complement.
GCAGATGTCAGACACTGCAATACAAAATCTGTTTTTTGGGAAACAGAGACAGTGTGGGCTTTCAGGCTTTTTTTTTTTTTTTTTTTTTTTTTTTTTTTTTTTTTCCATTATGATTTTATTAAGAAATTAGGCGAGTAGGATAAGCGTGGGGAGGGAAGGGTGAGAACACATTTTACCCCCAACCCTGTCACGGAGGCCTAAAACCCTGGCCCCTGGTTGTGATAGCCGAATCCGGATATTTTTGTATAAAAACCAAATAAATTAACAACTTACAAAATTTCCGCTCACTAGCGCAAAAATAAAGGGCGATTAATTGGGAAAGCATAGTCATACGAAACATCTACAATAGGTGAGTATCCGCGAGCCGAACGGAGTGGTGAACTGTTAAATTTCAATGTAAAGAATTGGTGGGTGTAAATTAAACGTTTTTTTCACTACCAGGTACTTGGTGGAGATATAAAAATTATTGGACGGTTCATAAATTACGAGAAAAGTACTTGGTGGGACTCGTTATATGTTCATTTTTTAAATTTATCGATTCATGTGACGCAGGCCGCGACTGAACTGACTACTCCCCCCATATCGATATCTCTCTCGTCTAGATGGAACATTTTGCAACCTTGGCAGCAACCTTGCCCATCCCACTACTTTACTTATCTGTTTTTAAACTTTCTACAATCCTTCGAAAAATAGGGGAAATAAACTGGCGCAGTGTTGCGTAACAATACGCTGTTCCTCAAATGGGTCCACAAAACACTGAACACGGCACTTTCTCACTCTCTCTTCGAAGTTAACATACAAGAGTAGAATAATGTCAGTCGCCGTTAGAATTTTATTTTTCGCCAAAGCCAAAGAATTAACGAACGTCGAGCGGGACGAAATGACGGTCGAAGGACTGCGAGAGGGCGGGACGCTGAGTTATGACGAATTACTCGGACGGGTATTGAACAAATACCCAGCGTTGGAGCCGATTCGAGGACACTTTGTCCTGGCTAAGAACGAGGAGTATATTGAAAGGACTGAAGCGAATATTCGACTGATAGACGGGGACGTCTTGGCTGTGATCCCGCCTATTAGTGGAGGATAAACATCTATGTGTATAATAATGTACAACTTGTAAGAGTTTTGTAAAAATGTAAATGTTGAGAAATACAAATAAAATGTTCGAACATATTAAAAATTAAAACTGCATCGTTGCTTATTTCCAGGTTTTTGACAAATGGAATAGAGAAGAATTAGATTCATTTCTCATTGAAATCACGCGAGATATTCTAAGGTTTAAGGACGCCGACGGTAATACATCCACCCCCCTATGTTTTGGCATTACGCATAATTAACTGTGCGAACTTTTAGGAGAATACCTCGTCGAAAAAATTAGAGACAGTGCTGGTCAAAAGGGAACCGGCAAATGGACAGGTATAACTGCCTTAGACTTGGGCGTCCCAGTGACTCTAATCGGTGAAAGTGTGTTTGCCCGGTGTCTCTCGAGCATCGTGGACGAAAGACAAGAGGCGGCTAAAAAACTTCAGGGACCGAAACAGACGACTTACAAAGGGGACAAAAACGAATTTTTGAATTGCATCAAACAAGTAAGTACACGAGTGAGGAGCAGTTTATGAATTTCCGCTAATTTTTTCCCCCCTGATTCGTGAAGGCTCTATACGGCTCAAAAATTGTGTCATACGCTCAAGGTTTCATGCTGATGCGTGAAGCCGCCAAAGAGTACAGATGGGAATTGAATTACGGTTCGATCGCGCTTATGTGGCGCGGTGGTTGCATCATCAGAAGCGTCTTTCTCGGAGATATCAAACGCGCCTTTGACAACAACCCAGATTTGAAATCACTTCTATTGGATGATTTCTTTATAAAGGCTACCGCTCAATGTCAAGATGGCTGGAGGAAGGTAAATAATAGAAATTAAAAGGTCCTACAATAAAAACTATATTATATTTAAAAACTACTCCTTCTTTCTGTACAATTAAGGTGGTCGCAGAGGCGACGCTAGCAGGCGTTCCAGTGCCAGCCCTTTCGTCCGCTCTCGCCTTCTACGACGGCTACAGATGCTCTCGTCTACCAGCCAACCTCCTTCAAGTAAACCTGACACTTTTTTGCCCTAAATTTATCAGTTTTTTTATCTACTTGTTCACTAAAAAAAGGCTCAACGTGACTACTTTGGAGCCCACACGTACGAACTACTGGGATCACCAGGTTTATTCGTTCACACCAACTGGACCGGCCACGGAGGCAATGTATCAGCCTCGACTTACCAAGTCTAAATTTAATTGATTAAAATTGATTTAAGTTTTATAAATTGGTCAATGTTTCAACAAGCGGTTTAGATTAGAAGTAAAAAGAACAAAGATGCCTATAATGTTACTGTTTTTGAAATGATATTTATTTTGGTATTCATTTTTACATAAATGTGGTAAGAGATATTAAATGCACGCTATGAAAAAAAAAAAAAAAAATCGCTCCGGCAGCTGGCGGTCGGAAAGAGTGCATTTCATTTCGTATGCGGATACCCTAAGCCGTCCCAGAAGTAATAATGTTGAGACCATGATTTGTTTCGCTAATGCTTGACCCTTCCTCGTACTGTTTCATGACGGGTTTGTTTAAGCTGAACTTGATGGGAATCAAAGGCTACTTCAAAATGAAATCATCGTACCGAATATAATGCTTCTGGAACCAACTGGTGATTTGTAGTGATTTTTTTACCAGTTCAAGCCAAATTACCCCCCCCCCCATCCAAGTCAACCGATTGGGCCCAAATAGAATGCAGACCGGGGTCTTATGACTACTGATTGTTGTGCCACAGCGCGTTCCGCTAAATTAATTTCTTTCTGGAGTTATCGTGCTAACGAGACCACAGACTTACTTCCACTCCCGGGGCACCACCCCCTCCACCTTGACTTCTTCAAAAATTAAAATGGGAATCAAAGGCTAGTCTAATATGGAGTATACGTACCGAATATGATGCTTCTAGATTCAACTGGTGATTTGTAGTGATTTTTTGACCATTTCAAGCCCTATTCCCCCCCCCCTCCACCGCGACCGATTGGCCCAAATGGAATACCGACCGCAGACTGATTTTTGTTCCAAAGCGCGTTCCACTAAATTAATTTCTTCGAGCGTTATCGTGCCTACAAGACCACAGAATTACTTCCGCTCCGGCGGCACCACCCTCTCCACATTGACTTTTTCAAAAAATTAAAATGGGAATCAAAGGCTAGTCTAATATGGAGTATACGTACCGAATATGATGCTTCTAGAATCAATTGGTGATTTGTAGTGATTTTTTGACCATTTCAAGCACAACTTTCCCCCCTCCACCACGATCGATGCAATACCGACCGGGGTCTTATGACTACTGATTTTTGTGCCAAACCGCGTTCTGCTAAATTAACTTCTACGAGAGTTATCGTGCTAACAAGAAAACGGCCATTTTGAGATGTATGTCAAGAAAACTACGTTAGAAATGAATAGGTGTCTCGTGTTTTTCAAGCACGAATATGAAATTTCTAGAAAAAAGTCCCTATAAAAAGGCGATCTAAAAATACAATTTTCATGGTGATACTATGCGTCAACTTTTCTGAAATAATGTCATCTCCGAAAGCACCTGTTGAGGAGCAACCCAGCTTCAAAGTGTCGTGAACATGGGTTGAATTTTGAACAAGTTCGACTTTGTTGCCGGATATCTGAGCACGTGTGGAGCAAAATGGAATGGAATGCCTAAATTCTAATAGAAAAAAGGCCGCTCTTTCCAATGGTACCGTCAGATCTGACCTTAGAGCCTCCGGTTACTACGCAACGGCCACTTTTCCAAAATAAACAAGGCAAAATCAAAAAGTACTTAAATCTTGAATATCTCGGAAAATAATGAGAATCGGACTATGGTCAATAGGGGTCGTTTTAACCCATTTGAGGTGCAGAATCACCGGGCGAAATATTGCCCTCTATTTTTTTAACGCCCTGTATTTATACAGGGTGTTCCAGGAGGATACGTCAATACTTGCACATGTTGTACTAATAAGTAGGGCGAACTAAAATGACTAATGGACATAGGGTCGGAAACGCTTTGTTTCAGAGTTACAGGGAATTTAGTGTTTTTTAAGCCAAATCACCTCTTTTCCACAAAAAGCGGTCTCAAAGGACTAACCGTTCAACATAGAACAAAATAAAATACATTTCTAAAAAGAGCACAAAATTTAACATTGGAAAAATCTGGAATAACATGTAAAAATCATATTTATGTACGTTTAGTTATTTTTAGAAAAACCGAAAAAGTGTTGCGTTGAATTTTCGTGTTTCTTTCAGAGGCGAATTTCGTACGTGAAGACGTTTTTAATATGTTATTCCTGATTCTTCCAATGTTAAATTTTGTGCTCTTTTCATAAATGTAATTTATTTTGTTCTATGTTGAACGGTTAGTCCGTTAAGACCGCTTTTTGTGGAAAAGAGGTCATGTGGCTCAAAAAACACTAAATTCCCTGTAGCTCTGAAACAAAGCGTTTCCGACCCTATGTCCATATAGTCATTTTAGTTCGCCCTACTTAGTAGCACAACATGTGCAAGTATTGACGTTTCCTCCAGGAACACCCTGTATACAGGGTGTAACGGGAAAATGGGGCAAACGCCTGATGCATTGACAGTCAGGAAAACTGCGATTTTCTCGGAAACAGTCAATAATCGGACCATGGTCCATACAGTCATTTTTGACCCACATGTGATGCATTTCAATTATGCCCCGTTTTCCGTTACACCCTGTATATGAATCCCGGAGACCACTGAATTCGTGTTCTAGAGGTTCTGAAACATGAAAAAAAACATGACATGACCCATGTTTGCCACCATCACGACGAGACCAATAGTGCATTTTCAGAATGAAAATTTTCATATGCATTTCATTCTGAAAATGCACTAAAAGTTTAACCCGTCTCGAGGTTCTATCAAGCTCATCCGATTTATCGATTCATGTAATAGGCAAAACTCAACCCAGAAAAGAGCAAACCTAAATTGACTTTTTACAGCTAACTTGTCGATCTTAGCCGCCGAATATTCAGTTTTTGCCCCCAAATTGAACTATTTCCCGGCCAAATAGTCAGTTCAAGAGGCAAAGTTTTCCAGCCCCCCCCCTCCCAAAGATTTTTCAGCTTCAAAGTTGGCAATACCGAATATGTATTTGGTTTCCGTAATGGGCTGAATCAATCGTTTCCAGACTGAATAGTCAGTTTACCCCGCAGTAATTACTTATGGGCCACGATACCAGATTTTGACAGTTTCCTGTTCTACAAAGTGGCTGGGGGCAACACATCAATTTTCATATGATCAAAACGCCTGGGAGGTAGATAAACGTTTTACTGCAGAAGAAGCGTCTGAACCAGTTTTCTGTGGGGTTGTCAGTTCCTGGGGCGAAATGACTTTTTTTAGACAAAAAAGGGCAGTTGATGGTACAATTAGTGTTTCTATGTTGAAAATGTCGTGCATTGTGTTATGTGGTTAGGTTGGATGGTTAATTACGTTTCGGAGTTAAAAAAATACGACAAATATCCGTTTCTTGCTGCTGAACTAGCCGAATGGCGTGATAATTACCGGGTTTTGTGCCATGAAACCAGATTAGACCGTTTCCTATTTTGATTAGTGTCTGGATGTTTCATGGCCAAATAGTCGAGTTTTTAGAAGTAAAACCGTGATTTATAGAAGTCGGAGAGGTTTCCGTGCTCAAATGCACATTTTATAGCCAAACCAATCAGATTTTGGGAACTAAATGTTCTGTTTCCTGCTTGAATAATCAGCACAGAAGCCAATGTTGTCAGGTTCTAACAATAAGCCATTTGCTCGTCCCGTGGCGAATTTTTCTTCAAGGGCAACTTGTCAGTTTAAAGGCCAAATAGCTATATTATGAAGAAGTGACGGTTTCCGAGTGTATAGCTAGGACGGTCATCATTCAAGTTCGGTGACCAAATATTTTCTCTCTTTGTTTTCTAGACCAAGTGGTCCTTTCTAGGAATTTAATTGTGAGCTATGTGTACAGCCATATTAGCTGTTCCTCGGGTGCACATTCACTTGTGGCCAAAGCATTGCAGTTTTGGGGCTGAATTACCGATTTAAAAATAAAGAAAGAAAAAATTAAAAAATCGGTAATTCGCGGTTTCTTCAGCTTGGAATGCAACAGAGTGGCCGCCAGCGTCCCTTTAAAAATGCGTCTTCCAAGTGGTCGCTAGTTTCAGCAGACTCCAGAGCGGTCCAGCAAAGTCAACGAGCTGGGACTTCGTTGACCAGTCGATTGACTTACTACCGAGCCCATAGTCATCACATCAGTCAAAAACAGCAGTTAAAAAATGAGAACCCTGGTTGAAAATTCAGTCTCGATTATCAGATTCCCCGCGCTGAGAAACCTATTCAACGTGGTTTCACCCAATTTTTCAATTTCATCACTCTCGTCAGTTTCCCACTAATTCACACAGTCGAAGGAAATTTTAGAACCAGGCGCGGTTAATGGGAGCCTCGCGCGACTAGTGTAGCCCATTTATGCCAGAGTTAAACTGGTTATGGTAACGTCTGGTGGTTTTAACTCCCAAAATCGTTCACGAATATCTTTAAAGAGTGCAGCGGGGCTTACCCGCAACGTCCCCAGCCACCGTTTCACCCTCACGGTTCTCATACCAGCCCTAAAGAGCCACGTCTTCGCCCTGACTCGGCCTTGCCAGCGCAAAATCGCACAGTCCTGTAGCACACAGTTTTTCACTCCGAGATTTAACTCACTGAAGAATCCCAAGCACCGTCATGCCTCCATTCACCTAAGAATTCTCAAATTCACCCAGAAACATTCGACCGAAAAACCAGACAGTCCGACTAAAACCCAATCATGCGCGATTGGCACTTTAAAAACCCAAAATTCGACATTTTAGCTTATGCCACACCAGTTTCGCACATTCAAAACCAAATTTGATGGATTCCTCACATTTAAATCCCCATTTCGCAGATTTTGCTCCTACAAAAACCAATTTTAAGGACTTTCGCTCCTTCAGAACTCGGTTTACGTGGACTTGGCTCCATTAAAACCTCGCTGATTCTTGCATTTTCAAACCTCTGTTTTGAAGGAGAGTTTCACTATTCCGTAACCAAATGTATCAAATTTGGTCCCTTAAAACCCCAATTTCACAGATTTTTTTTCTATTTTAAAGCTCAAATTCGCACCTTAGTAAAAACAAAACTTTATGGTTGTAGATCGCACTGCAATCTGGTTTTCAGATTGGACTAAAACTAATTTGGCTCTTTCAAAAACCAAGTCCACGGATTTGGCTTATTCAAAACACAAATTTTTGTAATCTATTGGCCATTACAAATCTCAAGTTTTGTAGATTTTTATCTTTCAAACCCTAATTTTGTGGGTTAGGCTCTTTATGACATCATTTTCAGAGTTTTGGCCAATTCAAGAAACTAACATCAAAGAAACAAATTTCGTGTTCCATTTCCAATTTTTCCTAGGATTTTTGCTTTTCCGTATCATTAGCACGGATTTTGCTCCTCCAACCCAACACCCAACATCACAAATTTTTGCTTACTTCAAACCATAATTTCGCTTATTTTCAATTTTTAAGAACCAAATTCCGTGGCCTTAGCTCTTTCCAGGATCAGTTTCACGATATCTGTGAAACTTAGCTCAAAACTTTATGTTTGTTGATTTGTTTTATGTTCGAAAAAAAAAAAATCGAATGTTCGAAATGTGGACAGGGGGAACTTTCAGTGGTATTTTTGGACCCAATGCGGACCTTTCAAAAACTAAATTCGCGGATTTGCCCAGTTAAAAAACAAAAGTTGGCCATTTTTGCGCTCATGAAGCCCAATGTTTGCTTTTTAAAAACAAATTCACGGATGTGGCCTCATTTTTTGCCCTCATCTCTTTATTTTGGCCCTCACGAACCCTTTGTTGGATTTTCATTATCCTTGGAATTTGGAGGCATAAGTATAGTGATTAGGTAAACTGAAAGCATTCGTGAAGAAATTCGTGGGACAGTGAGTAAATTATGAGAGCGATTTGAAAAATGACACGACCATACAAGTGAGCGTAATTTCCAAATCCGATTGTGTTATCTCGCGAATAGTCAAGTTCAGAATTTCTAATAGTGCATGTTAGAACTGAACTTTCACTCACAAAGATAGTAAAATCACTGCGTGGCGGAGCAACCACGTGTTAATTTGTCTAAGCTGCTACATTCCTTAATCCTTATAGGACACTTATGATAATAATCGAAGAGTGTGAACATTTCATGACATAACACACGCTGAAAATTGTATTCCTCCGATCATAAATTCACTCATTTCGTGAGATTCATGCATTAATGAGTGAAATTTACATGAGAATTAGGCTAATTGTCTTATTTCGTAAACACCACAGATATTACGTTATTAATGAATAAATAGTATAACAATGAAATGCATCAAACCCGGCTCACTTCATGGCAATTTCCTTGGGGAAACGTTTGCCTTGAAGTGTTCAAAAAATTGCACACACAAATGTCTAAAATTGCGTCTAGGTTTCAACTGGACCCACAATCTTTGAACAAAAATTGCCATAATTAGGTAGTAGGTGAAATGAGGATAATTCAGCGGCATAAGTGAGCTGAAAACAAGCGCTTGTGGGTGAGGGGGAGGGGGCAAATAGACAATTTATGCTCGCTGCTGCCTTTGTCTGAACTCGCAGAAAGTATTTCGAAGGGAAACATCAAGACATAACTTGACAAAAGTAAGGTCATTTAATGAAGGGAAAATCCTGCCTTCTTGGCATTGTACAACGCACGTGGCGAGTACGCCAGTTGAACTCGCGTAACAAACGCCACGTTCATTAGAGTTTCACACAAATCAAACCGATCGTAATAAATAAACAGTATCTTATAGTATACTTATTAATTTTATTAATAAATACCATTCCGAAAAATTTGTTTGCCAAGCAATTTCAAATTTAATTTCATCGTAGATAACTATTTTATTTTATTTTAACCAATAAAAAATTACGTTTTCAAAAACTACGCCAACTGAGTGATGGAACAGTACAGGGGTCGGGGGGTGACTCGTGGTGTTTCGCGATTGGCTCTCCTCCGAAAAGAGTCGACCAATCCTCGTCTTACATTTGTCGGCTATTTGAAAAATAATATACTGCGGCCGGGGTTCATTTAAGCTCGTACACGACACACGTCTTTAGACAATTTCGCGAGTAGTTCTCCCCATCGGGTTAGTCTTTCCTTCGAAAGATTGAATTAGGAGAATAATTTACCGTTTTTTAAAGAAAAAAGGGACTGTGCTGTGCTGATACTTCTCAAAACTTTTTCTTGTAAGAAAGGATCATGAAAACTTTTGCAGTTTTCTTGTCTTTGTTGGCCTGCTCCTTCGCCGAAGTCTACTTTGAAGATAAATTTGGAGGTAAACATTTCATATTTGTATCGGTAATTTGGATTTTTGCAAAAGTTTAATTCATAATCCAAGTTACAACAATTACGCCCCTTTTTCGTAATTTGATTGAAATCCCTTCGTAGCAAGTATTCAATCCTGTCCCTCACTGATATATTTTTTTAAATCTTTATAGATGACTTTGAGAAAGATTGGGTCTACTCCGAGCATCCGGGAAAAGAATTCGGTAAATTCGTAAGGACTTCCGGTAAATTCTACAATGACCAGGAAAAAGACAAAGGTAGAAACTTGAAAAACTAAAATCTAGAAAAATAAAACTGTTTTCTTCTCTTTCAAAATTGTTAACTCCTAATTTTCATCTCAGGAATCCAAACATCTCAAGATGCTCGATTCTACGCCATCTCGAAAAAATTCCCACCCTTTTCGAATAAGGACAAAAACCTAGTCGTTCAATTTTCGGTCAAACACGAGCAGAACATCGACTGCGGTGGTGGCTACGTCAAATTATTTGACTGCTCTCTCGATCAGAAAAATCTTCACGGAGAGTCGCCCTACGAGATCATGTTCGGACCCGACATTTGCGGGCCTGGCACCAAAAAAGTGCACGTCATTTTCTCCTACAAAGGCAAAAACATTTTGATCAACAAAGACATTCGGTGCAAAGACGACGTGTACACTCACTTCTACACGCTCATCGTTAAACCTGATAACACCTACGAAGTGAGTCATCACCCTCCCCCCACATCCATCCATCAATCATTTGATGAATGACATTCTTTAAACTTGACGTTTTGTTACAGGTGTTGATCGATAACGAAAAAGTTGAATCCGGTAGCCTCGAAGACGATTTCGACTTCCTTCCTCCCAAAAAAATCAAGGATCCCGAAGCCAAGAAACCTGACGACTGGGAAGACAACCCAACCATCGATGACCCCAACGACACCAAACCCGAAGACTGGGACAAACCAGCCACAATTCCCGACCCTGACGCTCAGAAACCCAGCGACTGGGACACTGAAATGGACGGCGAATGGGAGCCACCCCTCATCGACAACCCAGAGTACAAGGGCGAATGGAAACCCAAACAGATTGACAATCCAAACTACAAGGGCCCTTGGATTCACCCAGAGATCGACAACCCAGAATACAAAGCCGACGACTCGCTTTACCTTCGCAAGGAAGTCTGTTCCATCGGTTTTGACTTGTGGCAAGTCAAATCTGGTACCATCTTCGGCAACGTTCTAGTAACTGACGACGTTGAAACGGCCAAAACCTCAGCCGCGATAGTTAAAGACATGCAAGCGGGTGAAAAGAAAATGAACGAAGCTCAAGAAGCTGAGAATAACAAGAAAATGGAGGAGGATGCCAAAGCTGCAGGCGGCGGCGATGAAGAAGATGAGGACGAAGAAGACGAAGAAGAAGATACGGCCACGGCCGCACCTGAGGTAACACTAGACGACCCTTATTTAACGAAAAACTCAATTTATTTACGAATGTTTAACAATTTCAGGACCACGATGAGTTATAAGAGCTCAAAAGCTTGTAGGAACAACAAATTTTCCAACGCGACCGCTGATGGCGACTAAATGAAGAAAACTACGCGATAAAAACAAAGACTGAATTTAGAGCGCTTGGCGCCTTGTTTTTTTGATTTTTTTTTTTTCTTATTTTTTAAAAGTGTGCTCTCCCACCCTTCCTTTATAAGTGAATGGGTAGATTTCATTTCCTCATTGTTGTAGCTAGGCAAGTGAAAAAATAAATAATTTATTTGTGATTATTGCTATAGCTCGACCAATTTGTGATGAAACGTGAAAATTAAAATTTTCAGTTGGACTTAACATCTTACTGCCCAGAAAACCAACTGTTTTTTCAATTTTGATGATTCATATGTTAGTGGTCGAATACCCGACATACAAAGTTACTTGAGTCTCAAGATTGTAAAAAGTATGAAAACCCCCTTTTCAGTGTTAATAAAGAGTTTTCTAATTTATTTAATCTTAATTGTGATTTATTGGCTGGAAAAAGAAGAACGTAAAAGGGACTGGTAATACCTACCAAGTTGATTCCCACAATCAGATATACAGGGTGGTCAGTTTTATAAGTAGCAAAAAATAAAATTGGGTAATAGTAAACCAAAAATGGGATAAAAAGTCCTATCATGGCATCACGTCCTAAAAATGGCCTATCTCTTTTTGTTTTCGAATAATATTTTTTTTAGGCGCAACTGTATTTTTCGCCGAAAAACTGTTATTTCTCAGCTTCTACTTCACTTTTTTCCAAAAGTGATGGCAGTTTCGTAATCTACGGACAATTTTCTACGGGATGAACGCAAAATCAATATTCTAAATGGTCAAAAACGCCTAAAAACGTAACGTTTTCGTTGCGTTAATACAAAAAACCAAGAATTTGACTTCACAAAACAATTTACTGTGTCACCAAAAATAGCTCTACACGTTTTCAAACGACGTAAAGACTTCTCCGTTTTCCCAGCTTTCCAACGGTGTACACGAAAGTGGAATTATCTCCCTCCTTTGACGTGATAATTCGAAAAGAAGCGAAAAAGTCATACATTTTGGGCTAAAAATGTGAATAATAACAGGTGCCAAAATTCATTTGTTTTGCTCTCTTTCTTGAGAAATCCAAGCGGTGGCACTGTAAAAATTAAAATGTATTGCATTTGAAGAATAAACAACAAACAAACAAATTAATAAAATGGACGAAGAGGTGTGCGAATTTAGGGCGTCTTCTGGTTTTTTATGGGGGCTGGGCTGGGATCGTCGGAGACCGAAATCACCGTCTTGCTGGAAAATAATTTGTTCCCTCAGCTCTTGGTCCATTCCGTCAAGAAGTCGTGACAATTCGACTTGCAGGAAATGCAGGTAGCCTTGCCCCGTTCCTTCGAAGAAATGTGGGCCTATTAATCGGTCTCTCCGACGATCCCAGCCCAGCCCCCATAAAAAACCACCAGATGCCCTAAATTCGCACACCTCTTCGTCCATTTTATTAATTTGTTTGTTTGTTGTTTATGCTTCAAATGCAATACATTTTAATTTTTACAATCCCAGCGCTTGGATTTCTCAAGAAAGAGAGCCAAACAAATGAATTTTCGCACCTGTTATTATTCACATTTTTAACCCAAAATGTATGACTTTTTCGCTTCTTTTCGAATTTTCTCGTCAAAGGAGGGAGATAATTCCACTTTCGAGTACACCATTGGAAAGCTGGGAAAACGGAGAAGTTCTTATGTCGTTTACAACGTGTGGAGCTATTTTTGGTGACGCAGTAAATTGTTTTGTGAAGTCAAATTCTTGGATTTTTTGTATTAACACAACGAAAACGTTACGTTTTTAGGCGTTTTTGACAATTTAGAATATTGATTTTGCGTTCATCACGTAGAAAATTTTCCTTAGATTACGAAACTGCCATCACTTTTGAAAAAAGAAATAACAGTTTTTCGGCGAACCGTACAGTTGCGCCTAAAAATCACTAAAAAAAATATTACTCGAAAACAAAAAGAGATAGGCCACTATCCGAATAGGACTTTTTTATCCCATTTGCGGTGTACTGTTACCCAATTTTTTGCTACTCAAAACCGACCACCCTGTATATCGGTCCCAAGACTGATAATTTTGAGTTCAATAAACTGCGATTCACCTTGAGAAACTGACACCGTTTTTTATTTTCATTAAATTCCGCGTCTGGGAGTATCTGGGGCGGAAACAGTATATTACAATCCAAGGGCGGTATGATGCTCATTACGATCGAGGGCGACAGGTCAGAATTTCAACAACAAAAATTTTTCAATGAAGAATGACGATGCGTGGAAATAAATCAGTTGGTGAAATCCCTGTCTTGTTTTCCGACTGGATCTTCCCTTGTAATTTCACGTACCACCCCTTTCCAGAAGCGTGGGACGTGAGGAAAGTTATATAACAGTGAGAAGTTTTTTTTGTGTGAGAAAACGAAAAACACTGTTGCCGAATACAACAGTAGCATCGGTAGCCGGGGCGCGGCCTCCCTTGCATCGTCCTCTAGCTACGCTGCCCAACTGGAGCCCATCAAGCGCTGCCCCGTAGAAGGGGAAATTTCTATAGAATTCTTGATCTACGCCTGTCTCGTCGGTTGTGCCCTTTAACGCTAAAGCGACATTATTACCACGGTCGAATCATTGTCTGACGTTATTTTTCGGAGTTTTTGCCACCGAGTGTTTCCACTGTCTAGGACGGACCCCACTATAAAAGCCACCTTGGCAGCCCGTCATCTAGTCTTCAATTTCTTCGTGAATTTGGTGTAAATTTGGGATTTTTCATCTATTTTCACGAGTAACCCAAGTCTAGAACTTTGAAGAAATTTGGATTTACAAGTATGCTTCCACACACGGCTGGAAGGACGTTGAAAACGTATTTTTGCAGGAAATAACTGATATTGCTGACAGGAAGCGTAACTGATATTGCATACAGTTACTTCGGGGCCTCTCGGGAAAAACTAATGGTTCAAATGCTTAGCCGATTCAAGAAAGGACGATGAAGTGACCACCAACAACCACCAAGTTGAAATCATGACCCTTCATGAAAAGCCAAATTATGACCCCCTCGGGAAATAACAACTTTCCTGTATTCTGCCCCCTTAATTGATGACAAATAGCCTTCAACAAGCCACAACCACTCAAGTAACGTCAAGGCTACTATAGTTCGTGCGCATTTCGATTTTTGTCAGCATTAGCACTTCATTGAACACAACAGAAAGCTATTTGCGCTACATTTGTTGGAAGGCATTTAGAGGATTTCCGGCTGGCCGAGGGGATATCTGGGTCCTGCAGGTCTATTACCAAAATGGATATGCGGAAGGGGGGCGATTCCTCTTCACAACTTCGGGGGGCAGGCGCGGATCCAGCAGGGGGCCAAAGTGCTTTAGCCCCCCATTGTGCTGATCTCCTCCAACCTTGCCTAACCCTTGTTTTCAAAGACAAAAAATTTCAGAATTTTCAAAGAATCTCATAATAAACTTCAAGAGAACGAAGGAGGGGGGGGGGGCTTGGCACAATTCATGACCAATTCAGGATGACCACAATTTCTGCTTGGGAAGGCTCTTTCAGCAAAGTTATCTTATTATCAGTACTCTTCAATTCAAGAGCCGAGACCCGGTGCAGTGGCGGATCAAGACCTTGAGGGGCCCAGAAGAGGAACAAGAAAAGTTGTATACTGATAAAGTGTCAACACATAACAGAGACATAGATGGATGCAGCAAACAGCAGGGGGGGCGAATTACGCGAGCCGTTTCCCGGGGACAAATTCACTCTACACGAGTTTCTAGGATCCGCATTACAAAATTGTAGTTTGAAATCGCCAAAATTGGATTTTCAGGTCCAATAACAATTTGACCTGGAATAACAATTGGAGGTCCAATAACATAAGACTGAATACGCAGTACAACGTCCCATTTTTCATCAGGAGCTCGCAATACGATCAGAAATTGCGAAATTTACCTCACTACTGATATTTGGAAAACCGTCAACTTCGCCGCAAAACATGGAGATATAAGCTCAGAGGCCCAATACACGAGCAATTTTAGCATCTTGGACCAATTATTTTGTCACAAAACCGGGGATTCCAACCGGTAACTATCCGTTCAGCTCTTAGATCTGGAAGGTTCAAAAATGTTGACTCAGACCACTCAAACCGAAAACTCTGTTGACCACGGCCCGACCGAGCCCAAAAGTGGTACGCATACTCCTCGCATATTAGTAACAACCACAGACTGGAAGAATTTGCCACTACGACCAGTTTCCCCCACTCCTCCTCGAGAGGCAAATTCTTGACCAGCTGTAAATCTTGTTGACTTGATCGGCTTGCTTCAGTAACCCGAGGGGAAAAAAGGTTCCGCTGGAATTTCTTTGTTGCCTGGGACCTTGTCAAGAGCAATTTTCGCTATGAGAACACTTGTTTCCATGTCCCCGCGATCATTACAGTTCTCCGGTCGGACAGACCGAGTATCCTCATTTACTACTAACTTTGACGTAAAATGAGCTGTAAAACGGTTAAAGACACATGAGCTCAAGCTATTTTTCAAATTACCTGTGATAAGTTAACAAAACTAGTATATCTAGTAGCCGTTTTCATCAAATTAACAGGACCACCCCATAAGAATACAATTTCTTCTACTGCGTGTATCTCGACACCTATTGGAGATAAGCGAGTATCATTTTTGTTTTTTGTAAAGAGAATTTTATGATGATTAACTTCTTTGCTATGCATCAATGTCGTAACGTCAACGGCGAGGACGCTACAACGCATTGTTCACAAGAAGCAGTGAAGGGGTTCGAGAATAGTGTCTCTTTTAACGCTATTATCTCTTAAGCGGTTGAAGCTACAAAAAACGTGTCGAAGACTAATTTTTGAGGAATTTTGTCAACTTTGTTTTGTTATCCCATAAGTTTTTGGGTGGGACCTACGAACGTAGGTTCGTTTGGGTGGGGTACGAACTACAGGTAATAAAGTGAAAAATTATGCTCGTTTTACTACGTCCAGCAGCTAGCTCGTGGGCTAGAGGCGGGGACTTTTGAGTACGCCATCTGCAGACCCCTCCGAACAAATCCCAATCACAACTTTAGAGTTACCAGCTGGTTCAATCTATGCCTTTCTAAGAAGCATTCGTTTACTAGACTAAATGTTTTGCCTATAAAGGGGTCCATAGACGTACAATATTATTGCACAAACTAGTTTGCGCAATATTTTGTTTCCAGATATTTACAGAATAATAATGAGTTGTACATTATATTGTGCAACCCTTCAATACAACCAACAAAATTTCAATTTTATTTTACAACCCCTAGTTTGCGCAATATTTATTGTACGTGTATGGGCCGCTTTAATGTAGGTAACGTTATTCTCTCGGAATTTGATTTTTTGTCATATTATTGCAAATTAGCTCTAAAAATCCCTGCCTAAGTAACTGTGGTAAATTTTTTAGCACTACAAATATTCTGAACCAGCGAAATTGCACTTCTGTCTCACTCACTGACTATTTGGAGAGCTGGGAAGTAACACGTTACTCCGTTAATAACAGCGCTACGGGGCTCGGTAACGGATTAACGATATCGTTATTTGGAAAAAAATAGGTAGCGTTGTAGTAACTTCTGCTACTTTTCAGACCGTTTACCGTCTAGCCCAGAGAGGTAGCAAGCCAGCTCCCACTGCGTTCATTTAATTTAAGGAATCGGGAAATTTGTCCCAAAATCCACGTCGTCTCTATACTCTCTACTCTATACTTTCAGTTGTACTTCCATACGCTGAAGATGGCGAGTGTAGCCGAAACAGGATTGTTTTTGACGCACCTCAACGAGGGAAGACTGACGACGTAGGCTCCTACGGCTACAACTTTATTCATGCATTAGGTACCTACTAGCCCTCGTGGTTTAAAACCTTGCTAAAAATATCAATCTAAAATAGTTGTCAAAGGTAACCTAATTACCGTGGAGCTTACTCTGACGTTGATAAGGGTCAATTTTATCGTTAAATCCCAAATGATTCAGGAAAAACTGAAACTCACAACGAAAACAGGGCAATTTAACGGGGAAAACGGAAAATTTAATTACAAATCTCTGATTTTTAGGCTCTAGTCTTGTATTTTTGGCCTAGAATCTGACTAGGTTCGGGAAAAGCAACGAGTAACAAGTAACGGCTTCATTACTGTAAAGCTAACGACCAAACGGAGTTAAGTTTTTCGGTAATGAATGAACTAGTAACTGCGTTATCGTTTAGAGTACCGATGCCCAGCTCCGGTTATTTGATGCATCACTTTAACCGGTTATTTGATGCATCACTTTAAGAAATGGCCAGGATAATAATTTCACGAGTATCATAGGAGGCGACAGACCATGTACTACGGCGCAGTCTATGCAGTCTTCCACGTGATGTGTCAACCTTCGGTCTTCTACACCCACCAGCAGCAGATAAAGCGTGCCAATTCCATAGGCTCACGCAAACGATAAATCCTGGCGCCCTCTGAGGCCTCCTAGGAGGCCGCGCAGCCATAAAAGCCACTCGAGAATCCAGCCTGGGGGGGGGGGGTGCCTTTTCCGGGCAAACCGAGTCCGGCGACGCCAAGGCCTACAAGTGGGCTCCTACGTCATACTCAGAATCCGGTCTCTCTCCTTACGAACTTATCGGAGGCTCTTGAAATTGGCCCTATCCGGGTGCCTACAGTCCAAGGGGACGTGGTCCACGTTATGTCATTAGATGACTTGGGCCTGGCCAGACGCAAAACGGCCAGTATCTCAGTTTTGCACGTGCCCCCCTCCCAAGTCTCCACTCGGCTAACAACAAGAGAATTGACCCAGAAATCTTATTTATCGGCTCGGATAGCACGATTTGTTGTCACAATTAACTATCAGACAACATAACTCGCTGTTTATCCAACAAAAATGAATCGTTGGCTCAAAACTGGCCATTCTGTTAAAAATATGAACGTTTTACCTCTCGTTTTGAGTAAAAGTAACATATTGTGGTATTTCAACACCCGAAATAGCGTAGAAAAAGTTTAAACGCACTTCTACGAAAGGAAATATAATAAATAGGTAACAAATTCAAGTATAATAGGTCACATCGTTCCCAAGTCAAATTCAATTCCTTACCGTTTTGATTTCAACTTTCCAGCGGCCATAGCTTCCAAGGCCGCTAAGTCGTCGTCAGAAGACGAGTCACTTTTTGCTTTGGTGTTTTTTGAATCTTTCGCCGATTCGGCGAGGCCCCTCGACACCGAGCCTTCCTCTTTTTTCTCGTCTTCCCCGCGTTTCTTTTCAATTCCTTCGCCGCGTTTAGTTTCTTTAGCTGTTGAAGGAGACGTGCTTTTGGTCATTTTGAGGAAATCGCTCACTGTAGAGACCGGCGTTTCCTGTTTTCCCTCGTCTTCTGTCTTTTTCACGTTTGTTTCTTTCTCATCGACTCTCCCTTTAGAAGAAGGCTTGCCCTTTGAAGTTTTATGACTTTCTTTCTGAATTTCCTCTTTTTTGAAATGTTTCCTCGGTTTTTCTCGTCGTGCTCGAGCGTTGTTCCTGTCAGCTCGCCTTTTCTCAATGTCGGCGTCCTCTCTCGCTACCTCCTCTTTATCCTCGAAATCTAAAACTTCAGACGGTTGAGGAATATTTTTGGAGGCTTCCAGCGCTTTCCGCTTTTCTATTGAAAGTATTGCCAAACTATTAATAGGTGCTTTTCAGAAAAAGGCTACTATTTACTCCAATTACCAGCGTCTCTGTGAATCTCTTCCAAATATGCGGCTACATTTGGAATAGGATCTACGAACTCTATTGCAGAAGAGTAGGAATAAGCGTTCTCAGCTATGTCGTCATCCTGTAAATTAAACACTTTGAATATTAAGACGATAACTGAGTGGTTGAATGAGCGTACTTCGGATAGTTCCGATTCATCCGAAGTCAAAGCTTCGATTATGTAATTGTCATTTCTTGTCTTCTGAATAAATGAATCCCACGTTTCGTCATCGTTGACTGGACAAGAATCACGATCGTGTTCATTTTGAGACTCGGTGACTAGTTTTTTCATAGCCTTTACTTTCATTACGCGCTGTTGAATGTAACTCGCCCATTGCTCGTCGTCGCGCAAAGCTTCACTCAAAGGCAAGAGAGCGTCGTCGTTCACCTCGTCCTGTAAAAAAAAAAAAAGGAAGCAAAAGAAGTCAATGCGGCCACGAGTGTCTAGAGAGTTAAGAACAGCCGCGAGGCATGAAAATCATGTCCACCACTTGTGCTTAACATCAGAAGGCATCCCAGTGAGGACGCCAAAGGTCAACCTGTCTCACCAAAAATCCACATCAGGCTGGCCTTCCTTTACCTCCCCCTAATAGGCTATGGTTCAGGTGGTTAGTGTTTCGTTCCGGTTCGAGAGGAACAGGAATAAAAAGGAATCATGCCCCCCCCCCTCTTCTCGTAACTCTCATTTTCTATGCTTACTAAAACTGATCCTACTAACTACGCGTTGTCTTACCTCGGAATCGTTTGGCTTCTCAACTGCATCCCTGATTTCTCTCCCTCGTGAAACAAATTCATCGTACATTTCGTTTACGAAGTCATCAGAACTCCATTGGTGATAAAAGTACTAAAAAGGAATAAATTAAACGTGAATTAATGAAATCAAACAAAGGACGCAGGGAAAACACCTATAAATGAAATGCACTAAAAAAGGCAAAATGTTCTGTCGGTCTAGCAGCGCATTACGCCTGTCAAGGGGTTTCGGTCTTCCGTCGGCAAAATGGCCAGTTCTATAGTCAAGCTTCCAGTTCAAGAACTATACATACTGACGTGAGTATAGCAAAAATGTACCTGCAGTACTACAATCGCTAGGTGTTGTTTATTTGTTGAAAGCGCTCACGTATAGGTCGGCGAATAGAACCCTTGCGTGGCATAATTGGCGAGGCTGGCCCGACCTATAACATCTCTATCCGTTAGCCGCAGTTGGTAACCAACCAATTTTTAACTTTAATTTCCTGAGTTTGACACTTCCAAACAATAATTTATGTTATGGGGTCCTTGGGGCTCAATTATCAATTTTTGAACATAACGAGAGAGTTTTAGGATAAATTTAAGGTTTATGGGGATTGATTCGGGGGCCAATTCGGCGTTAAAAAACCTTTGGCAGATTTCGCGCTCTTGCAAACCATTTCGTAGGGTCCATAAAACATAAAAATAGAATTTCATTAGTTTGGCTCTTTCAAAACAAAATTTCACGTTTCTGCCTCTCTCGAAACCAATTTTCCATTTGCATAAAATTCCGCTCTGAAGCCGAGCATTTCCACCCATCTTCTCTGAATTATATCATATGGTAATGGAGAAGACGGGTGGAAATGACTCCAGAGCGGAATTTCATTTAAATGGAAAACACCATAAATGTTACGGGTGTGACTCTTTCAAAAACAAATTTGACTCGTTCAAAAATCAGTTCTTCGGTTTGACTCTTTAAAATCAGTTTCGCAGGTTTGGCTAGTTATAAAAAACTAATTTGGAACACTCAAAATCCAAATTCACCGATTTATTCACTTCAAATGTGAATTTAGAGATTTTGGATCCCAATTCTAACAATTAAAATCCAAATGCCTTGACATGGCCTCTTTCAAACCAATTTCCAAGTTTTTCGCTGAATCAGTCGCTCATTTCGATCCTGACGAGATGGTTAACTCAAGCTTCAAATCCAATTGCTTGGTCTGCTCAGATTTGAATTTTAAGAAATGTAGAACAGAACCGGAGGCAAAATGCGTCCCAGGACAGAATTAGCCAATCCGCGACTGTCCTGGTTGACAACTCTAGTTACATGGCCAAACAGCGAGCTACAATACCAATTGACCCATGGTAGCAGTTTAAGGGTCGGTTAAACAGCGAGCTTAGACACATATAATGGCCAATTTTGGGCCGATAGTATTCCATTTGAGTTGTTAAGAGGTGAACTGCAGTGATGATTCCTCGACCCCTCACCTATTGCCCCTCGTCTACTACTCGGCATACACTTTCTCGCCTTATCTCTGCACCAATCCTGGTTTTTAAGGACTCGTTTTAATGTTCAGGAAATTCCGAATAAGCAGTAGTTTTCTTTTTTTTTTTTCAAATGAGTGGAAAAAAACCGTGAAATTACAAGGTAAAAGTTCAAGACGAATTTAAAATAACTTCTGGGGTGAAATTTGAAAAAAGGAAAACTAGGTATTGCATATGCGGAAATTCCTCGCACGTTAGCCCAAAAAGCTAACTTATAATCAAAACAGTAAAAAATGCTTGAGGTTGGATTCTGATATTTTAGCAACTGCCTTTATACTTACTTCGTAAATCTTCTTGTCTTCATCATTTGGTTCTTTTTCTGGATAGACGATCACATCTTTCTTATTATAATCTTCCAGACGTAGAGATAGCGAAGATTCCCTGATTTTCATTAGATACTCATCGTATAATTTCTTGTACCGACTACGTTCTTCCTCATCTTCACCATTATTATCCTTTATGAATCACTTATTCTCGTTAGAATTTTGAAATCAGCAAATAGCAGCTTCGTTCGGTGGCTGCTGCCAGTACAGTAAAATTGGCAGTTGTGATGGGGAAGCGTGATTTTAACCAACCAAATTGGTGGGTCAACCTCCAAAATTGGTCATTTTAACCAATCAAATACTGGAAGCAGCCAACGAACAGAGCAAGCGACTTGAGTTTCAACGTACCTCGACATCGCGCCCAGTTTTAGCGCTCATCGGTAAAGTGCCGTATGCGAGTATGAATGGTTCCACGTCAATGTTGGGCATCTCATGATATTCGACGTCGTCCTCTTCGGATACTCTTGCCATCAAATCCTCGAATTCTTTTTGCATTTGCTTGGTTCTTTCGTGGTACCAATTAAGGGAGAATTCGTCTTCCATAATGACAGTTTTTCCTTCGTGCTGCGTGAAGTTGGTGAACAGAAATATGACATCCGGAACAATTATTCAAGTCAGACAGAAATGCAGTAAAGTGAAAACTAATTAGTAAATTACCGTTCGTGTCTGGACCAAATTCTCACTCGCACTCCTTTCTTCGTCGACGTACAAAGAATCCAAACATTACCTTACCACGTTATAACCTTGTAAGATTAGAAATGTCATTTCCTTATCAAATCCGTTTATCCTCTAGTACTCATGTCCTAAATTAATTAGTGAAATGTCACTTTAAAGTGTCTAAAAAACGTCATTTGTACTAAAACAACTATGTATCTCGTTGGTTTGACTGGAGGAATTGCGTCCGGTAAAAGTAGTGTGGCCAATATCTTCAAGGAATTCGGAATCCCCGTCGTCGACGCCGACTATTATGCCAGAGAGAGTGAGTCAGTCGAATTGAATATTTTTTAGCTATGGTTAACACAATTGTGACTATTATTCCAGTCGTACGACCCGGTCTACCCGCCTGGTATAAAATTAAGAAAGAATTCGGCGAAGACATCGCCCTGGACAATGGCCAGGGTGAAATTAACCGAAAAAAGTTGGGAGCGATTATATTCGCAGACAAAGCGAAAAGGAAGAGATTGAATGAAATTACTCATCCTCTGATTATGAGGGAAATGGTTAAAAATAGTGTGAAGCAAATGTTCAAGGGGTACCCGTACGTTGTACTCGACTTGCCTCTGTTATTCGAAACAGGATCTCTTGTGGAGTGGATGCACAAAATAATCGTCGTTACTTGGTAATTCCCATAGTCCAGGAGCCCACAGTATGAAAAATACGTGTCATTTTATCGTGTCTGGCACCTACACAGACGTTTTCTATGGTCTAGGAGATGACACTTTGAGATCGCCAGAAATTTTCCGTGGGACAGGGGCTCACAGCAGAGCTAGCTGTTGACAAACACACCTTTGGGTGCTTTGAAAACGACTGGCGAGAGTAAAAATTCATTCCCCACGACACGACCATTCCGTTACGAAACCAACAACGCCGTCCAATTATATTGTAGATAGCGCCATCAGCGAGCATAAGAAAATGTGAAATTTCGAAGCTCACTACTTCACTAGCGGCTAGGGCTTAAGGTATTCGAAATTGGATAGCGGTGATGGTTTTCTAGTTTATTACTGGCGAAGAACCAATTTTCACACTTGACAGCCGTTTTCAAGCAGCCCAAAGGTGTGTTTGCCAACAGCTAGCTCTGCTGTGAGCCCCTGTCCCATGGAAAATTTCTGGTGATCTCAGAAGTGTCATCTCCTCGACCATAAAAAGCGTCCTGCGCAGGTGCCAGACACGATCAAATGGCCCGGATTTTTCATACGGTGGGCTCCCAGACTACCACCGATTCAAGCCTTTTTCATTTCAAGTATTATTTGTAAATTATATTTACAGTGACAAAGAGCAACAATTAAAGAGATTGATGGCCCGGGATAAAACGGAAGGACAAATGGCTCAAGAAAGGATCCATTCGCAAATGCCAATGGAAGAAAAAGCGCGAAGGGCTAATTTCGTGATAGACAACTCGGGATCTCCCAGTGAGACGCGGGAGGAGGTCGTCAAAATCATTAAAATTTTACAACAGGACAAGTTTCACATTCGACTCCGATTATACGTGGGTTTCACCGTATTCTTCATTGTTGCCTCGTTGTTTTACCTCTTCCGACTTTGACAAACAACGTGAAGTAGTGAAAAAATCGCAGCTTTCTCTCTTATTTATGCGTATTTTTTGTGATCGATTGTGGCGTCCGCTCTAATGTAATGCGTAGTTATTAAAATAGAGGTGAACTCTGGCAGTGTCAAACGACTCGAAATGAGTGAGAGCACAGAGTTTCACCTAATTTAGTTCCATTATTATAATAGTGTAGTTCCCGCCCGCTCACAATCTTGTTTCTCACTATTATGTTGGGTGATTATACCGTTGATTATTATTCATTTCTACCTCACTTGGAGTCGTCAGGTATATACACAATGCATTTTATTAAATATTTATACTTCTAGAGCATTTCATTTATGACAAAAATGCACAATTGGTCTCGCCCTGATGGTGGCAAATATGGGTAATGATCTCATGATACATTTTTTTCACGTTTTAGAACCCCTAGAGCATGAATCCGTGTTCGGTTCGATTCGCTATACCATAAATACATTTATCGATGGTGAATATCTCGGACGAGTTCGAAATCCGAATCATTCCATGGGACGGGGGTGAAAGTGAGGGTTGAATTCTTGTAAAATTCGCTATGGTACGGCTGTTGCTGCGATTGCTTCCCAAATTGAGTCGAATGATGAGCAATGCTTTTGATCAAGATCCACGTGAACTAAATCCGTTGAACTAACGGGGGAGTTCTCAGCGGAGGGGAGCAACTAAATTAAGTACGCTACGTCTCACTGGACCATCCAATTACCGAAAAATTGCTATTAAGCTCTGCTACCACCCCCCCCCCCACCATTTAGTGTGCATCCCTGACCCATAAAGAAATGTAACGGGTACAAATTGGTCCTAAAAACATGATCGAAAAACGTTCAGTTTAGCCCAAACAATTTTTCACCTCTTAACTGCTTTCAGATTTACCCTTTCATGGGCACTTAAGTGAATTAAAGTGTCCAGCGACACTTCTCTCTGGACATGAGTGTAAAGCGTCAGTCTTACATTTCTTGACTGTATAAACTCTGATGAAAATTTCTAGAAGTTTGTGTTTACACCAAGGCGATTTGCGTCTGACACTTATTTCAAGCAATAAGTGTCGCGCGACACTTCGGTATAAACGCACCTTTACGCAATTTTTTCAATGTGTCTGGATTTGAGTCGGGGACATAAAATTTGGCCCGACCTATAACGCAGAAAATCTACGAAAACTGTTCCATTCGTTTTGTAACGGGTGAAAACGAGGGTGACTCGTTAGGCCGCACAGGAAATAAGGAAATCGGGTTCGAAGGTGTTCGAAATGCCAAAAAAAAAAAAAAAAAAAAAAACGAAACGTATGACGAAACAAACGTGAAAACCCTGAGATACGCCGTTTTTTCGATCATTCGTAGGGTTCCCAACTCGAAATTTGACAAAATCGGGACAATTAAAAGTTTCAATGACCGAAATCTGCCGGTATAAAAAGGAAAGGTAGACGACTTGAGAAGTCGTCTTTATCCATCACGAAGGACGTGCTTGAGCTCAAACAACTCGAAGCTCTAACCTCAAAAAGTTCTTAACCACAAAAATGCACTTAACACAAAAACATTGAGGCACAAAACCTCTTAAACCCCTAAAATAGTGATTCTCAGCGATTTCCAGACAAGGCGTGAACTTGCCCCCTTGTCCTTATCAAGAAATTTATGGTAAATTCCCGCAAGAAACATCAGGATCGACACCATACCGAACATCCCTCAGACCATACTCAATTGAGAAATGCTATCGGTCCAAAAGAGGCTGTCATTGCCCCTAAAAGTTTTAAAAATGACAGTTTTGTCTTGCCGGTGGTTTCGGTCAATGTTCTCGACTCCAATGCGGCCAAGCATGGTCCGCGTGCGTGGGGGCTCTTCCTTGCACTTTTTTGGATTTTCGATTACGTGACCACTGTCGTTACGTTCTGAAAACGTGCACAACTGGCCAAAAATGCGTGCGTCAGTGAGAAAGACAGTCAAATTTCGGAATTTGTTCAAAATTTTTTTGGCAGTTGTCGACTTGTAGACCATAAACTTGGCTGTATAGTTCAAAAACGTTTATGGTCTACAAGAAAGACAGTCTATTAGTAGGTCCCTTCGTTACTAGTTTGACCAAAAACGAAGCTTTTCGTCGATTCGGGTCTTTAACTCGAGTACAAAAGTTTGTTTTGAAACCCCCTCAATACTTGGGTGGGGGGTGGGGCATGACCGTGAAAAGGTTAAGAACCACTGCCCTAAAAGCTCGGACAACAGCAAACTGCAACTCCAATAAGTTCTAACCACAAAAACTCTGACCACAAAATCCTCTAACCACAGAAAGATCTAACCGTAGAAATATCTGACCAAGTTAACGTTTATCCATGACGACATTGGACAGAAAAAGCGAATGCTAAAAAACTCGAACAACAATAATCTCTATACAAAAAGAAGCTCAAATCTCAAAAGCTCTATCCATAAAAAGCTATGAACCCCCAAAATATTAAACAACACTACCTAACGACAAGATTACAGCTCCAGCCGCAAAAGCACTGACCACGAAAAGGTCTAACCACAGACAAATTGAACCACAAAACTTGAACCCTTATAAGACGAAATACCAAAAGCTACAATAGCCTTCATCAAAACGCTCTTACCACTGGAAGATCTAACCTCAAAAGTTCCAACCACAAAAAGTTCGAAACACAGAAAGCAGCAACCTCAAAATGCGGAAATAACAAAATGCTCTAACCACAAAAACGTGAACCCCAAAGAGACCAATAACGCTGGAAGCTACAACCCCAAAATGCTCTAACCACAAAAAGCCTTTGCCCGGGACACAATTAGCCAAACCGAGGTACCCCGGGACGGTTTTGGCAAGCCTACTCAATCGGACTCATTTTTTGGGAAGAATTTAAAAAGATGAATCTTTAATCCCGTTGCTCCGTCGTAAGTTGGATTGTTAACCTCCGAAACTTGTTTATTGACCAGATCGTCTGTTTAACCCATGACCACTGAGTGAATGGGAAGTTCAGACTGGGTTTCTGGGGTCTTTTGCCGTTTCCTGCTTGAGTGGTCAGTCTTGTGGTGGTGGTGGTGGTGGGGGGGATTGTCAGTTTCCAAGTGACTTTGCCACTTTCTTGTGAAGAATTGACAGTAGATCTGTTCCAGCAAGGTGTTTTGAACATGTTCGGAGCAGGGTTGCCATGGGACCAGCCAATAAAATTTAAGTTGATCACATTTTAATGACTGACCCCATGGTAACTCTGCTCCAAACACTTGCTGGAACAGACCTGGGGGCCTATTCTTAGTTGTCGGGAAGAAATGCCGCAAGTGCGGTTGCTATGACGCGATAGTGTTACTTCTTATTCAGCGTTCTTGGATCCCGCTTGTGGCATTTTATCCCGACAACTCAGAATAGGCCCCCAGGTCTCCCTAGGAAAAATCGCCAATTTTGACGTGGAGAATCTGTTATCCATGTCCATAAAAATCCCATTGATGACTAAATTATTTGGTGATTATGTGACCCCAATGGTGGACAAATCAGAACTCAGCGTCAAACGGAGGCCTAGAAATTAACCAAGCGGATGAGATTTTGTTTTTGAAGGAGTCTAACCCATGAGCGAAAACCCCGAAATTGGTTTTTGAGTGCGACCCCCCCCCCCCCCCGATCAAGGCTGATGTGTATATGGCGGAGGCGGGAGTTACACCTGCGAAATCAGTTTTTCTTAAAGCCCAATCCGTGAAATTTAGTTTTGATTGTCAGAGTTAAAAATCAGGTTTTAGGAACAAATATTCAAACAACGTGGACAGTTAGTTTTACACGCTACGGTCAGTAATGAGGACATGAGGTGAAATCGCCGATAAGTTTAGCGCCTTTGACTATAAAACGACAATTTGCGTTGTAGTGGACAATGTGACTTGAATCTATTCAACGATACTCGTAAACGAAAAAAATACATTAGGCTTGGGGGATCTTTGGTCAAGACCTCCCCGCCCCCTCCGTTTCAGTAAAAAATGAAATTTCAAGCTGAGTAACCGAATAGGAGGTGCACAAAAATTGATCCCGCAAACCAGATAGCCCGGTGTTTAGGTCTGCTGTATCCGCCCATGCCCTACCACCCCCCCCCCCCGCGGGTTCTTTCAAATAGCGTCTGGCAAACTCTGCTCGGGTTCGTTTCACCTCCTCTCGTTTCAATTCAGGTCTGTGACCCTTCCCGCGCACTTATCGTCCCCCGAACCCACTCCCTAGCTTTTGGTTTTTCAAAATCTGAGGGTGGGCGCCCACGTAAATTCACATTGATTGAGACTACAACAAAAAATAAGCTTTCTTTCATTCCTTCCGCCTCTTGGTTATTTTATTTTCGTTATTTCTTTTCTAAAGAGAACACTGGAATTGTTTTTATTGCTAAAATGGTATGACAGTGACAAAACAAAATTCCGGTTAGAAATATCGCAACAATTTTGCCTATCACAGAGCTATAAAGGCGAGGGGCGAACGAAATTGAGAGGTAAGAAGTGAACATTGAATGAAACCAACATTTTTTCTATATAAAAATATAAAATTTAGGTTTGTCGGGAACCGTCAAGGCCAACATCTGATGGAAACACCCCTCCCTTGGTTAACGACTATTAAGGCCTTAATTATACTGATAACTATTGCTGCTTTATTTGTTTTTCTCGTTAAAACTATTTTTACTTCAAGCACATTTTTGTGGCTATCAGCATCAGGCGGGTTTTTCACCGAGTCACTTCAGTTATTTTCAAAATCCACCCAGGCAAAAAATCATGTGATTAGCTTCCAATCACAATGCACGCAGCAATGATTGACGGAAACAGTTAACTTGGGTGACTCGTTCAAAAAGTTGATTAGCAAAAAAAAAAAAAGAAAGAAATTATCGCCTATTGTTTTTTTTTCTTTTTATAAAAGAGAACATTTGGAAGAAAGGGAAGAAGGCGCGGGCGGGGAAGAATGTACAACTTGGGAAGACTAGACTGTCTGAGTTTGTTGACGCCTTTGAAGTAGGGCTGAATTATGGACGGAGGCGAGTTGACGGTGAGTCGAAGGCGACGTATCTCCGGCCGAACCGTTCGTAATAGAATTACCGTTGCTGCAAATACTCAACTGCTGAACTAGAACTCTGTTCAGAGTCATGGCTGATTCAGCGAGGGAAGACAACTCAGACACAGAATTGTTTCTGAAACGACAAAAAAAGTGTAAAACAGCGTTTGAGATTATGAAGAAAAATCATATAAAGACTAACCTGTTAATAAAACGAGGAGTGTCAAGGGAGTTGGCCTGCTCCTGCGGATTGTTAAGCGTTTGAATCCACGGATGGGAGAGAACAGCCTCGGCCGTCAGTCTCTTCTCAGGCTCAACGCGAAGTAGTTTCAACACAAGGTCTTTCGCTTGAGACGACACTGAAGTCCACTCCTCGCCGTCGAACGTCACCTGACCCTCGAGGATCTCGTGGAAAAGAGCATCCCTGCACGAGGAACAGTCAACGCCAGGGCACGAGCCGGAGCATGACGAACCCCAGAAAGGCGGATAGCCGCACAAAAGTATGTACAGAATGACGCCCAAACTCCAGAGGTCGCAACGTTTGTCGTAGTAAAAGGTGGGCGAGTCCGACAAAAACAAGTCCACCACTTCGGGAGCCATAAATTCGGCCGAACCGACGGGGGAATTCAGTCTTGGTGTGGACATTGGTCCGGCCGCAGAAAAACGAACTCCCGACCCCAAATCGAGATCGCACAATTTCACCGGCGACAGTGAATCCCTCGATACGCATAATATGTTCTCAGGTTTCAAATCACGATGGGCGATACCCTTCTTGTGCAAATATTTTAAGGCCTCGGCTAAATCACGCATGATTTCAGCCGCTTCCCTTTCAGTGAAACGACTGCGCTCTTGGATCCTCTCCAACAATTGTCCTCCGTTGATTTTTTCAAACACCAAATAAAACTTTTCTTCGTCTTCGAACATTTCCAAAAGTTGAATGATATTCGGATGACCCTGGCAGTGATGAAAAGTCTCTACTTCGCGGAAAACGCGCGCTCGAGGATGACCCGGTGTTTTATCGATGATTTTCACGGCGTACTCCATATCGGTCAATGTGTTGATGCAAGTTTGCACGGAGGCGTAAGCTCCGCGGCCGAGGACTTCGCCACTCAAATGATACTGATCTGTGAAACAAACAAAAAATAATACCTACATTACACCATCGTGCGAACTACTTCTTATAAAGTTTAGAATGAGCAGAATTTGGAAGGGAGAAGCTGCTTGTGGTAGTACCGAAACGAAAAAAACTTGGGGCCTGTAAGCTTGTTGGCAAACTCGCAATTTTGGCGAATCTCAACTCTACAAAAAAAAGGACTGTATGACTGGTCTACGCAAGGGAGATATCTTATCCGCATTTGGCCCTTCACGTACAAGCCCATACGTCCACAAGCTACACAGAACCCACCCTTCCCATCTAAAATTTCAGCTCCCACCTCCTCCAATTCATTAACTTATACGCGGAGTTCACGTTCCGGAGGCTAAATTTTGAGTTTCAAGTCAAATTAGTCGTTTTTTTTTGGTTTTTTTTTGCAGCGACATTGGCGATTATGCGCCAATAGCAAAATATTCATTAGCGAAACATTCATTTTCGTGGACAAAATTGCTAGTTTCGAGACCGAAAAATCACGGATCTGTGGATAAAATTGGAAAAGAGTGGAGTGGAAAAGATTTTCAGGATGATCTGTGTGGACACCTCTTGACACTGGTTTTTGCAAATCGGTCAAGAAATTGTAATACGGGGCCCAAAAGGACGTGCGTGGGGGGATTGTTCCCCTGCTAATGTTGAAAATTGCCATACACCTTTCAAATTCAGAAGACACATAACTGCTCACAGTTAGCTCTAAAAATGGTTATTTAGTCGCGGAAATCTTCATCACAAAACTGCCCCCCCCCCCAAATCGCATTTCAGGCCTATCAGAAGCTATCTACCGCATACATTTGGTTAATTCACCCCCGACACAACGCCCCTGCGCACCAACTATTTCGATACTGAGGGAAGACCATTACACTGCAGACAGCAAGACAGTTTTGGAGCAAAATTGTCGGTTTTTTCATCACCTTTCCCCGAGTACCGGTGAAGGGTTAAGATTTCATGAGGCAATTAGTCGGTTTTGGGGTTTAACTTTCAAATTTATGTTCTAGAAATCGGACTCATTTTAGTGCATTTCATTCTGAAAATGCACTATTGGTCTCGTCGTGATGGTGGCAAACATGGGTCATGTCATGTTTTTTTCATGTTTCAGAACCTCTAGAACACGAATTCAGTGGTCTCCGGAATTCATATATATATATAATATTATGGCCGTTTCCTTGTTAGCACGATAACTCTCGTAGAAGTTAATTTAGCGGAACGCGCTTTGGCACAAAAATCAGTAGTCATAAGACACCGGTCGGTATTGCATTTGGGCCAAATCGGTCAAGGTGGAGGGGGGGAAAATCGGGCTTGAAGTCGTCAAAAAATCACTAAAAATCACCAGTTCATTCTAGAAGCATTATATTCGGTACGTATACTCCATGTTAGACTAGCTTTTGATTCCCATTTTAATTTTTTGAAAAAGTCAAGGGGGAGGGGGTTGTGCCACCGGGGTGGAAATAAGTGTGTGGTCACGTTAGCACGATAACTTTCGTACAAATTAACTTAGCGGAACGCGCTTTGGCAAAAAAATCAGTAGTCATAAGACCCCGGTCGGTATTGCATTTGGGCCAAATCGGTCAAGGTGGTGGGGGGGAAAATACGGCTTGAAATGATCAAAAAATCACTACAAGTCACCAGTTGATTCTAGAAGCATCATATTCAGTACGTATACTCCATGTTAAAGTAGCCTTTGATTCCAATTTTAATTTTTTGAAAAAGTCGAGGGGGAGGGGGCGATGTCCCCGGGGTGGAAGTAAGTGTGAGGCCTTGTTAGCACGATAATTCTCGTAGAAATTAATTTAGCGGAACGCGCTTTGGCACACACCACAAGCCTTAAGGCTCATAAGGGTAGTCATAAGGCCCCGGTCGGTATTGCATTTGGGCCAAATCGGTCAAGGTGGAGGGGGGAAAATAGGGGTTAAAATGGTAAAAAAATCACTACAAATCACCAGTTGATTCCAGAAGCATTATATTCGGTAAGATGATTCCATTTTGAAATATAGCCTTTGATTCCCATTAAGTTCAGCTTAAACAAACCCGGCAGCAAACAGTACGAGGGAGGGTCAAACATAAACGAAACAAATCATGGTCTCAACATTACTACTTCTGGGACGGCTTAGGGTATCCGTATACAAAATGAAATGCACTCTTTCCGACCGCCAGCTGCCGGAGCGAAATTTTTGTTTTTTGTTTAAAATTTGTAAAGGGGTGAGGCAGTTTCAAACATACGCAGCCGTTTACAAGTTTATGAGATTCTTATGGAAAACAGCGGATCAGTCTGAAGAGGAAAATAACCAGTTATGCAGATGCCGAGCCCCCAGGGAACCGAAATTCCAAGTTTAACTCGAAAATATAACTTTCTGATCCAAAATTGTCAGTTCTTGGACAAAAAATCCGAAATAGATGCTGACCAAGAGTTTGTAGGCCGGAGGTGCGACGACGGTTTCATACAGAAAAAAAGAGAGACGTTCACGTCGCGTAAAGATTACTTTATTACGGGACCGGTTTCAGCTGCTGCCAGCCATCTTCAACCATTATATAACATAAAACAATAAATAACTAGCTAAAAGCCATACCCCTTCAAAAAACAAAAGCAAGGCTTCCGGAACCGTGAACCAATAACAAATCAATTGTCAATCAATCGTTATTGCTTCGAATCAATTGTTATTGGTTCACGGTTACGGAAGCCTTGCCTTTGTTTTTTGAAGGGGTATGGCTTTTAGCTAATTACTTTTCCAAGTGACGTAGGAACAAGACTTCTTGGCCGAGCGATGTGGGGAATACACATTCTGTTCTGCCCCAGTGACTGAAAACCGGAAGAAACTATCACCGTCTGTGGATCAATTGCTTAGAATAGACCTAAATTTCAGCTCATAAAACCTAAAACAACTTTTAGAATGTTAAAATTAAGTAGATATAAATAAATCACTCAGTACTGTAATAAATTTGGGATAACCAGGAAAGGTAATAGGTCTATTCGTTTGTCGTCCCGGACTACTCCGAGCAGCACGAATTTATGTAGCCTCGCGCGTTACCATGTGAAAAAACCGAAAAAATAATGGAAGGTTAGTACTTTCAGTGCTAATAGTGCAGCTCCGGACGACAAACGAATAGACCTACCATAACCCAACTCTTATCTCGTGTCCGTTCCCGATTGGAGGCGAGCAGCGCCACCAGCGCTGTGTCAATGGCAAGAAGATGAATTAATACAGTCCAGATCAATGTAAACAAACCTCTTGATTACAAGGGAGCTTGAGTTCAGTTTTGTTATTTTAGTGCGTTTTTGCTTATTCATTTTGGCTTATTATTTCTCAATAATAAGTCTTTGTAATCGTATCGCAAAAAAATTTTTTTGACCCCCCCCCCCTCAAAATTTGTAGTTTTACGTTTCAAAGTGCGTAGAATCCAAATCTGCAATAAAAAAAAAAATGTCCGTCCGGGCCATATCTTGCCCTAGGATTGCTCGAAAAAACTCGTTCTTTCGCACATAGACTCCATTTGGGGTCTAGTTGGTCCTAACATCTGATCAGTTTGATCAAATAACTCCCTGGCGTTTTATGCGCCAAAAGTGGGTCCAAAATGGGGATTTTCAAAGGATTTGGGATCATACGGGTGTGGGGTGTCGATTTTCATGTAATTTCAAGCCGGATTTGACTACATCGATGAATAATAAACCCATAAACAGTCGAAATAATAAGGCATTGTTCGATAATTCGCAGCGTTTTACTTTTTTTTGTCGCGAAAATGCTGAGAATTGACGAAATTTGTGAAGTGTGCGATTGCACCCATAAATCAAGAAATTTCAGTGAGGCCGAAGAACTTATAGCTGCTGGTCTCGTTGTCCTCACGGGGAAATTGCCTTCAGATGGTAAAGGCGTTCATCCCGCGTGCATCGTTAGGAGCTCTTCGTCGCCTAACAAGACTTACCAGGTTGAAGGAGTTCTTGCGAGCCAGGTCAGTTGCTTGAGAGTTTCTAAAGTCAAGTGTAGTAATTGTAAGGCAGGTAGCTCAGACTCTTGCAAGCACGTTATTGCCTCCTTGGTGTCCGTCAACCGGTATGTTGTAGTTCTTAAATTTTTTGGCTGTGTTTGAGGGGGAACAGACATAGAAAATTTGTTTAAACACCCTGTTGGCTTGATGAGTATGAGAGAAAAAAGAGGATATCTGATGCGTGCAGCACTGTCACGTAGCCGTAGCACTTCGGTATATGATTTTCTTCTAATGTGGGAACTTTTTCCACTACCATTTCCGGGAAAGAATGAACCGGTACGGTTTTATAATTTTCCTTCGTTGCCGTAAGCCAAGAGCAGGCCAAGCCAGTGGCCGAAATTTCTTCGGTTTTGTCTGCTATGCTTGGCAACCCAGGGTGTATACTTGTGTAGTACTTGTAGTAGAAGTAGGTGCCTTCAAGCAAAGCAAACAAATGTGAGAATTACAACATACCGGTTGACGGACACAAAGGAGGCAACAACGTTTTTGGAAGAGCCTGAGCTTCATGCTCCTGCCTTACAAGCACTACACTTGACTTTAGTAACACTCAAACAAATGACCTGGCTCGCTGGAACTCCTTCAACCTGGTAAGTCTTGTTAGGCGACGAAGAGCTCCTAACGATGGACGCCTTCACCATCTGAAGGCAATTTCCCTGTGAGGACAACGAGACCGGCCGCTATAAGTTCTTCGGCCTCCATGAAATTTCTAGATTTATGAGTGAAAACGCACACTTCACAAATTTCGTCAATTCTCAGCATTTTCGCAAAAAAAAAAAATTAAGAATAAATAAGCAAAAACGCACTAAAATAACAAAACTGAACTCAAGCTCCCTTGTAATCAAGAGGTTTGTTTACATTTGATCTTGACTGTATTAATTCATCTTCTTGCCATTGACACAGCGCTGGCGGCGCTGCTCGCCTCCAATAAGGAACTGGGAATGAGAGTTCGACAACTTGTACTCTTTTACTCTACGTGGTGACGTTTCATTAAGCTTGGTTTAGTATGGAGAGCAGAAAAACGTTGTCTAGTAGTGATAGGAGCGGGAACATCTACTCTCGGTCTTCTAGTTTTCAGCCGGTTTTCAGTCGGTGTATTGTTTATTGTTGTCGTGTCGGTATTTTTTTATATCCTTCGAGATGCTTTGTGATTTTGTGCGAGGTGGTTCAGTCTTTTAATGTGCGCAGTTACAAATTTCACATTTAAATTAAGGAGAACAAGTGTGTTAAATCAGGAATACAGGTACGCAGTTTCAAGTTAGTTTTAGCATGAATAGTGTCAATCTGCTTGCTCTTGGTCTTTTCTCGAGAGGATTGAGATCAAGAATTTCGGTCGATTGACATCTTCTCTGAATTTGACGCCGAAAGCTAGTAAAGGAAAAGGCAAACCATCCGGAACGCGAAATCTAGACACCTAAACAAAAGCCGAGTGGCTCGACACGACCACGTGGTGTTGGGTTTGAGTTAATTTTTCTCAAATGGCCATGCAGAGCAATACCTATTGAACGCTTGTGTATGTACGTTGTCCAACAATGAATTAATCCAGAGCCCGAACTTTTCTCTCAAGGCGTTCTGGCCTTTACCTACACAACGATTCCTATTCGTGAACTATGTACCTATTCAGCCTACGGTTGAAAAGCAAAGCATAAAAAAAATCCCCTATCTCGCCGAGATTTTTAATAAATGATACTTAATGATGTGCCCCACCCCGTGAAGAGGCCACGAGCCGCCACTGGTTACGACATCAGTTTCCCGGAGGAGGTGCCAGGTTTTGACAAATTTACAAAACAAAATTTAGCGGTAATGACTCTCTCAAAAACCAACTTGATGGCATATATTGGAGAGGAGAGGGGTTTCACACTAAAAAACCAATTTCACGAGTTTGGCTCTTATTAAAACCAATTTTCCCGAAATGGCTATTAAAAAAGAACATATATTGCGGGTTTTCCTCTTAAGCTCATTCATAACAAAACCAACAGCCGACACCAAAATCCTATTTCAGAGATCTTCACTCAAAATGTACAAAACTGTGCATTTTGCTCTTTCAAAAACACATTTCACGCATTTGGATCTTCCAAAAGCCAATTTCACTATTCTGTCTCATTCTGGACCCAATTTAACTCAAAAACCAAATTTCGTGATTTTTGCCTTTCGAAAGGCCAGAGGATGCTAAAATCAGTTTCCTAGAATTTTCTAATTCGAAAAACTAATTTGGCACTTTCAAAAACGAAATTCGCGGACTTGGTTCCTTCAAGACGTGAATCTCGTGATTCAGGATCGTTCAACCCAAAAGCAGATTCAAGCATTTAAATCAATGTAGAGTAATGTTCTTATTAAAAACACAATTTCACTGATTTTCGTTCATTCATAAATAAATTTCGTGGGTTTAGCTCTTTCGATACCAATCACGCTGATTTCCGCTCTTTCGGAATCCAAATTTCGTGGCATTGAGTCCTGTTACAATCCGTTTCATTCAAAGTAGCTAATTCAATAATCAAGTTGGAAGGTTATTGCTCTTCTAAAATGATTCCGTGGGCGTGCATTCCAAACCCAAATTTCGGAGGCTTTGATTGTACAAAACCCAAATTTCACGAGTTTTGCTCCTTCAAAACCCAAATTTTGAAAGGGTGTTTGCCTTATCAAGACTAATTCGAGAGATTTTGTTCTTTCTATTACCAACATCGAGGTTTTTGTTCCTACCCAAATTTCACAGATTGGACTCTCACAATACCCAATTTCAAGGGTTTTGTCTCTTGGAAACATTAACAGACCCCAGAACAACATGCGTCACAGGATGGCCTAGTCCGGGACATAATTTGCGAAGCCGGGACTATCCCCCCCCGTTCAGCCTTGGGTTGCCAACTCAAAATTTGGACAAATCAGTTCAAAGACCCAAATACGCCGGGACAAAATGGAAAAAAAAATGGACACGTCTCAATGAAGGTGGTGTTTTCAGTAATAAAAGCGTATGTTGGTTGTTGGTTTTGGTAAAAACAAAGCCGGTTAGATTAGTTTTACTGATGCCCACAATTCCGTGAAGTTTGGTTTCAGTAAGAGGCAAACCCATGAAACGCGAGTTTCACTCTAAAAAACAAAATTCCACGAGTTTGGATCTTAAGAAATCAAATATCGAGGATTTGGCTCTCAAAAAAACAAATTTCGTGGATTTTAATTTGGGTCGATTATGGACAGTTTCCTTAAAATTAAACAACAATATCGAGTGTTTCGCGCTCATACAAATACCAAATTTCACGAGTTTTATATCTTCATCAAAAACTGGCTCATTGGCTCTCAGAAAAAACAATTTAGCGGGTTTGGCCCTTTCACAATAAACAAGATTTCGCGGGCTCTTCCGGTCAATTTCGCGGGTTTGGGCGACGGACTGCTATCAAACGGTTTTGGCTATGTTGGTCAATTCCAAGTTATAAAGAATGTATCCTAGAATATATAAAAATATAGAAAATAGATAGTGGGGGGGGGGGGCTTTTCTTTCAGTACACGGATTCTTGTTTGTTGAGGGGAGGATGGAAGTCTGTTGAGCTACCCCTTGCCCACTCGGCTGAATTGAAAAACGTTACTACATCAAAATGATTATATCCACTCCCCTCCAACAAGCTTGATGGTCAAAATGCCCCAACGTGTGTAAGCTCAACACTGAGCGCATCAGGAAATTATTGTCAAAGCAAGTTTCCTCCTCGACATCATAATCATGAATATTCATGTTTCAAAGAATCGTCATGTTATTTTCGAAGGACAAAGTTCAGGTAGGTACCTAGTGATTGCACACATTTCAGTTTCACCACAAAAAAAAATGCATTAATTTTTTTTCATACACTTGTTGATGTGGGGGACTGATGTCACTGTAAGGGATCCCCGATTCAACTAGTAGAATAAATAGAAATATGTAATGATGAGCGTGGTGGCAGCGTTATTTTGAAGACTGCTGATTTTCATAGAGGAGTAAGAGAATTCGCGAACTCAACAATTAAAAGAAAAAATAGTAACAAAAAAGCTTACAACAGAACTCGTCAAATGGAAGGATATTGACCTGCCATGTCGCGAAAGAGGAACAAGCCCCTAAAATAACCCCAGAAATCGAAATGAATGCATCATCTATATTTTAACAAGACACAATTACGAAATTCAAAAGGAGGGGACACAAGAGAGAGAGAGAGAGAGAGAGAGAGAGAGAAAGAAAGAAAGAGAGAATGATAGTGGAAGAAGAACGCATACAGAAAGGGGTGAACGAAGAAGAGGGAAGGGGGTACAGGCAATAACAAACATTCTAGAACCGGATGGGCCCACACAAAAAATTAACTATACAGAATGAAAATTAATAGAAAAAATATGAATTAATTACCTTGAAAACGCGCTGTCACAAGGCTTGCCGATGTTTTCTTTCTGCGACGATTTTTTTTCGCAGCTTCTTTGGCTTCCTTTCTTTCGATAGCATCGTTAGACTTGTCGCGCAAAACTCCGGTTTCTGCATCCTCTGAAACAAAACGAATATCTCTCATTGTCGAAATATTTTTTCATTTAGAATATTGGTGGGTTAAAGTGCACATCTTATTGCAACACTTACGGGCAGAAATAGGTTCCTCGCCGTGAACTTCTTCTAAAATTCGTTCCACCATTTTTTATACGCCCTATTACTATGAAGGTACTTAATAATCAGGAACTTGGTAATTGTTAAACAAAAATATAAAACTTTTCCGTATAAAAAATATCACAATTTGGCACAAGCCCGTTTTTTAAACCCTAACGAATTTGTACTTGATTTTAAGGCCTATGATTCGCTCATTCCACAAAGCACAATCCAACTTGATTTTTCAAAGTGACTGACAGATTTTCCTCAGGCAAATTGTTTCCATATTAATAAATTCCTCCGAGTCGGTGCAATGCCCTCGTTTTTCCTCTTCTAGCGGTCGGCTGCAGACGGTGCCAGCAGCGATTCACTCGCGCTTTCCGGGTGAACGGAAAAAACTTCGATGGTCTACCGCTTTGTTACCTTGATGAAATCCAATCTCCGACTAAATTTTTAGAGGGGATGTTCCGGTAGTTTTATAGGAGTGGTGGGGGGTCTCGGCAGCAGCAACAACAACAACACCACCACAGTTGGGGTGACGTAACTCTTTAAATGGAATAAAAAGAGAAAAAAATGTTGGAAAAGGGAAGGGGTGAAACGTGGCGGTTTACTATTCGTCGAAAGAACGTACGACTCTTGAGGGTGTAAGCCGCTGCGATTTTAAAAAAGTGACCCTCGAAAAAAACATCGCCTTTCCAACGACTAAAGAAGTGGTAGACCGACCGGTGTGATGGGGGATATTCTACGCAGTTCGTTGAAAAGAGAGAGAGAGAGAAAGAGAGAAGAGAGAGAGAACCGAGACAGTTGTTTGTTAGGGAAAATAATAATTAGTTGAATATCTTAATTTTATGCCTGTTATCCAATTGAATATTTCACGCCTCTATTTCGAGCCCACCTTGTTTACTCGGTATGAAAACATGCACCTCTCGAGGGAAAAATTGTATTCGAATGCTCTTAAAAACATAATTCAAATTTAATGGAGTTGAGAACCAACCTCTTCCCTATTCAGACAAAATAAACACTAAGCATTGTGGAAAACAAAAAGTATACGTGCGTTTACACGCGTTTTCTTAGCCTCATTATACATTTTTCTTGAATTGAGATTTAGCCCTTCAGGCGAATACAAACGCCCTTGAAAAGCCCTTCGTCGAGGCGTACGTGTGAGCCGCGGCTTGAATCCCCCCTCCCACAAACAACTACCCACACGAAACAGGGACCTTTAAACACTTAAATCTCTCCCAGCTTTAAACTAAACTCCCGGTGAATCGTTCACCATGAAATCAACCACATTGAATCGTAGTAACTCGTGAATAAAATACATTTTAAAAACCATAATTTTTTAGTAGAAAGAACGTTAAAATTTTATGAAGCCCGGTACCAAGGAATTTCTAAACGCCGAAGAAATTGCAGTTAACCAGTCAATAAACACCCGCTACCACCTGTGCAAAGCGAAAATAGGGACTTGTGTGCGATTTTTCTATTTGCAGTACGAGTTATTTTTATTGCCGAGAATGGCAATGGCATTTATTTTATTGTAAACAAGGACCAGACACTCTAGTTTTACCTGGTTTAATCAAAGAAGCAGCCACTCCTTTTTAGGCCATTAAATTCTACTCACTGACACAATTTGAAAAAAAAAAAAAAAATCGTGAGAAAGAAAGACAGAACAACTTCTATGCATTTAATACCAGAAATGTGTCCAGAAATACCATCTGCCCAATTCCCCTTGGAAATTTCGTGTGCATTAATTAAAAACCTTGGGGAGTCATACATTTTTGCAAACACTGTACCCATACCTGTGCATAACCATTTTTCAGGTCTACAGTGTATTCAATGCTCGACGAAGTTCAATAAATTTTAATTAAACGTTAGGAACAGCTCAGTTTATTCATTAATATTCAGTATAATTAAGACCGAGGTGGTTGAAGATACGCAACGTTTTTGGCACCACTCATTAGTGCGAATTGCAAAATAATTCTCCTCATTGTAAGCATCATTCACATCACAAAGTAAGATTTTTTTTCGAACCCTATGTCAACTCACGAGGAGCGTTTACGGAGACAAATTTCTAAAATACTCATAAAAAAACCTTTCCTGCTGGAATCGCCCCGATAATCACCAACCGAAAAAGTTTGCACGCAATAAAGTGCGCCTTCTCCGGTGGACCGAAAAGAACAAGTACACCAAGCAAAAAAAATAAAACAACAAAACCACGGTCAAGGCCACTTTCAGTCCGCTGCGGCTCCCGTGGTGAGATAGGGAGGGGGGGGGGTTAAAACAAAAAATGTAAAATGGATGTCGAGGAATGACGCGAATAAACTAACTTAGCTTCCCTCTCTCCTCCCCACCCATAATGACCGGCAAAACCAGGGAAATACGCCTCGATTCCAATTCTGAGTAGTTATCCCGTACACAGAACGCTTACAATAAAATGTTTTATTTCATTTCACGTTCCATTATAAAGTTTAAATTCATATAACTTTAAATTAAATAGGGGGGAGGTGTGGACAGTTCCGCCTCTGCGTAAACTTAAAAGTATTTTCGTCTATTTGTTCATCCAAACTCTCGAAGCGTAACTTGGAAGACACTACGCCGTTGACTAAAATCGCGAGCTGATCGTATTAATACACGCAACATTGGCGGACTCCAAAAATAAAAAATGTCGCGAGACAAAAGTTCTTTACGCTGAATGCGGAACTCCATCTAGAGTCTAACCGAATCGAATTACATGGGACGTTTTTTTAAAGCTTTTTTTAGGCGTTACATCCCGCATTAATTGGAGCGCATGGCTTTTTTTTGCCTCAACCCCGTAGCACTTGAGGTACTCACTGTTAGCGCGAATCTTTGGAAGAGCGGGGGAGTCAGTTTGGAATGGATTCCCAAGCTTTTAAAGAAAAATAAATCCAAAAAGGTTTACCTACACTTTGGCTAATTGTTATTGGGTGTGCTAATTCTGCGTCGAAACCTGTTTCTACACAATACATATAAAAATCAATCAAATAAAATCAATTCAACTAGTGTTAATCGTGTTTTCGTTTGTTCAGACCCAAGGGGAGAGTGGGGCGGCCACAAGGGTGCCGTTTAGCCCTAAGCCGAGCTTTATAATCTTTTAAAACCCAGTCAGTATTCAGTATTTTGTACACAAAACCGTTTTAAGCCCGAGTAAGGCTTAAACGGACTGTCGATTCCGGCCCCTAATAATTTTCGTTTGTTTACCAAACAATTGTATGCATATCGTTTTTAGGATCAATTATGCCTGCGGCTCACTACACACGCGATGTTTGTTTGGGTGCGGATATTTTGGACAGAATATCGTATGTTAGTCAAGGGAGGAAGGGAGCACTCCCTCGTTCTTTCTTCCGTCACTTCTCACTGCTCGCTTTTCCAATAAATTTCCTCCCAATTACTTTTTTTGAGACATTGGATATTACACTCGGAATACACGCCAGAGAATTCCCACGGGACCGACCACATTCTCGAGTAAGACCCCTCGATATGCGAACACGACCGCTTTAGCGTTCTGGCACCATCCTCCAGGATACCGGAGCAATTAGGTTTTGAAGAATCAAAATCCGCAAATCAGGAGACAATAAAAGCAAAAATGACGTAATTTGGGTTTTGTATGTGTCTAATCCGCGATTTTGATTACTGAAACAGTAAAATTAGTTATTTTAAACAAGCCAAACCAGCGAATTTAGAAAGAGCTAATAAAGCAAAGAAATTAGTGGAAATACGCGAAATTTAGGTATGAAATAAAGCCAAATAGAATAGAGTAGAGTAGAAATAGAGCCAAATTCGCGACATTTGGTTATGGAAAAGTAAACACTCTCTGCTTGAAAGAGCCAAAATCACTCCTACAATTTGTTGTTCGCTTTTTGCTGAATTAGTTTTTCGAATTCAATCAAAATCGAATTTCGTTGCTTTAGCTCTGTCGAAAATCAGTTTCAGCTTATCTGTGAAACTGATTTTCGACAGAGCTAAAGCAACGAAATTCGATTTTTAGTCTGGCAAAAATCTCGGAAATTGGATTTGAAATGAGTCAAACCCACGAAATTTGGTTTTGAAGGAGCGAAAGTCCATAAAATTGGGTTTGATAGAGTGAAGCTCAATGATTTGAAAGTCGATTGTTCAAATAAGAAAAACAGCAAACTGCAAACAGCGAAACTGATTATTTTTTTAAAGAGTGGAAGTAAACGCAAAATTAAGAGTCGAAATAGCCAAAAATTGGTAGCATTGGGGTCTGAAAGACTCGAACCCGCGGCACTGGGTGGTTAAGGGGGAGCAAAAATCCCCGGCAAAATTGAGGTTTATAAGAGCCAAAATCCACACACCAAAATCACAGAAAGTTCTAAAGCCTTGAAATTTGGATTTTTATATAGCATAAATCCCAAAATAGGAGTGAAAATCAGAGTAAAATCCGTAAATCTGCAAAATTTGGGGTTTGGGGCTTTGACGGAGTGAAGCTTCTGAAATTGGTTCTCGATAGACTGAAAATCCGCGAAACAGGGGTTCAAAAAAGCTGAATTTCCAGCTCATTAGTTAATTTCACACCCATTTCATGGTCCGGTTCCTTTCACACACAGAATTTCGCAGAGTTGGCCCATTCAAAAATAAATTTTGCGGAGTTGGCTCGTTCAAACCAAATTTTGCAGGGCTGACTCCCTAAAAAAACATAATTTCGCGGGGTTGACGGTTGACTCATAAGAAACAAACTTGGCCGGGTTCTGGCTTGCGCTAATTAGTCATTTTACGGGTTTCGCTGCCTCAAACTCCAAATTTCGCGCTGTTGATCTGTTCAAAAAAGTAATTTCGCGGGGTTGGTTTATTTTGAAGAGCAATTTGAGGGGGTCTGGCTCTTTTTAAAAACAACATTTTGTTGGAGTTGCTCATTCAAAACCTCACTCCCTAAAAAAAACAATTTCGCAGTATTAAAAACCAAACGTCGTACTGGACGTTCCAGGGGTCGGCACATTCAGAACCAAATTTGTGGGGATTCCTGGAATAACGAAATTTGGGGGGGCTGACTACCTACAAAACAGGATTTAGCGGAATTGGGTCATTCAAAACAAGTTACTTCCCAAAATGCAATTTACTGACTTTCGGTGCTCCGTTTCACGGTGTTCGCTTATTTTAACGAGCAATTTTACGGGTCTGACTTGTTTTATTTCAGTTTTGTTTTTTTCAGGAATACAATTTCACGGAGTTGAACCATTTAAAAACAATTTATTGGGACTGGCTCGCCCAAAATACCAATTTTGCGGGTTTGAGCCACTCAAAACCCCAGTTTTACGAGTTCGAATCCTTCAAAACTGAAATGAGT
The DNA here is from genome assembly GCA_038030265.1 of Corythucha ciliata. NCBI lineage: Eukaryota > Metazoa > Arthropoda > Insecta > Hemiptera > Tingidae > Corythucha > Corythucha ciliata. Next base: position 20,417,961 of record CM075942.1, on the reverse strand, counting down.
TGTTTTGTTCAATCCAAACTCAACTTCGTGGGCCTACCTCCCCAGAAAAAAACAAAATGTCGCAGGGTTGACTCGCCCAAAAAAAACAAATTTCGCCGCATCAAAAACAAAATTTATCACTTGTGACCCATTCAAAAAGCAATTTTGTGGGGCGAGGCTTAGATTCAGTCTAAAAGACGCCGGACCACTTACGCTGGGATCAGACCTACGTCCGAGGAACCCCTGAGAAGAGTAGTGACCCTGAAACTGACTATCCCAGGTCGTCGCGGTGCCTTGGAAACAACTGAAATTATGGAAGTACCCGGAAAAATTTTACTGACGGCAGGTGCCATTGCCTTAAATCGGTAATTATTAATTCATATATGATGACGTTCACGTTTCAAATTAATCATCCTTTTCAGTTTATCTCACTTAATTTAACACAATTACAATAGGACACGAGGTTAAAAAACAACAATTCAAAGGTGAACGTTATTATTCGTATGCTAAAAAATGTCCCCGAATGGACGAAAATAAATATTTGTCTTTTGAATCACCTTTTCGGGGTGTTATTTTGACCTAATTTCCCGATGTGATAAAAAAAAGAGAGGAAAATGTTCGTAGTACGTATACAGGCAATAATTGAAAAGTACGCCGCTGTGAGTATTAACTCGGCCAGTTGAATAGCTCAGTGTTTCTTCTAAGGTGTTCACCCTTAGAAGTAATAAGCTAATTAGTGAAATATGGGTAAAGGTGAAAAAAAAAGTTCGAATGACGTCAGAGGTGACATTTTAAACTAGGTTTTCGCTATTTTGCAGCAATGAGATGATTTCAAATCGAATTACATTATAGACAAATCTAGAAACATTCCGTTTTAATCAGTTGAAGGATGATTGAGTTGTCTATATAAACATTTTAAGCCGCAGACTCGTAAATGTAGGAGGCGAGTGCGCTTCTCGAACTATTTAACTTGGATTGACAACTTTCTCTCTTGCTTTAAGGATCAATTATATGTGAAAAAATGAGAAAATTCTAGCAGTAAAACGATTTTACCGATACCCTAAATATTGAAAAGGTTTAAGCACTATAGTTTTCCAACGAAATCAATGACTTTGGCAAAAGGATTCTCAATCCAATTAGTCGACGACTTATTACGTTTACCTCCCTTCATGGCTATGATCTCATAACTATTTTCCCCCGGGTTGGGAAGTTAAGTTATATTTTTAAAATTATGTAAAATAGTGCCAAGGTAATGCGGATCTTCCTAAATGGATTAACTCAAGAAAACCCCATTATTTGTTTTTGAAAACCTCCATTCACACGGTCGCAGTCATGTTATTTTATGTATGAATCTTCATGATTTTATATTTAATTTAAGTTATACTGCTGATTAATACTAAAATGTTGTTTAAAGGATATACAGAATTTTTCACTGTCAGCAAGTCGTCCGCTTTAAGTCGCATCCGTTATTACAAATTTAAAAAAGGGAGGTTTTGGGTGAATATTATTCAGCAGTCAATACTTATCGTGGAAAAGGGAAACACCCTTCGTAGTACGTGTGACTGGACGAGGAAGAGGGGGGCCTACCTCAAGGTTCTGATCTCATTCATTTTTTATTATTCAAATTTTTCCCAAATGGGCATCGACCTTTTTCTTTCTTCTCTCTCTCAAACCCGGACGAAAAAACAAATCTCATGGTCGCTCTCCAACATCACGAATGAGGTTGGACCCCCGGTGCGCTCACAATCAAATGCAACGAATTAGTAAAGATAGGCTATTTTTCAATTTATTACAGCGATATCAGCGTATTTTTTCTCTCTTTCGAAGAAAAATTTGATCATAAACCAAATTTGATCATAACGAGATTCAGGTGGCATGACACGAATACAAGAAAAATCAGGAAGGGTGCTGGAGTTGCAGACAAACAAACAACTTCAGTGTGGTTTCACTAGATACTAGACGATCCAGCATTCTCTCGGTCCCATATTCAAGCTGAGATACCCGACAGTCGGCACAGCCAGAGAGGTCCTCTCAACGCCCACCCTTACCAAAACTGTCACAAAAATTAAGCACAGACCATAGCCTAACCTAAACAATAACGTCATTTTGGTTAATTATTCATTCTGAATAATACACCTATGTTTTCGGTCAGAAAAATTTTTTTACAACCCACCATCAAACTTTTTCTGTGTACGTTTCAACATGTGTAGATTCGATGTCTGCAATGACCGTCCGCCGCGCCGTCCGGGCTATATCTTGCCCTAGGATTGCTCGAAAAAACTCGTTTTTTCGCACATGGACTCCATTTGAGATCTAGTTGGTCCTAACATCTGATCAGTTTGATCAAATAACTCCCTGGCGTTTTATGCGCCAAAAGCGGGTCCAAAATGGGGGTTTTCAAAGGTTTTGAGATCATAGGGGTGTGGGGTGTCGATTTTCATGTAATTTCAAGCCGGATTTGACTACATTCATGAATAATAAACCCATGTGTAAAATTTGCAGCGTTTAACTTTTAACCTCCAACAATTCTGGTTCAATCAATTTTTTTTCTAAATACATAAGTTTATACAGGGTGTTTCAGGAGGAATGAGCAATACTTTTCCATGTTGTAGTACGCACCTGGACGCACCAAAAATACCGATGAACATATGGTCGAAAGTGGTTACCTTACGAGATATCGGCATTTTCCTGTTTTTCACGCTCTTCGCGACTTTTTGACACAAAGAGCGGATTCACAGCTCGGAAAGAGCAGAAAATTTCTTTCTCGAATCTGTCATTAGAATGGGTTTTCGGAGTTAATTTGAACAAGCAATCTGCATGCAAACACAGGAAAAATGAAATGCCAAAAATAGCAGGTGAATTTCAAGGTGGCGTACGTCAGCTGTTTTATGGTCTCTAGAGTGGCAAAATTGATGAAAACTTCTCCATTTGATGGCCTTTCGAATGGCGTATTACAAACCGTATTTACGTGAACCATGAGGGCAGCAGGCACGCTAGAAACAGAAAAAACGTAGGAAAATGGTCGTATTGGAGCGATAATCACTTGGGATTGTGTCAGTCATTAGTTTTTGTCTAACTCGGATTGCGAGCTGTGAACCCGCTCTTTGTGTAAAAAAGTCACCAAGAGCGTGAAAAACAAGAAAATGCCGATATCTCGTAAGGTAACCACTTTCGACCATATGTTCATATGGTACTTTTGGTGCGTACTACAACATGGCAAAGTATTGCACATTCCTCCTGAAACACCCTGTATAAATCTCAACATCAAAATCAACCACAATTTACGAAATTACAAATATAAGGTGACGTCGGGGCCGCTTAAGTAAGGCTAAATAGCCTTACGATTAAACTACATTTCATGCCCATCATTACATGTCCTCAGTCTTCCTTCGTTGGGGTTGCGTCAATAATGCACGGATTTCGGCTGTTATTGTTGTGATTCTCAACTTTGAAGATGGCGAAGAGCCGAAACCGGCTCGTTATTGACGCACTCCAACGAGCGAGAGAGGATTGAATACGTAGGCGCCTTTATTAACCACATTAAAATTATTTTAGGCAATTTTCACATTAAATTGTTTGTTTTTGAAGCAAAATTTATAATCTCATATGTGAAAGAAAACTCTTTCGTCGCTTATTTAGCACACATTCAGCACAGTTTTTTTCGGCTAAATTTCCGGAGTAGCCGTTTTATGGGTCGGACACACGCTAATTCAAGAGCTTTAATTGCTCACTTATAAAATGCAGAAGTGCAACCAAGTCGTGAATTTTCGATAGTAAAATGTTGTTTTATTGATGAACAGTCTCACTTGAGAAGGCAGAATAATTATTTTGTTGGGTTAAAACCACGCTCCATCGCAGGAGGGAGGGTTCCGGGGCTGGGATTGCCTTTATTTAATTTCCAGGCAGAAGGAGGAAATGCGAGAGCTATTGGACGGAGAATTAGTTCCCATAGGACGAAATTACTATTCTAGGGACGGGAAATCTATATCCTGGCCCTCCTTAATTGACAAATACCTCAATAAACTGCCAGTTTTGGAGGTTAAAGTTTGATGATTTCCTGGTAAATTCGTAATTTAACAAAAAAGAAAAAAGGCTTTTTTCCGCGCCATAAAAGCCCCTTATTTTGCGAAATTCTGACAGTTGCTGAGCCGAGTGGTCGCTTGTTGATGCCTAAAATTCGAGTTTGTTGACCGAATTACAAAGAAGTAAATTTAAATCAAAATTTCGTGAGTTTGGACTCTTTCAAACCCAAATTTAACGGATTTGGCTATCTCACCAGTCAATCTATAGAGGGCGGGATGTTCAAAAAACCAATTTCAAGAGCTTTAATTGCTCACTTTTATTTGGTGAAATGCAGAAATGCAACCAAGTCGTGAATTTTCGATAGTAAAATGTTGTTTTATTGATGAACAGTCTCACTTGAGAAGGCAGAATAATTATACGAGTTTGGCTCCTTCAGCCCCAAATTTCGCGGGTTTGGCTCTCTCAAAAACCAAATTCGGGTTGCGCGGGTGCTCACTCGAGAAACCAAATTTCGCGAGCTTCTCTCATACAAAAACCAACTTCGCGGTATGACTCTATTGAAATCGTAATTTCGTGGTTCAGGCCCATTCACGAGCTTGGCTCCTTGAAAACTCAGGATTGACTTTCTCAAAAAACTACGAGCTGGCGAATTTCGAGGGTTTGGCTCTCATTAAATCCGAATTTGGCGGAATTGGCTATCAGAAAAACCAATTTTGCAGGTTTAGCCTTAAGAAAACTCTTCTAAGTCCAACTCTTCTAAGAACAACTATTATCGCGGATTTGGCTCTTACAAACCCAAATAACACGGATTTTGCAGAGACGAAAATCAATTTTGCGGCTTTTTCTCTCACCAAAACCGAAAACCAACATCGGGGTGCTTTCTCTCTTAAAAATCACGTCACTCATACAAAACCCGAATTTCACGAGTATGACTCCTAAGAGAACTTATTTGGTTCTCAGAAAAACCGGGTTTGGCTCTCTTTTATTTATACATATACACAAGAAGTAAGCCTCGTTGTATCAGCGGTTGGGCAGTTTAAGGGTATTGAAAGTTTACAGCTGGTAACGCCTGAGTATCCTGTCTGTGCGTTTTTTGCGAGTGGATGACAGCGTGTATCGTTTTTTTCACACAGAGTTAAGGCTAGGCCGCACAACGTGTCCGCACTGACCAAATAATATCTTCCAATATAGTTCAATTTCTAGCATTGCCTAGAAACAGACCAGCAGGACATGTGGAAGGCATTGTAATTTATTTGACAAATATTGACGCAAGTGTGGCCGTGCCTTCAATTTAACAAAACCGTTCCCAAAAATAAATCAAAGAACTGGGCCCCTAGTTAAGAGCGTTCGGAATGAATTCTCAAATGGGATTTCCAAGGACGCCACATTGTCTCTTCATTGGATTCCTCAAGCGGGGTTTTATTCCGAAAACTCTCAACTAAACGCCTGGTTGGCTCCAATTAGACGTTGAGCTACGCTTTTAGCCGGAATGGAAAGTAAAAAAAGACGAAAACGATGACTAAACGATAGTAGGTAATCATTATTGAAATAGGCGAATTATGCATGATATTTTCATTTTTCTAACTCTAATTGAGGTAACTGAGCCATGACAAATGAATATGGAAGAAATTTCATCGTGAACCGACGGAACAAAAATAAAATTGCAGGAAAATGCTATGTTTGACTCCAGCCTTTTCCATGGCTAAAAAAAATAAAAAAAAATGTTATAAAATTATCAGGGTTATTCACGCTATCTCTGCTAACGGCGCTATAAACCTCTCCCCCTGCCTTAATGATAGCACGAATATAACATTTGACGCGGAAAGAGGATCGCGAATAATTCATCGTGAGTAACACACCACACAAATTAGGTGATGGGGCAAAGATGACACGGTATGGTGTCGCGAATTGCGATTAAAAAAAAAAAAAATCAGAGCGATTCGTAGATAAACAAACAAAAATGAGAGAAGGGGCAATACAGACCAAAATTTAAAGTTTCGACTTCTGCCCCTCCTTCGAAGAGAGAAAAGGCCAGAAGAAATGGAGAGAACCATGTTCTCAAGGGCACTCCCATGTACTCTACTTCTCTCTTTTCTACCTTCCTTTTGGGAGCGGAAACAATTTTCCTTTTCATCTTGTAAGCTCATATTCTGGACTTTTTTTGCGAATTTTCGTTTATTCTACGAACATTTGTCACGATCGCTACCCTCACTAGAAAAAATAAAACTCAATAACAAAACAGAGAGCGAATGTTCCACTTGGATTAATTAAGCGTTTCTATAGCTCTGCTAAAGCCCCGTTTGTTTCAGCGAACAGCTATATTTTGTTCAACTGGAAAATAATTAATTTGTTAGAGGATTCAACTAGTCCTACCCACATAAAGTGAAAATTCAAAGAGACAAAGCATTCCCAACAAATGAATGCATATGGTGGGGACTGGGAAGAAATATTCTGATTTTTGAAGCGAACAGTCCTAACGCACAAGGAAAAAGCACAAAATAGTCTTCCCGAACATTAAAAATCCTTGCTGCGGATACATTATTATACAAGTAGCTACAAATAACAGCACATTCGTTCAGCAAGTAACTTGGTTTTTTTAATCGCTAAAGGCAACCGAGTCCTTGGCCCGTTTTGAGTTCGTAGGCTTTGGAAGAAGTCGCGCTTTATACCTTCCTTAGTCTTTGCGTGAAGAAATCTAAGGCAACGAACTTTAGAAGGAGATGACCTTAATAGCGCGTAAAAAAGACAGGGTAGTGAGATCATTTTAAGTTGGTATTTACGACGACATAATTTTTTTTTTTTTTTTAACGAAGAATTTAATCAGAAAACCCCCTGATCAGTGGGTCCAAGTCTTATTCCCATGTCATATCTACCCACAGTCCTCCAGCATGAGGCATAGGCACTCCGCTCCTACAAACGACTGCTTGCATAACTTGGCTTTTAATGTTTAATGCATTCCCTGATTACGGAGAGCTAATTAATAGTATTCAAATTTGAGCACAGTAAAAAATATATATGACGCACACTAATTTGAGGACGAACAATGATATAAATGAAATAATTAAAAAAACGAATTAGCCATTTCCAGTGGGAAAAACATACCTTTGATTTCCGCGTGGCCTAGCGAGCCTTCCAGTCCGTGCCCTCGCCCTTGCGCCGCCTCCAGGGAGTCGGGCTCCTAGTGAAAATAAAACATGAATTTTAATTTTACTGTGAATGCTAAATGAATTTTGTCAATTAATTAATTTTTTGAGTAATATACATTCTTTTTTCTTTATGAAAAGAACGTATTTCTCAAAAATTAATTAATTAGGTACCAGAAACATAAATGTTCACACTTTTATAATCAGGTCCACAGAAGCAAAAATCATCCAAATCTATCGAATGCATGAGTGAACAAACTAACAACCCCCCACCACCCCGGGCCCTTCAACAAAGCGAATGACGCTGAATTTTTTTCCAATTTCCCCGAAATTACGAGGCGGCGTGGATCTCAATCAATTTATACGGAATGTTGTTAACCTTGGAGTCAGGATTGAGGCTTATTTAGAGGAACGGCGCAAACAACGGTGCTACGTCTTAAGGGAAAGGTGGAAAACGTGTTTTTTTATTTTGTTGTTTAATGCAAAGTTTCCAGACTGATTGTACGGGATACTTGACGATGGATACACTTTTGATGCTTGTTTCCTCACAAGGCCAAGACAAAACGCGCTGCTAGACAAAACGAATAAATAAACAAAATATGCATGTTTTAGGTGTTTTTTTCTTGCTGATCCTGTAGGACGAAAAAGTTTGCGAACGAAAAATTGATAAATAAACCAAAGAAACACTGGGACTTTAACTTTTCCCATGCCAAGTCTCTTCCCCGTTGATTCCAGACGCGGTTACTTTACATAGCCCTAAAGGTTGCTGCAAGTTTAGCCCCGATTTCACCAACTTCTTGAACCACGATCTAATCACAATTAATCACGATTACAATGTGAACACTTATATCAGAATTCATATGGGTCGTCACTGGCAACTAACCGCGATCAACTTTAAGCGAGATCAATTTTGTTGGTGAAAATGGGCCTTACCGGCTACGCCGGCGCAGCTTTAATTGACAAAAAATGCTCATTTACGGCTGAAATTGACGAAAAGTGCTTATGTGCTGCCAAAATTCAGGAAAAAAGCCAATTTGCGGTTCCTGGAGACGACTTTTTTGGGTCTAAAGTTGAGAAAAATCCCTAATGTGGTGTTCTTAGAGCAGGTTAACGGTTAGGATTAACAATAAGCGCGAGTTAGCGGTAGTGGCCTATGCGGATGACCTCGCTGCACGGCCGACGTTTGCGGACTTTATGGGAATCGTGAGAAAGTGCAAGCAATGGCGTACCGAGACACAGGGAAGGGGACGGATCGCCCTGGGCCCACCACCAGAATTTTTAGGACTTCGGTACCTTTAGGGACAATCCGAGCCGCGTCGCGGTTAGCTTAGGTGCATACTAGGTTGTGGCCAAAGAGTCTATCGGATCAGTATCCAGTGCAACTTTCATGTGTGTCAAGGGTGTCGCCAGGAGCCACTGAGCCAAGAAGGTGCTGACCAAGAACGGCGCCATCCTAGGTGGTCCTTCATCGGCTCGTTTCGATTTTCGGATTCTCCGCGTCGAGAAACCCAGAAAAACGCGGTTACGTCCAATTTTAAATTTTTGGCATTCTTACCAAAACAAATGATATGAATAAAGGGTAAAAAAAGTTCCATTTTTTCTGTTCCGGGGCCAAAATGCCTCTAAAGGGCCCCTCAGCTCCGAAAATTGAACTTTCTGCTTTTGTCGTAGGAATTGTCACGACTCCTGAGTACATTATGTATAGAGGAAAACCGCTAATTCGCGGCACAAATTGAGAAAAAGCGCTGATTCGCGGCATAAATTGAGAAAAAGCTCTCATTCGTGGAGGAAATTGAGAAAATTCGCCAAATCGCGGTTTCTTTATGCAATTTCCTGACCAAACATCAGAAAAAGAACACAGAGGCTCCTATGTGTACGGTTAATAATGAAATATAGTTGTTTACTTGACTAGGGGAGTCGTGCTCTCCATGATAGCAGTGTAACGGCTTCGGTGGCGTAACAAAGTGAGTGAGCACTCGGAGCGCAGTTATAATTTCAACCCCCCTCCTCCCCTCGTGACCTAAGCCAGCGTATTATCGTACGCTGTTTGTATTATGGGGGGGGGGGGTCGCGGTCATACGCACCGCGGATGCGGCAAATAAAGAGGAGTGACCTCGCGACCACTTTTGAGTTTCCCCAGAATCCCGGTGACATTGGGATTTGAAGCGCGAAACCATCGGTCGTACGAATGAAGATTTTCGGAACTGGGGGTTGAAAATAGCCGAAATGAAAAAAATCTGTTTTTGAGTGAGCCAAATCCTCGAATTAGCTATTTTAAAAAGCAAAATCGAAATAGATGTATCAAATAGCAAACATGAAATTTGGTTACGAAGAAGCCAAATCCGTAGGATTTATTCATGGAAAAACGACGAAATTGTGGTTTGAAAGGTTTTAGGAAGAGCTAAAACCATGATGAAGCATAAATCCCCAAAATTGTGGTTTCAAAATTTCAAATCCAATAAATTTGGTTTTGGAAGAGCAAATATCCGCAAAATTGGGACTTGAAGGAGTCAAGTCCCCGAAATTTGGCTTTTGAATGAGCAAAATTCCCTAAAATTGGAATTCGCACGGGCCAAATCGACAAAATTTGGGCTTGAAGGAGAAAAATTGTGTTTTTCAAAGCGAAAATGACGAAATTTGGTTTTTAAACGAGTCAGTTTGATGAATTTGCTTTTGGAAAAATCGACGTCTGGTTTTTCGAACAAGCGATATCTGCGAAACTGATACTAGAAAATTCGATTTTTGAATTACATAATGTTAGTTTGCGAAATTGGGGTTTGAATAGCAAACACCCGTGGTTTTTTGTTTTGAAATGAGCAAAATCCGGGACACTTGGGTATGGAAGTGAGCGATTCCGTTCATTTGGTAATGGAAGTGCGAAAATCCACGGTCAAATTGGGGTTGAAAGAGGCAAAATAATTAATTTTTTTTTTTGTAGATCTTTTTTCGAAAAGGCCAAACCTATGGAACTGATTTCATGATTTTTTTTTAAATAGCAAATATCTGTAAAATTGGATTTGAAGGAGTCAAAATCACCAAATCTGTATTTTACGTCGTTTGTTTTTCGCCGACATAGTTATTTGAATTAACTGAACCTGTGGGAAACTGATTTTATAATATAAAAGAATTAAGTCCCTAAATTTTGTTCTTGATACGGCAAAAATTCCGTTTTAAAGGTACCAAGCCCATAAAATGGAGGTTTGAAAGAGCAAAAGTCAGCTAAATTTCTTTTGGAAATAACATAAGGAAATTTAGTTTCTGAAAGGATAAAACCCACGAAATTGGGTTTTCAAAGAGTAAGCCCCATGAAGTCTAGATTTGAACGAGACGAATCCGCAAAATTTTGTTTTGAAAAAGGGGAAAATTCGCGAAACTGGGGTTGGGGATCCCACCCACTAAACGTTATAAGTTGGGACCTAAAATTAGGACAAAAAGAGGGCCATCTTGACCTTTGAATGGTACCAAAATAAGGCACCCGACCAAGTCGAGAAAAACGCAATCTTTACGCAATTTTCATTTTGGGGGAGCCAACTTAATCTTGCGAGCCCCCCCCCCACCCCATCTTCGGAATTTCCAAAGCTTGATCAAGCCAATCGAAGGCACCCGACGAGCACCTTCATCTACTATATACTACCACATACACCGGCTCCACCACCTGCAAAACCGGTGAAAAACAGGGGGAGTAGCCCCCCCCCCCGCAGTAGTAATTTTTGGGGATGTCAAGAATGGAATCGATGGCACCCGGTGTGTACCGAAAGGCCACCACTAAAACTACCTATATGTATAGTCCTGGTGGGCAATTCTGTAACTCTTAACGCGTGCGTTAGCAAATTTTCTCAGCTGCCCCCCTATTCTGTAACTCTTAACGCGTGCGTTAGCGAAATAAACAAGGTGAATAATTGAAAGTAATCAGCTGAGAAATTTTGCTAACGCACGCGTTACGAGTTAATGATTAGGGGGGCTGGCACAAATTCTGTTACAAGGGATAATTTTAATTGATGTACATAGACAAAAAAATGAACCCCCACCCACTTTTCCCCCCGGATTCCAAGGTGGTGCACCTGATAAACGTGGTGGTTCCCATTGGTGCATGTCGGGTCGTGCCTTCGATTGACTTAGTCAAACCTTGGGCATTTTGGAGAGAAGGCTGTCAAGAAGATAGTCCCCCGAAATGAAAATTGCGTTTTCCTCGACTTGCCGGTTTCCGGTTTGTGGATTACTCATATGTTTATAGTGGTGCACGTCGGGTGCCTTACCCTGGTACCGTTGTCAACGGGGGGGGGGGCAACTTCTTTGTGGTACCTACGGTAAACCTATAGTTACACACAGGTATTGACATTACCCGCCATATGTGGTCCTTTAGAGAGGGAAGGGCTTGTGATTGGCTGGTGAGCGTAACCTACATGACCGGAGCAGCCAATGAGAGATATCAAATCTATTTGATCCCTATGTGGAGGGGGGGGGACCAAACATAGCGGACTGTCAGTACTCGTAGGAACATATAGAGCCTTACCTACGGCGAAGATCTAAGATCTAATCTCTAAAGGTCAATGGGGGACTTGCACATTTTTCAAGCACTGGTGTTTCTTGAAGAGGGCTCTTCCACAATGCTATTGCTCACATTAAACATTGAAATCAATCAAGCATTTTTTTAGAGCGAATTTTTAAAAATTTTGAGTGGGGATTTGATAACGTCAAAGCCTATTTAATGAAATGGATGGTGTGAGGAAGAGGGGGTACGACAAATTTTCAGGGGGACAATTTTTCTTGATATTTGTAAACAAAAAATGTTAGAGTGCCCTAATCACATACTTCAAAAGTAGGGAATGACGTCATTTCCCCTCGTACCATCTATCCCCTCTTGAAGAACTTTGAAATTTATTTAAAAATCACCAAATGCACCAATCGGGCTGCAACTACCGTTGATATTCTTCTGTCCAAGTGCCAATTCACCGGTATACTTTTCCCCATTCAGACTACTCGGACGTGACGTGGGACCACGCTATCCCACGTGCAAAAATCCAACACAGGCTTTCATTTGTTTTCGTTCACACTACTCGGACACGCATCATCCCACGTGTCCCACGTCACGTCAGAGCCATGTGAACACAAACAAACAAAAGCCTTTTCTGGAATTTTGTATCACACGTGGGACAGCCTCGTCCGACTAGTCTGTATCGACCTTAATTCATGCTTCACTTTTATGCTATCGTAGTCTAAGTGCTTACATTAACCATAACCGTATCTGACCATAAAATGGGCACCGAAACTCGACAGTTGCTTCATCATAGTTTGGAAACTGTCAAAACATCCTCAAAACCCTTAACTCCCAAGAAATCTTTCCCGAGAATATGAACAGTCATTCCGTGGTTTTGGAACCTTAAAGTCAACCCATTAGTGATCGTTTGATCCATCCATGACGTACAGGAAACGGGACGTCTCGTATCTTCGGAAATTGAGGAAGGAGAGCCTGAAAGGATCTGCGCTTCAAGACGTCAATTAGCCTATCATAATACTGAAATGATTTAATGCCGATTCTTTACGAAATACTGAGGGTAAACAGACGCTACAAGCTATCTGAAAAGTTATCGGTTTATGTTATATTTACTACACTCCATTTTTTTCTGGGTTTTATTTATAGATTAGAGTTTAATCTAGCACACCTATTACAATGCCGATAGTGCCGATTGGGTACCGTATCATGTTCAATTATTCAAAAAAAACAATGAAACATCGCTTGTGAAATTAACATTGGCGAAGAGATAATCCGGTGTTTAGAGAATTGATGCTATCAATCGCCAAGTAGTACCAACGACTAGTGAATTCCCCTCGAATGATTGATTGCAGGTACTCTTGAGCGCAATAAACACTCCATGCATTGTAAAGTGGCAAAATTCGACTTACCATCTTGGGTAGAACGCTATATTCCTTTTTCTGCTGTTAATCATTCAGAACTGGAAAAAACGAAAACAAATTGCCACTTGAAAAAACAAGCTGTACAAAGTTATAAATTGCATAATGAGAGGCGTGCCTCCGCGTGGCCCAAGAGACCGACAGTAGCACGAGTTTATTCAAGTTTATGTTATCTATGAATTGGTCTGTTTTAGTTATGTTAATCGTACTTCATTGTTAACGAAGCGGTAGACTCGAAAAAATATCACATTTGTCGTAAAAAACAAGCAATTTAACAGTGTGACCTTGAATGCCCCGTTGAAGCGCAGAAAGTAAAAACACCGGACTCCCTTTCGTTACCGTCTGTCCAACAAACGGGCACAATGTCCTCTCGCCCGCCGATATAATAATTACGAAATAAAATAATTTAATCCTCGAGCCATGGAGAACGGATTCAGTCAAGTGCGACCCTCGAAATATCAAAAACCATTTTTATTGTTTTGAAAAAAAGAAAACACTCACCTCTCGTTAAGACCAACCGGCTGGGCACGTCATGTGGCCATTACTAGTTTCCGTAATCTTCCGCGAGACAGTGCCACTTACCCAGCTTTGAAGATTAAACCGCTAAGTACGAGTTCGAACTTGGAATGGAGAAATAAGGCCCCAAAGTGAGCCCAAAAAGATTTTAGTGCCTTTCTCTTATTTTTTATATAGTTTTTTTTTCAAATGTAAGTGCAAATTTAGTTTTATTAGGTATTGTTTCTTTATAAACTCTCAGCAAATCTTTTAAGGTGCTTTACGTCACAAATTTAAAAAGTGACTTTCTCATGACTGAAGGTTTCCTCATCGCAGGTATTGTTTTTGATTCTGAAATGGCATCAGCCTCGAGCACATCAGCCAAGTCTCTTTTCGCCGAATCTAAATCCCGTTTGTCCGATCGCGTGCAAAATAATGTGAACAGCATTGGCTCTTTAATGAGACAGGTACAAAGAGGCTCGAAAACGAACGAAGTGAGTGTAAAGCTACAGCGTGTTGATTTACCTATCGTCTCCCCCCCCCATCATGTTAGCTTCACATAAACACTTTGTTCTCTGTCAAGATCATGATGACATCGGCCAAAAATTTTGCTGCCCAAGAGCAAGTGATTGCTGGCACAGAAAGCGTGAGTTGACTTTGTTAGCTTAAATACAAAAAGTTTTTATTACGTATGTAAACGTTACAGAACTTGAAAAGGATTCAACAGATCATTGATAGAATGAACTTTGATCATTTAACGGCAGTGAAAAGCGCTACTCTTATTCTAGAAGCTAAAGATCAAACGTCAGCGATGCAAAGATAGACGGACGGTGTCGTGTGGTACATGGCACATGACATTCCCGAGATCGCAGAAACTGAAATCACGAAAGAGGTAAATTTGACTTTCAAATTAAGCTGTTAAAGATGATGAGGGCGGCTTCAACTGGACAAATTGAAACCGGAGTGACACCCCCCATCCCTACAGCCATGGTCCGTATGTTCTCTGTCAGGCTCGATTTAAACCGACCCTTTTAAGTCGTACCAATCTTTAACGTGATGGCTTGTAGTGAATGCATTTAAACTCATGTACTGCGAAGGAGTTACATGGCATCCTCCGGGTAGTATGATGACCTCAGACGGGCTCACTGACTCCTCCATCCTTTTTGGCATCTCTGGTGTTTCATCCGTCCAATCGAACGCTTGAAGAATTGAAAAAAAAAAAAAAAAAAAAAAAAACGCTATTGCTGAACAGTTTCATGACACATTATCACTAAGTTTATTCATACCGAGCGGGGGCCCCGGAGGATAGACACATCCTTTGCTACAACCGTCGAAGCAGCAAAGGGTACCTTTGATGCAGTCTCGGTCAGTTTCGCAGGAGCTTGTTGAGTCACATTCTGTATTTTGATCGTCCCACGTGACCGCCGGGCAATCGATCTGCGAATGGTATATATATGTATAATGGGAAATTCTTAAGTTCAGCTTATATTCTAATGGAAAAGTTCATATGGCCGCCCTTACTCAGGATGTTATGACTCGTTAATCCGATAACCGAAAAACTTAACTCCGTTACTCATTATTTCGTTACTACGTCTTTTCTTTGCTTATTAACGTAGTGGAAGTTTAAGTTACCGTTAATCGTTACCATCCCCGAAACCAATCAGTTTGTAGCAGTGTCGGCCTGGTAGATTTCGAGGTTATGTTGGCCCTGGCCCTCGGCATTCCGACTAACTTTTTTCCCCAAAGTATCAGATTTCGAAACGAAGTTGGTGGCTTTATGGGCGAAAACCCATTTCAATGGCCCAAGGCCTGCCTTTCGAATGATAACATGGGTGTAATTGAAGATTTTGTGGTAGTGATGGGGGGGGGGGCAAACTCTCAAGCCACGCCCCTCACTTGCACGTTCACAGTTCACACACATTTCATTTATATGTTGTGCATGTGAAATCAATTTCGCAACTTTGGCTATTCAAAGGCCAACCTTTTGCGGATTATTATCACTCACAAAACCAAATTTCATGGGTCTTGCTTACTCAAAAATGTCACTCCTTGGGTTGGCCTCTTTCGAAGTTCAAATTTCGCGAATTTGACGGCTTTGACACTTACAGAACCAAATATCGCGGTTATGGCTTATTTAAGAAATATTTTTGCCTTTTGCACCTGGGAAAACACAATTCCGTACGTACAAGTACGTTACAAAAACCAATTTTGCGGGTTTGGCGCGCTCAAAAAACCAATTTTGCAGGTTTCGCTCACTCCAAAAGCTAATATGTGGTGGGTCCGTCTACTTTAATAATGAAATTTTGTGAGGCAGGTGATGGCTCATTCAAACCCAAATTGGATTGGCTCCCTGATAAAGCATTTCGCGAGGTTTGGCCCTTTCAAAGCCCGAATTTAGCTGAATATGGGTGCTCACAGAACCAAATTTTGCGGGTCTTGCTCACTCATAAAACAGTCGCACAAACAAACAAGTTCACGGGTTTGGGACCTTCAAAAAAGCAATCCAGGATTGCAAATTTCACGTTTTTTATTATTGCAGAATCTCTATTTTGGCCTATTCAAGAACTAATTCCACCGGTGGATCCTTTAACAAAAACTATTCCGTTGTTTTGGCTCTGTCGAAAACCAAATTTCGTGTATCTGACACTTTTCCTTCAGAAACTGGTCTGGGAACTGTAAAAACCAATCCCCCCCTCCCCCTTACACTGAAACTGGCTTTTCAGACTTTCAGTGTTACGCACAACACACACAATGGACAAAAGAGGGCCAGAGAGCGATCAACAGGTATTGCCCAATTAACTCCACATTATACCCATGGGTCATACTGTAGAACAAAAGAATGGCATTAGAAAAAATTCAAATTGATGAGGAGCAGTTTTTTGACCAAACAGTAGAATTTAGTGACTAATTTTCTGTTTCGTGGCTGTATTTTTGGTTTCAGTAGGTGAACTTGACAGTTACCCCACTTATTAATGAGACCAGGTGATAATAATAATCGTATGAGGGACAAAATATGCCGCCGATTTGCGTGTTTCCGTACTCATGTTTTATAGTGCCTTAGTTTAGGGAGAAAAACAAGTGTTGGATGAGGTTTCTCATAAATTTGTTTTAACTAATTTGAAGCTAATCTTCCGCAGATGAAACTTTCAGCTGTCAATACCGTTTTACCGTTCAGCAAACGCAGCAGTTATTTATTTAAATTCGTTTCCAAATTTCAATGCTTTGACTTGTATGATTGTTTCCAATAGTTTTCTCACCCCATTATTTGGCCTCCTAGAGAAAGCGAAGTGTGCCATTTTTTTTTGTGTGTGTTTACGCTCCCTCTATTATTTATCTGTGCTCGCTGGCTAGCACCTGTCCCCTCTCCCCACCAAATGCCCCTATATTCACAATTTTGTGGATATTTAGCCCTAAAACTTGCAATTTCGCAGCTATTCGTCAGGCTTCTTTGTGCGAAGCGTCTTCGCAGCTTAGCCAATGTGATTTTCCTGAGGCAAGTTCGCATTTAAAAGTCAGAAAATCACTCGTTCGATGGTTTCCGGAGCTTAGTCATTTAATGGCACATTCAAACGCAAAATTATTCTTTGAAAATATCGCTCCCCCCCCCTAAAAAAACAATTTTGTGGCTGTTCATCCCTGTTAACAAGCAGTTTCACCACTATTTATCCCCAACTTTGCATTTCACAAACGGTTAGCCACGAAACTCGCCTTTTTGTGGCTATTCATGTTTCGAATCTCGCCCCTTCGGCCACCGCTTGCAATTTTTGTGGCCATCTTTTCCCGAAAATTGACAATTTCATGGCTATCAAGCCCTAAAATTATGAATATTTGCAGTAATTGACCAAAGTGACTGTTTTGCCACTGAATGTTCAGACGCTAAAAATAATCGTTTTAGGAGCTAAACATTTGATTCTATGGCAACATTTCTATTCTTTGACAGATAACAAACGAATTAGTGGAGGAGGATATTTGTTTACGTTGGGTGAATTTGACAATTTCTTTGAGAAAGCCCCCCGTAATTTTCAATAAGTTCCGTGTCCAAAAATTTGACCGTCAGATATCGAGTCAAAGTGGCTTTTTCTGGGCTTTAACACACGTTTCATAGCCAAACCAATCAGGTTCAGGGGGATAAATGTGTAGTTTTTGGTTTGTGTAGTCAGCTCCGAGGGGTGAGGGGAGCGATATTGTTTCTTTCCCAGCTACTTAGTCAGTTTCTGGACAAACCTTGACAGTATCCCTAAAGGAAAAGGTTATTTTTGATGTGGAAAGTCTGTTCCGCATATTTCAAGCCTTTTGTTTTTTGGCAAAATGCTCAGTTTTAATGTCAATTGTCCTAGTGTGACCAGACGTCTACTTGCCCCGGACATGTCCTACTTTGTAGAGCTTCCGGTCTCATTTTTTAGGTTTCCAGGGAGAGGTCAATTATTTTCTTCTTTTTTGTTTTACTTTTCAGTCTCAAATTGTAATGTCAGGTGGGTCTAACTCCCAACATCTCACACGTTCATCTTTTAATAAAGCTGCAGGACCACAACTTCCCCAATCCCCGTTTTGCCCTCATGGTTCTACTTCAGCCCTCGTGGGCGGGGCCTCCTCCATGACTCGCTTTTTCAGTTCAGGTCGAGTGCCTGGGGCGACGATCGCAGGATAACCTTCAAGAGCCTTAGAAAGACTTGAAAATTCTTGGACAGCCTTCTGCGGGATGGACACTGACAGCTTACGGAAGCTTCTAAGCAAGCCTATGACCGACTTTGAGAGGCCCATGAACGCCTTCAAAGAACTTGGAGACCCTTCTGGGATAGCCACTGAAAGGCTACGGAACATCTTGAAAGCCAAAAATTTCAATGAGACCATTTTTTCATCAGATACAGACGATTTACTAAGGAAAGACGTGGGTGCATTAAAAATTAGGAAAACCCCAATTATCTCCAAAACCATAAGTAATCGGACCATGATGCATAGGGTCATTTTGGTTCTAAATGTGACCAAGAATCACCCATTTCATTTATGCCAGACTTTTCCGTTACACCCTGTAGACTATGGAAGACTTTGAGATCCCGTACGCCAAATGCCAAATCGTTCCTCGAATTTTCCTCCTCCCGAAAGCTCTCTCACGAACTGTAAAAATTACAAAATAACGTGTGATTCTACAGTTTGCGATGAAGGTTGGAGTCGAGGAACGACTTAGCATACGGGCCTATGAACGCCTTCGAGCGACTTGATGAGGCTCGCGGGATAGCAAATGAAAGCCCTCAGAAGCTTTTGAAAGTCTTTAAGAGCCTTGGAAAGCCCAAAATAAAGCCTTGTGTTGAAGGTCAAACTGAACTGATTAGTTGTTGTTAACTTGTTTTTACGCGGTCTTACAGTTGAGTCCTACTTTCCGTCACATGCGTCCTACTTTTGTCCTACGTTTTCGTGTCAGGCGTCCTCGGAAATTACTTTTACGTCTGGTCACCTTAAATCATTCACTTTGAATGGGTGAATTGACGGTCCCCGAGAGTAGTTAGTTTCGAGGATCATTGTCATTATGAACACAGACGGTTTGATGAAGGGTTGGCCTACCCTTGTACCGTTTTGGCTACGCCTTCTTTCGGCCTTGCCTGCAGAGTTGCGAGACCGGGCTGTGCTATAAACCGCAGTCTGGGCTATTGATGAAGGTATTTCGTGGCTCAAATAGAGAAAAAAACGCTAAAACGCAATTAGCGATGCTTTTACGAGTAGAATATGCGAGTACTGGTTGGGGGTATGTAGTCATATCAAATGTTCTCCGACCAAAATTACTTCAATTTTACGGGGCTCCATTCCAAATTTTGATTTTTTTGGATGGGTGAAGAGGAAATTTGGCCCCCGAAATGCCATTTTTCAGGCAAAAAATATTTTGTTTTACGTGGTAAACTTTCTATGAAGAGAAGTCGCAAATTTGTGGTTGAAATTAAAATAAAATGCAAATCGAGGCAAAAATGGTGAAAAATCGTTAGTTCATGGCTGAAAGTGAAAACATCACGCGAAGATAAATTGAGAAAGATCGTTAATTTGCGGCTAAAATTGAGAAAAAGTGGTAATTCGCAGCTGAAATTGAGAAAAAGCGCTTTGCGGTGAATAGAGGCCCTTTTATGGCTAAATTTTGGGAACACAATGATGTGCTGTCTTGGAGCAAGTCTGCGGCTAAAATTCAGAAAAAGCGGTAATTCGTAGCCAAATGTGAAACAAATGCGAATTCTCGGATATACATGAGACAAATTGCTAATTCGCGGTTTAAATTGACAAAAATTTCGCTCCGGCAGCTGGCGGTAGGTAAGAGTGCATTTATAGTCGGGTCGGTGAAAGAATGTGCATGAAATCACCCTCTCTCCTTTCCCTAAACCCATATGACTTACCGCTACCACACCATCACCTGAGAGGAGCCTCTCCTATTTTATCGGTAAAACTCTCTGTTATTGGTTGCAGTAGTTTGATAATAAGAGGAGAAATAGAGAACCACGTTAAGAGAGGGAAAAAGCGGGCTTATGGCCTCCCACCACTCATGCACATTCTTTCGCCGATCCGACTATAATTTTGTATACGGATACCCTAAGCCGTCCTAGAAGTAGCAATGTTGAGACCATGATTTGTTTCGTTAATGTTTGACCCTCCATCGTACTGTTTGCTGCCGGGTTTGTTTAAGCTGAACTTAATGGGAATCAAAGGCTACTTCAAAATGAAATCATCGTAATATAATGCTTCTGGAATCAACTGGTGATTTCTAGTGATTTTTTTACCAGTTCAAGCCATATTACCCCCCCCCCCCCAACCAAGTCAACCGATTTGGCCCAATGCAATACCAAACGAGATCGTATGACTACTGATTTTTGTGCCAAAGCGCGTTCCGCTAAATTAATTTCTTCGAGAGTTGCTTCGTCCTCTCCATAAACACATGTTTCAATTCAGAGAGGACGGGTGGAATAACTTACACCACACGAGTGAATTGCATTGAATGGAAAACGCTATAACATTGCTTGATCATTTAGAAAGTAAGTGGCCTCATGGAAATTTCCGCCACGGGCCCCGCGATTGGTGTTGTTCCGCCACTGCAAATTGCTTGGATAGAAAATTCTGAAATAGGCACAGAATTAGTTAGAAAGTGCAAGAAAAATATAGATTCAATATCAGACAAGGGGTTCATCCCCGGGGACAGTGCGAGCGGCCCCGCAATCGAAGCCCCAGAATTCTGTAGAATAGCTTCGTCGTATAGGCTGACCTCGCTGGTCCATTGTGGAGTCAAGAAATTTGGCCCAAACCAACAAAATCGCGAAATGCTCCTTTTTGCCTCTTTTAAGGGTGGCTGACGCCTCTCTGGGGGGGAGGGCGCACATTTTTCTGCGAATGGGTGGCCACACAATCGAAGGCGAAACCAACGTAGTCAAAAACGCTCATTTTTGCTCTATTTGAAGCGAAGCTGACGCCACTTTTGGTGTGTTTGCCGGCCGCGTTCCGCAATTGACGGAGGTCAGAACATCAGAAGGAATCATAAAATGCAAAGGGCTGAAACCATAAATTTCCTTGGCAACCTTTAGCTAGGACAAATGTAAAATCTCCCCCCCCCCTCATCTGACTACCTGGCCATTTTCAATTCGTTTGATTTTTTTTCTTTCTTTCTTTATTTTTCTTGCTACCTTCCTCTTAGAACCGGACCAAAGCTAGTAAACAAAATGTGCTTTATTTCTTCTGCTGATATCGCGTTTCTCTCATTCGAAATTTGAAAGGGTAAAGAACTTTGGCAAGCTCCAAAATACGGTAATTCTTTCCGTCTGCATTTTGTAAACAAATTTGAATGGACAGCCTGAGAAGGTTTTTAAGTCTGTGAATCTCAACTCAGATACTCACGTCGCTTTGATAGTTTGCCAATTTTTTTTAATTCAAATGGATTTATTTACGTTTTATTGATGGACTGTATAGATTTTTTTCTATTTGTGACTTTTAAATTCTTGAAACCGGCTATTTAAACTCTGTAGGAGCGTTGGACTTAAATTTCTTCTATTTTATTTTTAATTTGTTTTCTTATAGTGCACGCAGGCGTCGAACGCTGATATATCTATAATTTTATGGTTTTTGTTGTTGTTGGAAGGAATGATTTTTCAACCTTTGTTCAGTCCAAGTTGAATACTTCCAGTAGTCAGCAAGTAAAACAATCTCGAAGAGCAGTATATAAACTTTGTGGCTCCTTCAAGTCTTGTTTTAACTGGCAAGGTCTGCAACTGCAAAGGTAACAACACTTATTGTGGGTGTCACGAAAGACGAGGTGAAGGGAGTCGTTAAGACACCTAATAAAAACCCCCAAGGCGTGTGCGTATTTCTTTCGTTTGTTCCCTTTGTTCTCCGACCCCCCCCCCCTCTCACTCACTCACCCTTTCATTGGTGTTGTCACGGTTCAGAACATACGAAAACACTAGTAAATCTTAACTACATATTCTATTCCTATACGTATATCTGAAGTTTGTTTGGCTGGTCCGTTACGTTTGTCTTATCTTCCAAAATGTCGCCCTCATTTCAATACTCATCAGTGAAACAGACCGACTCGGAGCTTGACTAAGTAATCTCTGTGTCTCTTCTCCATGTCCTTTTCTCACATGAGTCATGCCAAGTTGTTTTTTTATGAGTGCTGCAGTGCGGGAGGCGGTGGGGGTGGGGTCATTAGAGCCCTTCGTTACAAGAACAGAAGCTATTTGTCGAATAAATAGAGGTTTGACTGTGATACTTGGAGGCGGAAAGAACATCAAGAGTGTCAGGGGTTCATCTTTTCCTGTCAGGACAAGACTATATCAACATTTTCCATTTACTTTTATCCCCTTAGTAATGTTTGGGTCCTACGTTTCATTTTACAGGTTTGAGATCACGTATACCATGCATCTGTCATTTCGGTGTTTTATTTAAAGCTAGAAACGCAGTTTTTCTTATAATCGAAAACGTTTTATATAATTTTTATATGAATTTTAAGATGTGCGTGTCCGTTTTATCGTCATTAACGTTTCCTAATTACACCGCATTCCCCCCCTCCGCTTAAAAGGCGCAGTGTACTGCATTCCTGTTTTCAGCATTCCCACCCCATTCCCAACTTAACCGGCTTTCTTGTTTTCTGCGGTCTTTAGTAATAATATTTACGATAACTATCGCTATTTTGGTACCTTTTGAAGATATCGTACGTGTGATAGGACGAGAGGAAAATATAAATTCAGTATGAAGTTCAACGATGACAGTCGCATTGTTAATAAACCTGTGCACTCGATGTTAATGTACGTGTGTAGTAAGAGAAATTAAAACATTTAACTTACAAACCTTAGCGGGGTTCGACAACGACTGAAACGCCTCGTGCTTTTTAAAAAGCAAATCCTCCCCCCCTCTCCTCTACTGCGTATGTAACATGTTGCTTGCCTGATTTATACGGAGCGACTTCTACTTAAAAGGGCAGTGGTATTAAATTTGTTTAACAAAAACAATTAAAAATGTGATCATTTTTGCTTTTATTAAAGTATACATTATTATTAGGAGGGTGGAAGTTAATTGACCGCTCTTCCATTTTGGTTTGTTTAGTGAGAAAATACGCGTCTAAAATGTGATGAAGTTCTGAAAAAAAATGATTTCTCTTCATTTGTTTTATTTTTTTTTTTTATGTAACGGCTTACCGCAGGGTCAACTTCGTAGAGACATTTGTAAAAATTATAACTGGCGTCGCATACGTCCGATCCAGCTAATTTTCATTGAATATTAATAATTGTAGTGTTTACCATGTTAGCCAGTACAGAAAACTTACTGTCTTTTCCTTTGCAAGCTGATACCATTTTGGTATAAGCAGCTTGGAGATCCTCTGGAATCACAGCTTGGAAGGCCTCAGTGTCTAATTGTCCTTCGTCGCTTAGCTGAAAATAATCTCTTAACGTATTGCTCGTATTTATGTCACTTTTGAACATTAAGCTGCTGTTCATTTGACTTTCAACTCATGTTGACTAATTTTGTGATACGTCCGAACGTGATTTAAGCCCTAACCGAAACAAATGAATAATTTTGGTTAAACTTACCGCTCCCAGTTGACCAAAAAGACACTTGAAATAACACTAAAAAACAGAAAATAAGAACCATCGAAATGAGCGTGATCAAATTTTCAAATTCTCAGACAATAAAAGTACCTTGAGCTTTCCGTCGTCAGCGAATTGTCCACTCGCAACTTTATCAATTAGGCCTGTAAATTATTTCGGCAAATTCAATTATTTCGTTAATCTCCGGGTTTTTTTCAACGCATACTTTCGTCCACTTTGGTTTCATCGACGCACGTGTCGTGCAACATTTTGGCCATTTCTTTCATCTCGTCACTCAATTCCACCGCCTTTTTAAATGCAAACAATTTTATTACGTGCTTTTTAAATTTGTAGGTTTTGTTTTTTACTCTCGAGGAGGAAGCGAGCATCGTCAAGCCCACTAGCAGTATCCACATGGTAGTTTTCCCCGTTGATGTCACTTGCACTTTTAATAGAAACTCAGGTGGTTTTTTGCTTGTTTTTATATATTTTTTGACCGATGTGTCTTATTAGTGGTGGGAGGTGGGGGAGGGGGCACTTTTTAATATTTACTTTTGCGACCTCAGCAAGGTCTGTGGGAGGAGAGGCTCGGCTTAATATGTATGTTTGTATATTTAATCTTCCCAGATACTTCCGTTTTATTTAGGGAAACCTAAGCATAACTACTAATTTCACCTAACTCAATTTCCATTGTTCTTTTACCCTATGAACTGATGAATGTTATTGAGTGTTTTTAATATTTTCGCTGGGAAATGTGTGCTTCATACGTTTTCGAATTTTATTCTTAAATTCGACCGTGGCGTACAATTTTTTCAAAACATGACTCAATGGTTTGCGGCAGTGCATTGAAATAGGGTGGGGCTACGATTTTATTCCGATGAATTTTCTTTGTGGCACAAAAATTCGTCGTGTGCCCTTGAAAAAAACAACAAAAAACTCAGTGTATATCTGGCGGTACGTGCCGTTGCCATACACCCTTTTATTCAACATCGTTGTATTCTTCTATTAATAATGACTTATTAATCAATTTCTTTCAATAAGACCGCCCCAGTCACCACTCGTGGTTATTCATGTCTTGACCACCTAATTTAACGTTGAGTTCTTGACGCACTAGACTTTTTTTTTTTTTCGAATGTAAAACGTGGTTATAGGTCTCCCGTAAAATATCTCTCCAAATTTCCTTCGTTTCAGCCGAGTTGTCAGTTTTCTTAGGTGAATAATCGATTTCAGAGATGAAAATTCGCTGATTTAAGGTCAAGTCAGTCGCGGGGACCTCCACAAATCTGAGCCCCGGGGCGGAAATCTCCATGAGGCCCATCAGTCTCTAAATGAACGAAGAGCCGTTCGAAACGAAGAGGTCGTCAGTTTCTGAAAGATTACCAAGTTTTTCTGGGATAAGGGGGGGGGGAGTTTTATTTTGCCACCTCTGGAGGGGGAGGGATATTTTGCAGTTCAGATGAGAGGGCCGCCCACCGACTAAGTTCCAAGTCCGCGAGTATAAGGAGCCTCAATCTGAGAAAATCAACCGAATCGATGATAATGTAAAACGCTCATTTGTTGGTCAATTTAAGGGTCATTCATTAGCGTTATGGTGGAAACTGGCTAAATATGGTCGATTGATGATTATCCAGGTGACTCATAAACCACGTCCGGGTCAAATCGAAACACTGAACAAATTATCCTAGTCCCTGGGTGGTTTAGCGTGTATCCCAGGTACCAATATCTCTTCTTACCAGGTTGGGCCTTTGGACGAGCTAAACTAAACTCCAAAATTTGGCCTTTGAAAAGGACAAAGTGCGCGGAATTGTTTTGGGGTTTGAATGGTCCAAACCCCTGACCCGTGGCCTTTGGGCAAGACAAGCTGTGGCTTTTTGACACTGTCAAGACCGTGAAATTGTTTTTTCTACGACCGGAACGCGCAAAATCGGGGATTTAAAGGGTGATGATCACGAAATTTGTTTCCTGAAAAATGCAAGCCCACGAAACTGGATTTTCAAGGAGCCAAATCCGCGAAGTTTAATTTCAGAAAGATCCACCAAATTAGTTGGGGGGTGGGCGGTGGAGCGAAATAAACCAAAGAGGGGGTTTAGCGATTCAGGAGTCACCCTTGGCTCTAGGATGACTTTTGCGCCGCACGTCAGTGACCTTGAGAAAAGGCTCACAAGGGTGGTCTACCTCCTATCCAGGCTTAGGACAGTCGTGTCTTTTGACGTGAGACGAATGGTGTACTTTGCCTTATTTCATTCGGTTCTCTCTTATGGATTGACCTCCTGGGGTAACGCTCCGAGCGCCAAAAAAATATTTAAGCTCCAGAAACGAGCAATTAGAGCTCTGCTTGATCTGAGGTATAGGGACTCGTGCAGACAAGCTTTCAAAGAGACCAAAATCAACACGTTGTTCGGGGAGTATATCTACCAGTGTACTAAGTTCATCTCTCGATACATCGAGCAATTCAAGCCCGAACGCCCAAGACATCTTTATGAGACTCGAGGGACTAGCGATCTCATCCGAGACTTCCGCCGCCTCCACAAAAGTGACCTCGACCCCTTAATAACAGGTGTGAGGTTATACAACCTCTTGCCGCGTCATCTTGTCCGGAGCGATGTGCAAGTAAATTTGACTCTGACCAAGCGCTACATTGTTGGTCTTGCCTTGTATAGCCTTGATGAATTTTATTCCATCCGTTGACTTGAAATATGATATATACTGACGTTGCTGATTCACGACCAAATACCGTGTTAAAAGCAAAAATGTATTATTATTATTATAGCCAAAGCCGTTATGATTCGCTTTGTGCTCGTTCATTCGAACATGTTGTACCTCAGCGGCTGAAAATTGAACGGTGGAAGTTCAGCCACCCCTCCCCACCTTTGAAATGGCTATCCACCCAAAACTTTTCTGCTCTCAATTTAGCGGGTGGAAGATGGGGGGGGGGATAATTCGGAATTGTGGCTGTGTTTGAATTACCTGGTTTTTTGTTGTGTATTTGACATTTTTCGGGCCATAAAAACTGATTTTCCGTGTGTTTTTGTGTTAAATTGTCCATTTCTGGAGTGAAATTGGGAATTGTAGTTTAGGGGGGGGGGGGAGTTTTATTTTGCCTGGGCTTTGGACGAGCTAAACTAAACTCCAAAATTTGGCCTTTGAAAAGGACAAAGTGCGCGGAATTGTTTTGGGGTTTGAATGGTCCAAACCCCTGACCCGTGGCCTTTGGGCAAGACAAGCTGTGGCTTTTGACACTGTCAAGACCGTGAAATTGTTTTTTCTACGACCGGAACGCGCAAAATCGGGGATTTAAAGGGTGATGATCACGAAATTTGTTTCCTGAAAAATGCAAGCCCACGAAACTGGATTTTCAAGGAGCCAAATCCGCGAAGTTTAATTTCAGAAAGATCCACCCTTACGAAATGATTTTTGAAGGATTGAAATCCACCAAATTAGTTGGGGGGTGGGCGGTGGAGCGAAATAAACCAAAGAGGGGGTTTAGCGATTCAGGAGTCACCCTTGGCTCTAGGATGACTTTTGCGCCGCACGTCAGTGACCTTGAGAAAAGGCTCACAAGGGTGGTCTACCTCCTATCCAGGCTTAGGACAGTCGTGTCTTTTGACGTGAGACGAATGGTGTACTTTGCCTTATTTCATTCGGTTCTCTCTTATGGATTGACCTCCTGGGGTAACGCTCCGAGCGCCAAAAAAATATTTAAGCTCCAGAAACGAGCAATTAGAGCTCTGCTTGATCTGAGGTATAGGGACTCGTGCAGACAAGCTTTCAAAGAGACCAAAATCAACACGTTGTTCGGGGAGTATATCTACCAGTGTACTAAGTTCATCTCTCGACACATCGAGCAATTCAAGCCCGAACGCCCAAGACATCTTTATGAGACTCGAGGGACTAGCGATCTCATCCGAGACTTCCGCCGCCTCCACAAAAGTGACCTCGACCCCTTAATAACAGGTGTGAGGTTATACAACCTCTTGCCGCGTCATCTTGTCCGGAGCGATGTGCAAGTAAATTTGACTCTGACCAAGCGCTACATTGTTGGTCTTGCCTTGTATAGCCTTGATGAATTTTATTCCATCCGTTGACTTGAAATATGATATATACTGACGTTGCTGATTCACGACCAAATACCGTGTTAAAAGCAAAAATGTATTATTATTATTATAGCCAAAGCCGTTATGATTCGCTTTGTGCTCGTTCATTCGAACATGTTGTACCTCAGCGGCTGAAAATTGAACGGTGGAAGTTCAGCCACCCCTCCCCACCTTTGAAATGGCTATCCACCCAAAACTTTTCTGCTCTCAATTTAGCGGGTGGAAGATGGGAGGGGGGGATAATTCGGAATTGTGGCTGTGTTTGAAAACCTTGGATATCACGACCTCAGGAAGGGAAATAAGGACTTAATAAATGTGAATTTTGTCCCCAATCCACGCGAATAAGTGAGTTTTCTAGCTAAACTTACGTTTTCGTGGCCGAGCAATGGACTCATAAAAAGGGTGTAATTGTAGGCTAGCGGAAAGGGATAAGTTCCAAGAGCTTTCAGGGAACTGGATCGATGTTCTATATCCTAGTCAAATAGTCACATTAAGAAATTTCACCGATCCAATGGATTTGGGTTTCAAGTGGCCTACTAGCGCTGAATTACCTGGTTTTTTGTTGTGTATTTGACATTTTTCGGGCCATAAAAACTGATTTTCCGTGTGTTTTTGTGTTAAATTGTCCATTTCTGGAGTGAAATTGGGAATTGTAGTTTAGGGGGGGGGGGTAGGAGTCAGTACTTTCATTTATGTACTAATGATAGGGGGTGGTGGTCAGTTTCGAGAACCGGCTGTTAATCTAAATCAGTCTGGGGCGATTGGATTTCACTTTCATCCCTGGAATTTGAATTATCGCGATCCTTTCGGGGTCACTCCCCCAGTTTTCTTTTTCTGCATCTCGACGATTTTGTCGATCGCCTCTTTATTGGCGTCTTTGGGCCGTCTTCACCATCCTCTCCGCGTTATTTTTCGTTCTCATTTACGTTCCCGCTCCATTTTTGCTCGAAGGCCCCGCGACGGCTCATTTGCCGACTCGATAACTTTGATCATTCTCACGGCGACCACGCAAAATCTACAGACGAGTTCAAAAGACAGATAGGGCCTTGATGCACGCGGATCACGCTGGGCCGCTCGCTTTTGTAGTTTTTATAAAATCCACGAAACCAACGACAAAGCCAAAACGCTCATTTTCGTACACTTCGAGGCACCCTGAGAGGGGGGGGGGGTCTTTTGACTGGGACCGGCTGCATTTGGCCAGTAAAGCAATGTTCAGGGGACTCATAAACAGCGTCCGACTCGAAATGAAACACTTTGAAAAAATGACCCCTCCCAGCCCCACCAAAACGCCGACGACGAAACTGTGTTCTTTTAATGCATTTCATTCTGAAAATGCACTATTGGTCTCGTCGTGATGGTGGCAAACATGGGTCATGTCATGTTTTCTTCACGTTTCAGAACCTCTAGAACACGAATTCAGTGTTCTCCAGGATTCATACATATCTATTATATATATAATATATTCTTAGATATCATGTGTATATATATAGTATATATGAATTCTGGAGACCACTGAATTCGTGTTCTAGAGGTTCTAAAACGTTAAAAAAATATGACATGACCCATGTTTGCCACCATCACGACGAGACCAATAGTGCATTTTCAGAATGAAATGCACTAAAACGGGCGACATCTATAAACGCTCATTTACTCGTTGCAACTCTCGAACGCAAGGTCGCACGAGTGTGGAATTAGTGTTTCTCAATTTTATTCGCGACTTAGCACTTTTATCAATTTCCGCCGTTAATTGACGCCTTTTCCTGATTTTAGCCGCAAACTGACGACTTTTCTTGATTTTGGCCGCGAACTGACGACTTTTCCTGATTTTGGCCGTGAATTAGCGCTTTCCCCCTATTTAAGCCGTGAAGTCGTCTCCAGAAACCGTAAACTGGCATATTTAGCTGCGAATGAGCACTTTTTTTCAATTTTAGCCGCCAACTATGTATTTTTCACTTATAGCCCCGAATTAACCCTTTTTCACCATTTAGACGCGCACAGCGATTTTTAAATTTCAGCAACCAAGTCGCTTCCGGAAATCACTAATTGGCGTTTTGGGCTGTAAATGAGCGTTTTTTGCATAATATAATTTCTGGCGTTAACTAGCGCCTTTTCTCCATTTTAAAGGTGAATAGCGATTATTCTCAGTTTTACCCGCGAATTAACGCCTTTTCTGAATTACACTCGCGAGTTAGCGCTTTTTATCAATTCAAGCTCTTTTGGGGCCCCCTCTGAACGGTGGTTTGCTCTTCTCGACTCAACGCGAATAATGTGCTGACTTAGATTAATAGTGAATATTGACGGGGGAGTTAAAATTTTTAGCTGCGCCCTGGGTGTTCGCTTACCTTGTTACACCAACAAGCGTGTACAACCAACAAGCTGGAAATAACGTCCCAATATATTATTTTTCCGCTCCGAAATTCTGATTTCCCTTGTGAAACTCCCAGATATGCAGTTTCATCCAATTTTAAATGTTGCCTATTTTATAGAACCATTTTTATAGCATTGCGATTTTAGACGGTCGTGGTTTGTGAGCCCTTTGGACAACGGACAATTATCAATTACACTACTGTCGAAACTTACCTGGTTACCTGGAAGGGGGTAGGAGTCCACTCCTATATAGAATATTTCATGACCCCCCCTCCCCCTCAATTTACGAAGTTCAGGGGGCAATAAATGGCATTTTTATGTTATATGACTTACCGATTTTGATGTTTTCTTTTTTTTCGACTGTTCCAGTTTCCTAATTTTAGCGGCGTTTCTCTAAAAAGTGGGAAACTTTAATTGACCGAGAGCTGACGCCTTGGAGTTACGTACAACTTACCGGTTGGTCTGCTCCACATACGCCGACGATCCGCCCCTGCTAAAACATAGAACTAATTTTTTGTCTGTATATGGATCCATCTTGTTTTCGTGTTTGTACTTTGGCTGTTTTGTGGTTCACTTCTAAAACGTGGCCGCGCCTACTTGTCACACTATTTTCCCACTAGTAACAAATTATTACGACGCTCCACTTCTTAAAGGTGGTATCCTTCTCATCCACCAATCGGAAAATTGAATGTTCCCGAATTTTTGAGGCCCAATCAGTTCTTCAAAAACAAACTCAGCCACTGTTGGCTTTCCCCTTACATGCTGAGGCTTGGGCTTTTCCGACGATTTTTTTTCTGTTTCGACTTGACTGACTGTTACGACGATGTAAGTACATCCTCAATTATGTGACCCTCCTCCTCCTTCCCAACTTCTTCGATAGAGTCGCAGTCACTGACAGCGTCAGATAGATCCCACGATTTAAGCTGGGAGGCGACTTCCCAGTTGGCACTTCAACAACCACCTTGTTGTTAATACTTCGTCGTCAAAGTTCAACCGAACTGAGCTGTGTGGGCGCTCGAATCTATACGCTCTTTTTACACGGCTGGTACCTAATGAATTTAACGACGAGTTTATTTGTTCTTCTGTAAACAAGTGAGGGTGTCTATTACTTCACGACTTCAATAACTGTGTGTTTCGATCGTGATTGGGCCTGAAAAATTCGGGAACATTCAATTTTCCGATTGGTGGATGAGAAGGATACCACCTTTAAGACGACTGTTTGACAGCTCATTCAAGCCAAAAAAAATTACGCTTTGGTGACACTGGTTCCTCTTGAGTACTGGGAAGACAGTTCTCTGATTCCACTATAAAAATGATAAAAAGGAATATGTACCTTATTTAATAAAAACAATTTTACTTGCTCTTTTAGTCATTTGTAGCCTCTTTTTTTCCATATCTCCTATAATTTCTTTGACAGCCAAACAGTAAGCAATTTAAGAACACCAAAAACTTGGATTTCCGGCTGGGGAGGGAGCTATGAAAGGTCGTGCTAAGGCCTTCATGAAGGGTTTTAATTCGACCCACTTCGCGGGGCCTGTAGCGAAGGTTTTTTTTGGGCCGCAAGACAAGATTTCCGTTAATCGAACTGAAGAAAAAAAAAATTTCGCTCCGGCAGCTGGCGGTCGGAAAGAGTGCATTTCATTTATGAGCAGAAACCTAGGACCATCCCCGAATCTAATGGCCGGTAACGGCGGTGTATCCCCCCCCCCCTGGAGCTGGTCTAATCGCTCTAAACATAGGGAAAGGGGGTTGGAAAGGTGATTGTGGTGTAATGGGGGATGGGGATGGGTTTCGATTTCCCCTTCTGAGAGTGGTCCCAGATCAGCCCTTGCCTACGACGTCCCAAAACTACCAATTTAGCAAAATTAAAAGGTTTCAAAAAGACGAGTATTCTTCAATTTTTTAACGAAGGAAAGTAATCTCTCTGCAAAATATTCATTGCTTTAGTTAACCGCCGGTTTTCGGTCTATATTATAGACCATCTCCAAACCCGTGGTTGACTATCGGCTTAGACTTTAAGAAAATTCACAGTCAACTGACTTTATTAAAGTATATGTTAGGAGGCGTGGCGTCAAAGCGAAGTTGAAGGAAATCTCCGAAGAAACTACAGTGGCGTATGGCGATATAAAAAACACATGTTTTTGGATTTACTTGTGTGACTTGTTTTAAAAAGTAAAAAAGGGCGTATTTTCAAAGATTGATTCTTTCGTTTATTTTCTTGGAAATATAAAGTTTTTAACTTTAACAAATCAGAAGTGGGGTGTGTAATCCACGTGCTTGACAAACGAAAAAGTTGAAATGGAAAACGGCGACAACCGGGCGAACCAGAGTGATGTGGACGCAATTGAGATGATGGACGACGTTGAATTAGACGAGGAATTGCGGACGAAAGCGGCGGAGGATTCATCCTCCATAACCCTAGTGAATCCTGAAATATTGGTGGCACAATTGATGAGAGGTGGACTAGCTGACCAGATCAGCAAGGCAGTGAGACAGCAGGCGGCTCTAGTTTTGGCTGACTCGGGGGCGTCGAGAAGTGAGGATTCAACTACCGCGACATCGTTTAAATCAAGCGGACCCCTTCAAAATCAGTGCAGCACGTCCTCACAAAACAGTCGTTTTTCGGCGGGTGCAGAGATAATTGACCCGTTTGATCGCGCGGATCCGGATAATCTGGCGGAAAAGTGGCTCGACCGGTTGGACAGATTGGGGCGTGTCCACGGATGGAGCGATGACGTCAAGGTGTTAATCTTCCAACAAAGACTAGCCGGCGAAGCTAATAAATGGTTCAACCGTTTGGAAACTTACAATCACTCGTGGGATGAATGGCGGTCAATTTTTTTGAAATCTTTCCCCAGGCGTTACGAGTTTTCCCAGCTGTTGGAGGAGCTAGTTGAACGGCGAAAGAGTTCTAACGAATCCATGGCGCAATACTTTCATTCAAAATTGGACCTATGTGTGAGGAGTGGAATTTCTGGCGGAAATGCGGTTTCATGCATTATTCGAGGCTTACCCGAGTCTCTGAGGGCGAATGCGCAGGCGGCAAGGTGTGCTACTCCGGAGGCGTTATATAATAACTTTTTGGCGGGTTTAGAGGCGTTTAAACCATCGGTCGGCAGAGAGTCAAGGCGTGACTTTTTCAGACAAGGCGACTTTCAGGAGTCACGAAATACCCAGAAGTACAAGCTAGCTTCACCACATCGCTCGCAGGTCCCTGCAACCAGCCCAAAGAGTTTGTTGAGATGTTACAACTGTCAAAAGATGGGTACTCACTTGAGTCGAGACTGTCCCGAGGAAAGACGCGACAGATGCACGTGTTGCCATAGTTATGGGCACAAGTGGATAGACTGTCCTCAGTCATCAAAGTTCAAGGTGAGAAAAACTCTTTCAATTTTTACGAAAAATGTATCATTCCAAGATGGTATTTTAAATGGAAGTATGAAAGTTGTAGTTTACCTAGATACAGGAAGTACATGTAACTTAGTTTGTTGGCGCCTAGGCGAAACTTTAGGGTTCAAGCCTCATAAGAAACATGTTTGTTTAGAAGGGCTCGGTGGAAATTTCGGGTTTTCTTGTGGCGTCGTAGAGTTTAATTTGAAATTGGATGATGTGCAAATCATAGTTGAAGCAGAAGTTACAAAAACTGATATGGGCCCGATTGAGGTTCTCTTGGGTCAACCCTGTTTTAGAACCCCTGGCGTTGCGTTAGTGGCGAGTGGGGACAAGATAAAGCTGACGAATGTTGAAAATAATTCTAAGGCGTTCAATGAATTTGCGGGATTAAGTCTTGATGGGGGCGAAATGTCGAGATATCTTGTGGTTTTAGATGAGGATGTGAAATTGACCGCTAACCAGTCAACAGTGGTGAACGTTCAAATTGTCGGGGGAAATCCGGGGGAAGTTGTTTCTATGGGTCCCACCCCCCATGGGTCTATGGGTCCCATGGGGGAAATGGTCAACGTGGTAAAATTGCATGGCTTTGGTGAAGTTGATGTAGGCGATATCGGCAAAGAAAATGAGTCCAAATTGAGAAATTTGTTGAGTCGATGGACGGAATGCTTCTCACGAGGGGATGAGGATCTGGGACTCACTAATTTAGGACACATGGAAATCAAATTAAATTCAGACCGCCAAATTTACTACAGGCCTTACCGTTTGTCAATGAAGGAACGAGAATTAGTACGGAAACGTATTAAGAGTCTATTAGAAGGTGGTGTTATCCGGGAGTCTAGTTCTGAATATGCTAGTCCGGTGATCTTAGTTCCGAAAAAGAACAATGAGGTACGACTATGTGTTGATTATAGGGCTTTAAATTCTATAACTGTTAAAGATAGGTACCCATTGCCCCTAATTTCTGATCAAGTGGATCGCTTAGCCGGAAAACATTATTTTACTACTTTAGATATGGCTCAAGGGTACCATCAGATTCCTATGCATCCAGATTCAATCCATAAAACGGCATTTATTACTCCTGACGGGCAATTTGAGTACCTTAAGGTACCTTTCGGTTTGGCCAATTCACCATCGGTTTTTCAGCGGATAGTGAATAAAATGCTGGGTGATTTAAGACACAAAGACGTCCTGGCGTACATGGATGATCTCCTTGTGCCATCCGATGATGTTGATAAAGGGTTGGAATTACTTGATCAAGTATTGAGTTTGATCAGTAAGGCAGGATTCAAATTGAAGTTGTCAAAATGCTCGTTTTTGAAAAAGCAAATCGAGTACTTAGGCTTAGAAGTTTCGTTCGAGGGCATCAAACCCACAAGGCAGAAAATTAAGGCTGTTTCAGACTTTCCAACCCCGAAGAATGTCCACAATGTAAGAGAATTTGTAGGATTAGCAGGATATTTTAGAAGGTTCATAAATAATTTCTCCCTTTTGGCAAAACCCTTAACAGACCTGACAAAGAAAAATGTAAGTTGGAGTTGGGGAGTAGACCAAGATCAGGCGTTTAAAAAACTTAAATCTGAACTGGCGAACAGACCCGTTTTGGCGATCTATGATGGTAATTTAGACACTGAATTACACACTGACGCGTGTAAGTTCGGGATAGGGGGAATCCTTCTTCAAAAACAGTGTAATGGCGAAATTAAACCCGTCTCGTACTATAGTAGGACAACCAACCAACACGAACAAAGGTATCATAGTTACGAACTGGAAACTTTAGCAGTGGTCGAATCAATTAAACGTTTTAGAGTGTACTTACTAGGGATTCATTTTAAAATTGTTACTGATTGTACGGCTGTACGGTCGACCTTGTTAAAAAGAGATTTAGTACCCCGTGTAGCTCGATGGTGGATGGTAATTCAAGAGTACGATATGGAAATTGAATATCGTCCAGGCGGGGAAATGCAGCATGTTGATGCACTAAGTCGAAATGCAGTTCTTGTAGTGAATTTGGTCGAGTCGGACTGGTTTCTAACGGTTCAGTTGCAAGATAACAAGTGTCAAGATTTAATCAGGGCGTTATCAGAGGGTTCAGCTGGTCCAGAGATAACAATGAACTACATTATGAAAGGCGGGCGGTTGTGTAGGAAAACCTTAAAAGGCGAAAAACTCTACGTTCCTAAAATGGCGAGATTTAATTTAATGCAGAAACATCATGATGAGGCTGGTCATCCGAGTTTTGAAAGATGTTTTCACTTGATTAGTGAAACTTATTGGTTTCCAAAAATGAGGCGATTCGTTGTAAAATACGTAAAATCGTGCCTTAGGTGCGCTTTTGCAAAAGGAAATTATGGAAAAAGGGAAGGCGTGTTATACCCAATCAAAAAACAACCTATTCCTATGGATACAGTGCACATAGATCATTTAGGGCCCTTGGCAAAAACGGGTAAAGGTAATATTTACCTGTTGATGATGGTCGATGGTTACTAAATTTGTTTGGGCGAAACCAACGAAGTCTTTGCGGTCGAATGAGGCAATAGACCGACTTCGGGAAATTTTCTCTGAGTTTGGGTACCCGAGGCAGATAATAAGTGACCGAGGATTGGCGTTTACAAGTCGACTATTCAAAGCATTTCTAGCAGAGAAATGTGTGAGACACATTCTAAATGCTATTGCAACCCCACGAGCGAATGGTCAGGTGGAACGACAGAACCGTACCATTATTGAGGCACTAACGGCGAGTGCCGATAATGAAAGCGAATGGGACAGGAAATTACCCGGAATAATTTGGGGAATGAACCATTCGATAAATGCGAGTACGCGATTTTCACCGGCGCAACTTATGTTTGCTCACCGCTCTGGTGCTGTGGCAGACTTAACGAAGTCATGTGGTGAACAAATGATAACAGAGGATCAAGCGAGTCGAATAGATGGGTCAATTGAGGCGAGGCGATTGGGCGTATGTGCAGATCAGGCGAGGCGAGGCGAAGCACGTGCGAATAAAGGCGAAGTGTCGACAGGTGGTCGGACACAAGGCGATGCTAGGCCTGTTGCAGCTGAAGGGGAGGGTGACGACTCTTCCACTTCTGGGCACGCTAGCACTGGTGTCGATGCAGCTGAATTTAGGAGTGATGGCTCCGACAATTCTGGGCACATGACCAGGTATGAGACATCTGCGAGGCGAGCAGAGGGGCGGGCGGGTATTTTTGTCAGGCGGACAGGTACCAATGACTCAAGGCGGGAAGGCGATGCGCTGGTTGAAGAGCTCGACCAAAGACGAAAAAGAGCTACAGAAAATTTGGCGAAGTCTGCACATAAAATGAAGGAAATATTTGACAAAAGGCGTAAAGTGGCGACTAAATACAAAAGTGGTGACTTGGTATTATGGCGTCAGGCGAGTACAAATGTACCTGGACAAGGCGTAAATGCGAAATTGGCAAGTCGTTTTGGCGGACCCTATCGAATTCGACGTATCCTCGGGAAAGATCGTTATGAGATCGAGGCGATAAAAGGTATGAGGGGGTACAAACGGTTCTTGGCGATCGTTGCGGCTGACTCTCTCAGGCGATACCACAGTACTCAAGGCGAGAGTACGAGAGGCGATTCTTCAAGTGATGAAGAAGAGAATAAAGAAATTGGGCGACTTGATCTTTTGGATCTTTTAGAAAGTTAGGCATTAACAACTTTGCTTGCAAGCCCGGCATTTGCATTGCAGGCGTCTACAATGATACTGGCGTTTTTGAAATATAATGTTTTGTGTTAATGAGGACATTAACTTTTTTTCAGAATGGCCGAATGTTAGGAGGCGTGGCGTCAAAGCGAAGTTGAAGGAAATCTCCGAAGAAACTACAGTGGCGTATGGCGATATAAAAAACACATGTTTTTGGATTTACTTGTGTGACTTGTTTTAAAAAGTAAAAAAGGGCGTATTTTCAAAGATTGATTCTTTCGTTTATTTTCTTGGAAATATAAAGTTTTTAACTTTAACATATAATTAGACATGATTCGACAAGATTATCTATATAAAATACCAACTAAAAAATGCTCAAAAAATTAAGCGCTCTAAAAAATCATACGAAGGGTTAGAGAAACCAATAAAACAACCAAAATAAGTCATACAGGGTGCGGCAGATAATGTGGACCACCCATTTTTCTCCGCTATTATTGATGATATTGGAATGGTGCTCGGAGTTATGTCCCCTTGATCTTAGGTGAGGATTTCATATCTGTAGCCCAAAAATTTTTATTGAGCCCCGGTAGGGCCCAAATTTGACCTAACTTTCTTATTTCAAATTAGACCCTATACTTATTATGGGCTTAAAAAAAAAAAGATTTTTTTTCAATAACATTTTGGCTACAGATATGAAATCCTCACCTAAGATCAAGGGGACATAACTCCGAGCACCATTCCAATATCATCAATAATAGCGGAGAAAAATGGGTGGTCCACATTATCTGCCGCACCCTGTATAATAATAGGAAAAAACCGGAGAAACAATTTTTCAGAATTCACAATAACCGCGATTTTAAAGTGCAAATTTATTAATGAAAAACCAATGTTTAAAGCCCTTTTTACACGAGTCAAAAAACTTACTCGTGTAAAAGGTGCTCAAGTACACAAGCTCCATGTTTACATTCTGTCGATGGATTCATTGAGCAAATGGATTCTTTCAGATGGATTCACCTCTGAAAGAAACAAAAAAATTCAAGGCCAAACGTTTTTACAAACAATTGACAAATTTTGACTCGCCTAACATTAAAATAACTTAAAAATACGCTAATATGAATAATCAATGGAACAAGAACGACACCATACAGCTGCTAACAACGGTTAACATGGAGGCAGAGGCTGATCCGACTGGCTGACTACAAGGTAGTAGGACATGAGGGAGCACGACTTTGCGCACTCTGAGTCAACATCGACTTCTTCTTTCTTTGACAACTTGAAATAAAAAACATTAGTACACGAACAATACGAAGCAACCTAATGTGTTGGTTACATACATTTTGTAACTCTCACGGAGCTGATCATATAGCAACATGGCGACAGATACTAGCATTGAGCAGTCACAACAGATTGTACGTGGTATTCAACTTATTCAAGTCGCCCCACTGAATGAATGCTCACATCATTTAAAAGGCGTGTTTCGTACTTTAGCCTGAAGAGTAGATACATGTATAATAAGTGATAACTAATAAATCAAATAGTGGCTTACCTGCAACCCGAAGAAATCCTGAAGATATGCACGTTTTGTTCATAATCATCAACCTTAGATCATGGGTTGTTTCTATGTATAGAATTATCGAGAATTGAACCATCAAATTGTTTCATAATTACAGCACAAAAGTAAAATGGGTGAAAGTATACCAGATTTTTACAGCGTTTTTAGGACATAACTCACTTTTACTAATAAAATGCAATTTTTTCATTTCCAAACTAACATTTGGTGACTTCTGACGCCATTTTCGAAAAGTACACATTTTTTAACAATGACAGTTTCTGAAAGTACCTCACCATTACAGCGACCCAAAGCTGGACAAAAAGGAAATGTTCATTTTTGGCTTGAAAGTCAATGCAAATACTAAAGGGCCTCCGATAGGATGTAGACTTGGTCCCTAATATGATTACAATAATTATCACCTGGTCTCATTGAGAGTAAGGTATTTCTTTTCATGTCGACTAAAATTGAGAACTTTGCTGTTTAAACAGGGCAGAAGCACCAATTGTCGGATACGGTGTAGAAATAACGGTAATTCGTGGCTAAAATAAGGAAAAGGTGTTAGGGATTTTGGGTAGGGCAGCTGTTTGGAGAAGACAACACGCAAATTCTGATAGTGAAGAGACCCACGAAATTTAGATTTTTATGGAGCCAAATAAAAATATGAGAAATAGTATTTTAATGAACAAAATTTGTGAAATGGATCATTTTAATGAGGCAACCCCGTGAAACTGGGGTTTCAGCGAGAACAAAAACAACGGAATTGGGCTCTTAGCAAGTCCAAAACACAGGAAATTGGGAATTTAGTTAGGGAAAAATACCCGCGAAATTAGCGTCGGGAAGACAGACGATGTAGGCTCCTACGGCTACAGATTTATGCATGCTTTATCTGTTTATCTTATTCGTCTTCATCTTCAGCACAAGCTTCAATAAAATTTATTTTTCAAACTCGTTTCGTTAATGAAAACGTCGTTGATTTCGACAGGTCCGAATAGGAACACCGCTTGTGAGCGGAAACCATCCACGTTGCAAACAAGTGCGAATTCCAGTCGAAAAACGATGACATCAATTCGATGACAACCATTCCATAAACCTATTTAGTACAGTCAAAAAATTTTTTAAAAAGCCTCCTAGCGGGCAAAACTCGTCCACTTCTGAAACTTGGCTCAAAAATCCCTTATTATAGTAGAATACGAGATCCGATGAGTCCCGAGTTGAGGGAGGGGGGGAACCATGATTGCGGAGTGGAGGAAAGTTTGGAAAATTCCTTAAATTTGAGTTTT
Organism: Corythucha ciliata; assembly: GCA_038030265.1. NCBI lineage: Eukaryota > Metazoa > Arthropoda > Insecta > Hemiptera > Tingidae > Corythucha > Corythucha ciliata. The sequence continues at coordinate 20,378,009 of CM075942.1, read as the reverse complement.
TATGTCTGACTTGAATTTAAGGTGGTTTCCGACGTATTTGTTCACGCTGAGTCGAATGAGACCACAGCCAGGTCGCTAGCACCAATATTGTCCGAGTTATGATGCAATTTGTACTAAAAAACACAGGTTTTTCAGGTAAAATCGCGACAATTTTTAATTTGAAGGAAATTTCCGGTTTGGTCAGCGTTCATATAATTCCTTATGTAGTTTTCAATGCTGAATCGAATGAGACCAAAGCCAACCCGCTAGGATTGATACTTTTCGAGTTTTGGCCAAATTAGTATAAAAAAACAAGGTTTTTATTTTTTCATATTCAAACTATCCAAGTGGTGGTCCCAGTTTATGATCAGTGTGTGATTCTCTCAGCACTTATGCTTTTTTTAGTGCTGAATCAAGTCCTGAGCCAAGTCGCTAGCACAAATAGTTCCTGAGTTATGGCCAATTTTGTACGAAAAGACACGAGTTTTGAGCCTGAAATCACAAGTTTTGCCTTCTGGCACTTGAAAAGCGTAGAAATTCTGGGATAAGGTCAACGAAACTCGGGCTGGACACGTATAACAGTAGGGTTTACCAATAAAATGCCCGCTACCTGCTCTTGCTTGGTGGTGCGGCTACCTGGTTAGATTAATAATGGGAAGAATGGTACAAAAGGCAAATTTGATTATGGAAAGCTCGTCAGAGATGCTTTTCTTGAATAATTTACAAAAAAAATGGGCATTCGAAAGGGTTCCCTTTGGGAGCCTCACACCCTGGTCCTCATCCGGTCGCAGCCGTCCCGCCTCCCCCTACTATTCAGCTTGAAGGTAACCTCTAATTCAAAAGCTAGTTGTGTAATAAAGGATACTTTTGATATTCTTGTGGCATTACCGGAGGTGTGTTTTCAACAAACCGTGCCAGGGCTGCAACGCTCGCGTAGTACGGCTGCTAGCTGGCTCATGGCATAGCGTACGAGCCCGAAAACGAGGCTTTGGCGCCTGCCGGGTTTGAAACACTATGTAAGGCCGTTTTCACACTTGAGATTCTGGTATCCGATTCCTGTATCGAGGATACTTGAAATGCAATACAGCCAAGGCGCTTCTTCACACTTAGATTCCGGAATCGCATACATTTTGTATCCGATACTGGAATTAAGTGTGAATGAGCGCTTTTGCCGTATTGTATTTTTAGTATCCTCGATTCGGGAATCGGATACCGGAATCTCAAGTGTGAAAGCGCCTGGTACATTTTAGTTGTGCGGAAATGTGTATACAAAGGACATGAAACGTTATTTGTGGTGATCCAACCATTGGTGGGACCTAAGGATTACGCCTCGATGGTGTAATGGATACAATGCTCGCTTCGCAACCCAGCCTCGGACTGGACAGGGTTCGAATCCAGGCATAGCCCATTAGGCTAAAACGTTAACGGATACTCCTCGCCTCACCTGCGTGTATGAGAGTAAATTTTGGTTATAGGTTGAGTGGTAGTAATTCGCCTCAATTTGTTGAATTTACCGGCAAAGCTATTGATTGTAGGAAACCAAATTCGGCTGACACCTAAAAAACGTGAGTATCGGGCTAGTCGCCTCAATCTGGAATCATCCAGTGATAAGGGTACGAGAACATTTCAGGGTCACTTTCTCCTCAAAATGAAAATTTCACCATAAAACATAAGTTTTTCAAACCAAAATTCAAGTTCTTGCCCTAGAATAACAAGTACCAAAAAGCTGAAGTTTTCACTACGAAACTGCCGTTTTGACGCTAAAAAAAATTAATGGTTTTACCTCAAAACTAAAAATTTCGTCAGAGTTTTTAAGACAGAGTGGTCAGTTTTCGCGTAAAATAATGTTTTGGGCAACACGTCAGTTTTGGTGTGAAATTGTCATGTATGGAGTACAATATCCAGTTTTAGGGTGGAATAACCACTAGTAACAGTTTACATTTTAAATTGTAAGTAGAAGCGCTTAAGGGGGAGTTGTACATGTGATTCCTCGACCCCCCTCCAATCTAACCTCGCCTACTCCGCGTTACGGAAATTACCGCCGTATTTCTGCACCAATCGTGGACTTCAAGGGCTCATTTAAATCTTCAGGAAATTCCGCACAAGCGTACGATCTTCCTTTTTCATATTTCATCCCTAAAATAACCGTAAAGCGCACGCAAACTTTCACCTTGAAAATTCACACTCTTTCGACGACTTATTTAGGAAAGCAAGATCGTACGCTTGTGCGGAATTTCCTGAAGATTTAAATGAGCCCTTGAAGTCCACGATTGGTGCAGAAATACGGCGGTAATTTCCGTAACACGGAGTAGGCGAGGTATGATAGGAGGGGGGTCGAGGAAACACACGTACAACTCCCCCTTAAGCTACGAGGGTTAGTGGATGAAGCTGTAGCCGTAGGACCCTACATTGTCTATCTTCCCTCGTTAAGGTTCGTCAAAAACGACGAAGGCTCCTACCGCTACAGCTTTATGCAGGCTTTATTCACTAGTTACAGAGTAAAATCCGTCAGTTTAGGTCGTACCGTGAGCTTTTGGAATAAAATCGTAAATTTTGAGGTTTAAAGCAGTCATTTTTCGGATTAAATTTTCATTTTTTGTTGTGAAATATTTGGAACAACACCTCGTCATTTATGTAGAGTAAAAAAATCTTCCTTGGTTGAATGGTATAAACATTTTCTGGGTGAAATATTCAATTTTGTGATGAAGAGGTGAAAGTTTTGGGGCAAAATCACCAGTTTTGTAGTCAGATCTTTTCGGTATTTTCGGCTTTGGCGCGAAATTGCATCTAGAATCAACTGGTGAATTTAAGCGATTTTTTGACCGTTTCAACCCCTATTTTTCCCCCCTCCAATCTTCCTTAGTTGAAATATTTCGATACCGAATCAGAACCAGAACGTTTGAGGAAATGTGTTTTAGAGTGTCGAGGTAATTTCACGTTTACTAGCGCAATGTGTGGAGTTTTGAGAGGAAGGACTGATATTACACAAAATAATGGTAAGATCAAGCGTAAACCAATTTGCAATTTGCAGATATATAAAGTTATGGAAAAACGTTAATTCGCGGATACAAAATGAAGAAAATCCATAATTCACGGCAAAAAATTGAAAAAATCACCAATGAGGAACTTGCACATTTTTCAAAAGTTGGTGTTGCTTAAGTGATGATTCCTCGACCCCCCTTGTCTACTGCTCGGCATACATTTTCTGGCCTTATTTCTGCACCAATCCTAGTTTTTAAGGACTCATTTTAATCTTCAGGAAATTCCGCATATGCAGTAGTTTTCCTTTTTTCAAATAAGTCGAAAAAAACCGTGAAATTACAAGGTAAAAGTTCAAGGCGAATTTAAAATAACTTCTGGGATGAAATTGGAAAAAAGGGAAACTACTGCATACATGCGGAATTTCCTGAAGATTAAAATGAGTCCTTATAAATATCAGGAAAAATACCAACAACGGTATGAAAGGGACGTGCCGGGAGATCCGTTCAAAGTGAGCGACGTCTTTTATGTTAAAAATCTCTTTCGTCTTCCACCGATCAAAAATTCCACGCCGGTTCCGATGCCAAGTATAAATATAAAAAGGGCCCTGGAAAATTCCCCAAAGTTCTAGGCGTACGAAGTTTCGCTAAATGGCAACACCGTACGATGCCCCTTGGCACAGTTGAAAAATATACGCGCTGAGGAAGAGGAGGAGAATGACGAATTAGGGATTATCTCGACGCTCACCGATCTTCCACCCGACGTTGGAAATGACGAGGACACCACTACAAACTCCCCTTTTCAAACCCCTCCTAGAGTGGCCCTCAGCATGTCTGCCTGTGCTTCAAGGAGACTCAGACTTATCGCCTCTAGCCACTACGCCCCCCAGGGGTACTTTCGAAGTTTCGCCTCAACGAGAGGTCTCAGCCCCGGCGGCAAAAACATCTTTCCGGCAAGGATGATGAACCGTGGTGGACTGTTAGCTCACCCACGCACGGGACCATGCACGAAGCCGATACGACCAACCCACTGGCACTTGATACTAGCGCCCCGACCGCACAACCGAATTAGCCATTCCCTATAGCAGAATGTGGTGCTCTCTATTGGAATTTACTTCAAGTTCTTTGTTCAACCACTCGTCTTGAATATAATAATTTGTTTTTCCAACTCAAAAATTCTAGGAATAAAATAATTAAACTAAAGGAATGAACCATAAAACTAGTTAATTCAATTGAAAATAACTGGACATTTTTTTACAGTAAGCTGGTAGCTGAAAATTCGGATGGGAAAATGTCCTACTACTCCTTGAAGGTGAATCTCTTCCTTTTTTTGTCTTCGGTTATTTATTTAAATTCGAAATCAACGAATAAATGATAGTTTAATTATTTGTTCTCTTAATTTTCATCCTACAATTTTTTATCTGAAAAAAAAACATAATTATTTCCAAGACGTGTGGTTGAACAAAGACCTTAAAAGTAATGCCAATAGAGAACACGACAACGGATGCCTTGAAAAGCGAGGAAAACGGCACCACATTCTGTTATCGTGAAGATCAAGTCATTTACCCCCCTCCAACCCAAACTGTCTTGAATTTTGAAAACTCTAAACTCAAACTGATAGAAGACACCGATCTGTGTCTCAGACATCACTTGAGATTCTTACCTCATTTCAATATAAACAAACGACAATGCGCAGCGTAAATATTATTAGTGGAAGTCGTCGGGAAAAGGAGAAATTCATCAAAAAAATTGTAATTGCTGAATTATTTATATATTAAATATGTATTACTAATGAAGTTTTGTCCTTTTTATTACTTTACTAAATCCTTGCATTCTTTACAAATGAATAAAAATCCGGTGCGTAAAGGTTTAATTATACGACTGCCGGGTAGGATGGGAAATGACGCAGACGCAACGGCAGGTGAACAAAAAATGTATCTCGTCCCTTATGCTATTTGGGATTTACTGAACAGCGCAATCCAGCAGGCGTTGGCTGGACCAACGGAATACAACTGGAAGAAGATAGAAGACCACCGATCAGAGCTGAGAAAGGATAAGACCTGAAAAGGCCCCCGACCCTCGACGCCATTCTGTTTCCCGCGCTTTCGACGCTCCTCTCTACGCTACGCTTTTTTAAAACTCTTCTTCCTTCTCGAACCCTCTAGCCGGGGTGCTTTACAAAGGGTTCTTTTTTTTTATTTCCTCTCCACGGAAATAACAAACTCGGTTTTTTTCAAAAACTGCTCGCTCCTAAGGTTGGAGGAAAGCCACCCTTTTGGGAAGCCCTCTACTTAGTAAGAGCTAACGACCAATTCCTGTTCCCTGAAGGCAATAGCCTACACATCGACGGCTTTTTTCAAAGTCACTAAACCAGTTATCAAAGGCGCTGTTCAAACGAGGCGGTTTGGCGCGGGGAACCGATAAAGATTATCGCGAAGGGAAAAAGAACAACAATGGGGTCTGTTCACTCTCACAAGGCGGTGGCGGCACGGCAACCGCGGCGGCAAAATTGTTTCTTGTCTCATCCGTGTACCGTGCCCAACCGCTATAGCGCAGCTTCACCACTCGCGTATTTTGAAGTACTACAATGGTGGGGGGGGGGGACGACAGGTCCACGGACCTGGATTTTAACGTGAATATGTTTTAGCTCGTTTCGTGTTCGAATCATGTTTACAACTCTCATGGCGTTTTTAATTTGCAAACAATCTGGAGAACTTCCAATCGAAAATCATAATTTTGTTCACAAAAGGAATTAAGGCCTGAGTGCAAGAAAGCTGTCACCGGACGGTAATCGTTTAGTCAAAAATAATGAACGTCCTAAAAAACCTTTCTTCTTTATTCTCTGTCATACTTCTCAATTCTCCCGCAGCTCTATAACGATCATCCTTCAGAAAATTTCGGAAGTGCACCCCGCCCCACCACAGCACAAAGTTTTACACTAAAAGTGAAAAATGCTGTCATCAAACTAAATTTCATTCGATTCAGAATTTACCTGTTATAGGAATGGGAGGGTTCTGGCGGGTTTCCTCGACCCCTTCCCAGTGACAAAGAGAAGGAATAAGAAAAATAGGACGGACCTGAGAGAACAACAAGCCAATCTAGGCGCAAAGAAAGTTAGTAGTCAGGCGGCAAAATTTTTCAGGAAAATTGAAAATAATGTCCTAATCTCGAAACTCTATTCGATAATTCTTGGAACTAATTGTATTGTTATGAAAACCCAACAGATTACAGAAACAATATTCAAGCGCTTCCAAGAAGTTTCAATTTTTATGTCAAAATGCACTATTAGGGCCGTATTGAGAAACCCACCTTTACGAAGCCTTTGCTAAAGGAGTTGAAAAATATGATGGTTTATTAAAATGTGTCATCTGTTTTGAAGCGCTTAAAGGAGACGTAAAGGTTAAGGTTGGTTTCTGAATACGGCCCTTAGTCTTTTTTTTTTCAACTTGAGTGTTTCTTACAACACGTCGGGCAAAAGTGAAGGCCAAACAAAAGAATGCGCGACACGAAATAAGGCGGGTGTGACTCATCGGCCCTCCCATGCCCTGTTGCCACTCCGTGCCTTGTGGGTGCTGATGTGGGGTGGGGTTTTACGAACGCTCACCGGCTCACAGCTCTCCAAAGTGACAACGATGGGAACGCAACGTTGCCAGCTATGAGTGTAGACTTGAGCTTTTCATCGCATCTTTGGGACTATAATGCGCAACGTTGGTTTTTTAGTCGATGAGTCACACTCGCCTTATTTCATGTCGCGTACTTTAAATTTTAATTTTCCTGTTCCCATCAACACAAGCATTTTACATGAGACACAAAAAAGCTATCAAATATTCCAGTCAAGTGAACATTTTTTGTAAATATCTACTACGAACCTTAAACAAATTCAATGAGCAAAATGAGTGGTATAATGTCAACTACACAATACAAAAAAAAAAAAAAAAAATTGACAAGGAGCACCCACGACTTGCTCTGCCTGAAACTTGAGCCGTCGCCGGGAGGGAAAGTGGGTGGTGCAGTGAAGTCACGAAGGCGGGTGTCCATCCGGCAAATGTGCCACTCACGTTCTCAATTATTCTCAACCCCTCTAGGTGACTCAACTAGAAGGATGTAGGCTCTATGGGTCCCTTCACACCAGTCTACTAGTTGAGTCACTTTCAAATTTTCAACGAGGGATCGGCTCAGTTCCTACAATCTTGAGACTTTCATAGAAGAAATACGAACACAAAAAATATTTTTTGAAAATGTGAAACTTCCTCATTCCCCAAGAACCGACCGCCTGTTCTGTAGCTCTTAACGCGTGCGTTGGCAAAATTTCTCAGCTGATTAATTTCAATTACTCAGGCATTAGCGAAGAGAAGCGATGAGAACAATAGACAACAATAAGAGGAGTCCAAGAGGGCAGCACGCCGATTTGCGCGCATGGGAAGAAGGTAGAAAGCTACTAGCGAATCAAACTGATAATGTTTCATTTCTTACTCAACAACCTTTCCTCGCGCGCCGATAGATTTCTTTGCAAAACTTTCTTCTCCTAATTTCTTTACTCTCCAATCAAAATTATTGAGTTACCTTGTGTAGCAACACATACAGAAAAACGAGAGTACTGAATCCTTAGAATTGAAACAAATTCCAAGTTTGAATATTTTTCAAATGTCGACGTAGTATCTAACAGAATCATGTTTACAACTCTCATGGCGTTTTTTAATTTGCAAACAATCCGGAGAACTTCCAATCGAAAATCACAATTTTGTTCACAAAAGGAATTGGAGCCTGAGTGCAAGAAAGCTGTCACCGGACGGTAATCCTTTGGTCAAAAATAATGAACGTCCTAAAAACCTTTCTTTTTTATTATTCTCTCTCATACTTCTCAGTTTTCCCGCTCTGTAGCGATCATCCTTCAGAAAGTTTCGGAAGCGCACCCCACCCACCCACAGCACAAAGTTTGAATACCCCCTCTTCATCATTTGTTTTCTTCCTTTTTTCTATTCCCATCTTCCCACTACGCGAGCCAATCACAAACGACTACCCCCATATAAATATGGGAGTTTTCAATTCAACGACATATTCTACTGACGACCTCGCTGATGAAAGATGAATTGAAGACGGACTGGAAGAAGAATGGAAAAAAGCCCGCATCCTACTGTCTACTTTGAACAACGCTGATGACAGATGATTTGAAAACGAACTGGCTTGAATTATGAAGTATCGAAACCGAGGCTGAACTGGACCAACGGAATACAACTGGAAGAAGATAGAAGACCTGAAAAGGCCCCCAACCCTCGACGCCATTCTGTTTCCCGCGCTTTCGACGCTCCTCTCTACGCTACGCTTTTTTAAAACTCTTCTTCCTTCTCGAACCCTCTAGCCGGGGTGCTTTACAAAGGCTTCTTTTTTTTTTATTTCCTCTCCACGGAAATAAACAAACTCGGTTTTTTTCAAAACCTACTCGCTCCTAAGGTTGGAGGAAAGCCACCCTTTTGGGAAGCCCTCTACTTAGTAAGAGCTAACGACCAATCCCTTTTCCCTGAAGGCAATAGCCTATTATACATCGACGGCTTTTTTCAAAGTCACTAAACCAGTTATCAAAGGCGCTGTTCAAACGAGGCGTTTTGGCGCGGCGAACCGATAAATATTATCGCGAGAGGAGAAAGAACAACACGAGAATAAATGGGGTCTGTTCACTCTCACAAGGCGGTGGTGGCACGGCAACAGAGGCGGCAGAATTGTTTCTTGTCTCACCCGTGTACCGCGCCCAACCGCTAGAGCGCAGCTTCACCACTCGCGTGTTTGAAGTACATACTACAAGGGGGATAAAAATGAACGTCAGGTCCACGGATATTTTAACGTGAATACGTTTTAGCTCTTCTCATTAAAAGAACATGTCTATCCCGTGACAATTTTTTTAACGACTGAGGTACCAAATATGGCGCTGAAATCCGTATTTTAAAATTTCTCTAGCGTTGGTGGGTGATCCAGAAGAGGAGTGTGGTTGGGCTGTGTGTGTAAAGATGAAGGAGAATGCTGGGTTTTAGACACATGTTGCCGCCCTTCGGCGTTTTACACTAAAAGTGAAAAACGCTGCCATCCAACTAAATTTCATTCGTTTCAGAATTTACCTGTTAGGGGGGGGGGGGTTTGGCGGGCTTCATCGACCCCTTCCCAGTCGTCCCTCGCCTAAACTTCGCACATAAATGTTGGCTCCATTTCCTCACCAATATTCGATTTCAAAGTCTAATTTTAATCCTCAGGAAGTTCTACAGTGACGTTAGATCTTGCTTTTCTAATGTTATCCCTAAAATAAGCCCGAAGCACTTTAGAATTCGAATGTGTTTTAAGAAAATTTCAGGGATGAAATTTGGAAAAGCAAGATCTAACATCACTGTAGACCTTCCTGAAGATTAAAATTAGACTTTGGAATCGAATATTATTGCAGAAATGGAGCCAAAATTTACGTGCGAAGTTTAGGCGAGGGGCGACCGGGAAGGAAACGTTTTTTCTGTTTCTGAAAGTGGCATCACTTTTTGGATTTTTCTGCGATAGAAGCCGAGAAATCGCGGATTTTTTAAGGCAAGCACTGGTTACTTTTTTAAATACGACAAAAATCATAGCTCCGGAACGGATCGACGTAGGACACTTCCGAAGGTACCATTTTAACCCGCTTTCGACGTAGTTTCACCCAAATATTTTTGTCACACTTATACGGATCCACCCTGTATAAAATATATATGTATATATAACCATAGAATAATTAACAGTTGTCTGTACACATCGTACCTGAGCAGAGTTAACCATCTTTTTTTGTTCTTGAGTATTTGCAGGGATGCGGAAAAACTTACAGCGATGTCTGTCACTGTGATGGTCACAGCCCGGCGCAAAACAGTACACCATATTATCCTGAAATGAAAGCATCATTAACTATCTAAGAGAAACACTAGTGTTCACACAGGGGACTGAAAAAGTTTGTGCTTAGTGGTTTTTTGAGACTCCTGAACCTACTAAATGGTTTTTTTGGGTGAGCAAATCCTGCTAAGCTTGTATGTAAATTGAAAATCTAAATGGGTCAACTTAGCGAAATATTGTTTTTGAAAGGAGTTGGACCCTTGAAATTGCACCGTAAAATGAGCCAACGACGGGAAATTTTTTATTTATTTTGTCAACGTCGCGAAATTATATGTATGTAGTAGTAAAACCAACGAAATTACTTTTTTGAGGTGAACCCATTCAGTGGAACTGGTTTTCATTGACCTAACTGCGGAAAATTCTGTTTTTCAAGCAGCCAGCCCCATAATTATTGTTTTATTTTGTTTCACAGAGTTCAGACGACTCCACAAAATTAATTTTTCACTTGGTCAACAGCGTTTCTATTGAAGCGTAACTCGCGAAATGGTTTTTTTGGACAAAAGAACTTCGCGAAAATGGTTTCGTCTGGTTCAAGTCTTTGACATTTTGTTTTCTTGAAAAGTGCCGGATTCTACGACAATCGTTTTTGAAATTGTGAAACCCATACGAAATTGAGTTTTATCGCGGGTTATAGGCCGGAAAGATTGGTTTTTAACGAGACGAGTCCACGGAATATCTTATTGAATGGAACAGCTCTGCGCAAATTTGGTTTTGAAAGGAACCAGGCCCGCAAAAGTGCCTCAGCGGATTTTGGCTTTGTGTCACCCTGACTCCACTCATGATATTGATGAACTTTAACGTTTAATAAGAGCAATTTTTCATACTAAGCGTAGTTTGTGAGTTGTACGACAAATCTCTCGACAAAAATCCGAAGGAATCTCGGTATTTTGGCCCCTCTGATCGATAAATAAATTACATTGTAACGAAAAATAGACGTTAGTGGGACGGAAACCACTTTAAAGAAGGCCGATTCCTTGAATCTATAACGTAAAGGCCATCGAAACTGCCCATATAAAGTGAATCACGCTTTTTTCGTAGTCGATTAAACAATAAATATCTTACCTGCAAGATGCGCAAATGAAGGAGAGTTGACAGCCGAGGCCGAAGACAATTAGGTCCAAGAACTGCAGAAGCACTTCAGTTCCGTCACAAGCAATCAAGTACAAATCAATAATCCAGAGAGAGGTCAAATCCAAGCCGGTCAAGAAGAAATTTCAGTAGGCGAGACAGTAAAAACGGGAAGATAGCTAAAACGCAAGTGAGCTCCAATTGAGAAAGGGTCGCTCGAGTGCCGAGTAAAACGACAAAAACTTCACCTGAACACCCCTAAAAGTGACCATGGGAGAATTAATCCCTTCAAATAACGGGCTAAACTCAACCTTTGACGTGGCGAGGGCTTTCACGTTCTTCCTTATTTTTACTTCCCTTTGTAGCCCCATGGCAATGCCCTTTAGGAAATACATCAACCTTTAATACCAAATGGAAACTTTACTTTGAATTATAATTAATAAGTCTCTCCTCACCATCAGTTTTGCTCCGTTAAGCGACGATGCCTTCCCGAATGAAGGCCAGGCCACCGAGTCTCACCACTTTTCTCCAATATTACTCCCCCAGCACCTTGTTTTTAACACTTTCCTTTCATGGAAACACTTCCGCCGAGCATCTTTTCCAGAGGTTGTTATAGTTAAATATTTCGCTAAATATTTTAAATTATTTTTCTCCCGAGAGCTATGATTTTTTCTGATCGAACCCCATTGTAGATAGCTGATAACAATATCATAGGGACCAACCCCTAGGGGGGATCGAGCTGCTGACTCATCACTAATCTACCGTATAGAGAAGAATCTGAATAGTGAAAAAGTGAGGCCGACTTCGAGCGAAGGTGGCGATCCAAGTGAATAGTGACCGAACCTTCGATTGACCATGCGACGTACGTGGGGAACTTCTTAACCCCCTTCCGCTCCGCCATTCACCTTTTCCGTCTCCCTTAATTTTCACTTTCGTATTCAGATGTTTCAAGTTCAAATTGAATCATCCAATTTTTTTTCTGGAAAACGCCTAAAAAATGCTGAAATCACTAATAAAATGTATGAGATGAATATTTTCCAGTCCAGCCTTGAATTTTCACAGAAATAGATGAATGAAAAACCAAAGTTTTGCTTGAATACCCATTTATTTATTTAAAACTTGACTTCTCAGAGACACAAATAAATGTACGCGTTAATAAAACCACAAACTTGCCGTCTAGATGTCGTTGTTTAAATTTTAGAAAAATAAAATCAGCGAACCTGGGGGCTTATTCTCTAACTCCGAAGCAATAGCTTTTTCGAAGTCATATGTTTATTTCATTGATTTTTTTCAAACAAATGAATGAAATAAACACATGGCTGGCGAAAAAAAAATTGCTTGTTGTTAGAGAATAGGCCCCCTGTCATCCTTTGGAATTCGAAAAAAAACGATCACGCCACCATCTTCATACATCGACGAACATCCAGGAACGATACATTCGCTCAACTTCGCACACGTCTCAAATGTGACAGCGTTAGCTTCGAGTGAATGGAGTGGGTATGCAAAGTTTCACAAATTTATTCGCCCAACTTACAATTAATGTGAGGGGGGCCGCGGGGTATCTTTAAAATGTAATTCAAAAAATCTTTAGCGCTCCCCGTGCATAGCGACCAAACTAAAATTCGTTCCGCGGTTTTCTTACGTATATAGCTCGGTGCACACGATGCATTTTTCGAAGCATGTTTACATGCATGGTGAAAAAAAAACATATGATCCCCGGTAGTGACCGGTTGTTTTTTTAGAACAGGCAGGCCATTCATGCTTCAAAAAATTCATCGTGTGCACCGAGCTTAAGTTTCACTCCCTTGCTACAGGCATATAAACCTCAAAGTTGCCTTCAAAAGCTGCGAATTATTGGCGTATGTTAAATTTTTGACGCAAATTGAAATTTTTCACAATTTTAGCCGCGAAGTAGTGATTTGTCTCAATTTTACCCGCGAATTAGCCTATCCGTTAGCGAATAGCGTTTATCCTAATTTTAGCAGCGTAGTAGGGTTTCTAACCCGAGAATTGGCGAGTTTTCTTCATTTTAGCCACGAATTATCGTTTTCCGCAATTTAGCTGCAAATTTGAGATTTTTATCCATTTGTAGCATCGAATTAGCTTTTTTTCTCAATTTAGGCTGAAAGTTAACCATTCTCCTAAGTTTACCCAGGCTAAAAATTGATGTTTTCAATAATAGCCGCAAATTCGCATTTTAGCACCACTATTGCAATTTTGTTTTACTTTTAGCAATGGATTAGCGCTTCTTCTCAGTTCTAACAGCTACTAGTAATAACTAATAACCGTGAATTTTCCGTTTTTCTAAATTTTAGCCACAAAGTTGTCTTTGTAACGTTTCTTTAAGCGTTAGGGGGAGGGGGACGTTTCCCTCTCCCTTCCCCTATTCTTTTCTTTAGCTTCGACCCTTTAATTGCGAGGGCCCTTGCTCATTGGTGTGTAGGAGGAGGATAGGACTGATTTAATTACTCGACATATCATAAAACGATGTTTATTATGTACAATAATTTTCATAAAGAACGACGAACAAAACTAATATTGAACTTGATTGATACTCCCAATTCGAGAGAGAGAGAACGGGCCAATGCCCGAAAGTTTCCCGAGGGCTAGGGAGCCAGACGCATGCAACCACTAGGCAATGCCAGGGAAAGAGAATAGTTTGACTCACCGACGGACGGTCACGGGAACAGGGTTGTCTCAAGTGAGACAGCACGACGATGACGACTGGCCTCGGATGAGGCACCACAACGACGGGGGCTGAAGATGACTGGCCTCGGATGAGGCACCACAACGATGGGGACTGAAGACGACTGGCCTCGGATGAGGCACCACAACGACGGGGACTGAAGACGACTGGCATCAGATGAGGCACCACGACGACGGGGACTGAAGACTACTTGCCTCGGATGAGGCACCACAACGACGGTGACGAACTTGTCTCAGGGGAGACCCTGGACAACCAACTCGAAACACTTCAACAGAGTCACGAACCGATCTACTGTCTGCCTAGACTGAGTCACTGACTCACAACCGCGGACTTCTACCGCTTGACTCACTTAAGGCCCTTTCGCTCTGACTTTACTTTTGAACCGATTTAACTGAGGCACTGACTCACTTTGAAACTAACTCTCTCGAACAAATCGTACTTGTAATTTCCAGAACCTTCGTGGCGACTCTCCGATTCCGACGGATCGAGTCTGACTTCTATACTGACTTATTCTTTCGCGTTTCCGGTTTCCGACCTGACTCTTCGATGCTGCGGACCGAGTCTCTGAGCGTGACACTTGCGTGGGCCAACCTTCCTTGCTGCTGCCGGTTCTTCCCTATTTAAGGGCTACTCCCCACCCCCGACATGCCAGGCGGGCCTGCCCCGTACTCCCCAGTCATCGAGTCTCCTATGAGTCTTTTCCCTTCACCGTTCTCTCACTCTCTCTCTCTCTTGTCCCACTAATATACGTCACATCTTCAGAAGGGGCGAAGGCGAGGATTTAAGTTGGAAATTTTACCACAATTTATTCCACGAATTGGTGATTTTCCTCAATTTTAGCCGCGATAACTAGCGCTTCTAGCCCGTGAATTCACGAATTTTCTCAATTTTAGCCACGAATTGGCGTTTTCCGCAATTTTTGCCGCAGATTAGGATTTTTTCCATTTTCAGCCGCAGCTTAGCACTTTTTATCAATTTGAGCTGAAAATTAAGAGTTTTTCTAAATTTTGGCCTCGCTAATTAGTTATTTTTCAAATTTTAGCCGCGTGTTTTGTTTTTTTTCAGCCCCACATTAGCATTTTTTTCAATTTCTGCTATGGATTAGCGCTGTTTTTCTGTTTGAGTCTTGTAGCTTTCAGAAGCTACGGATTTTTGTTTTCTCAATATTAGCTGCGATTTTATCCAATTTTAGCGGTTTTAGGTATTCGCAGTGATTTTTCTAAAATTTAGCTGTTAAATAGCGTTTTCTGCTAATTTTGCAGTGAATTATCATCTATTCTCATTTTTGTACGCGAATTGTGCGATATATAAGTGAATTTTTGTGTGCAATTTTAGTTGTGAATTTGCTATTTTTACCAAATTTTAAAATTGTTTTCGTGTTTTTTTTGCTATGGACTTCACAAGATCTGATCAGGATGAGGGTGTGTGTGATCTCAGAGGTGTAAACAGGTGGGGTTGGTTGACACACACACCTGTTGAATACAGAGCGTGTCATGAAACAAAAACAACAACAACAAACAAAAATAATTCAATCACATTTTTGTTTAAATTGTTATAACAGAACAGTAACTAAATAATAATAATAATAATAATAATTATAACTGCTGACAACCTTTTTACAGTGGAAATTAAATGGTGTGTGGGTTCAAGAGGGGGAGGGTGAAAATCATTATGTCCCAGGAGGGAGTGTGTCATAAGGCACCTGTTTCCAACTTCTCCTTTTTTTAATTGTTGAGCGTTCCTTAAAAAGGCGAAAACTTTGAGCCATGATCTGGGAAGACGTTACGTGGAAATGAAACAAACTAAAGAAAGAAAGAAAAGGAAAAAAAAGAGAGAGAGAGAGAGAGAGAGAGAGAGAGAAACATTGTATGTAGCTACTCAAAGGAAAATGTAGACATTGACTAGAATTTTTTGTTTTTATCGATTATTTAAAAAAAATAGTTAATTTTTCTTTGAATTATAAATACAATTAGTACAATGTGGATGAAAGTATAATTAAATTAATAAATTGGTTTGAAGAAACTAATCATAAACCCATTTCAATTTGTATAAACACTAAGTATTAAATGTTTTACCTTGCAAATTTACACTTTTGATTATATCCTATCTTATTATTTTATGTAAACAAGAACTTAAAATAATGTACAAGAACTTTGGTATACTTTTATGAAAAAGAAAATATTAGGCATTTATAGTGAAGTGCAAAAACTTAAAAAAAAAGACCTGACCGATCAGGCCAGCCTCCAGCCAAAAAGGGCGTTACGCACGGAAGACTGAATTAATCCGAGGCTCCTAATACTGTTAAATGTACACGAAAAATTCTAGAAAAGACGCCAATCACCGCCTCCTCCTTTTGAATTTCATTTTTTGTCAAATATTTGAAGTTTCGAACGAACGGCACCTTCACAAACAACAATTCTTTGCGGCTGCGTACCAGACCGACCTCGATTCTGACAGGCTCTGAGCTGACGGTAGTATTCACGTTGATGTTGAGCCGCGGCGCCTTTTCTCTCGAAATACTCCACCATTTTGTGGATTTGTAACGCACGCTGTTGTTGTTGATTCGAGGCCGCAGTCGCTGTTGAATGATCCAAATCAGAGGCAATCGATAGATCCTCTTGCGAATCACTCGAAGCCGTGTTCGGGACACCGTAGGAGGAAGTGGGGAACGGTCGAAAAAATCTCGGACAGAGGAATGGATCGCAGTTGCTGTTACTGAAATTGAACGAATGGCCAGCAATGGCAGCGGCACCGCTTCCACCGCTTATGGGCCCACCACCGCTGTCCAGTAGAAGCGAGGAGGCGGCAGATGACGACGATAGGGTAACGGAGGACGCGATAAAATCACCTACGAGTTTAAACACGAAATTAATGTCAAACGAAATGAAAAATTCTCGTCGTAGTAAACTTAATTACACGGAGGGCAGAAGTCCTCACCGACACTGGAGAAAAATCCACTCTCGCAGGAACCGCGTCTCCTCAGTACTGTCGTCGAATTCCGTAAGAGATGATCTTCTAGGCAGGTAATGTTCGACCCTGGGCATAAATTTGTCAACGTGTTCAGCTACTACAAAATAAAAGGGCGACGGACGCGCTCAATCTTATGTGAAATGAAACAATTTATGAACATAAGTTCCAACAAAAATAGTCAAGTTATCCGTTCATCACGTAAGTCACCAACAATTTTGATTAAAGAAGAGGAATTAAGAAATCAAGTTATTTACCGGACGAGCACGTACGCAACCGGAAAGACTGGGAAGGCAAGAGTGGTTTGTTCGGCGTGGAAGAGGCAATAGTGGAGTAATGAGCGCGGCGTGAAAAAGTCGGCGATGACGGAAGCGAGGAGGGCATTGGTATCGCGCTGACGCCAACTCTTCGGCAGTTGTGTCGACCGCTTGCCAAGACGCCTGCACTGCTGTCGTGGAGATGATGATGGTGTTGATGATTTTGATGGTTGACTGGGTAATGCAGCAATCGTTCCTCCAAACGAGTCATTCGGTCAGATCGGTCCTTTTTGAACTGGAATTATGAAGAAGTTCAGTGGTAATTTTTGTTTTTGACTCTTCAAGTCCGAATACCACCGGTCTGGGGGGGGGGGAGGGGCTCGAGCCAACTAGTGTCGTCGGCTGTAAACTAAAAGATAACCGAAACATTTTCATAGTTTAACCGAGGGCTGGAGCGATAACTAACAGACAACCGCGTAGTCTGCTTTGGCGACCCCCCCCCCCCCCAGGGTTCTTAAGTAAGGCACTGGGTGGGCCGCTTCCCAGGCGTTTTCCCGAGGAAACGCTAAAATAGGTCATCAATTTAGTCGGAAAAAATAACTATCGGCCACAGAGAGCGTCATTTTTCCCAAGGAATTCATAACTCTAGTAAAAAAAAAAATCGACAATTTCACTCTCATGAACAGCATGGAAACTGTCTAAGTGCGTCACAAATTGAATTTTGGGGTATAAAACCAGGGGCCTTATTCTCTAACAAAATAGAAACTTTGCTTTGATAGAAACATTGAAATCTCATTCATGAAATTAAGAAAACTGAACGGAAACATGTGATTTTTGAAAAAAGCAATGATGAAATAAGTTAGTGAATAAGGCCTCAGGGGCCTTATTCTCTAACGAAATAGAAACTTCGCTTTGGTAGAAATATTGAAATATCATTCCTGAAATTGAGAAAACTGAACGGTAACATATGATTTTCACTGTCAATTTCACTTTTTAAAATGGCTTTTCCACTCAAACTTTGTTAATTTTAGACCAGTAACTAGCTATTCAAGCAGTAAACTATCAATTTAGCCCCAAAATCAGGAATTTTGTTCCATAAGCCGGTAATTTAGTTCTAGAAACTATCAAAAACTTGAAAAGTAAATTTCCTCTACAAGAGCAACGTAACCATCCCCCCTCCCACCGACAGACATTCGGCGTTGAAAGAGTGAACTTATGGAATCTGAACTTCCGGCTAAAAAGAACATTCTTGGCGGAATAGTCAGACCCCAATGTCCGATTGACAGAATTTTGGAGATCAACTTGAATCGTCAGTGACATGCACGTAATTCTGACCCGACCATAACACAGAGAACTTAGAAAAAGGTCTAATTTGTTTGTTTACCCGAACTTTTTGTTTGTTTAGTATTGCAACTATTAGGCAGCGTTCATACAGATGTACGTGAACCTGGCGGAACACATACGTAACATGACGAAAATGGCGCCATTCGTTTGTTTAGCCCTGCAATTTACAATTTTATAAAAAACCAAATGTGTGCCGCCAACTTCGCGCAACGGCACACATGACCCCAATCGTTTGTTTCGCTGCATATTCAGGCACAACATCGTTTGTTTATGTTTGTTTAGCCCCGCAAAATATTTATTTAAAATAAAAGACATCATGTTTGCCGCCAACTTCACGCAATGGCACATATGACCCCCATCGTTTGTTTCGCGACATCTTCAGACACAAAACCTTTTGTTGGTTGTTGTGGCTTGTCGTGTTGTTGGTTCAGCCCTACAAAATATTTATTTATGAGAAAATACATCATGTATGCCACCAACTTCGCGCAACGGCACACATTACCCCAATCTTCTGCTTTGCTACATATTCTGACACAACATAGTTTGTTTACGTTTTTTAGCCAACATTTTCGTTTGTTTAGCCCTGAAAAATATTTACTTATGAGAAAATTCATCATGAGTGCGCCAACTTCACGCAACGGCAAACATTACTCAATCGTTTGTTTTGCTACATTTTTAGACACAACATCGTGAACAAACGATTTTGTGTCTGAAGATGTCGCCAAACATACGATAGGGTCATATGTGCTATTTCGTGAAGTTGGCGGCACACATGATATATTTCTCATAAATAAATATTTTGCAGCGCTAAACAAACGAAAATTTGGGCTAAACAAACGTAAACAAACGTTGTTGTGTCTGAATATGTAGCGAAACAAACGATTGGCGTAATGTGTGCCGTTGCGTGAAGTTTTCGGTATGTGTATTTTCTCATGAATACATATTTTTCAGGGCTAAACAAACGAAAATTTGGACTAAACAAACGATAATTTGGGCTAAACAAACGATGTTGGCGGCACACTTTTTCTCTTTTTTTTAAATGTATATTACAGGGCTAAACAAACGAATGGCGCCATTTTCATCATGTTTCGTGATATGTGTTCTGCCAGGTTCACGTACATTTCATACTGTGGCGATACGATATTGTTTCCACATCACAATAAAATATTTCCAGTTGTTTCTATCTGTCCTAGATGCTGTTAAGTTGCGTCGGTGATGTCGAAAAGATATTGTATCGCTCCAGTATGTTCGCCACCTTATACTTTGAATAAAAAATAGACGAGTACGGCCTACTTCACGTAACCCGTTCCATGGACGAAATCGTTTGTTTAGCACCATCGATAGTCTTACTATAGCTTGTTTACAATCGCTTGGCGTCCCAAAATAATACTTTGGGTGATGAATTCCCCCGGACCCACTAAATTGGCTTTTTGAGTTGACGAAACCCGCAAAATTATAGAGGGGAGGGGGGAGAAAATCCCACGAAATGGGTTTTGAAAGAGCAACCCCCCCCCCACCCAATAACAAACGAAGTTAGCTATAAAACCAATCCCGCAAAATTTGTTTTTCTGACGTGCAATTCTCGCGAAATTTTGTTTTTGAAAGATCCATTCCAGGGTATTGTTTTTTTAATGAACTAAGGACGCAAATAGTTCTTAAATTAGCCGAATCTGTGAAATTGGGTTCCTTAAATTACACATCCGCGAAATTACCCCCTCCGCCACAACTGAAAACCTCTAACTACGCCTACGCAGTGACTGTTGAATAATGTTTCGTTCTCGTGTTATAGTGTTTACTCAAAGAATAAGGAGAAAGATAATGATAAAAAATGTTTACTTGAGAATCCGACGTGAAACAACGTCCGGCGAATATCGCATCGAGCCGGGAAGACTCTTCGTCTTGTTCTTTTTTCAATTTTTCAACCACTTTGGACGGTTTAACAACAGGCTCAGCGATTACTGTACTGCTTTCATACGAGGCGTCGCTTTCAGAAGTCGCCACATCCGACGTTCTCGAATGATCGCCGCCGATTTTCCTTCCGGAAGAGCCAATGTGAGCGAAAGGGTTTTGAACGGCAGGCGAAGGCTTGTAGTGAATATCTTGTTGAGCCATAGCTTCGCTTAGTAACCGAAGGCCGTCGTCGGATAGAGACCGTCTATGACTCACTGAAAAAATAATTGAACGTTAGGTATTGGTGAATATTAAACTTAACTAAAAAAAAAATACCTTTGCAATGCTCTTTCGTTAACGCCACAGGTTGATTAGGGCTGTCAGGAACTGAATTCCCCGACGTACTGCCCCCGCTGGTTCCTTGAGGGTTCGAAGGAACTTTATGATTCCATATTATGCTTTCCAATTGAGGGACGATTTCGGAAAAACTAGGTCTTTGACAGGGATCATACTGTAGAGAGACAAACAGTTTTAAACAATAATTCTTATAGTCTATAAGGGGATTATAAAGAGTAACTTACGTTGCAACAAGTAAAGGCTAATTTTAAAAATCCGTGCGGCGTCGAATGACCCGAGCACAATTTGGCAAAAGCAATGTAGTCGAGGCCAAAATTTTTGGTCCGAGGCATTTCGTCGGGATCCGCGGCCACACGGGCAATAAGTTCGCAAAGTATAATGCCGTAGGAGAATACATCGGACAATTGATCGTACCATTTTCCTTTTAGGCATTCGGGGGACATCCAGTACGATGAACCAACAGTGGCGAGCCTACGCTCTCTGCTCCTGAAAGTGCCGTAACAGTTTTCGATTAGCCACCCGTAAAACACGTTAATGAATATGAATTATATAAAATTTAGGGCAGCCAATATTGTTCCAATATCTATCCTGTAAGGTAACTGACAATTTAGTTCTTAAAAGTTAGAAACTCATCAGTCATTCCCACCAGAAACGCACAACTCGGCTTGTCAAGGCCCGTTCACAAGCTCTATGTTTACGTTCTGTGGAGTCTATGCAACCGAACAAATTTATTCCCTCGAAAAATGAAGCATTTTGATAGGTTACACGGACTCCATAGACACATTGCACACAACTTGTGAACGCGCCATCAACGTCACCCAAATGCTAGCCTCGCTCCTCGTTACAAGTCAGGGGAGACGGACAACCGAGGAAGAGGTGTGAAAATGCCGCAAAACGCGGTTGCTATGGCGGGATAATGTTATTTCTGGGAAACCGTACTATAAGGTATTTTCGGGCGACCTGTATAAGCTACATAAGTTGCTTACATAGCAGCATGTGTTTAATTGGTTTAAAAGCTACACAACTTGCAAAATTTGTAACTTTTGTAGGTTTGGAGGGTCGCCCGAAAAGACCTATAATCACATCATTGTAGTACAGTTCAGCGGTCTCAAGAGCTATTCTGCAGGCCGCTTCCCTTCTACTCACGATTCTCTCCCACTTATTTAAATATTGTCCTCTCCATAGAGGAGGAATAACATGGAGAGAGTCCAAGCGGGATCCAAGGGCTCCGAATGAGGAATAACATTATCCCGCCATAGCAACCACACTTACGACATTTTCCCCGACGTTTTAGAATAGGGCCCATGGTAGAGCGCCAGGGGCGGGAAACGTCGCGCTAAGTCCACTCAGGGGACACTGTCCACTGAATCACTTCCACACACCATTCTACAACTCTATTTCACTCAAAAATCTGAAATTCACTCCTCAATCCAGAGAACATTAGACCGACAAACCAAACAATTAGGCTCACAGTCTGATTCAAAATCAACCATGCGCGTTTGGCACTTTCTAAAACAAAATTTCATAATTTCAACTCTCACAAACCGCGGATTTTCGCTCTTTCAAAACTCCAACATTCCTCGTAAAACTGTAGAATCACATGTTATTTTATAATTTTTCCAGTTTGGGAGAGAAGTTTGAGGTTGAGGAAAATTCGACGAACGACTTGGCATACGGGCCTGGCATTTGTTGGGTTCGTCACTTTCAAGTTCCAATTACTAACGACGAAAATATAAGTTTCGTGATTTTTTTTTTCAAGCCACAATTTAGCTAGAATTTCTAAAAAAAAAAAAAGTTTCAAATTTGGCACCTTCATAACAACATTTCACGGATTTTTGTCATTTATCACCCCAATTTCGCTTATTTTCACGATTTCAAAACGCAAATTTCGTGGTTTTAGCTCTTGAGCCCTATACTCACATGAAGCGATTTTTCTTACAATCTCGCGCACAATTTCATTGAGAACACCTGTTCCATGATCAATTTTTGTTAATAACATACCAACGATATATAAACCTGGATTGCTCACAGCGGACTGGAGGGGCGTGGAAGGGGCAGGTCGTCCCCTGATAAACTATCACCCTTCCCCTCTCCTTGAGTAGTTATGGCAACACAACTCTCTTCCGGTATTTACTTTGAAACTCCACCCCTCTCATCCAATTGGGAGCTTATTTGACGGCTATTCTTTATCAGCAGTGATTAGCAATCCAGTTCTTTTATATATCGTTGGAACACACGTGTTCTGTGAAGAGATTGCATGCGAGATTGATGGCCTGGAAAATTGTATCATGTGAACAAGGCTTCACAGAAATTAGTTTTGCAGGTCTCCTTAATCTTTAATTTGGCACTTCATAAATTCTAATAAGTAATAATAATAATAATAATAAATAATTAAAAAATGAAAAGCACGCTGAATTCCTGAGTTTGGCTTATTCAAAGCCCAAAGCGGATTTTCACTCGTTAAAAACCTAATTTTGCGGATTTGGCTTATTTAATATCCTATTTCAAGGATGTTGGCTAATTCTAACCAAGAATCTGCCCATTTAATCGGAAAAAACGTATTGGTTGGCACACTGGGGGCCTACACCCATCGGCACATTTTCCCCAATAATTTTACCCCCAAATTATCATTATTCTCAATTCTACCCTGAATTGGAATTATTCTCAATTTTACTTTGAATTGGAATTATTCTCAATTTTAGCCCAAATTGGAATTGTTCTTAGCCGCGAATTAGAGCTTTTACTACACTTTATCCACGTAAGGGTTATTTTCCTGAATTTTACCCAAGAATTAGCGTATTTTCAGAATTTTAGCAGGGGAGTATTCGCTCAATTTTAGTCACAAATTGTAGTTTTTCTTAATTATATTTCAATCAACGTTGAAATTTAGCATTTAGACTTAGGCCCGTATTCAGAAACCAACCTTTACAAAGCCTTAACTAAAGGAGTTGAAAAATGTGATGGTTTATAAAAAGGTGTCATCTGTTTTGAAGCGCTTAAAGGAGTTGTAAAGGTTAAGGTTGGTTTCTGAATACGGCCCTAAGTGTTGTTTAGAAAATTTAGCAATTCCCTAGTTATTTTTTTTTTCATTTGTATCCGCGAATTAGCGATTTTCCTTATTTTTACCAACGAATTAATTAGCGATTCTTTTCCATTTAATTGCCACTTTTTCCCAATTTCATTTGCGATTTTTCATCGATCAGCGATTCATGGCGATTTTTCTCAATTATATCAGCGATTTAATCAGCTATTTTTCTCGAATATGACCGTGAATTAGCGTTTGTCTTAATTTTGGCCGCTAATGAGCGGCGAATTCGAAGCTTATCTTCCGCAGATGAAACTTTCAGCTGTCAATTCCGTTTTACCGTTCAGCAAGAGCAGCAGTTTTTTATTTAAATTCGTTTCCAAACTTCAATGCTTTGACTTGTATGATCAATAGTTTTCTCACCCCATTATTTGGACTCCTAGAGAAAGGGAAGTGTGCCATTTTTTTTTTGTTTACGCTCCCTCTATTATTTATCTGTGCTCGCTGGCCCCGAATCAAAGTCATATGGAAAACCAAGTCATTAAACTTTGTATTATTTGTATGTTTAAAAAATGAAGTGTTCGTGGGTTGGGATTTTTGCTCCCGATACGTTGCGCTGCTCTACTATGAAAGTAGATTACCCGCAAAATTCAAAAATTATACAAAAGTTGAGTGTTGAAAAAAACATATGGTATCAAGATAGATATCATGCTACAACTTCAAACCGAAAATAAATATAATAATTTTTCTTTCCTACATGATGAGAAAACTCAATTTTGCTGCCTCCATACGGAGAGGAAAGAAGGACTTTTCCGGGCTAGCCTGACAAAGTCTTTGTCGGGCTAGCCCGGCAAAGTTTTCTCGGGCTAGCCGTGGAAAGTATGCATTTTCTTCAAAAATCCGCTTGGGGCGCTACTTTGTCTTGCGACTTTGTCAGGCTAGCCCGGAAAAGTCCCTCTTTCCCCTCCCTACGAAAGGCAGCAAAATCGAGTTTTCCTATCATTCCGGAAAGAAAATAGTATGTGCACCTTGCCGGGAAAGTGTTTTGCCGGTCCTCGAAGATTCGCCCAGCCTCGCCTACGGCTCGGCTGGGCAACTTGTCTCGGCCCGGCAAACACACACTTTCCCGCCTAGGTACACAATATACTATTGTATTTGGCGGGGTTTCTCCTTTTTTATTCTTAACGGGAGCAAAAATCCCAACCCAAAATAAAAAACATTTTTTTCCTCGAGTCTGAGGACTTGGTTTTCCATATGACTTTGCCCCGAATGTAGCTTTTATTAAATTTTGTATTTATTTCTTATTTTTTTATTAAAGCAGCGATTTATTTTCAGTTTGTTTTATAGCCTTGAATTAGCGCTTTTTCGCAATTTCAGTCACGTGTTCGGCCCAAGAACAGCTATGATTGTTCTTGCTAGGGTTTAATTAGGTTATATTTCATTCAATACCTAGTTTTAATAGGATAATTTTTAATAGGATCGCACAAGGACATCACAGAACCGTAGCGAATGGTATAAAATACGCACCATCCCAGCCTCACAGTCAATTCTCCAACATGAAGTTTGTTCTCTTTTCCTAGCCGCATCACTAGCGGTAGTGTTTAGTTTCGTACCCGACCCAAGTTACAAACCATTGCGAGATCCCGAGGTCGAGTGGGAAGATTTCAAAGCAAGTGTCCGCGAATATTATTCAAATTGACGTTCTAATACTTACTGAGCCCATTAAAATTCAGATAAAATTTAAAAGGCACTACTTTGATCCAGATGATGAAAGTGACGCTAAGAAAATGTTCATGGTAAATTATAACAAGGTAGTGGAGCACAACAAGCTATATGAGAAAGGGGAGGTGTCATTTGCGAAGGGCATTAACCAATTCTCCGATATGGTGAGTATGAGAAGTAAGTGCAAAAATTTTCATTTTTCGACCGAATAATTTTTACCTTTTTATTTATTACGCTTTTCGGAACCAAGGACACAAGTAAACACTTTTGGGGTTATTTAGGACATCGTCGTGATCATCACCGTTATTTAAAACAAGATTTCCACACTCGTTAACTTTCTACGGTACTTACCCTTTTTACTACTCGTAGTTTAAGTGGACTACAATCGGTAGTAGACCATGTTTATTGCTGTTTCCATATAATGTTAGTGCTTTTTCTCGTGCCAAAATACATGTTTATCATTATCGCTAGGAACCCACAATAATTTTTGAGTTGTCTGTATCACAATAAAATGTGATCGCTTTACGCTTTTTTGAAGAACCTATAAAACTATTGATCCTAGTTATCCCATAAAATTGAGAACAAAATAGTGGCGAAATTGCGGTGTCTCCCTCGCATGACATGACAGTTCCGCTCGGGTGAGAAATGTACGGTCACAGACTTTCACGCAATTGCACGGTGTAGCTTCAACTAGGTATTCCAAGGTCTGATTTGAGCTCAAGCTTGCAATGGTTCCAGGAAAGGTTCTTTGCGACGTTGAATGACACAGGGGCGAGAAACTCTCCCAAAATGACGAAAAAAATATGTATGGCAGGGTCGTCAAACCCCCATGAACTATCAGTCTATACACCACGTCTAGGAGCCATTGTCGCAGGCGTATGCCACTGAAAACCCAATTTCTCGGTTTAAAAGGAATGACTCAATCTAGCTGCTCTGGTTCCCGAATCGTCGAATTTTAAAATTAGAGAGGTGCCGCCGCAGTGGCGGATCTAGGGCTGGACAAGAGGGGCGGTCACCCAGGGCCCCGCCAACTAACATGTGGTTATATCGGCTTTGAGGCCAAATAATTAGTCACGGGTGCAAAGGTAACTCGTGCACTATACAAATCCGGTAGTACGGTGATGGTTATATTTTATCACGCCGCAAAATTAAAAGTTTTTTTTTTTTTTTTTTTGCCAAGACCAACTGGAATTGACATTTAACGATTATAGACTATATGTATAGACCGACTGGGGGGCACATACCGAGTTCTAAGGGCCAAACTATACGTAGTTTCATGCTCGAAGAGTCAGTTTCGGGTGCGAACTGTCAGTTTCTAGGAAAAATATGACAGTTCAGGGGCCCTATTCAGAGGTGTCGGGAAAAAAACCCGCAAGAACGGTTGCCAAGGCGGGATAACGTCATTTCTTATACAGCGTCCTTGGATCCCTCTTGCGGGATTTTCTTCCCGATCTTCGGAATAAGCCCTTGGTGGGGTTTACGTCTGAAAATGGTTATTTTTTCATCAGATTTTCGACAGCAGACCTCTCGGGGCATCGTCAGAGAAATTTTATTTTTCTGTTGTTCCCTTTCATTTCAATTTCACTGCACCTGGCGATGCTTCAGCTATGGCTTAAAATGTTGATAATACCTGAAATTCTGATTTGTTTGCTAAACTCGCTTCGAGGGATCTAAGTTGACAAAATTTGCTTCCAGAAAGACTCAGATCCGTGAAATGTGTTTTATTTACGACTCAAACCGGCGAAATGATTTTTGAATGAGCGACGTCTGACAATTTTGGTTTTTTTTTTCAGTCAAACCCGTGCATTACTGTTCTGTAAACGCCTGTAAACCTACGAAATAATGATTTCAAAAGGAGAAAAAATCCGCGAAATCAAGGCTTTATAGAGCCAAATTCGAACAATCTGGTGTTTGAAGAATTTGACCCCACGAAATTGAATTTTTGAATGATAAGAAAACACAAGAAATTAGCTTTCAATAGTCCAAACATGAAATTGATTTATTAGTGCCGTCTGCCCGACTTTTCATTTGAAGGGGACCAATCCTTGAATTGGTTTGCTAAGTGACCCGAACCCACGAAATTAAGTTTAAACTGGAGAAATCTACCAAATTGGTGGTTTAAAAGTCAGAATTCAAGAAATTTGGGGGTTGAAGATGTCAATAACTCCGCGAAATCCTTGAAAACCTTGCGACATTGGCTTTTCAATGAGGCAAAATCACGAAATGAGGAAGTAACGCATTTTCCAAAATCATGCCGCCGTGATAGCTTGGTTACAACAACTCATGAAAACACGAGCCGTTATTCACATAAAATCAGGCCCCATATTTTTAAATTAATTTTTAAAACTATTTGGTCGCGGGACCCATTTGAAATAGGCTAGATAGACTAATGACGTAATAACAGCATACGCATAACCATCACAATAGCTTCCCACAAATCAAACAGTAGGACTCAAGGTGACTAAACTTTACTATAGGTGCCGCAGATTTCCCCCGGTCAATCAGACAGGAAGGGTGGAGGCTGACGTCACCAGCAGTCCTTTGCTCCCGATTGCTCACCCTAGAGCAGCACAGTAAGTTAATTTTGAAATTGAAGTTTATGATTTCTCAAAAATCACAACCCAATAACAATTAATAATGTACTGGGTCCAGCGCAAAGGCGGTTGGGACTGCTCGTGACGTAGGTGAAGGACAGTAATGGCCGAAGATCTGCGGCACCTATAGAAAGTTTAGTCACCTTGAATAGGACTTAAGAGAAATGGGAAGGACAAGAAGGGGCAAGACATGATAACAGCCAGGATGTGGAGGGTTGGCAGGGGTCACAACGCCTTAACTACGTCACGAGTCACGGACCGGCCGTTTAATGTAACAAAAAAAAATTGGTAAGTTTTATTATTTAAGTTTTATTATTATTTGCGACAGTTTCTAGCTGATTCTGTTAAGTTTTTTTATTATAAATTGAAATCGAGCATTTACGCACTAATTCTATTCCTTATCATATTTTGCCATTTTCTTTCGAAAAAAATGTTTCCAGCGATTTTTATTTTTTATGTTACTTCCTCATTGGCTTATTGGTTGATCCAAACCCTTGAAATTGTTACTGGAAAGATCCAATCATTGGCGGTGCAGAGGTACGCAACTGCTTTTCCCCTAGACTCGAAAGGGGGCGGTGGGGCAGCTGCCCACTCTTAGATACAATCGCTACTGGGTCAACGCATGCGCTGCAGCGCTCAAAAAGAAATCATTTTTCAGATTTCGACCACTAAAAAACTATTTCACGAGTTTCGGATGCTGAAATCCCAAATTCGCGGGGTTGCGCCATTGAAATGCTCCGTTTTCGGGATTTTTCTCTTCAAAATCGGAAATTTCACGGGTTTTTGATCTTGAAAATCAAATTTTGCCGTGTTGCCTAGCTCATAAACGACATTTGCTGATGAATTGAAAAAGAAGGTGAGTCCTAGGGCACCATTTAAGTTTAGCTCTAATATTACCGTTTGGGAGGTGATTGCTAGTTTTCGGACAGAAAGTAAGGAATAGAAGCCTAAAGCGACAGTTTCTAGCTGATTCTGTTAGTTTTTGACGGATACCGGCGATTTCTGAGTACATGAAATAAGCTCTCTTGCTAGCGATTCATCCTCGAATCAGCCCGCAATAGGCAACGTTGCACCTGACATCATTTCCAGTTAAGCTGTCCACCCCTATTTCGCGTGCTGGCTACGCGCCTGAGCCTAACCACGGAATGTGTATATTGCATTTTTAAATAGCCCCTGAAATTGCAATTTAAAATAGCTACATCCAAGAAATTCAGTTCTTCAAGTAGGTATCTCTCAGTATGAAAATTGAATAATTTTTCCCCTAAGAAGTCTGCTGCGTCACGCAATGGGACATTTTCCAAAGAACTATTAAAGCAAGTCTTGCTATTATCGGATCACATTGGAATATAGATCGGTAAAATCTTCTGAATCCATGCATCAAGTTCTACGTCGGGAAGATTGACGACGTAGGCTCCTACGGATACAACTTTATGCTTGCATTACTTACTAACCCTTGTAGTCTGAGCGATAATAATAACAATATTAATGTTCAAAATCGTCTACCCCCCCCCCATTTTATTAATATTGGTCAACATTTAAAATTAAGCGAAACTGTGTACCTGTATCACGGGGATTCCGAAAATTTAACGGATTTTCGATCAGAGGGCTTTGATGAGATCTGCAATTTTCCTATTTATCTACATAGAGCAGATGGGTGCTGACGATGACGTAATATGTCTAAGCCACGGCCTCGCACTAAATAAAAAAAAAAGTGGTTCGACTAATATTTTAGATTGTTTGTGCTAAAGCCAGTTGCTTGCCCATGAAGAGGGTTTTGGGGGTCAGAGCCCCTCCCAGAGTACTTTAGCCCACCCTATGCCCAAGAAATAACCATCAAACAAAAAAAAAAAAAAAAAAATGGTGGTCGTGTGACCGGTTTCGGGTGGCAAAGTTATTAGCTTGCTACTAGTTTTTCTGCTAAATAGCTAGTTTCGGGCTCTTAATGTTTGGGGGGGGGGGGCTCCGGTACTAACAGATTCTTGAGCTACGAAAAGAACAGTTTCGTTAGCGAATGATCGCAGGCAGCGTGAAATTAATTACTAGTTTTGGGGACTAAACAATTTCCTCGCCATTTTCGGAGCCAACGGGAGGCCTGGGACCTGAGCCCTTCAAGCACCGCCTGAAGGAGGGGACTCAAGATCCCTGAGCCCCTCCCACGATCAGCGCCTGCCACTGACGTTCGCTTTTCAAGCAGGAAACTGTAAATTTCTCGCCCTCAGAGTCAGACGTGATTTGCTGCAAGTCCAAGTGGAAGGCGCAGAAAGATACCCGAGGTGTTGTAACGACACTCCTGAATTCCGAGGAAGAGCTTCGACGCACGCGGACCTCGCTGAGCCACTTCCGGTTTGGTAAAATCGCCCGAAACCAACGACAATGACACGATGCAAAAGACAAAACACTCACTTCTGCCCGATTCAAGGAGTGCTGACGCCATTTTGGGTGAGTTTTCGGCCCTCACTAGCGTACCGAGGTAGGGGCGAGGAGGGCTGACCGCCTCTGCCCGGTCCCACTATCAATCGGGGCCCCAGAAAAGCTTAAATTCGGAAAAATGAGGATTTTTAGGTTCTATATGTATTCATAAAAAAGGTATGTATGTGAAAAGGTTGGACAGCGATTTGGCCCCTCTCTACGAATTTCAGTCTATATCAGACCTGGAGAATATAACATTACAAGTGATATCAGCAAATAGTGGGGGTTCAATATTTGATTGAGCACCCAAGATTGCTTTTCTGGTGGCTGAAATACTGAAAATTCGCGCCTTCTCGAGGAAAATTCACGGCTAAAATAGAGAAAATACACAGCGTCCCCAGTTTCGTTAGTTCCTTATAAGCGCCCTATGCACAGATCGGCAATATGCAACTTGCTGACGCGGCGAAAACTTAGGGAAAAGCGCTAATTCGTGGTCTCACGATGCAACTTCCGGACCAAAATTGAGAAAAATTGTTTATTCCCAGTGTACGGCGGCCATTCCACGGCTAAAATGTAGAAATCAATGCGAAAGTGTTGTTGCCAAGCCAAGACAAAAACACGACGCTAATTCGGGATAAAATTGGGCAGAAATGGTCAATTCACTACTAAAATTGCGAAAAATTGCCCATTTGCGTATAAATAAGAAAGAATAGATGCTAATTTGCTGCAAAATTAGCATGAAACGCTATTTAACTGGTGAAATTGAGAAAAATCGCTACTCAGTGGATAAAGTTGAACGTTAATTCGTGAATAAAAATGAAGAAAATCACTGATTCGCGGCTGAAATTAAGAAAACGCAAATCCGTTGCTTCTGAGAGATTCGAAGCAGGAAAACACCACTAATCCATAACAGAAAGTAGAAAATAATTGCTTATGCTTAAAAAAAACAATAAAAAAAACGTGGCTTCAAAGAGTACTAATATGCGCGGCTAAAATTAAGAAAAACACTAATGGCTTTTTCCATTTGCATAAAATTCAGTTCTGGCATCGAGCATTTCCACCCGTAATTTCTGTTACCATATGATATAATTCAGAGAAGACGGGTGGTAATGCTCGGCTTCATAGCGGAATTTTATGCAAATGGAAAACGCTATAATTTTCAACTCAAATTAAGAAAAAGTGCTAATTCGCAGCTATATAAAAATGGAAAATGGCTAGCTGAAAATGAGGAAAACGCCAATTGGTGGCTAAAATGGAGGAAAATCGCTAATGCAAGTAATGGAAACGCCACTGCTCTGATAAAATTGAGAAAAATTGCTAACCAACGGCTTATATTGAAGAAACGCAAATGCGTAGTTTTCGTTCGAGGCTAAAAATAAACAAGAAACGCTAATAGATAACAACAATTGACGGAAAAATTCAATGCGGGGCTTAAGTGTAAAAAAAAAAACCGGCATAAATAAATAAAAAACTCTAGCTTTCGGCTCAAAATTGGGAAACATTTCTATTCCCGGCTAAAATTGAAACAACTGCTAATTTGCAACTAAAATTGAGGAAATCACCATTCGTGACTAAAATGGAGAACATTTTAGGCAGGCTAGAAACGCAACTACGCTGCTAAAATTGAGAAAAAGCGCTAAATCATGGCTAAAATTGAGGAATATCATAAATTCGCGGATAATGTGAGTTAAAATTTCTCATTTAAATAAGCGCCTTCTTGTCTTCTGAGGGCAACTTTGTGGCTAAAATTGAGAAAAACGGCAAATTCATGGCTATAAGTTTTAAAAAAACGCTGATTCGCGGACAGAACTGAGTAAAAGCGCTAATCTACAGCTAAATGAAAACAAATTGCTAATGAAGTGCTAAAAACGTAAAAGAACCCGATAATTTTCAGTTAATACTGAGAAAATAAATAATTAGCCTGGCTAAAATTAAGAGACAGGTTAATTTTCAGCCTAAATTAACAAAAATTAACTGTCAAAAATGGAAAATTGCCAATTTGCAGCTAAAGTGACGGAAAACGCCAATTAGTGGCTAAAATTAACAAAGTTCGCTAATTCACGGATTAGAAACGCTACTACTAAGAAAAAGAGCTAAATCGCGGCCTAAAATTGAGAAAAATCGCTAATTCACGGCTCAAATTGAGAAAATTTTCTATTTGCTTGAACAATTGAAAATACGCCAATTCGGCAACCTTGAGGCTACAGGCCGCTACCTAGGATAAAAACGCTACTTCGTTGCTAAAGTTGAGAAAAAGCACAAATTTTTATTGTTATTGGGGGGCGGCTACCCTGCTAATCCACGGCTGAAATTGAGAAAAGCGCTAATTTGCAGGTAAAGTTGACAAAAAGCACTCATTCGCGGCTTAAACTTGGCTAAGTGGAAATCGGTGGATAATGAGTGGAAATAGTGGTAATTTGGCTAAAATAAAGCTGTGTTCACTTTTGAGAGTTTTTTGCTCTCGAGAGCTTACTTAACTCGCCAGTCTAAACGGGCCAGAGAGTTCTCTCCCCCCCCCAGCCGGTACCAGGCACTCTCGGAGAGTTCAACTCTCGAGATTTACTCTCACGTGTAATAGCTAGGAAAAGGCCTTAGAGGTTACTTAAAGAGGTTTATATAGAGACTTAGGGACCTCTTGGAGATTTCCGCCCTGGGCCCTGATACGTGTAGGTCCACCAGTGGGTTCGGACCTGGCCCGGCTACATTCCGCATCTGACCGTTCTTCGAGGGACTCATCAACTACATCCGGCGTAGTTCGAACAACTTTGAAAAAAAAAAAAAAAGTTTCCCGGGTACCGGGCAATTTCAAAAAGGTTCTTTAAAATTGGACGAATCAGTGTATCTTAGGGTCTCTCGACACCGTGGGATCCGCCGGAAATCGAAACTGACTTTGCGATCAAACGAGTCATGGATGGGGTGCTCATCATGATGGCACCACTTTTCGGCCACTTGCGCACGTTTTCAGGGGACTGCACGAATTTTCCTGGGGATGGTGGCCCCTCAACTGACAGCTCTGAACTCTGAATGTGTCGAATTTTTCGTGGACCCAGTCAACACTCGGTCATGACTGTGCGGTTACGCCAGTGGATAATGGATGAGGGTATTTTAATGCTTGGGGCCCCGGCTGTGTCTCAGGGAAACTTGAATAATTTGAATACTTGTGTATCTTGGAAGAAAAGGCCCCTTCTTTATTTAAAAAAAAAAAAAATTATGATTTTGTAATTGACCCCCCCCCCCCCAGAAAAGTACTAGGCTCGCCACTGAGCTAGAGCTACTAGGATTATAGAATAATGCAATTTACCTGAAATTGTCATTGTCTGTGAAATGTGTACAAGCGTACAATATGCATAAGTAAACCAGGCTAGAACGAGAGGGCTAGAAACGACCCTGCACAAAGCCCTAAATTTTAGGTCAGAACAACTTCTCTCGCAAAAGAACTTTCTCTCCTTCTTGAACAAAATCCAGTTATCAAATTCCTTTTTTTAATTGGATCACTTTCGGCTCAAGCCCACAGCCCTAATGAACATGCTAAAAGCTGCGGTGCAACCCTCTGGCACCTCACTCTCTCTGAACTTTTCTCAGCAACAGATCAAGAAACCGCGAGGACAGAAAACAATGTTTCAACAAGGACAATTGGCTTCCTAGATTATCTGGGAGCCGAAATCAAGAGTGGTACAAATGTATAGGCTGCCCCCCCCCCAGCACAAATGGGGGGGGGGCATTGCTCCGCTGTATTTCCCCCTTTCTTACGCCACTGCAGGTAAAGGTCCAATGTAGTCCCAGATATTAAATTTTTGGGTCATTAAAAGAAATCCTTACGATTACCGTTTTAGTCAGATTTCAACTTACTTGGGTATTTTAGTGGCAAAACCGAAATCTCCAACAACGGCCGTCACATCACCAGTCTCCTCGTGTTTCCTTATAAAAATGTTCTGAAAGCGGAAACAAAAAAAAACAAAAGAGTTCGTAGTTTGTTTTTCGGAAAATTACGCAACCGGACTCTTACTTTCGAAGTTAAATCCCTGTGAAAGACGTCTTTAAAATGTAGATACTCCATGCCTTTGGCCACGTCGAGAGCAAGTTTCATTCTCACGGAATATGCTAAAGGAAGATCTTTATCTTGAATCATTTGCTCCAGTCTTCCTCCGTTGATGTACTTTATTAAAGAAACATAAATGTGAATAAATAAATAATGCGAGCGAAACAAACAATGCGACTTTTTAAGTGAAAGTCAATCCCATAAGAGGATGGGAGGAGAAGGGAGGGAATTAAGTTCATTAAAAGCCCAAAGGAAGAAACTAAGCGCCGGATGGTGCCGTTGTGTGGTGGGGAAGGAATCTTTCCGCGCTGTTTTTTTTTTTTTTTTTTTCTTTTCCTTTAAAAAGAGAAAGTGAGAGGATGAGTGGCTTCATAGGGGTGTTGATCGGGAAGTAATGTTTTCACGGCAGCTTTAATTCGCACAATTTATAACGGGAAATGAAATCGTAAAAGGAAAACAAGAGGAGAGAAAGGAAAAAAGAAACTTACCTCGGTCAGAGCGTGAAGTTGGCCCTCATGAACGCATACGCCCATGAAACTGTTAATTAAAAACAAAAAACACAAAATTACAGGACGGTGAATTCGGTGTGGGGGGGGGGGATAAAACGCAACCCTCATTGATTACATACGCAAGGATATTGGGATGCGATAACTTATTCATGAGCTGAACCTCTTTCAGCATGTTGGGTCGGTTAGTTTCGACGATGTTCATTTTTAGGACCATGACTTGGCCTGTGACTTTGTGAGTTACCTGAAATGAACGAAAATAAGTTTGACAATTTCAAAATTTGAAAATAGGGCAATTAAAACAAGCGCAAAACTTGAATAAACAAATTCGACCGATACGGAAAAGGCTTTATTTGAAGAATTGATATTTCAATAAACCATTGATGCTTGAACGTTAAGATAATGCTGATATGCATAAACAAAAAAAATGAAGAAGACACTCAACAGGAAAATAAGATAAAACGCTCAAGGACGCTTAAATAACGGAGGATTTAGCATGAGAAAAAAGGCAAACCTTGAAAACTTCTGAATAAAATCCAACTCCAATGTTCTCCGAAACGAAATCGTCAAGGCGATAGAGTTGGGCGACGGCCGATCTAAGGGCAACACACGAGGTCCCAGGCGTTCGACCGTCCGGGGACGACATCCTCCGAGAAAGATCGGCGGAGGTTTCCACTGTCGTCGTGACGTCGGAGGCTGAAGGAGGCGGCTCCATCGCGGTGGCCGCGTCCTCGACGTCACCGACATTCGCCCCGGGGTCGAGGCTGAAAGGATAGTGATCCAGAGATGACGGCGAATCGTTAGGGCGCGAACAAGAACAAGAAGAAGAGGTGGTGCAAGCCTCTGTCGTCGTGGAAGCGGCAGGCACTACCGCCGTCTCTTTTAGAAACTCCGGGGGCAGGGTTGAAATCGAAGGAGCAATCGCTCCGCCACTGATTACATCGCACAGACCGCCGTGAACGGCCGACGAAAGCCAATTCCAACACGTCGCGGACGCCAGTTAGGAAACTGAATGACACAAGGATTTTGATACTACGCCTAAATAATTTACACGCGACACTCTCCCCCACACCCGAACTTCAAAAAATTTTCGGCAATTTTTTCTACTTAGTTCTCTTCACCAACGTTTACACTCACGACCTACCCGAATCGTTTAGCTAATTAACTTAAATTCATTAAAGTCCGAACAGACGATGAGAACTGATTACATTGGTCTGCGGCCATTTTTTCGCACCATGTCCCCCTTCCATCACCGTCGGATTGCTCACATCTACAAAGTGGGAAAAAATGAAACTTCTACCCCTAGCGTAACCAAGCGGCATTTCTTTCAAACTACAGAACGAGTTCTCTCTCATTAGTCAAAGAAAACGAACTTGAATGTCCATCAATTACATTTTCCAGGCGTTAACAACGTTCCCCTAACGTTATTAATCATTGTTTGGAACTTCAAACTTTTCTGAGAATAAGTTCCTTTTATTTTCCCCTCAACAACAATTTGTGAATTGAATTTACCTCCACCCGGCTTTTCACATCGGCAAGATTAACAACGCTCCCACGCGAGTATTCTCCAAAGCTCACTGATGAGGAAGTCCTTACCTTTTACTTTGGAAGTCGACGCCCCTTGTGCTTCTTGCTAGATATTTTTTTTCTCTTTTACGGAAAAGGAAATTCAATACGTTTGTGCGTTCATCGGGTGGATTTACCTTCAGTGTGCGTCTGCTCAACAGACATACTCGTGAATTTTTTTCTCATCAGAAATACAATCGGAATACGAGAGATTTAAACTGTGCCAAGTGTGGGTCTTGAGAGTGTAAGGTGAGTGGTATGCACAAAAAGTTAGTCATGCTAACCTTGAACGTTTCCATCGGGGTTTTCTTGTTCGTCTTAATAAATTGGTCGTTTTAATTCAATTACCATGCGCCCTTCCCCTCGCAAGTGAATTTTATCTGTGTTCGATGATTTTTACCTCTTGGACAACCATACCAGTTCATGATGGTCAAGGTTGCCCCATTGACATAATCTATCCTCATAAACTTTTGTTCTGTCCGTCGGAATTTGATGGGCGTGATTTTGGGATTGTAACTTGTCAAAAACCAATGTTTCGATGGTTTTCCTTTAAAAGTTCTTCAAAATAGTGGTTGGGGTACTTTACTCATTATCAATCCTTAATGTTACAAGCACTCAGTGGCTTCTCGCCACCATTGATAGATTTCGTATGGTTTGATTATTTTGTGTTTTTCAATCACACGAAATTGTCTCCCCAGTTCGCAAAACTGGCGTGCCCTTTTCATCCTCACCGCATGTTCTTGTGCCTGGTCATTTCGGTTCATTATTCTTGGCCAGCGTCTAGTCTTGAAGATCTGCCTTGTAAAGTTGTAATAGGATTTTCACTTGAACAAATGAGAGTCTGATTACTTTTTCTTACAACTGTCGCGAATTGGCGAAGGATTATCACCGTAATACTTTTTTTTATCAGTTAATCCTATAAGTCACGTCACTGAGAAAATTTCGGTAAACATCAGTGTGAGAAGCAGGGGCGTAGCCAGCCCTTGGTCTAGGGATGAGCAGCTTCACTTGAGGCCCGTTCACGAGCTCTATGTTTGCGTTGTGTGGAGCCTATGCAACCAAACAAATGTATTCCCTCGAAAAATGAACCATTTTGATAGGTTGCATAGACACCACACAACGAAAACGTAGAGCTTGTGAATGAGACTTTGAGAACGTGCCAGATGAACTGATGCCTATTGCAGGCTTATATTCGAGGATTAGTCCCTAGCATGAGAACTGATAGTTCATGAACTCCGATCCAATGGTTTGTGGGGGGGGGGGGAATCATATCTGTTGGGAAACTTTCGTAGTAGCTTTCTATTCCGTATTATTTGTCTAACTGACAATTTTTTCCCCTTTAGAATGTGTTACTTTTGGGGCCAATCTTGTAATTTTGATCCCCGGCGATCAAGCGTAGGCCCGGTAACTGCAGTAAATACAAATTAGGCCATCAAACTGGACTCTTCCCTCGTAGGAGCTCACAAGAGTGTAAACTGTTGAGTTACAGCTCTCAAAAAGCGCGTAGCCACCACTTAATCTTAGGAATGGGTAAATTCTCGGAGAATATCGCGAGATTTCAGGTTCAGAAGGGGATGACATTGCGCCTCCCACCTAGCACCACAGAAATACTTTAGTGTTCGATACACGCCTATAGTTGCATGACTCATCCCCCCCCCCACCTATATGGTAAAGTTGGAATGGGGAACTTGCACATTTTTCAATCACTGGTGTTTCTTCTTGAAGAGGGCTCTTCAACAAGACAATTGCTCACATTAAACATTAAAATCAATCAAGGGGTTTTTTTAGGCGAATTTTTAAAAATGTTGAGTGGGGGTTTGATTACGTCAAAGTGCAGTTAATGAAATGGATGGTGTTGGGAAGACGCGTTTTCTGGGGTTTAATTTTTCTTGCTATTTGTAAACAAAACATTTTAGAGTTTCCTCAAATGCTTCAAAACTGCACATTGACGTCATTTTTCTCTCGCACCATCCATCCCCTCCACCAATCGGGCTACAACTACCGTTGATATCCTTGTCCGCATGTGCCAATTCACTGGTTTACTTTTCCCCCAAATCGGGCATTCATGCAAGTTCCCATTACAGTGAGCTATCTTTTTGAAAAAGCCAATCTCCCCAAAATTGGGACTTTTTCTGTGACAAAATTCGGTTTTTTAGTGAGTCTTTGAAACGGATCATTTCTATGAGGCAACGGAACGAAATTGTGGTTTCAGTAAGACAAAACCCATGAATTCGTGTCTTTAAAGCGCCAGGCCAGTGAAAATGTTTCTTTGGCGAAATTTCCTCTTAGCGAGTGGGACACGCGAAAATGGGTTTTAATTGACTGTGAAAAATCAGCGAAATTCGTTCTAGATCCGCAAAATTGTGTTCAGCAGCATAATTTCGCAAAATTGATTTTTCAGCCAGCCAAACCTACGAAAAGGTTTTTTTTTTTAAGCGAATGTAACCCGCGGAAATGATTATGAGCGTGCGAGGCCAGCGTAAATTGGGTTTTAGTGCCAAAAATCAGCAATATTAGGTTTTTGGGGATCAAAACCTGAGAAATTGGTTTTTCAATGAGCCAAACTTCACGAATTTTTTTTTTTTTTTTTAGCGTGCCTGACTTGCGAAAATTGTTTTTTTTTTTAGCGTGCAAAGACGCGAAACTTTTTTTTTGGAGGAAAATTGTGCCTTTCGAAGATTTGTTAGCAAACTGTGAATTCATCTTATTAGGACCCAAATGGACCAAAACAATTAACCATAAAATTGACTACACCACCTTTTGCAAGGCACAATCCTTTTATGACTGGACTAGTTTTTTAGTCAGCGAAATCCTAGAATTTTTTTAGAATCTTATACAGGGTGTTTGGTAAGTCGACGGCAAAAATGAAGGGGGTTTTTCTAGGTCCAAAATGGACAAAAAATGTCCCTATAGACATAGGTCCGATTTCCAACCGTTTTCGAAATAATTGATTTTTTAGTATTTTTAGCCACGACGTTGGTTTTATGGGATTCAGCGTTTATAAGTCGAGAACGGTGGCACGTACATTCAATCTGAAGGCGCAACCGGAAAGAGCAGACATTTTTCAGTGGGAATTGGTCCATTTATCTCCAGAAGTAGTCCTACTTTTCCAGCAATCAGTCAGATTGTGGAGGTTTGTATCAATTTTAGGCAGTATAGCCGTAACTTGGTTGCATGATAGCGAATCTTGAAATGCCATCCAGGTTTGGCAAATTTTCTCAAAAACTTTCCTCATTAGTGAGGATCAAAGTACCAAACCCAGATCATCGCACCCTTCGTAAAAGTTTGGAAAAATTAACACATTTCGAGCTAAAAGTGCTTTTTTGGGCGTTCTTTGCAATAGGCCTTTGTGAATAAATGAAAGTGAAAAACGGAATCAAGACCACGATTATTTCTCCTAAAATGATAATAAAGCTTCTCGTAGGTCTAATCGTGGTCACCGATGCAAAATAAAAACATTTCGTTGCGTTTATTGCACCAATTCATAACAATTAGTAAATAAAATAACAAATAAATTACCTAAAACTTCTTTTTTTTTACAATACATTTTCAAAATCGTTCCTAAGGCAGGCTCTTGCCCTTTTTCTCGTGCAAGCACCCACTGTCACGCGAGGAGAAATGTTGGCTCGAAGGGCCTCAAAAGCTCCTGTAATCCTTCTTCGAAGCTCCTCCTGATGTAGTAAACACGGTCTTTTACCGTACGTACGTGGACATCCGTGGGCGCCACGTCCGGCGATCGAAGTGGTAGTGGAATTGAACCCCCTCGTCATATCCACATATCATAACTTCTATCCAAATGCTGGTGAAATTCGATCGATTAGAGAGGGGGGGGGCAAGATCATGTTTAGAATAAGGCCTCGACGAACATTTTCCCCCAGATTTTGCATTGAATGAGGCAAATCGTTCTGAATAAAGTTCAAATACAACACTACGAGAAGTTTTTATTTTGCATCGCTGACCTTGATTAAGGCCTAAAAGAAGTTTTATTTTCATTTTAAATAAGAAGTAGTGTGTTTAATTCAATTTTTTCACCTTCATTTCTTCGCAAAGGTTTATTGTAAAGAACACCCGAAGAAGCACTTTTCGCTAGAAATGTGTTCATTTCTTCAAACTTTTACAAAAAGGTGCGATAATCTGAGTTTGGTATTTTGATCCTCACTAATGAGGCAAGTTTTTGCGAAATTTGCCAAACCTGGATGGCATTTCAAGATTCGCTATCATGCAATCAAGTTACGGCTAAACTGCCTAAAATCTGTACAAATCTCCACAATCTGACTGGTTACAGGAAAAGTGCGACTACTTTCGGGGATAACTGGACCAATTCCCACTGAAAAATGTCTGCTCTTTTCGGTAGTGCCCTCAGATTTAATGTACGTGTAACTGTTCTCGACTCATAAGTGCTGAATCCAATAAAACCAACGTTATGGCTATAAATACTAAAATATCGATTATTTCGTAAACATTTGGAAATCGGACCTATGTTTATTATGGACTTTTTTGGTCCATTTTGGACCTAGAAAAACCCCCTGCGTTATTGCCGTCGACTTACCAAACACCCTGTATACTTATTAAAATCGTTCAATAATAAAATGTGATGAGATGACAGAAAGAAGAAATTTTGGAGGGTCTGGCTCAATAAACAAATTCCGTAGGTTCGGGGTTTTCAAATCACATTGTCGAGGATTTCGCTCAACCAATAAGCCAAATTCCTGATTCTGACTCCTTCAAAAGCCAATTTCGCGAGGTTTCTCTCAATCGAAAATTCAATTTCATGAGGTTGATGTCTTTAAAAACCAAATTTCGTGGTTTAAGTGCTTTAAACCCCCAATTTGGTAGATTTTTCTTCTTTAAATATCCACCGGCACAAGTAATATTTTTGGTATCACTTTTGGAGCTACAAAAAAAAAAAAATCATTTCCGGTCACTTTGTAAACGAATTTTATGACTTTGGTTTTTTCAACAACAATAAACCCCGTGAAGTTGATTTTTTGGTGAGCGAAATCCTAGCAATATTTTTTTTTTAGCGTTGAAGGAATGAAATGTGATGTGCCCGTAGAATGTTTACTTTTCGTAGGTGTCTAGGGGTGCACATACGGGCAATGCTCATGGTGAGAAGACCCCCCCGTAGCCATTACAAGCTCTTTTGAAACCCATATTTCGTGGATCTAGATATATTATAAAACTCAATTTCGC
The DNA here is from genome assembly GCA_038030265.1 of Corythucha ciliata. Classification (NCBI taxonomy): domain Eukaryota; kingdom Metazoa; phylum Arthropoda; class Insecta; order Hemiptera; family Tingidae; genus Corythucha; species Corythucha ciliata. The sequence goes on along the minus strand of CM075942.1, from coordinate 20,336,514 downwards.
GGGGTTCCCTCACTCGAGAAGCCAAACAGGGAGACGAAGTTGCCGAGTTGCCTTCCATTTCTTCACTGTCTTGTTTAAATCAGTGGCTAGAATTTGTTTCTTTCACCCCCTTTAAAACCTAATTTCTGGTTAACCCATTTTAACTCCAAGATGTTGTGGATTGGGCACTCATAGAATAGAATTTCGCAAGTTTTGCACATCCAAAAATCCAATTTCGCATGATTGACTCCTTCAAAAGCCAGTTTTGCCGGGTTGAGTGCTTGTTTCATAAAAGCTGAATTGCTTCATAAAAGCTATTTTGTGGGTTAGCTCTTTTATGTTCGGCACTCAACGAACCTAATCAATGCAGTTGTGGCTGATTAGGGAAACTATTTCGTCTTTGGCTCCTTGTACATGTGTTTCCTCAACCCCCCTCCAATCATACCTCGCCCACTTGGCGTTACACAAATTATCGCCGTATTTCTGCACCAATCCTGGATTTCAAGGTCTCATTTAAACCTTCACGAAATTCCGCACAACCGTTACGATCTTCTTTTAGTGCATTTCATTCTGAAAATGCACTATTGGTCTCGTCGTGATGGTGGCAAACATCGGTCATGTCATGTTTTTTTCACGTTTCAGAACCTCTAGAACACGAATTCAGTGGTCTCCAGAATTCATATACAGGGTGATTCAGGAGGAATATGACAAACTTGCACAGGTGATAGTGCGTACCTGGACGCACAAAAAACGTCACAGGGACGCATAGCCGAAAATGCTTTGGTTACGAGATATGAGCATTTTCCTGTTGTTTCCCAGTTTCATCAGTTTTTACCACCGTTTCCGAATCCACCGTCATTTTTTGTCTAACCACCTACGGTGAGCCGTGAACACGACAATTACCGTGAAAAGTAATGCAACTAGAAAAAAACAGGAAAATGCTCGTATCTCGTAACCAAAGCATTTTCGGCTATGCGTCTATATGAAGTTTTTTGTGCGTCCAGGACGCACTATCACCTGTGTAAGTTTGTCACATTCCTCCTGAATCACCCTGTATATGAATACACAGGGTGTTCCAGGAGGAAACGTCAATACTTCCACATGTTGTACTACTAAGTAGGGCGAACCAAAATGACATGGACATAGGGTCGGAAACGCTTTGTTTCAGAGTTACAGGGAATTTAGTGTTTTTTAGCCAAATCACCTTTTTTCCACAAAAAGCGGTCTTAACGGATTAACCGTTCAACATAGAACAAAATAAACTACATTTCTGAAAAGAGCACAACATTTAACGTTGGAAAAATCAGGAATAACGTATTAAAATCGTCTTTATGTACGTTTACTTATTTTTGGAAAAATCGAAAAAGTGTTACGTTGAATTTTCGTGTTGCTTTCAGAGGCGAATTTCGCTCAATCTTCAGTTGGTCGGGCATTGACCAATTATTGTAAAAACATGCCCATTATGTGAGCTTTCAATTGACGTAAGAAAATTGGAAATCGGCTGAATTTTTACTGAGATATGACACGAAAGGTTCGGAAAACAGTGCAAAATCGTCAAAATAAGCCATATTGCAACTGTCAGTTAAAATCCCCAAAAATTGTTTTCGACGTCACAATAACCCCAAAATTCAAAGAAACAATTTATTTAAGAAAAATCAGTGCACCTGTAACCAGTAACTAGTTCATCTTAGCGCTCTAAAATTCGACTCAATAATTTAATGTAACAAAAGCCCTGGGTTCCATCGAGATTTATCGAAAACTTTGATTGGTGTGGTGGGGGGGGGGGGTGAAATTTTTTGAAAAATCGCTTAAATTCACACATACGGCACAAAAATTTAATATAACAAAGCGCTTGGAAAACTACCGAAACTTTTCGACATTTTTGAAGAGAGGGTGGTGTGATTGCTCACAGATGACTGGAGGGGCGCGGAGGGGGCAGGTCATCCCCTGGTAAACAATCACCCTGTCCCTCTCCTTGTGTAGTTATGGCAATATGGCACTTATTTTGAAACTCCACCCCTCTCATGGAGCTTATTTGATGGCTATTGTCAGATGGTCTATCAGCCGTGATGAGCAATCCAGTTCTTTTATATATCGTTGTGTGATCCTAATGAAAATTAATCACTGAACAGGCGTTTTTAACGATAATGTACACGATTTTTCTTACAATATCGCGCACAATTTCATTGAAAACACCTGTTCCGTGATTAATTTTCGTTAAGATCACATGTTTTTGAAGAGATTTCTCGTGACATTGCCTGTAAAATTGTATCGTGATGACCCACTATCTCGATGACCGCTTCTTGAATACTGTACACTCCATAAGTCCATACATAGGTGACCCGTACCCCCCAAAATTTAAAGAGGCTGAGAAAATTTTACTAAACTACTATGGGAGAGCTAGACAAGACAAAATAGGTCGCTCTGCAGGAAACAAAAAAAAATGTCCTGAAAATTCATTATTTAATTAGTAAACTTCCTTATACTCGAGTACCTAAATCTAGTTTGTGGTGCATAACGTTGGGGGGGGGGGGGTTAAAAGTCGAGCTAAAAGGGCCCTACAATTTCCAAGTAATGGCCCGCCGAGAATTTGAGTTTGACACCACTGACATAGAATAAACTTTTGCAGTTTTAGCTTTTTATAAAATGAAACTTCGCTCGATCAATTTTGGGGAATCAACTCTTCAAAACCCAATTTTCTCTGTTCAAATGACCATTTATTTGTTATTACAGCACGTCAAAACTTAATTTGCTTGCCCTGGCGAAATTACATTTAATTTCTTTAAAATTCGTTTTGAGGGCTTGCTTCTCCATGTGACCAAATTCGAGAGTTGGGTTCTTCCAGAAAACCAGATTTCGTGGGTCTGGCACTTTCCCTTTGGTCTTTCCTAATTTCGCAAATTGAGTGCTTCAAAATATAAATTTTATGCCTTTAGCTCTTTCAAAACCAAACTTATCCGTTTTTCCTCCTATAAAACATCGTTTTGCGTGGTTGGCACTTTCTCAAAATTAAACGTCACGGGTTTGGTTCTTTTATGAATCAATTTCGTGACTGTTACGCTTTGATTTCGCACCCTTGGCTTCTTGAAATGGTTAATCTCGCAAAAATCGCATTCACAGATTTGGCTGTTGCAGAAGGACCAATTTAGTGGGTTTTGGGCTTCAACTTTCCCTCCTTAGGCAACATTTTTCCCCAACAGGGTCAACTTCGCGCCTTTAAAAATCGTTCTGCGGAACGACTCACTCGTGGGGAATGGGAGGGGGTGCCCGTTTAAACGTAGTTCAACACCCAATTTTAGTTATAAATAAAACAGATCCTTAAAGAACCGAATTTCTTGGATTTGGTTCTTTTAAATAAAAATGTTGGGGGTCTGGCTCATTCAATAAACAAATTCGTCGAGGGTTTGGGTCAACCAATATGCCAAGTTCGTGATTTTGACTACTTCAAACGGCAATTTAAGCGAGGTTGATGTCTTTAAAAACAAAATTTCATGGATTAAGTGCTTTAAGCCCCCCAATATGACAGATTTTTCTTCTTTAAATATCATTTCCACGGGTTTGGATCACTTTGCAAATCAATATTATAAATTTTGTTCGTTTAAAAACAAAATTTCTGGTATTATCATTAGCTAATTGATTTATTTTCAAGTCTTTAGCTTGTGTTTTCTTATTCTCCTTTCTTCTATTCCTGAGCTTTCGCCTTCCTGGGCTGGAGACATCGTCTGAGAAATTTTAAAATAGGACAAAAGAAAAATAAAATCTCTCTTGACGCAGGTCGTGAACTTCACTGGCCAGCACTGTAGTCAAGATAATCGGCGAAACCAACACATCGCGTAACGCTCATTTTTGCCCGATCCTAGTGTGTGTGTGTGTAGAGGGGGTGTAATTTCGGTCACGAAGTGCCAAATATTTGCTTTTTGTTTGTTCTCCGATTAGTAAGTGGTGGGAGGACAAAAAATTAAATAATTCTTCCTATTAAATCATGCGTTCCCCAGACGGGAGCGTTAATGATTCTTGGGAACTCGTGTTATTAAAATCAAGGCGGGCTTCAAGGATTCCTTTTCTATTGTATTGTAGTTGTTCCCTTGGTTGTCGTGGAGGAATTTTAAAAATGAAAGTGTAACAAAAATTACATTCAGTCTCTTCCTGTTTGTCCAAGTGAAGCTCCGTGACGTACACGCCAACTGTTGAATAACTCGCATTCTCAAGACGCTTGAAAAACTCTGTACTCAGACTCTCTCTCTCCCGCTCGTTTAAAGAACTGTCTTCAATTAAATTTCTAGAACCTGTCGGGGGTAAATAGCGTCAAAGTTGAAAGTTCCTAAGATTTGAAAAAAAAAAACCAAGCCAGTGACGTTGTGCACGTTACATTTTCTGTTTTCGGCTTAACTAGTCAGTCCTTATACTATATGCATTTTTAAAGTAAAATATCAAGTGTCCGATTAGTCCGAGGGAAAGAATGCTATTATTTTCCAAATTTCTTTGTGAGAGGGTGGGGGGGGGGTCACACTCCCACTAAGCGTTTACTAAAATTGTATTCTCACCTTGGATTATGGATAATAACGCAAATTCCATAAGTCAACAGTGTGACATTTTCAAATCGGAAAAACATTTTCTTAACAACGAAAAAAAAAAATACTTCTCATATTATTGTTCATAAACTCTTTTCCATATCTTCGCAAAAATGTCGTTTATTCCGCGACGATTCCTGAAAAACTGAGTCAGCCAGGAAGGTTACATCCTTTTTGAATTTGGTTCAAATTCAAATTTGCTTCAGTGGCGTAACAAAGTGAGCAATCCCAGGGCGCAGCTATAATTTCCCCCGTTCCCTCCTCACACATAATAGCCTAAACCGTCTTATTCTAGAACAGGGTATCTGAACTTATCGGGGAAGCGGAGTACACCGATTATTTGACCAGTGGCAGATCTAGTGATTTTGGTTTTGAATGGGACAACCCAGTGACACCTAGGTTTGAAAAATTAAGATTTTTTACCGGTATAGGTGGTTTCACTCTCCTCTTGGAGTCTTCGAGAGCAGTAGAACGAGTCTCAAAGGAGCAAAACCGCGAAATTGGTTTCTGAAAGTTCCAGATCTGCGAATTTTGTGGTTTGAAAGAGCTAAATCCATGAAGTCAGCGAAATTGTGTTACAGGAATGAATCAACCCTTCAGAATTTGCAATTTGTATGGGTGAACAACGCATTCTCTTGTTCTAGGTCTATGTGAAATAGCTTTTTTGGGTGAGACAGCCTCGCAAAATTAGTTTTGAGTGAGCTAACCCGCGCGAAATCAGTTTTAAACGAGCCAAACCCGTGGAATTTAATTTTTAAGACACCGGATTCGCCACATTGCCGTTTTGAGTGGGTTAACCCCTGAGAAATGGGATTTTTGGGTGAGCCAATCACGCAAAATTGGTTTTAAATTAGCCAACCCTTCAAAATTGAGTTTTTGAAGGGAGCCGGACCTTTCGATTTCGAGCGCGTGAAATATGGGAATTTCGATTTTTTAGGAAACCATCCTCTTAAAATTAGTTGCTGTTTTGCCATAACCGAGAAATTTTGTTTAAAAAAATAATAATAAAACAATAAAAAAAGCAAATCAGTGGAATCGTCGTTCTTTTTTTTTGTACATGGAGGCAAAGACGGAATCGGTTCTCTCCACGAAATTTGTATGTTTCCTGAGTTTTCTGACTTTTTTGTCAGTTCCCTGGCCTTTGTCTTTGTTTCCCGACTTTTTTGTCAGTTTCCTGACTTCCCCCCTCCCTCATTTTCCCAGTCTCAAGGGCTCTGATTGTATATTTTTAGGGTGCTTTTGCGGGGGAAATATAATTTTTGAAGCGACAAGCCTATTTCTGGCGCAAAATGGTGAATGTTTAAATAGTCAAGTTCCTGAAATCAGTTTGAAGTGCTAAATTGACGTCCGGTAAACATCCGAAGTCAGTCACTTAGATTGAAATGACCAGTTTTTCGTTATAAATTCCATGGCTTGTGTCTCAAGTTTACCGTCTCCTAAATGCATTGTTCCCATTCAGCATTGGTCAAGTTAGCAGATCTTGCGTTCTGATTTTTTAAAATCCTGACCGAAAATAGGTCTTTGTATTGCGTATAACCGGTTTCTTCATTGGAGGTATTTCTTTTACTCCTAGAAGCTCGTTCATGTTTGACAGACATGTCGTGACTCTAAAGTTTTCTTTTTTCTCTAATAAAACAACCCTGGCTAATAAAATGAAAATTAATTCAATTATTAATTTTTTCTGTTCCTCAGGTCTATTTTGACTGTGAAACTGCAGTTTTGGAAACATGCAGACCATCAAATGTGTCGTCGTCGGTGATGGTGCGGTGGGAAAGACATGTCTCCTTATCAGTTATACCACTAACAAATTCCCTTCAGAGTATGTGCCGACTGTATTTGATAATTATGCCGTTACGGTTATGATTGGAGGAGAGCCATACACGCTAGGACTTTTTGACACTGCTGGTAAGGGCACAATTTGTGGAAAAGTTTTCCGTTCGGAAGAACTCAAAACAAATTTCACTTTACACGCCTTTTCATTGTTTTTTTTTTTAGGTCAGGAGGATTACGATAGACTGAGGCCACTCAGTTACCCTCAAACTGATGTCTTTCTAGTGTGTTTTTCCGTCGTCTCGCCTTCATCATTTGAAAATGTAAAAGAGAAATGGGTCCCTGAAATAACACACCACTGTCAAAAAACGCCCTTTCTCCTCGTTGGAACTCAAATCGATTTAAGAGACGACGCCGCCACGATTGAAAAACTCGCCAAAAATAAACAGAAACCCATCGGCTTTGAGCAGGGTGAAAAACTGGCCAAAGAGTTGAAAGCCGTCAAATACGTCGAATGCTCAGCGCTCACTCAGAAGGGTCTGAAAAATGTTTTCGACGAAGCCATACTGGCCGCACTAGAGCCTCCCGAGCCCGCGAAGAAAAGAAGGTAAGCGTTTTCATCTCCATTGAGTTCCCCCCCCCCCTATTTTTCCGCCAATATCAATTTCATTCTATATTACATTGTGTACTTTTTAAGATGCGCGATCTTATAAGAGCTCTCTTTTGAACACCATTTCAACAAACGCCAACACTACTTTCTACGCCTTTTTTATAAAAATATAAAAATGAGTGCCCTTTTTTTTATTGTCCCAGTTTTATTTTTTCCGAATGCGAAAAGACTGAGATAACGAAATTTAAGGGAAAAGGAATACGATGAAAATCGCGAGATTTATAAAATATTATTATGCATAATATCATTAATTTATTTTTCTTAAGGGCATCTTGTATTAAATTTTTTGTTTTTTCTTTGTAAATATTTACTTTAAAATGTACGGTATTTAAAGCATGATAGTAACCTTTCTTTAATGTATATAACACTAAAATTCTCAGTTTGGGATTGATCATTAAAAATATAAAAAATGATACGTTCTATGATGGTTAAGACAAAAATTAATCTTTAATTAGACAGTCTAATCATGTTATGCATTTTTCCGATTTTTTATTTTATTTTTTATATAATTATGCATAATTGTTAATAAAGAATCGGAAAGTGACCATTTCATAACGTATTTCTCCTAATTTGAATAATTTATTAAGAAAAATACAACATTATAGTAAGTTGAAAAATCAGTCAATTTGTATGTAGTCCCGCTTGGGGGAAAGGCATAATTTTGTTCGAAGGCAAGAGTGAATTAATGATGATTGCGAAATGGAGAGCGGTCAACCAGCGCAGTGCTCTCCTCAAATTGACGGCTCTGTGAAGGCCTGAGGACAAAAACATGAGACTAAACCGCATTTTGTGGCTTTTTTTTTTTTGAAAAATTTAACTCTTTTTATGATTGTAATTTTACTACATGCTTTACTCTCCCACCCCCGTCTCTGTCCGATGGACGCGTTACCAGTGTGCGTGAATTTTTCCCGCAGGCGGCGGCCACAGCCGCGCATTCGACAGCCCTAAAAGAAAAAAGCTTCATCCCACGTGGAACTCGCATCGAGCGCGTTGTACTGGACAAAATCGACCGAAACTGCGAAACCAACGAACAAAACGCTCATTGTGGACATTTAAAGTGAGAGAAGGTTAGGCACCACCCCGCATTGTCATTCGTGTCGTTCGTGCCGAAGCATAACGATACTCATCCCCGTCAACGGCTCGTTTCGATTGTCGGATTCCCCTAGTCGACAACCTCCCGAGGTACGCGGTTCTATTTATTTTTAAGTTTCGGGTCTTTTTGTGCAAATGCTCAAGAAGGCGATTTTTGCCATTTATTTCGGTCCCGGCAAAAACGCCTCCCAAACACTTTGCCTTTTCGTTGGTTTTTAACGAGTTTTTCCGACTTCAGAGTCAAAATCCACCGATGTTGGCTGTTTATTTTGAGGAAAACCAGCTAAATTGGCTTTTCTGAGACCTTAATTCGCAGTAAGAGTAAAACTTTTGAACACCGAGTTTCACTCCTTCAAAAAAAAATGTGTGTGAGTATGGCTCTTTCCAAACCAAATTTCACGGATTTGGCTCTCGCGAAATGATATTCGATAAGCGCTTATTCTTAATTTTAGCCACGGAATTGGTGTAAAAACAGCGTATTAGCGCTCTTTTTCAATTTTAGCAGCGCAAGGATGTACAGAAATTGGGCATTAGAGCTTTTTTTTGCCCAGTTTACTCGTATACTTTAGCTAAGAACAGCTCGCATCTCGATGCTCTGGAATCGATTTTCCAGATGTAAGGAGTACTGTGGCCCGTGGCGGTCCACCACGGTACGCTCCCGCGCGAATCCAGAGTTCTGGTCATGGGAGTGCGCGTAGAGAAGTCCCCCTCCCCCCACTCCAACGAATGAAAATTTATTGCCCACTGTCCACGTATTCCAATCGTCGAATGACTCAAGAGTTTGATACCAGGTCCTTTCGCCCCCCCCCCCATAAATTACATCCTTATTCTTATTAATCATAACTGCAATTTTATTATTTTTGCTTGTCTATATTTCTGTCTGGTGAAAATCCCTTAACGAGGCTCAATTCAGTGCCTATTGTTTCAATAAAAGGCGACATTTTACATACAATTTATTCATCTTATTAATTAATCAATAAGCGGATGATGAAACCACGGCAAAAAAACTGGATAGCCATGGCATGGCATCGGAGGTCTCAAAATATAGAACTCTGCTGAAGCTTAGCAAAGAGTTTGCGGTTTTTTTTATTATTTTGAAATTTAGCTGCTGAGCGTTTTAAAAATTAAAGTCGGGAACTAGCGCTTTATCTAAATTTTAACCGCGAATCAGCGTTCTTTTCAATTTTAGCCTGAAATTAATTTTTTCAACAACAATTATAGCCATGAATTCAGGCCCGGATCTTGCTTTTTGCCGCCCCGGGGCTAATTTAACTTTTCTGGCCCATATGTGGCTATCCCCTCCCATGCCGCTTCCTCCAATACTTGTGGTGCCAAGCAAGTAACAGGAGAATGGATCCTACAAGTATTAGAAGGCAACTATAACATTTCTTCAACCTGGCGGAAAAATCTCAAGATGACGGGAACCCCAAGATGAATCTTGACTTTTAGTGATGAACGCGAATGACGTTGGGGGGGTTTGACTGCTGATGTTAGGAGCAAAATTGCAACGTTTTGCAGAATAATTATCCCCTTTATCGACTAATTATCCCCTAAATTGGAAGTTTTCTGGCTGAAATTATAGTCCAGTCAATGGGGAACTTGCACATTTTTCAATCACTGGTGTTTCTTGATTAGGGCTCTTCAACAAGACAATTACCCACATTAAACGTTGAAATCATTCAAGGGTTTTTTTTTAGGCGAATTTTAAAAATTTTGAGTGGGGGTTTGATCACGTCAAAGGGCTGTTAATGAAATGGACGGTGTTGGGAAGAGGGGGGAAGACGCGTTTTCTGGGGTTTAATTTTTCTTGTTGCTTGTAAACAAAACATTTTAGAGTTTCCTCAAATGCTTCAAAATTGCTCTTTGGCGTCATTTTTCCCTCGCACCATCCATCTCCTCCTGAAGAACTTTGAAATTTATTTTAAAATCACCAGACGCACCAATCGGGCTGCAACTACCGTTGATATCTTTGTCCGCATGTGCCAATTCACTGGTATACTTTTCCCCATGGGAGCTCTGGAAAGCCTGTTTCAGGACAAACGTATAGAAGTTTTTTTCCCAACGGCTTTATATGTTTTGGAGGGTGCTGAATACGGTTCCAACTTTGCCAACAAAAAATCAGTCGGTTTCACGTCGAAAATCGCACAAAACCTCGAATTTTTTTCACTTTTTCCACTCAATCGCTTATATCTCTGAACTATATGGACTTTTCGATGATGACGCACCTTAGCATTCTTGAGGTAAATTACATTTTGTGACAATTTAAGCCTAATTTCAGCTCCGTACGACCAATAGCTCCTGAGATATAAACCCTAAAAAATTGACGAGTGCGTGGGAAACCCAGTTTCTCGTCCGAAGTATCGTGAGAGTCTGGGTGCGTGTGTACACAAAGCGAGTCATTTTTAGACTCCCAGCCGATTTTGAGCTTCCTGGTAGGATAGGTAATACGGAATTCCATTTTTTTTTTTTGCGATTTTCGACGTGAAGTCAACCGATTTTTCGTCGGCAAAGTTCAGATTCGGATTCAGCGCCCCAAGAAACATATAGATCCGTTGACAAAACTACTTCTATACGTTTGTCCCGGCCAAATCCCCTATTGACTGGACTATTATTGTAAATTTGGTAACTCGAAATTGAAATTTTCTGTCTTTATTTTTGCGAGATTTGAGACTAAATTGTATGTTTTCACAAAAATGGATGTTTCTCGTCTTAATTTTTTACCTAATTTTTCAGCAAAATAGCAATTTTCTGGGCCTTTATTTTAGTAGGCGCGGACCCTGGGTCAACCACTCATGACAAGTAGCCATGTAATTGTAACATTAGAGTTGAGTATGTGAGTGTTCAAGTTTGAACGAAATTAAAAGGTTCCTGGTTGAATATTAGGGAATTCGCAAGTTTCCGGTCATTACTTACGCAAAATTAAAATTTCCTGAACTTTATTTTCCCGAAATTTGAGTTTGGGGCTGCGGGTATTCGCAAAATTGCTAGTTTTTGGCCTTTATTTTCGCGAATCGCTAGTTTCTGGCTACTTTCTAGTGATTGTGGAACCCAGTTTAACCGCCCTCGACAGCGCTCTAGTCTGAAGTTAGCTCCAAAATGCCAACATTTCGAAACTAAATATCCGCTAAATTGGAAGTTTCCTGGCTGAATATTCGGGAAACAGCAATTTTCTTTGCCATCTTCTGCGCAATACGCGGCTCCGTCCAATGAGGAAGTTTCATGGGTCAGAAATTATTCATAAATAGATTTATTTAAGCTAAAATAGAGCATAAATCGTGATCCGTTCGTAAAATAACCCAACAGTTAATAAATTCGCCATTTTTGAAGTTTTAGGTCATTTAAAACACGCCAGCTAGCATATTTGTGTCATAGCCAAAATTTATATGCGAAGTTTAGGCGAGGGGGGACTGGGAAGGGGTCGAGGAAACCCGCCTTATCAAGCCATACTTGATTATTGATTAATCATTTCTATCGTGTCAGTTACTGAGAGTATAAGTCAAAAATCAGCCATTTTCCGTTCTTGCACTCAGCTTGACGGTCTGCCTCTACTCTTCTGTTCTCAAGAGTATAAGTCACGAAAAAAACCGAATTCCTATTCCTAAGGGGACTTGTACCTAACAGTATTGTTTGGGTTTTATTTAAATCGAAAAATTTGGAACGCTCTCTTGAAAAATTCAATTTTTTGACTTATACTCTTAGTAACTGACACGTTAGATTTATTATCAGGGCTTTGTCTTGTTTTTGTTTCTTCTCCTTTTTTTCGTAAAAAGAAAGAAAAAGAAGCCAAAACCCTGAAAATAAATTATTCTCATTAAAATTGGACGAAACTGCGTATCTTGAAGCCTTGAAGTCCTCGACGCAAGCGGACCCGATCTGATGTTGGAAAAACAGGAGCAAACCATGCGCGAAACACTCGTGTCCTATCCTTCAGTTAGCCTAGGAGTTCCTAGGAGCCAGGTGGGTCGAGTTTCTCCTCGATCAATTGAATAGTGGACGAAATCAAAGTTTAATGCCCCAAATTCGTGTTTAAACCTAGTGCAAGTACACAATAAACACACAGGCATACACCAAAATCACAAAATTGTTAACGTTCACAGTTAGACAGATCCGGCTTTTTAAGGCCTCGAATTTGCTTCTTCTTAGCGATACCTGGAACAAAAAACTTCAGACACAAATTATTAGGAGAGGCTGTTATGTTCTTTTGTGGGTAATTAATCGCTTCTTAAGCCGATTTTTAAGAAAAAAAAGTGTATTTGCTCTGCTTTTTTGTACATAAAAAAACTCGGAGTATCGGTTCTTATCATTGTAAATTGTTGTTAAACGAAAAGAAATGAAAAAAGTTTCTTGTCTTTTCTCAGACACAGAATACTAATTGTCCATGTCAATGTCTTGGTTTTGTGATCCTTCTTCTTCGTCTTCCTCCTCCTCCTCCTCATCGTTATTCATACGCGACGCACCGTTTTGGCCTGAAAATACCGACAAATGTGAAATTTAGACATTTGAAACGGTAGATTAACGTTTCATTTCCCCGTACTTTTTTCCTGTTTCTTCTTCCTTAAGCTAAACTGTCCACTCTGTAGCATTTTGTTAAGTCGCTCAACCTCGTCCAGCGACTGAGCCTGGTTGATGGCTTGTCGTATGCTGGCCAGTTCATTTTTACTGTGCCCTCCTTGCGTTTGTTTCGTTCGGTTTTTGATCTCCTTTTGAAGATTACCACCAGGTACAAACGTTTTCCCCTTGGTGGCGATTTCACGCTGGAGCTGACGTCCTTCTTTACTTTTGAACAACTGAGTCGCTTCATCCCTCTCCTGATGCAATCATACATTGTTCGATAAAAACATGAATAGAACTAAAAATTAGAGTGATATACCTTAGTTTTCACTTTTTGAAAGTCTAAAAGCCGCAAGTTGGGTAATTTAAAAATGACGTAAAGCCGGTAGTGAGGTTTAACTACCAAAGGGCAGTGCATGAGCGACAGGGTGGACAATTTAGGAAGAGACGCGAGAGCGTCTATATCGGAGAGTTCTGCGAGATTGTTCTTGCTCAGTATAAGGCTCTCGAGGTTGGGTAAACTATTTCCGAGATCATCGCCGATCCTCCTTTAAAATGATTGCGCGTTATATTTATTGGCTCCTTGGAATGATTTCCCGGAGGGGGGGGGGTAGTCATCAACTTACACTATTCTATTGTTGTTAACGAGTATACATTTGAGACGCTTCAGCAACGGGAACCCGTCCAATTTCCTCACGTCATTATCAGACAAATCAATCGTGTCAAATTGATCGAGAGTGGCACCTAAATTCTCAATGACCGGTATCTTGTAGCCTGAAGGCGAAAAATATAAAAAATAAGGCTCTCACGGTTAAACATTAAGTCCACGCTTTACCTCGTAAATTGAGTTCACGGTCTCTCACAGGATTTGTGTACTGGGCAGCCTGCTGTATCAGCTCCGGAGACAGCTTCACCATTTTTCACTTTTCCCAATTAAGGGGCAAAAACACAAGATTTTTGAAAAACACTATCTTGAAAAAGCTCACTTTCTTCTTCGGCAATCTAAAAGCGGCCCGGGGAAGAAGAAGCTTGTGAGAAAAAAAGGCGAAGGTTAATCAAACAGCGCCCGAAATGAGGATACACGAAGTCTTGGTAGAGCAACAGGGAGCTAACAGAGTAAGGTGGATGGTCTGTTGACTTGTTGAGGTTCGATTCACTCTCCAAACAAAAAAACACTAATTCATCGTCACAGCTAAATTGAGAAAAACGCTCAGTCACAGCTGAAATTGAGGAAAAACGTTTAAAATTTTCCTGAAGTTCGCAGGTAAAATTGACAGAAATAGCAACAGACGAATTGCATACATCACTCGGAGCTAAATAATATCTGCTACATTTATTTCATTTTATTTTTTATTTTTGGATCTGGCTGAATATCCTGCAAATTGCATTTTTTTGGTCTTAACCTTTCTGAAATTACAAGTTTCGTTTTTTTTTTAAATAAAAAAATTAAGGTTGTTGACCTTTGTAAAAAAAAAAAAGCCATTCGAATTTAGCCATTGAATTACCATTCGAATCTAAAATCTGTGGAATTGTCAGTTATTCTGGTCTTTTCGAGTTTCTGGGATTTTTAATTCTATTAGCGTTTCCCATTGCATTGCGACGGCCAGTTCCGTCAACACGTTACTGGGTGATTCCACTAAAAGTGGCGAAATCAGGGATAGCAAGTCTCGATACTTTTTTGGCTACATTGTCAAAGTTTTCCTATCCGAATATGTATTTCCATCACGTACGAACAAAATCTACGCGCCAGCAGATAAGTTTCTTTACCCGGTGGGGGGGAGGGGCATCACGGCAATTATTAATAATCAGCGATCCAGGGGCTGGCAATAGGCAATAGTACTCAGGGGAATGACAAAACCAAGAGGGTAGTAATCTCTTCTCCCTCAGCACTTCTTCTTTTGATTTTGTTTCTTTGGTGCCATGATTGTATTGATACGAATTGATCTGTAAGGAAAGATGGAATTGTAATGCAATTTTGCGTAGCTGCGTTGAGCTCTGCTACGTCAGTCAGCATCATCCACGCTTATAAGGCCAGGAAAACGAAAAGGTAGTTTGCTCACCAAATATTAAGGGAAGAAAATGTCCTTCCCCTAGTCAGCAGTCATTCCCTTGGCACGCCCACTAATCTGTTAATCCAGGGCAAGGGCGGATCTGGGACCTCTCTCAGGGCGGGGTAATCGAAACCCCTCCCCTCCCCCAGTACACCCCCACCACCTGCCCACCACTCCCCTTCCCCCATGTTTTGAGAGATTTTCTAAGCTCCAGGGAGAGGGGTAATCTGCTGTTACCCCCCCCCCCCTTAGATCCGCCTATGATCCAGGGGAATGACAAAACTCAGTTTTTCCAATTTTTACCCCATCAGAGTAAATTCTTAATGTGTAAAAGAAGTATTTCTGGAGGCTCTCACCAGCTTACCTAACCAATTTTAGAAGAAAAAAAAAAATCAACTCCTTTAAACAGGCCAGTTATGGGTAACAGGGGAATGACAGACAATAAAAATACTCACCAAGAACTTGAGCGATGGTCTTCTAGCACCGACGACACAATGCCCATTGAGCTTAAAGTGGGGTTGAGCCGAACCTTGGAGTAACAGGCCTGCCATCCTCCGTTTTCAAAACGCACATGACAGTTTTAGTTATCCTTCTACTGGGCCACCAAGATTAAACAGGGGAATGCTCCTAAACCTATGGAACACGCTGCTTTTGACTCACAATCGGGAGCATGTGCACCTAAAATCATGAGGATAAAGCTGTCTCTTCCAGTTGTCCAGTTTAAGTGTCCAGATCCGGACCACTTTATGAGCACATATGAGCCTCTGCAGTTTTCCAGAGTCTCAAACTGAAAGACTTTTGTTACTTGAGGTGCACGTGTACGAGAAAATGGACAGACCAGGGGAATGACATTTGGGCCATTTCGAAAATTGTTATGTTATTGCTGGTCTTCTATTTCAGAAGACAAAATTAGGATGGTCTGGGGCTTGACGGTGCCACTAGATTTATTTTTGCCCGCTGCAATATTAAGGGGCGATTTTGGAGGAAATAATGACCAAAATTTAGAAATGGACGAGTCCGCGCATCGTGGGGTTTCTCGACACACAGAACCCAAAAATTCAGCGTATTTTCAATCAAGAAGAGTTGATGAAGATAATTAAATTGTTTTTTGAGTAAAAACATTCATTTTATTGCACTTCCAAAAATCCTGAGAACGGACGGACGCACATGGAAACTAGTTTCTCAACTCTTCCCGATGTTGAGAAACAAGTTTCCATGTAAACACGTCCGTCCTCAGGATTTTTGGGAATTTTGTGTTGACATAAAATGAGATAGAGAGATTTGTTTCTGCCGGGATGCCTTGATAATGGGGCGCATACCCCGAAACTAATCGGCAAAAGTGCAGTAAAATGAATGTTTTTACTATAAAAAATCATTTTATTACCGTAAGTTTACTTCTTATTAGCCTTTGAAGATATTGCTACAGTTACAGTGTTACAGGCCACTTTCGCCCGCTTACAGAAGCTGAACCAATTTTCCCGCACATGATGATCACACAATCCACAGGCCTGAAGTCCAAGGAAAGCGGCTCGGTACACGCGTACTTCGCTGGGCCGCTCGGAGTCGAGAAAATCTGCCTAACTGCAACGCGAAACGCTTATTTTTGGACATTATTGTATATGAGTTGCTTCTAGCCTAATGCTGTCGAGTTGGAATTCCTTGAACACTCCCACCTTCAGAAAATATTGTCAGACGGCGTCAGCAGTAACTGTGTGTGGTTTAAGCGTCCTCTAATTTTTTTACATATCCTTTCCGCAAGCTTTTATCGTTTCCGCAATTGACTCCTCGGAGAGAAGTACTAGTACTTTTCGATAACTCGAGATAACGGTCAGCAAATATTCTTTAGATCAGTGCGAGTAGTCACTGTGTGCATTTTCAGCGTCCTCGGATCATTTTTCATGTCGATTCCGCAAGCATTACGTGTTTTCCGCAAATTAGATCTCCCTAGTCTGACGATAATTGAGTAGAAAGGAAAGGGACAATCTAATTTGCAGAACGGACAAAAGCTTGCAGAACGGGGTCTTGGAAATTTTGTACGACGCGGAAAATGCACACAGTCTTCCTCGAGCTAGTCGCCGCAACACTTATACGACACTTATACATATGTCCTACTTATGATTGTAATGATGAAGGAATAATAAATAAATAAGTAAATAACCGGTGGAATACTGTGTGTGCATTTTCAGCGTCGTACAAACATTCCAAGGCCCCGTTCTGCAAGCTTTTGTCCATTTTGCAAATTAGGGCGGCCCGAAAGGAAATGCACTTGAGCGCTGACTCTTTTGAAACACTTCACAAATAAATGCACCCACACACTAATACATTTAAGTGGGACAGGAAAAATGAAGAAAATTAAAACTTGTAGCTCTGGGGGGGGGGGGGTATATCCCCCGTACCTACGCCCCTGACCACCCCTACCCACCAAATATCAACTTTATTTACCCCATTATGCCGGATGGGTTCTTTCGGTTGTATAGTTACCCTAACCCGACACGTTCAGATTTTTAAAATGTATCTGAAAGGTGAAAAAAAAAGAAAATCGGCTGATCAAACGGATAGGACGATTTTCATTAATTATATCTGACGTTTCGCAGGCCAGGTTCACGCGCATATTCATCCCGATAAAAAATTAGTATGCCTATGCCCAATGTCAATTTTTTAGAAATGTAGAGCAGAATCCGGGACAAAATGCATCCCGGGATGACCTTATCCGAGACGAGGGACTAAATTAGCCAAACCGGGAAATTGGACGTTTCGAATCTTATTTCTGCGAAAATGCAAGTTTCTGGTCTTAATTTCGTGCAAAAGTGCAAGTTAACGGGTTTTAATTTTGGAGAAATTGCAAGTTTCAGTCTTTCAAATATCCGTCCCCCCCCCCCAGGGTCCTTTTTCCTAAGTGAACAAAATCTGGTCTCCTTAATTATTGACCGATAATGCCGCTTTGGCTGAAATCTTGCCGTTTTTAGCTCATAAAACTGCGCTCTCGACATAACGCCAGGAAAATTGCTTTTTTTTTTTTTTTTTAGCCATTTGTCCTCGTTTTTCAAGTTTTTTGCCCTCGGCTGTAAATCAATGCAAGTAAAGTAATTATTTGTTGTTCCAACAAAAGGGTTCCCCCAAAAGGGGTGCCCCTCCCTCGCCAAACATTGGGTACACGTCGGATATATAGAGTTTTATGCAAGCTGCGCAATGATTGCTCGTTAAATTCAGCCAATCAATTTTGTACCCCCCCCCCCCCCCCGCGAGAACCCTCAAGGAGTTCATTGTGAGCAACTTCTTGGAAATATTCGAAAATTATGCAAGGATGCGTGGGATATCGAGGTTTACAGATTTCTGATGACGGCCGTCTCGCTTTTTATAGTGGAGAATGTGAGAGAGCGAATAAGCGGGTGGTTCGATTATTGAAAACTTACGGACTGTTGTCAATGTTTCTTAGATAACCGTTAAAAGCCGTTATATATCGAATTCTGTCGAAATTACCTAGTTATCTTGAGAAGCTTCACCATTAATTTTTATTCGTGTGTGTGTTGAAAACGATGGAAGTTCTGAGTAATTTTTCTGTTCTTTCCTCTTTATTTGTTTGTATTTTTCTTTTAGTTCTGTGCTGTTTCGATCCCGTTAGTGGTTGACTTACTGGGAAACGCACAATTCAATGGAAATAAAGGAGAGAGAGAAAAAGAAACCTGCCTCAACTAGTGGTTTATAAAGTGCATTGGTGGGGGGGGGGGGGTAGCGTGCTGGGTGCGTAAGTTCATAAATGATCGCCTCTTTTTTCAAAAAAAAAAAAAAAAAAAGGCGAGGAGACAAAAATCTCGCTTTGCGGAAGTATAGTTAAGTCGTATTAACGGGCATTACTGTTTGTTTTCCGACTTGGTTCTGACTTGTTGTGTTGTGGAGGAGGGTGCGGGTTTGAACGGTACTTTTCTACTACCGTTCCGGCGAAAAAAGAGATTTCTCTCAAAATTGTAGGTACACCACCAATAACGTCGTAATAACTGGGGTAAATTGACAAACTTTTGTTTGTCAAATAGAGCGTGCTACGACTACGCTTATTCTTTTCTTTCTTTTTTTAAACCAATTTATACGCCCCCTTCACCCTCCCCTCAACCCCTGAACCACACCCATTTTTCTCGTTTGAGCAGGAGCGGGTTCGGCCAATATTAAATCGATTCGAAGAAGGCACGTTTCGTCGGAATATGTTTTAAGGCAGGATGTTACTTTCCTGTTTCAGTACCACGGCCTTGCGATGCGAGTGTCGACGTGGTTACGAAAAAAAAATCGAGAAAGCCATATCGTACGTGACATGTTCTACCTGGCTATTGTTTTTCTCGGTTGTTTCTAAAATTCTGTTACAAAGCCTCAGCTAGAACAGCACAATTTGCGTCAATTTGAATGTCTGAATCCATTCATCATGTGGTGAAAGGTTGTTGTGCTCACCTTTGCCCCTAATTTCTTCTAAAACGAGCAAAAATTTGAAAAATAACAAAATAATAATCGCCTAAATTGAAATGACGCGCGGGAAAAAGAATAAAAGGAGAGGCGAGACGGATGCATCGCCCAAAAATGACGAGCCAGAAGACAGCAATTCGACGAGTGACGCGAGTCTATCGATTTACGATTTATTCGATTCGAACGAAAAACAAGAGCTAATCAATCTTCTAAATGTGTCCAAACTAGTAAGAATCGTAATTTCAGAGTTTTTTTCTTCAAGACAGACAAAAACAAAATCGGACGGTTCTTCCAGGACGAGTCTCATTCGTTGGCTGGAGCCGTGGCTCTCGGTAAAATTGATATCGCCGAGAAACTATTGGAAAATAATCAATCACCGGACGCCAGAACGGAGGTGATTCAGGCCCGCAAGGGCATCGAAGGATTTTTTTCTTTTTAAGCCCTCACTGTACAGGGTTTAACGCCGCTACTATGGGCCGTCAAAATGAAACAAATCGACGTGGCAGTTTTTCTGATAGTACGGGGTGCCGATGTGACGGCTCAGGATGAGGCTGGCAATAATTTTCTAATGTTAGCGCTGCAATCGAAAGATTGGACTCAGGAGTTATTTTTCGAATTTTGGGGAAAAATAAAATATTTGACGGAAGATTTGAACGTCACCAATAAGGTAAAACGGTTGGGAACGAGTTTTAGCGCCATCATTAAATAGCCCCTCCCCCTCTCTCGCGAAAAATCACGAAAACAGGCTGGTGTCGGTTTAATTCATCTCTTGGTTAAAAACCAATGGGACAGAATGCTCGAATTGATTTTATCGGAGCGTTCGAGAATGATGAGCGTCAATTGTGCCACTCACAAGGGCGTTACTGCTCTTATGATGGCTTGTTCACGGCATCAGGAAGTGAGCGTCAATGCACTTTTGACCCACGGTGCCGATCTCATTATCGAGGACAATGTAAGTTTTATATTTTTTTATTTAAGAAAAGGACTCAGTCGGTCGGAATGATCAGAGGTGATGGGGTGGGGCAGCCAAACCAACTTGAAAACCCTGGCCGCTACACATTTCGCATGGGATTTTTTCCACACGAAGCCGAGTAGGGGTGAAATCGGTCCGGTCCGGTCTATCGATAAAGACCGGACCGGGCCGAAAAATGATAACGTCTGAACCGGACCGGACCGAAAAAAAGGACTTGGACCGGACCGAAAAGGACGATTTTATTTTGAGTCTTAAATAAAATATCGCTGGAAAACGTTCACGAAATAATAATCCGAAACGAAGTATATAAAAGTAATAATCCTTGGCTCACAAGCTCTATGTATGCATTTTGTGGGCTATACAACCCAAAAATGCTTCACTTTTGCACGTTTACATCCGATCCAAAAGTCGAGATAGCAACGGGAGTGCCCCTAATAGGCTAAGGCTAGTAGAGCTAGTCAAATCGCTGAAAACTGGTGTGGGGAGGGTGGATATGGATATAAGTAGGTGTTACTCTGTGGGAGGGTTTTCGATATCCCCCGCCCCTTTAAAAGATCTCCAATCCGCCCTTTGATGGTTGTGTACGTCACGGCATTCCATTTAAACATACTCGAGACATTAGAAGCACGCAGTTCCCGCACGAAACGAATCCACATAACAATTTTCTGTTTTTCTCTATATGCCAATTAAGGACCGACTTTTTTCGGTACGGTCCTCACAAGAAGACCGGACCGGACCGAATTATTCACAACCCGGACCGAAATAAAATTGCTGGGACCGGACAGAGGACCGGACCGAATTCGGTCCGGGCTAAAGACCGGAAACGGTTTCATCCCTAAAGCCGAGTGAGCCGTGTCACAGCTCGACGCAGCCTTATAGTGTTAATGGGCAATAGCAGGATTCGAACCCATGCCCGCTGGGTTGCGAAGCGAGTATTGTATCCATTACACCATCGAGACGCGCTTCCGCATGAAATACTAACAATAAAGCTGGCTTTTCATCCAATGCACCCTTCAATGTCCATTTTTTAGCAAAACTGTAGAAGGAACTGGTCATTTCGCCTCAAACACCCGCGAATTCAGTGGAGTCGCCACGACGGCCCCTCCCTTGGAATCGAAGTCACTTGCGCAAAAAAATCATCAGAACCTCCTCCGAAATCCCATCGAGGAGGGGTGATCACCTCTAATTTGAGGGTCATTTTCTCAGAGGCCCGAGGGTCCAAGGTTCTCGAGAGAGGCGATACGCCAAGTTATTTAAGGCAAAAACTCTCGCAAATGGCCTCTCTGAGGGAAAAATTGACGTGGAACCCCGCCACGTCAAGGGAAAAATTTATGCGAAAGGTCGCACCACGGGTAAACTTTAAGCAAAACGTCACATTGTGAGGAAAAAACTCGTTCGAAAGGCCGCGGCACAACGAATAAACGACGAAAATGCCCCACGGTGCGGCGGGCAAAACGAAACATTGGGGAAAACACGTGAATCACCACTTTCAAGGCAAAATTTACGTGAAATGCTGATGCGTCAAGGGCAACAAATATGCGAAATACTTTACCAAGAGCAATGGCCCTGTTGTAAAACTCAAAAAATGGTTCAGCACTTGATGAGGTTTTGTTTTCAACACATGTAAAATAAGAGGGAAGGATTAATCGCAATTAATCGTGTCAAAGCCGGTTTCCACTTGTTCTTTCGGAACGTTCCGTTCCTTGTTAAATTACCAAACTGGGGTTTAAAAAGGAACGCATCGTTCCTTCGGAGCCGATCGGTGAAAAAGTTTACATCGAAACATCAAAGGAAAGGAACGGGAAAATTTTTAGCCCGTTCCCTCATGGAAGGAACGGTGTGAAGGAACGGAACGTTCCAAAAGAACAAGTGGAAACCGGCCTTAAGGTGACATAATGGTCCATTTTATGAAAAAACTCGGCGGTTTCACGAAAAAATTGTCAATTTCATAATGAAATTGTCTGTTTCATGAGAAAACGTTCAATTTTATAAGACATCTTATGCTTTATGAGCATATTGGTTGATTTTATGAGGAAATTTTCAGTCTAAAAGGTGTCAATGGGGAACTTGCACATTTTTCAAGCACTCATGATTCTTGAAGAGGACTCTTCAACAAGATAATTGCTCACATTAAACATTGAAATCAATCAAGGGTTTTTTAAAACGCATTTTTAAAAATGTTGAGTGGGGGTTTCATGACGTCAAAGCAATTAATAAAATGGATTGTGTAAAGAGGGATGTGTTTTCTGAGGGTCAATTTTTCTTGTTATTTGTAAACAAAACATTATAGAGTTCCCTTAAACGCTTCAAAACTGTACATTGACGTCATTTCCTTTCGCACCGTCCATCCCCAACAGAAAAATTTGAAATTTATTTAAAAATCGGGCTGCAACTACCGTTGATATCCGTGCCAATTTACCATTTTACTTTTCTCCTAAATCGGGCATTCATTCAAGTTCCCCATTTGATGAGTACACCATCAGTTTGATAAGGAAATAGTCAATTTTATGAAGAAAATGGCATATTATTGCATGAGGAATTGTCTATATAATGATAAAATTTGAAATCGTAAATTTTCTAGGAATCGTTAATTTTAGGACGAAATTGTCAGTTTCACGAGGAAATATTCATTTTTATTAGGAAATTGACATTTTTAGTTAAATTTGTCAATTTAACTAAAAATTTGTCATTTTGAAGAAAAATTTGTCAATTTGACGTGGAAATTGTAACTCATCCACAAGAATTCAATTTTGGTCCTTGGAATTTATTAATTTTGTCCCATGACTCGATGGGCCATTGCCCTTTCGGTGATTATTGTTAATACAATAATTGGTGATCGTTCATTGTGGCTTTTAACTTGTCATTTTCTATGTGAATAGACCATTATACGCGGAAATGATCAATTTTAAGAGTGAATTGTCTCTTTTATGAGGAAAATGGTGTGTTTCATAAGGAAATCGTCAATTTTATGATGAAATGGTCAATATTACGAGAAAATTGTCAATTTCATGAGGAGACTGTCAATTTTTTGAACAGCTAAATACGGAAAATTTGTTGGCCAGTAAACCAATTTCGCTAAGTGGCTTATTTCAGTGACTGATTGCGCCGATTTTGCGCACTAACAACCGTTTTTAGCTTTAGGTTTCACTCAATAAAAAGTAATTTCCCGGATTTCGCTCACTGAAAAACCCAATTTTGAGGGTTAAAATCGCAGTGCTAGCCGTGGGACATAAGAGCTTTCCCTCCACCACTGCGCTGAGTTCAATTCATTCGGCTTTTTTGCTAAACTAATAGTTCATGTTACGTAGGTAGTTGTTGAATGTTGTTGTTTTTTTTCACTTTTCCGGCCTTCAGGTTTTCTTAAATTTTTGATTTTCCATAGATTGAGAACTGTGTCTGTCTAGCAACTGTGTCTGTGTGACGTGTGGTATATTTGTAGAGGCGAGGGTAGGATGGAGTCATAATATGGCCCCCTCCTTAAGCTGAATCTGGATCCGCGCCTGCACGAATTGTAGAGTGGCTGAATCTGAGGGAGAAAAATTAGATGTTCTGCCCCCAGAACTGGCTGATCAAGCCCTTTGGTTGGTGTAGTGATTTTGTCCAATTGATTCGCGAACTGATGTTTAATAAATCTCCTTTTTAGTTGGGAGTAAGCGCTAATTGTCAAATTTAACCGCGAATTAAAACTTGTTCTGCACTTTAGCAGCAAATGAGAGTTTTTTCTCAAGTTCAGCAGCCGCGAACATAGGCGGATCTAAGAAGGGCGGGGGGTAACTTTCTGAATTACCACCCCCTGGAGCTGGTCATGTCGCTCTGAACATAGTGGAGGGGTGGGGTGGGACGGGGTGGGTATGCTGTGGGATGGGGATGGATTCTCGATTCCCTCCCCCCCCCAGAGAGAGGTCCCAGATCCGCTCTTGGCCGCGAATCAGTGCTTTTTCACTGAATTATTTCGTATTCAGTGAATTATTTCGTAATTTTAGGCTCTAATCACCGCTGTTTACTCCATTTTCAAATGAGACGTCAATCCGCTAATCAGCGGATTTTATCAAACTGATCCACGAAGTGGCGTTTTTATAAATTTTTGCAGTAAACGAGCGCGTTTACTTTACGAGCAACTTTAGCCGCTGTAGCTAATTAACACATTTTCTATACTTTAGCTGCGAAATGAGCGTTTCAACTCTTCATCACAGTTTTAGCCGGGAATTAACCGTTTTTCTCAATTATATGGCAGCCATAGCGTTTTCTTAATTTTTAAACCGCGAATTAGCTATTTTCGTAAACTTTTTTCTGCGTACTTGCCCCAAGATTATAGCACACTATAGCACCTATCAAAATCAACTAGTAATCAACTAGTTGCCTATCTAGGGACTATATGTAGAAATTCCGAAACACCTCGAGTTAGGGTATTTTTCCTAATTTTAGCAGCAAATGATCGCTTGTTCTCAATATTAGCAGCGAATCAACGCTTTAAAACCTTGAAATCCCCATCTTTTCATATTTACGCCTTATGGGGGGGGGGGCCTTTCTAACTCCCTCACAACTCTGTCGGTGCAACTGTTGTGACGAAACTTGCGCCGGTCTATGGGTATATGTGACACGTGGCTAATTACTTTCGGGTAAAATACCGCCCGGAGGGTAAGTTGCATCCCTTTGGGATCGTACTTTCCTTGCTTCCCTTTGGTTTGAGGCCCGGCCTTTCATCTCCACTCAGGTTTTTAACAATTTGTCTCGTTCTCCGTCACTCAGGATTCGCTGCTGCGTCCACTCCACACCTCCACCATAAGTTGCCCTCCTTTCAACTCGGTTTTCCCAACAATACCTAAATCCACGGACAACATCTCCTCCAGGGTCTCGTTGGTCGTTGGTGCGCCACGTACCCCTCACCACGGCGAGGGGAGTTATTCTCACTAACAATATTGACGTGCGCTCATTTTTGCACTAACATTTTTCGCAGAGAGGCTGTACCGCTGTTTGCTACGCAATCGCCTATTTTATTCAGAAAAGATTGAAACTCCCAAATAAAATCATTGAGACCGTGTTGAGTGCGTTGGCAAAACAGTCATCCTTACGAGCGTACATAGAGGTATTATTTTTCTACACTTATCCCACGGGGTTTTTCACAACAAACAACTCAAAAAGAGGAAATTACACCTTCTCTTGGGTGCCTCCGAGGACCTTAGAAAGCAGGCAGTCAACTCATTCACTGTAGACGTTATGACGTTTATGACGCGGTGTCAAATCAACGGCGTTGAACTACTCATCGAACTCGACGTATTTCAACGAATTAAAACAGTAAGGCACGCCCCTCTCCCCCGTAACAACCGATTGTTAACGTTCAGTTTTGGAGGCGTTAGATGTGTTCACAAACGATCACGACTACGTTCTAGGATTGTTAAATATCGTTTCTGAAATCGTGCGATATTGCGATTGCTGCGTGAATGGAGTCAGAACAGAGTTGCTGATCGATGAATTTCATAATGCTGAAGTCCCTCAGGCTTGCCTAAATATCTTGAAAAGGTTATTTTGTTATTATTAATTAATTATTTAAAGATTAGTTTGTTGATTGTAAAAATAATTTTTTTTTTATAACAACAGGTTGAGTGAGTGTAGATACCCAAAGACATTCTCTCACATTGTGCTCATGCCCATACTGTTGACTTGTTTCAAAAGCCGAACAGAGGGCTGGTTAAAACGAAATTACAAGTCACTCGCCATTTTTCATCAGAGATGTATCAGCGTCCCACTCCAATTCAGAAACGTCTATCCCGATGATGTGCACAGTGAAAAAATCTTAAAAGACATCGCAAGATTTAAAATAATGATGGAGACCTTACAACAAGAAAATTTGAAAAAGAGACGAAGTTCGAGCAAAAAAACTAAGAAATATAAACAGCCCCATTCAGGGGAAGGGGACGAACTGACGTCCCAGGAAAGTTCTTCCCCCCCGAATGGACCGACTAGAATCAGACCTCAGTTATTGCTCAATCAAACTCGTTTAAAACGACCGAATCAACCTTACAATTTGGAGGACACTGCGAAAGGTCGCGATGAATTCGACTGTCCCGCTTGCGTCTACTCGAAAATGTCGAGCGAGTCCGAGTCGGTGGACGTGGAAGATTGGAGTAAAGAGAGCGACGACACGGACGTCAAAAGCGACTGTTCAATTTCATTGGAATTCGTCGACGATATGATCGATCGTATGAACAACAAAATGAAACGTTTGATGGCGCGTTTTGAACGGGAATGGCAGCGTGAGTACGCGGCTGGTTATTTGGAAGCGAGCGGTGAAGTGGAGGATGTGGACAAATTGACGAGGATTCTACCAGGTCTGGAATGGAAACACTGGTCCGACGTTGTGTCCCGATGGAATCAATTGGCTGGGAAAATAAAATCGGCTTGGTTTCGAAATCCAAAAAATTGCCTATCAATGGCTAGAAAAATTGACGCCTACTTGGATGACTTAACGTCTCAAATTGAACTCAATCGAACCTCGATGACGGCTGACTACGTCAATCTACTTCAAGAAAAAGTGTCAAACTCCCAGTACTACAATTTCAAGCCAGACGATTCCGCCAATTCACCCGATTCGTCAATTTTATCGTCTTCCGAAAGTGAACTCACGTCGTCTAGATGTTCAATCAAAGAAGACTCTGACGATTTAACTAGACCAGAACATTTCAAAAAAACAGACAACAAAGAACTGCGGCTTTGTGAGGACACTGTAATTCCAAGAATGACGGAGTACACATGCGCAGTATGTCGAAATTTGAGGTATGTACCGACGATGACTTTCTCCTGACAGGGAGGCTCGTCCACACCGCTAAAGCATGAACAAACCATTCCTCCCGTCCATATGCCAATTGCCAAAACCAAAGGAGTGGCAAGGGAATGCGCGCGGGTTGGCACTTTCACTGGAGGGTTATTAGCCTTGTGCTAGTGAAGTCAAAGGATAACAGTGGGAATGGGACAAAATCTGGGCTTTTTCAAGGACCAAATTCACAAAGTTGGCTACAAAAACTCGCATTTTGGCAGATTTCGTTCCGTTACAAATAATTTCGTAGGGATCGATCACTCGATGAAAAAGATTCGCACGTTCAGCTCTCAAAAAAGTATTTGACAAGTGGTAGCTTTGTGACCCAAAATTCAGTATGAAAAAAGGAACAAAATGTTTGGGGTTCTCTAGTCAAAACATCATCACACAAGCAAACTTGGCCCCAAGAATTAATTATTTGGACAGAATACTAGAACATTGCCAACTAGAAACACACTTCTGTCGTGACTTACTTATTGTTAGTATAATTACGTAGTCTAGTAATAACAGGACCTAGTTGAGTTTTACAGTCTACATACTTGTGATTTTGACGCTGGAACCCTTTAAGTCTGCCCAAGAAACCGAATGCTACACTCAAACTGACAAAGCTCACAACGAACGTATCCTCACCGACACACAGTGACAGTTCCTATCGCGCTTTCTCTGAATTTTGGCCGCAAATTAGAGCTTATTCTCAAACTTAGTCGCGAATAAGTGATTTTTGCACTCCTGGTAAAGAATAACGGAATTTTAGGCAAAAAGTTCAGAAACCGCGGATTGGCGTTTTCTCAATTTTAGCCGCGAATTAGCAATTTCACGCAGTTTTAGCCGCGAATTAACGCTTTCTCTCAATTCTAGCCACAAAATAATAGCTTTTCTCACGTTCAGCAGCAAATTAGCTATGTTTCCTCAAATTTAGCCGCGAATGACGGCTTTTTCTCAATATTGTCCGTGAATTAGTTATTTTTTCTCTTTTATCCTTGAATTTACGCTTTTCTCTCTTTTAGCCTAGGTCTTGCCCAAGAACAGCACTGTAGCGTGCCATCTCGCCTAAGGGCCCGTTCACACGAGCCACTAACGCGTGGCTGGCAGTGGGCAGACACTAACGCGCCACTTTTAGAAATACATTGCCTTCAATGGGAGCCACTCACGCACCACAAACGTGTGGAAGTGGCTCGTGAGAACGCTCCCATTGAGGGCAATGAACTTCTAAAGTGGCGCGTTAGTGTCTGCCACAGCCAGCCACGCGTTAGTGGCTCGTGTGAACGTGCACTACGGCTCGTTTCACACATATGCGGTTTCCCGAAGTGCGGTTGCTATGCGGCGCGAACGCGGAGGGTGCCTCGCATATGTGAACCGAGAAACCTCTTCAAACCGCTGCCGCGTAGAAACCGAATTTCGGTTCACACATGCGAGGCACCTACCGCGTTCGCACCGCGTAGCAACCACGCCTCTGGAAACCGTGTTTGTGTGAAACAAGCCTAAAGGATCCAGATTCTTAATTTTGGGCGTTCTTTATTTTGCCAGAAAATTGCTTTCTAGAAGCTGCGAACCACCCAACCAAGACCATTCTATTGTTGTTTCACGCCAATCTTTATTTGTATCCGCAGACTTATACCAACGTCAGCAAATTAGCACTTTCTCTGAATTTTAGCCGCGAATGAACCCTTATTCTCAATTTGAGCCGCGAACGAGCTATTCTTCTCAATAATTCTAGCACTTTTTCCAAACTTTAGCCGCCAAAGAGTGGTCTTTATCTCATAGACTAGTTTCGAGTAACAATGGCCCTGGGTGGGGTTTGGCTTTGGTGGGGTTCGGCTTTGCTCGCCGAAAAGGAATGAGCAAAGTTCTTCACAGTACGACTGCCAAGGGCGCTTCACTAGTGCAATTGGCAGCGTGCTGGACTAAAAATCCAGAGAGTGCGGGTTCAAATCCAGCCGGAGAGCCCATTTTTTCTTGAAACTCGAATCGTGTTGTGATATGCTCTTCCTTCGTCTTCAGTAGATATCATTTTCATTTAATTTATTCATCTCATAGCGTTTTCCATAATGTATTAAATTCTGTTCGAGAGCAGTTCGTTTCCATCCGTCTTCTCAATTCGTAAATATTTCTTTTAATTCCGAGAGGACGGGTGGAAACTAACTGTTCCGTGGCGGACGAGGGTTTTTCTTAGCGGCAATTTTAAGTGCAAGCTAGCGTTTTTCCTAAATTTTTGTTGTAAATTAGCGGGTTTTCTCCATTTTAACCGAGAAATTGCTTGTATTATACAAGAAGCACCCGTTTCCTACGAGCAGCGCTCATTCACCTCGATACTCTGGAGTCGATTTCTCCATATTTAAGCTTTTCGGGGGCCCTCTCTGATTGAGGGACCGACCGGGGTAATCCGCCCGCCCTCTCGCCAATACCTCGATACGCTATTGTCATCGCAGTCGTCACCAGATGTTACAAATTGGAACCGAAGAGTAGGAGTAGGACAAACAAGAGGACAATTTCAACCTCTCCCCGGACACTTTAAAAACGATCCCAGAAATTTAAAAAGTAGAACATCTCCAGGGAAAGTATAGGACGTCTGGTCACCCTATCCAAAGTGGCACCTAAATAAATACATATAGTTGGATTAATAAATTAATTAGACTGATATTATCCGGACGACGATGGAAGGGCATAGCCCAACACGATTCGAGTTTCGAGAAAAAATGGCTCCCCGGCGGGATTTGAACCCGCAACCTCTGGAACACCAGTCCAGCACGCTGCCATTTGCGCCACGGAGACGCCTATGGGAGTCGTACTCCGAGGGATAAGCTAAGCCGAACCCCACCCAGGTCCATTGTTTCTCGAAACTCTAGGCGCTTCTCCTGATCGGTAAACCGTCCGGATAATATCAACTGATCGTCGTCCGGATAATATCAGTCTAATTAATTTATTAATTAAAATACCGGCGACAGATTTATTCAGTATATCCATCTAACATATAGTTGGTCTCGAGTTGTTTTATTCCAATTTTGGCATCCCCTATGAGTGGTATCGCAGGAAGACCTCACCCCTCCCCGCTTTCAGTACGCCACTGACCATTTCCTCGGATTTTGCTCCCCTACTCCAGAGCCGTTTTTGGTGAGAAAGCCCAGTTTTTAGAGCCAGAATAATAAATTGTTCTAGTAAAACAGGATGGCCGGTTCTTGAGACCTAAAGCAAACAATTTTTTCTGGTAAATCATCGAGCGGGATTGTCGGTTTTGTACCAAAAAAGTCAATTTCAGGCTCCAAATTATCAGCTTTGTTATAGACAGCGAGTTTCGTGAGGCTAGAAACTGACTTATGTATCAAGACATCGCAATTGCCTTATGTACTGCGATTTTCACGCCAGAAATCAGCTTCACGTTTTAATAATTCAAGAATTATTTAAGAAATTTAGTCTTTGTTAGACTAAAAACCAGCCGTAAAACTTGAGTTTCAGCCCTTTAACCTGACTACTATAGCCCGTTTTATAATTACCTCACAAAAACTTGTTTTTCGTTTGATGGTGACGACAGCTCATCTCTCCGTAATTTGACCTTGGTTATTGTAAAATGATCCTTCAGCTAGTGTGAAAAATGACAAATTGTGGTGGTGAATCAGTTGAAAGAAGGTGGGCGAGTGGAGGTCCCTCCATGGAATATCCTTTGTGACGGTGTCATATTGGGAGACGATTTCATTTTTGCTTTCAGTGATAAATTCTACCCGAAAGAGAAATGTAACGATATTGACGCCAAAGTGAAATATTTAAAACAAAAAACCGGCCAAGAAGACGTCGCAAACCAAGTTTATCTCCCGCCTTTGGAGGACATGGCCAAATTTAAAATTTCAGACGCTGGAAGCTTTGGAGTTCTTGTCATGGGACTCGACAGTCGCAGTACGTCCCCTACCCGCTCCTTCCTTATTTACTTTTTTTTTTTTTTCAAGTGCAACGGAAACGTCAAAATGTAGCACATTTTCTTTCAGCGGAAACGCCTTTAGCGGTTAAAACGGTGTGTTCCCGAGACAACGACCTCGAATTTAATCAGTTTTGTAAAATACTACAAGTACTCGTTCGTCTTCATTCGCTCAACATTTTACCGTACTCGCACTGGTCGTCCAAGAACGATAAAGTAAAGTTTAACGAATGACATAAAAAAAGAGAGTTCGATTTATTCAAAAAAACAAACAAAGATTGTACTAGCGACGCCGTTATGCGATAAAAATGTCGGCGAGTACATTTATTACCTAAAAAGGAACGACCAGTTTACCATTCCGCATGCTCGCGTTATGATAAAACAGGTACAACTGAGCTTAATTACGTTCAAACGTGATAAATTCATGGAAGGAAAATATAATTTTTTAAGGTCATTAAAGGGTTGCATTATCTCCACACTCAGCCGACGCCGGTAATTCACGGAAATTTGAAACCTTCGAATATTTTAGTAGATTTTCACGGAAACTTGAGGTTGGCGGATTTTGGACTTCACGAGGTTTAGAGCCGGACTTTTGGAAAAACAGTTCAATTTTTGTTTTTTATATTTTCGTTTTTAAAACAGATACTTTTTCGGAATTCGACTCCGCCTATAAGCTCGATGATTTGGTGGGCGCAAGAGTCGTACGTTACGTACGAAGAAACTAGAAAGGTGAGAAGGGGGGGGGTTGTTTGGTAATACCGGCCACTTAAATGAAGTTCATAAATACAATATAAATGCATGTCAATCAGCTCGTCGTGACAAAAGACTCGGATACACAGTCGTGCGGAATGCTCCTCCACTACATAATCACAGGGGGAATTCACCCTTTTGGAAATCACCCTCAGGATATTGTTCAGTGCTTGAAAAAGGGTCGCCCGACTGTGTCTCGACAGAATGAAGAAATATCCGATTTGATTCGATGGTCACTGGCTCATGAACCCGATCAACGACCCAACACGCACATGATGCTCGGGTAAATTGTCGTTGATAGTGCCAGGGCAAATCATTAAATCATCTCCCTCAATCGATTATATATAGCCACGTGTTCAATTGGGACTTGGAAAAAAGATGGAAATTCGTTCTGACTTGCGCGGGCGTACCAACAGGCAGTAAAATTTTAACACTGCCGACTCGTCAGCTTCACGTTTCTTTAGACACTCAAGCCAAGAAGTTTTGCGTTCAAACCAAATGGGTAACGAAACCCCCCCCCCCCATTGTAATTACACCAGACTCCACCGTTTTCTCCAAAAGATAAACATTTTGGAACATCACATGAACGCTGAATTCCAAGGCAACACCACGTACTCGGATTCAATCAGCGGCCTACTAACCATGCTGCGTGACACTTGGCCCAAATCAGCCTCTTGGTTTTTCGTCGTATTCCCATTGCTGCCGTTGACTCTATTTCGACTTCTCGAAGGATCCGAATGGGTGACGCACGAGGATTTTAGTCAGTTCGTCCCTTCGTTTTATGAAATGCTTTGATTCAAACTCACTCGTACGTTTGAGAGGGGTGGACGAGGGGCAACTGTGGGGGTTGTAGCTAATTTTTGTTTTTAAAGGATGAAACAAACAGAATCATAGATATTACGTAAATTAAGTTTGGCCGTAACGTATCTAATCCTAAGCGCTAATTAAAATTAAAACATAATAATATTCGTATCATTCTAATGAACTATCATCTCTATGCAGCCACTTATCCATAATATGGGGCGTTCAACGAACAAACGTGACCCGAGAACGGTGAGGAGGCTACAATTTCGCTCTCACCCTCTCCCCCCGAGGCTTAATACCAACCGCCAAGATAATTTTTGATTAATTACAGAGGCACGCAGAGGGGGGCGGGGGATGTTCGTGTTGTACAGCCTCGCGATTTAAGTTTACAATTTCGGGGTAATGCGGGCACAAACTGTCAAAGGACAAAGGGTCCTCAATAAACTACCTATACAACCTGACGATGTTACCTTTGAATATAACCCCACCTTTTTACTGGGAAACCACCAAACTCGTGAGTTGTTTGTGAGCTAATAAAACGAAGAAATTGGGTTAAAATGTAACTTCATCATTGTGCGTGGATGGATGTTTGTTGAATAGACAGGGAAACAGTGCTGCGTAAAGAGAAATTGGGGTCAACCATCTGTAACTTAATTTTCGTTAAAAAGGGTTTATTGGGGATCTTTCACATTTTTTAATTGCTCTAAATCGCCCGTGGCGGTTAGAGGTAAATGCAGCCATTAATTGTTCTAAATAAAAGAGCGGACAATGCGTTCATGCGAGCTGGAGATGGAAAACAGATTAGATCTATCAAGCGGGAAAAATTTACCCAACTTATTAAGGGGGGGGGGCGATGTACTCGCAACATCACATTTTTTAATTTTTTTTTTACAAAAACGCAGTTCTCAAATAAGATATTACTACAGGATTTCTGAAAATCTGAAAACAGGGCTCTTGAAAGCTGCTTGAAGAAATTAATTTTGCATGCGGGTTAATCTCGAAGATCAAATTTTGCAGATTATTGGCACTCGCAGAACCCAATTTCGCGGACTTTGCTCAATCAAAAAGCCAA
Source organism: Corythucha ciliata (assembly GCA_038030265.1). Taxonomy (NCBI): domain Eukaryota; kingdom Metazoa; phylum Arthropoda; class Insecta; order Hemiptera; family Tingidae; genus Corythucha; species Corythucha ciliata. Next base: position 20,303,061 of record CM075942.1, on the reverse strand, counting down.
TCTCGTGGATTTGACCCATTCAAAAATTACATTTCCAAAAAAGAGTGAAAGTCAATGTTCGACTCTGCCACAATGACAGCTGACACATGGTTTTTTAAATGAAAATATGGTAAAGAACTTTTTTGTGTGTTAATAAACCAAATACATTTAAAATAAATAAGTCTTGAAAGGCTTCTGTGAGACGTGCATCCTCCCCCTCACTGAAATAATCAAATATTGTGGAGCAGCTTAAAATTGAGAAAATTCGCTAATTCGCGGTTTCTGGAGGCGACGTCGGGGCCAACGTATGGAGACATCTCTGAAATAGAGAAAGCTTACTTGGCAGTGCCGACCTTGGACATTTGGCGCCCCCGGACGAGTCTTTCATCCCTCTCCCCAATCAAGCCCTCTAATTAACGATTTTTCTTGATTTTAGCCGTGAATCAGAGTTTTTACACATTTCAGCCGTGAATTAGAGCTTTTCCTGAATGTTACCCCCCCCCCCCCATCGTTATTTCCTAGTTTTGCCGCGGATCAGAGATTTTTCACAATTTTCTGCCACGAAGTTGCCTTGGGAAGCCACGCAGGCCTGTCGAGAGAGAGGGGGCACTGATGGTTCCGTTACCCTCAGGGTCCGGGTCCGGAATTATTTGGGGGCCCGGGTATTGGAAATCAGGAAAGAGAGGACAATGGAAGAAAAAAAAGGGACGTATTACAATGTTTGAAGCTTTACTTTACTTTGCATGGTTAGAGCTTTTTCTGGTAGGAACTTTGCCGTGGTTGTGGACATGGTCGTATTGAGAGGGGGGCAGGGGTAGGCAGCTGCCACATGGAATAACGCGCTAATATAAAAAAAAAACAATTTCGAGGATTTTTGTTGCTCACAACGAAACGAATTTCGCAAGGGTGACAATAATTCAAAGACCAATTTCGCTGATTTTGCACCCTAAAAAATACCGTTTTCACAGATCTGACACAAGTAAAAAGCCATTTTTTCAGATTTTGCTTCTCTGAACAAAAAATCACCTGACATCCCCACCTTAGTGGTAAAATTGCCAGTTTTTGGCCAAAATTGACACTTTAGAGCCTACTAAAATCTTCATTTCTGTGCTAAAATCGTCATTTTGGCGTCTATAAGGGTCGGATTGAAAATGTCCATTTACGCGTTTTTGTAAAAAAAAATGCTAAATCTTGATTGGGGTATAAGCTCTTAAGCTCATCTCAAAACTTGTCAGTTTTGTGATACTAATGGAAAATAGCGCTAATTTTGTGCTTTAAAAATGCGCTAATTTACGGCTAAACTTAAAAAATCCATTTTTAAAAAAAGTTTCTAAAATTTTTTAAAAGTGCTAATTCACAGCTCTGCCTACGCCTATGGTTGTGGTTTGAAGCTTTGTTGCGGTTCAGGGTTTTACTGTGGTTTGGAGCTTTGCTGTGATTTTGAGCTTTGCTGTGGTTACGAGGTTCATTGTGACTACGAGTTTTGCTGAGGATCGGAGCTTTGTTGTGGTTTGGAGCTTTTGTGGATTAAAATACGAGGCACTATATGTAGTGAGATACTTAAATGCATGCATGAAACTGTAGCCGTAGGAGCCTACGTTGTCTGTCTTCCCTCGTTGAGGTACGTTAAAAACGAACCGGTTTCGGCTGCTCGCCATCTTCAGCGTCTGTAAGTCCAATTGAAACAGCTACAGTTTCATGCATGCATTACCTACTAACCCTCGTAGTCTAAGCGATCACACTAACAATATCAAGGTACTTAAAAATGGGGGGGGGGGGTCTGTGTAGGGCCCCGCATTGAGTTCCATCCTCGGGTCCTAATATTTTCTCCACTGCCCTGGTGCCACGAATTGGCGTTCCGCATTTTCTCCATTTTAGCCGCAAATTAGCGCCTTTTTTTTCTTCTTCAATTTTTGAGTTTGTGTTTTTCCTAATTTTAGCCGGGGGTCAGTGATTTTTTTTAACTTTTAGCAGTGAAGTAGCGCATTTTCTCAATTGAGCTCACGATGCCGTGAATTGGTGTTTTCGTATTTTTAGCGGCGAATTGGTGAATATTCGCGATATTGCAAGTTACAGGTCTCAATTTCAGTGAAACTGCGAGTTCCAGGGTCTGGGGCTTTTGTTCAGGTCTGAATATCCTCAAAATCGCTTAGTTTCCAGTCTTTATTTCACAGAAATCGCAAGTTTCGAGTTTTTTCCCCCCATAGTGGAACGGAACCCGGGCTAACCGGCCAAGGCAGCGCTCATCATGAAAGTCTGACGAATAGCCGCAAATTTGCAACATTTCGAGGGCAGTATCCGTGAAATATACATTTTCCTGGCTGAATATTGGTGGGATGCAAGTTTCAGGGCCTTTTGTTTTTAGTGGGCACGAACCCTTCTGGCAAGCCGGCCCCGACCTAACGCCGGCATAACGTTGAATTGGAATTTGAACTTGAATTTAATTGCAGTTGATATTGAATAAGTTTGCAAGTTAGGGTCCTAATTTGAGCGAAATCACAATTTTATGGCTCAATACACGCGATACTAACAGTTTCACGTCTTCGGCTCTTAATTTTGGTGAATTTGTAGGTTGAAGGTCTTAATAAAAGAAAAACTGAAATTTGAGACCATTTTTGAAGCGGCTGAGTCCAGGCTAGCCGACCCAACTCGCTAGCCTGACGATTTATTTATTTATTATTTATTTATTTATTTAGCCAACAAATTAATATTAAGCCATTTGATATTAATATTAATATTAAGCCATTTGAAAGTTTCGGATCTTATTTTTGCGAAAATGCAAGTTTGGGATCTTTTTTCTATAGCGAAAATGCCAGGCTCGAAGCAAACGTAGGTCGAGGTATATAATAATTACGAAACGTTAATATATGGTTTTTTTTTCTCAGTTTGAGCCCCGAATTAGCACTTTTTCTCAATACCATTTCCTCATTTTAAACCGCGAATTAGTGCTTTGTTTTTTTCGCGTATTTTCTAAAAAAAAATTTCAGCAACTTCACGAACGAGTTTCCTGAGATTGGGATTGCTTGGGGGAGATGGGTCCATTGCTTGTGCTGCAAGGAAAACTCAAGTTTAACTGTGTATAACGACTTTTTATCAATTTCAGTCGCGATTTGGCGCTTTTTCTTGATTTTATCAGCAAATTGAAGCTTTTTCTCTATTAAAAATCGGGAAACAGTGGTTTAGGACATTTTTTTATTTTTTACACAAAAAATAGCGTTTTTTGTCGATTTTTAAAATTTTAGCTGCGAACGAGCGCCTTTTTTCTACTTGATCGAGAGAATCAGAGCTTTATCTAAATGTTTGCCACAAAGCGTTTTTAAAAAATGGGTCCGTTGACTCCGTTGTAAAACAATAACACGATTAATTGCGATGAATCCTTCCCTCTTATTTTGCATGTGTTGAAAACAAAACCTCATCAAGTTTGAGTTTTACATCGGGGCCATTGTTATCCGTGAACTAATGTGTTGCACTTATTTATCTCGATTTTAACCGCGTATTAGCGTCATAATCAATTTTAGCCACGAATTTGCGCTTTTTCTCATCTATAGCCGAGAAGTTGCATTTTATCAATTTTTCGAAATACCAATTTTTCATAAATTTAACCGCGGACTTGCCCCACATTAGAGTTTTTTAAAAATATTAGCCGTAAAATAGCGTCCACACCCCTAGAGTTAGCGATTTTATATCAATTTTGCTCCTGAAATCGCTTTTTTTCCTTCAATTTTAGACAATTTGTGCTATTTCTCATCATTAGGCACAATCATAAATTGTCGCCTTCTGAAACACGAATTTGCGTTGCCTCGGAGTTTTTCTTGTTCCCCTTCCCCCTTTTTTTCTGTGAATTAGCGTTTATCTCCATTTTGGCCTCGAACGTGCTATTTTTCTCACTTTTGGCCATGAATTGCCACTTTTTGTCAATTTTAGCATCGAACTTGCATGCGTTAGCGGTTTTTCTAAGTTTCAGCCGTAAAATGGCCACCGTGTAAACCGCGAATTTACAAAATGTTCTCAATTTCTTGTTCGAATGAGCGTTTTTTTCTTGGAATTTTGTTCCTAACTTCATGAATGTAAAACCTATAAAAATCCCTAATTTTTAATCTTTAAACTTTTTACAGTTTTGTCGAAAGAAGGGCCCGGGTCGTTTCTCGCCCTTATACCTACAGGCACGCTATCCTCATTTGACGGGTTTTTTAGAGGAATGGGATACATTTTGACGGAATTTTGAGCTTGACATGACGTTAAAAGCAAAATTTCAGTTGGCAACGCTGCCCCTGATCCAGGGCTAGCCCAGTACAAGGCCCATACGGCGCGCGCCGCCGTATACCTCCAACAGAATTGCAACATTTTGGAGGCAAATATATGCCAAATTGCATGTTTCCAGGCACGCAATTTTCTTGAAATTGCAAGTTTTTAGAGGTCCTCTGGGCTAGCCACCCCCGACTGCGATCACACCATGACGAATAGCCGTGTACTTGCTACACTCCGAGATAAATATTTGTGAGTTTGCATATTCGGGTGCAAAATTACAAGTTTTCCGGCTGAGTATCCTCAAAATTGAACTTTTCGAGTGTTAATTTAAGCAAAATTGCAAGTTTCGGGGCCTTTTTCGTGGTGGTGGATCCACCAGACTAACCCTCCTAGAGCCTGTTGAATACCAATGGAAATTGGAAGTTCAATGACCACAAAGGATCCGCGGCAACGGGACTTTGCGAAAATGCATTTTCGGGCCTTAGTCAAAGTGAAAAATACAAGTTTCGGGGCTTAATTTCAACGATACAAGAAGTTTCAGGGTCTTAATTTCGGAGAAATAACAAGTTTGGCGGCCTATAGTTTTTATGGTGGCCTATATAGTGTCCTAATCTTGATATAACCCTTGACCCCCCCCCCTCACCGTTGTAATTATCCAAACCGTTCATAGTTGAGACGAATACGCTCGAGGGCTCATGGGAATGCGAAAGGTACATATCTCAAACTTTCTGTCTAGAGCTAGCTACGCCCATCCCATGGATCACAGTCGACTCTCACTAAAACGTATAAAAACGGCGTTTTTTCTCATCAGGAGCCCTGCACACGTGCACCGGGAGCCGATCTTGTTGATCTTTCACGGTGAGCACTGGTTTTAAGGGTGAGCGAGCCTTTAAGAGTATATTTTAAGGAAGAAAATAGCATGTTGTGTACGATGGACAGGTGGTTGGATGGAAGGATTTTAATTCTGTCACTTTGTTGTTCAACATAAAAAGAAATGAGGTAAAGAAGCTTCGGCTTTGTTGAGTTAGTCATAGAGAACGCCTAGTGAATCCAAGCGACATGCATTTTTTTGACCCAGGGCTAGGGACAAAAAATACTACTTGACACCCTCCTCTACTTCCTCCCGCCGTCTCTTGGGGGCGTAAGGGTGCTCTTTACTCCCTAAAGATGCAAAAAGTTTATTTCCCATGCCGGGAATCGAACCCGGGCCTTCTGGGTGAAAGCCAGATATCCTAGCCACTAGACCACATGGGATGTTAACAATCTATGCTTGAAAGAAGCAATTGAGTTGTAGTATCAAGGTCAACAATACTCAATTCGATCTTCGATCTGACATTGAGCCAGCGACACTTGCAGTTGCTAGAGAGATCTCCTTCTAGAGCCCCGTTACAGCCTTTCTTAACTGTTTTGCTGTTCTCTTCTTATAAATTTGGCATTTTTGTGTTCACGCCCCCTTCCCATCACCATTCCCCTCACCATAACTCAAACTCCAATTTGAATTCGATTTATTTTGAAGCACTTGAAAGCTGGTTGAACAATCTCCGGTAAAATGAAAGCAATAACTAGGTATTTATTTCTATTTTCTGTTACGTGCTACGCGTTTAGTCGACATCAAATCAACCTTCCCACAAATAGGGCAGAGAGGGCTGTAAATTGAACTAAAAATAATCCCAGGGAATCCCACAAATTTTCACGAGCTTTCGATTTAAAAATAAAAAATTCCTCTATCCCATTGAAATGAAGAAATCAAGATATTTTCTACGGAAGGAAAAAATAATTTTTGTTTAAAATTCAAAACTGTTGCAGTTGAAGGACACTAAAAACATTGGTCCCTCCTTCCGCCCGGCCACACCATAAACAATCAAAGAAATGAGAGGGCCTAAAAGTGGAGTTTCGGCCCAAGGAGAGGCAGAGGAGCTCATTGTTATGGAATGACCACAAGGTGACCAAGAAAATTCGAGTTTTAATTGTTTTTCGTTAAAACTGTGTGTAAATTACTGGGAATTTAGGCGGGATGCGTTAATAGAGGCCACATAATTACGGTGAATTGAGGCTCACTAATAACCGTACAATATAATACTTGCTTTTTTAGTAATAAAACCAGAATAAATAAATTAAAAAATTATTAAAGAGAGACTTCCTCCTTCTCCCCCGCACCCTTTCCACACTACTTTACACAGCTGCCCCCCCTCCGCCGCACTACTGCCCTAAGTGTGTGTCTCAGGTTTTCGATGCCGGGGGACTAGTCACTGGGTAAGGGGTGTAGTGGAGGGGCGGGAAGAGAGAATTCATTGTCGGCCTTTTCTTTCGGCTCCCGCTCAGTCGAACACTTGTATCCGACGTGTGTGTATTTGGTGATTTTTCTTTTTCTTAAAGTGTGCGCTCGCGGAAAAATTAACGCGTTAAAAAAAAAAAAAAAGTTCGTTAAAAATATTCTCTCAATTTTCCCGCGTTTCAAACCCTTGCGCAACCTATGCCGCCCTCAACTCGTCCAAACCACCCCTAAACGGAAAACAACGATCCCTTCCGAATCAACCGCCTCCTCCCCCCTTTTTTACTATCGAAGTTTCTTTGAGAAAAAAAAAAAAAAAAACCTGATTTTTCCACCCTCCTTCGAGGCTTTTAAATTTTGTATCAGTTCGGGCAGTGTGCAGAATTAAGTTTGCGACGTTCATATCTCTTGATTGAAGCACTGAAAAAACTTGTTTTTCATTAGTTTAATTAAATATGTAGATCGACCCAGTTTTTCGTGGCAGACGGGTTTCTCTCGGGAAAAGACAAGAACATACTCGTATCCACATGCTTGCCGTTCTGAAAAAACGCTGGAAGCCTAAAAGGTAAAGCTCGTTAACGCTCCCCTTTTAATTTATTTTTAAGGCCTTTTTAAAAAAAAAGGGAAGGCGATAGAGCCTGTCCAACAGATGCAACTGTGTGGAAGAAGAAAAAGCCTGTCTGCGGGATAATTGCACCTGTATACCCTCTTCCCGAACAATGTCGGGAGCGCTGACCTGTCGTGAATCCTCTCCAGAAAATGTATAACGTTCTCTTCAACTCTTCAGGTTCCCCGTTGCTTTTTCCTCCGTCTCTTTTTACTGGAAGTACTTTCAATCCCCCCCGCCTTCACGTATGCCATTTCCCATTACTATACTTTAAAACGGCTTTGAATTTCATTTAAACTGATAGGACCCTCAATTAAAAGTTGGAAAATTGAGAAGAGAACGATCTACTGTAACCATCCCATTTAGATCTCTCCCTAATCCCTTTCGTTTTCTTTCACTCGTCGAAATGAATCGTCTTCGAAAGAGCTAAAACCGTTAATTTGAACCAATGTATAATTGCCTCGGGATAATAGCTTCTAAATAATTTATAGCAGAAATTTATACACTGCCGGTGGTCTTCCATGTAGTCAGCTGTTGGTTATAAGGAGGTATACTGTAGCGGTGGAAGAGGAGGAGGAGGAGGGATCAATAAAACGGCAGCAGTGCATGTGACTCAGCGTGCTCGCCCTTGCTGAACACAAAAGTAAGGGAGTATCTCTTTTTTTCGTGGATCGATATCACTAAAACTAGGACAGAAATTTGAATTTTTGAAAAAATCAATAAGTTGGTTGATGTTAAAGGGGTAAGGGGAGGGGCTGTGTTTCTCGGGAATGTTTACTTTTAGGGTCATTATCGTGCGTCAAAAGAAGTTTTTACGCCGGTTTCAAGCAACTATAGCAAATTATACTGTTTTGTCTACAGACAGTGCAACACTGTTGAGTTTCTGGGAGAAGAAAAGGCGAATTTGAAGTGCCCCAATTTTATTATTGTATAACAATGGAGTTACGAGTACAACGAAATAACCTTGTGCAAGGGACATATACTAGACCCCATGCTTTAGGTTTAGATAGTTACCAATTCCAATTAGTACAGACATTTGCGGGTTGAGCCCTTTAAAAGTCCAAAGTTATCTGGTTTTTTGCACTCACATAATCAAATTTCGCGGGTTTTGCCCAATGGAAAAGTTAATTTCCCAAAATTGACTCCCTAAAAAACCAATTTGGCGGTATTGATTCACTCAAAAATGCATTTTCACGGGTTTTGGTTCCTCATAAAAGGCCTTTTAGCTGGTTGGCCTCTTTTGAAGTACAAATTTTGTGGATTTGACAATTAGTGAACCCAATTTAGTGGTTTTGGCTATTTCACGAACTAACTTCGCCTCGAGAAAATACACAATGCCGCCTGTTTAGATCCTTCGAAAACCAAATTTCGCTAAGCTTGCACGTCAGAAAACCAATTTTGTAGCGTTCTCACTCCTTTTATTTTGTTTACCTAAAAGGGACAATTTTTACGGATATAAGGCGTTTAAAGTATAAATTCCCAGAGTTCTGGCTCATTTCGAAGATCAATTTCGTCGTTCTCGCGCTCCCATCACAAAAACCTAATTTTGCTGGCCATTTCAAAGCACATATTTTGCGGATTGTTAGAGTCAGTGGCGGCGGAAGTCAACCGGCATTGGGGGAGCAAGAATCTAAAAAGGTCAGATTTACCCCCCCCCCCCTCGAAAATACCATTTTTAGAGTCAATTATGCCTACATGTAAAAAAAATATAATTTTGGAGGCCAAAATTCCTCTACACCAAATTTACCGCGTCGTCATCAAATTCTCTTGTTTCTGGGTTAATTTTCGTGGGTAATTTGTGGTCCAACGACTCAGTTTTATTAGATAAACGACGTGTTATAAGTTGAAAAGGCCACATCGACCATAATGGCGTATTCACACTATTCAGAGCAGAAACTTGGAGGAGAAGAGCAAGAATGTGCCATGAAATATATTTTTCCCTCTGAACCAAAATGCCCCTTGAGCACATTAAAATATAATTTTCGTGGGGTTAGCCCTTTCAAAGCCCAAATTTCGTGGATTTGGATCCCAAAGAACCAAATTTCACGGGGTTTAATCACCCAAAAAGCCAACGACACAGACGATCTAGAGTCACATTCCTCTTATTTATGGTCTTGATTGGAAGTGTTTTGGTTAGATGGCTAGAATTGACAGTTTTCACCATTTTAAGCCCAAATTTCAGAGATTTGGCCCTTTGAAAAAACAATTTTGAAGGATTGACTCCCTCAAAATCCAAATTTGCAGGGTTGACTTATTAAAAAGTCATATTTCACGGGGTTCAAGAAAGCGATTTCACACATTTGTGGCCCAATGCCGTGCACGCGGCAATGAGCAATTTCGTGGGTCTAATGTGAGACGCGAATGAGCGTTTTCATTCAATGTTAGCCGTGAATTAGCTATTTTCCAATTCTAGCCGCGATTTAGTGATTTCTTCCAATTACAATCGCGAATTATAGTTTTTCTTGATATTTACGCGAATCAACTTTTCCTCTATTTTAGTGATTTTGGAGTTTTCCTCAATTTTATCCGGTAATTAACGCTTTCTTAATTTCAGTGCAGACTGGCCGTTTTTTCTTGCTATTCTTTCTAACTGCGATTTTTCCCCTTTTAGCTGCTTATTAGCGATTTTTCAACTTTCAGCCGTGAATTGGCGCTTTTTCTGAATTTAGCTGTGGATTAGCCGTGTTTCTTAATTTCATCCATTAAGGATAGGTAGGTAATTAGCGTTTTGATCAATTTTATCCACAAATTGGCGTTTTCACAATTTTATGCGCGTTTATGCGCTTTCCTCTACTTTAGCTGGGATTTCTCCATTTGCGCTGCGAATTTGTGCTTTTATACTCAATTTTACCCGTGAATTAGAGCCCATGTTCATTTTTAGCCCCGATTTGTAGCTGTTTTTCAAGCCATGAAATAGCACTCCCCTTCAATTTCAGCCGCGTATGGCCGTTTTTCTAAATTTTAATGATTTCTCCACTCTTAACCGTGAATTAGCGATTTACCGTTTTTTAGCCATGAATTAGCGCTTTTTATTCAATTTTCACCAAGAATTAGCGATCCCTGTCGGGGACTCAAGGTCGCCGGCTGGGTTCCTTGAAGCCCTAGAAGAGCCTCGACCCACCCGGACCTCTTTTGGCAGCCGCGACAAAATTCAGCCGACACAAGTTACTACCACTTGTTGATAGAGTCACGGAAATGAAATATATTTTTAAAAGAATGTTCCCACGTGCATTATTTCCGAAGGATTCTTCCTATTAAAAAATAGGAAAATATATATAAAAATAGGAAAAAATATATAAAAAATGGGGCGCGTTTTTCCAACAATAAATCTGGAAGTTTAAGACAAGAGAATGTCATTTTTCATAATTTTTTGTATGGAAAATGAAGAAAAAGCCGGAAAATGAGATTTAAAAAATCCTGACGGACGGTCCTTGAGGGAGTCTATACCCATTCCGAACTCGGGTGCTGGGGTTGCGCCGCGCCGCACCCTTGCCCGCGATAAATATTATTGAACAAAAATTAGTTTCCTCTAGTGTTACTCACCTAGGTGACACGCTTAGAAGAGAACGGAGAGAAAAGAAAACGCTTCCAATCGAACGACATCTCTGGCTGTACGCCCATTTGGGCGTTCGCCATCGAACAAAAATCTCGTGAGCCGTAGTGTTTGTTGGAAAGGCAGCACCCGGGGTTGACTCGGAAAATTTTTTGGAAGGATTTTTCCTTTTGGCATTGAAAAGTCTTTCGAAGGCGAGGGTTTGAAAAGAGTGAACGGAGAGGGGTTGGAATTCTTCCCGGAAGATTTTTTTTTTGTAATTTCGTCCCGGCCGCAAAGACGATTCGTCACACCCTGGCGGGCGTCTTCCTCTGTCGAATGGGTGGAAAAAACTTCCGCATAGTGTCAAAGTATTGCGAATCAAAAATATTTTGTTTGTTTAACCATTTTTAAAAATATTAAATCAGTTAATTAATACCGTCATTATGAATAATACGCTTCGAAAGCGACAACTGTGGGAAATCGAATCCTTTCGTCCCCATAGACAAAAAAAACTTTCACTTTTATAGCTTAATTGAAGCATGATATTACTGTCTTAAGTGCGTTCCACAGTTGAAACGAGAACAATGGTGTATGAGTTGAGGGAGTAATACAATCGATGTTGGGGATTGTGGGCGGGGGTAATCATCAAACCTTCTCCCCTCCTTCTCATTTCTTTAGATGAGGTGAGTCACCATAAATGGATGGACCACTGTTTTTTTGGATCACTGGGTTCGAGCTTCCGTAAGAAATTGTTAAAAAACGAAGCTTTACAAGGATTTTCCCAGTCTTTCCGCACCCGATGAAGCCACAGTGAACAGAAAAGGAAAGGATGAATGCCCTAGACTGACGACTGGAGTTCAACAAATCCACCCCCTAATTTCCCATCAGACAAGAAGACAAGACCGTCTTCCGTCGTGTCTGTCTTCTTCGTAGACCCTTCATCCATCCTTTTTTGAAAAAAAGAGAACTTTCTGTCGCAGGTAAAAGAATACGTTAACGACCCCCCCCCCCCCCGTTTCAGGAAACGGTTTAGACCCAATCTAAACAGAAAAACATCCTTTTACTGAAACGAGGAGAGAGGTTCTTTAATCCGAATAGGAAGACGAGACTTTTTCAAACTCGTTAGTTGGGGAAGATTTTATCCCCCGCCCCGCAGCTACGCTACAATGGTTAAACTTTAACTTGTGTTCGCTATAATGACTTCTATTAAGAGACCGTTTTTTAAAGGTAGAGCTCAGAAGTCAAAGATATGGCAAAAGCTCTTTAATGTTTATACGAAGCGTAATTCCTTAAAAAGCCGAAAAAAAAGAAAGCCGCGAAGTGTTATTTTCACTTTTTACATCTGCATTTTAATTGATTTTTTTAAGTGAGAGAGAGAGAGTGAGAAAGAGAAGAAAGACACGCGAGGTGTATAAAAAAAGGGAAACTGAGAAAATTGTGCGTTCGTAGTATCTTATAAATGCACGAGACCAGAGCCAGTGGTGGGATTGTTGTACCGTTGATTCGAGTAATGGGCGGACTGTTTGGGCCTTTCGGCCCCAAAAAAGTCGGGCAATTAGAACTAAATTAATTGTTTCCGGTCATAATGTGTCCCCGGTCGCAACATTTCCAGTCTTGTCAAGTTGAGTCGAGGACTCATTAAAAAGAAGAAGGAGTTCTACGTTTTCTGGTCCTTTAAGAAAGCCAATCCGCAGGTTGTCCTCTTTTCAAGTCCGCGGGTTTGGAACATGAGCAGAACCCAATTCCGCGGTTTTGAACAATTCAAGAGCTAATTTAACCTTTGAGTTAAGTCCACAAAAAAAAAAAGTATTTTGCAGGGTTATTGCTTCACGCACACATTTCCAAGCTGTTGACTCAATTTAATGAGCAATTTCATGGGTCTGGGTATTTTAAAAAACAAAAAATTTAAATTGTTGGTTTAGTTGTTGCATGGTTGTTTGAAGCGCTTAAACTACGATGATTAGTAGGTAATTTAATGCAAAAGGTCGTAGCCGTAGGAGCCTGCGTTGTCTGCCTTCCCTCGTTGGGGTGCGACGTTGACGTACCGGTTTCGGCTGCTCGCCATCTTCAGCGTTTGGTTTCCGAACTGAAACTCAGTTAGGGGGTTTCAGTTGAAACTCAGTTGGGGGTTGGGGAACCCCCAACAATGTATCAAAAATGTATTTATAAAATTTATTTGTGATATAACAAAAAATTTCCAATTCGAAACCAAAATCACGGAACTGACAGTACCAACCCCCTCCCCCCCCCGATTTTTTTATTCGGGTTTGGACCACTCAGAAAGCCAATTTGGTGTGACCGGCTTCTTCAAGAATGAAATATCACGAAGTTGGCCATAAAAAAGTAAAAAATCGCGGATCTGCCTTCTTTCAATACGAAATTTCGCAGAATTAGCCCTCTCAATACGTTGGCTCTCAGAAAAAACTCTAATTTGGCTAATTTAAAAACTACAATTTCGCTGGCTCGTGCAAAAACATTATTTCGCTGGTTTCTCATAATCAAAAATCAAAATTTCGCGTTGTTGGCCCAGTCGAAACGCCGTTCAAGGGGTCGGCTCATTCAAATGAATCCTGTCGCTGGTTTGAGTTATTGATGAAAGCGCAATTTCACCGACTTAGATCTTTCAAACCTCCAATTCGCAGGTATTGCAATTGCAGAAACAAATCTCGCTGGTCTGGCGCCTTAAAAAACGGATTTTCGTGGGGCTGGCACGTATGAGACCCTTGCTACTGCCGACATTGAGATTCTGACGATGGTATCCATGGCCGAGAAAGGCGGTTCTATCCTATTGCAAATGGCCATTTCTTCTAAACCCGCCGAGGGCCGTAAGTGCCTCTCTTTCAGGGCCATTCAACCCCGGCCAAAACGTTCACGATAAATGTTGGAAAAAGCGCGAATTCGCGGTGAAAATTGAGAAACATCGCCAACCCGAGGATAAAAGTTGGAATTAGCGCAAATTCGCGACTAAAACAGAGAAACATTGCTAATCCTGAGTTTCTGGTGGCCTCATCGCACCTAAAATTGAGAATTGGGCGCATATATGCTTGAAAAACCGCTCATTAGCGGCTTAAATTGGGGAAAAGCGCTAATTCGCAGCAAAAATTGAGAAGTGACCATTCATAGCCCAAGTAAAGAAAATGTTAATCCAACCTTGAGGTGGTTTGTGAAGGCAACCTCGAGACTAAAGTTAATAAAAAGAGCTCATTCGTTGTTAAAATTGGGGTAAAGTTTCCCTTTTGAGGTTTTCTTTATAAACTTAAAATATGGGATTTCAGGAGGTATAACATCGAGCCTAAAATAGAGAAAAAGCGTCAACTGCTGCTAAAATTGAAATGAATGGCTAACTCCAGGCTAAAATTGAAACTAAAGAAGCGATAATTCTGGCTGAAACAGAGAAATGAGCTCATTTACAACTAAAGTTGAGAAAAGTGCTTATTCGCACCTGAAATTGGAAAAAGTGATAATTCGCGACTTGAATGGAACGCTAATCCGTGACAAAAATTGAGAAATAGCGCTCATTATCGGCTAAAATTAAGAAAAAATTCGCCGCCTAAATCGACAAGAAGCGACCATTCACAGCTATAGTTGAGAAAACGTCAATCCGGTGCTTCTGGAGGTATAACTGCAAGCAAATTTAAAGAAATGCCTCCAATCCGCGGCTCAAATTCAGAAGGCGACAATTCACGGCTAAAATTGAAAAGGACCGCTAATTCATAGTTTCTGGTGGTCCTTGCACGCGGCTAAAATTGAGAAGGGCGCGCTAATCTACTGACAGAAGCGCTAATTCACGGCTATAGAATGTAAAAAAAGTGGTAATGCGTGCTAAACATTGACGTTTAGAATTTTCTGGAGGCAACTTCGATTCCAAAATTGGAAAAAGTTTGAAAGACTCCAGTCTTCGTCTAAAATTGAGATAAAGCGCTAATTCCGGGCCTATAACATTGAGATTGAAAGGCCTAATTCGCGGCTGAAATTGAGAATAAGCGGCAATTTGAGGCTAAAATCCAGAAAAAGGGGTCATTCGGCGCTGAAATATTTAGAAAAGGCGCTGGTTTGCGACTAGAATGAGAAAAGTGCTAATTCGCGGATTCTGGAGGAATTTCCAATCACAAAAGGTCAAACTGCTGTGTGCTTCGACCGTAATTGCCAAGATGCTTCTGTGTGGGGTGGAAGGTTAAGTCCCCCTAGAGCCTTTGGCGAGGGGTTCGTGATTGAAGGACCACCCTTGAGGAATCAGCGAGGGTGGTCTGTCGTTCCGGAGGATGTAGAGAAGCGCTCGACACCGACTTTGAACGTAAAAATGGCAAATGGCTTCAGGGACCCATATCTATACGTCGTCATGAAAAGCTCCGTCCGGTGTCTTCGCAAAAGACTATCCGAGGCGGCGGTAATTCCCGCCCTGACGTCGTGGGATCCTCACGGAGTCACGGCCGACGATGTTGATTCTTCGATGGAGTCACAGCGAGAATAAAGGTGAAGGGGCTTGGTATATCCTCCGTAAAAATGAAAGAGAAACGGAATCACACATATTTACGACGCTCTAGTAATTACCTAGCGTGATTCAGCTACTAATTATCTTTCACTTCGGTCTCATGAGGGAGAGAAAGTGATTTTTATTACTCGCACTCCGGTTTGAATTGTCCAAAGTTTTTTTTTCTTTCAAGGTCGGATTATTTGACAGAAAGTCGGATGTGAGAGGGGGAGGGGAGATTACTAGCAAATAATTAAAATTGCCGCTTTGAGGCCTCTGTAATAAAGAAGTCTAAAACTGTGTCAAGCTCTCACTGTTAATTAAATTTTTCAACAGAAAATCGCGATTGTATTTCTTAAATTAAAAAAGTCAAGGACAAAAAATGAGTAAAGTTTGAATAAAATACTCGTAAATTAAATTCCCAAAGCGACTGTGTAGCTACAAAATACGAAGGGATTTCACAAAGCAAGATGACCTTCAAAAAGCTGAGATGAATGAATCAAGCGTCATTAATCATATCCACCTTGCCACCCTGTAGTTTTCTTTTACTTCGTTAGTTCTAACGCGAGAGCTTGTTTTCTTCAAGATGTACCCAGGGACTCTCGGTTGATTTTATAACCCTCGGAGTTTATTAATTTTTAAATAATTGCGACGCATGTGCTCCTGTACGATTTTTTTTTTTTTTTTTTTTTCAATAACTACACGTTTTAAAAAGACCCTCGTTTCCTTATAAGGGAAACATCCTGAACGTCAAGTACTTCCCTTGGGCACGTGGTTCCCACGATTAATGAACACCTGCCCTTTCTGTGCTCTTTCCGATATCTTTTTTTTTTTCGTTATATTCAGAGCAACTCCCCATCTGCCTTCGACATCTGCGTTACTAGGGTGTTTCAAAAATCTCGAAACGTTTAAAAAAAATTAATTTAATAAACTCAGAAGAGAATAAGCGCAAGTATAGAGCACTAACGAAACACTTTTTATTTATTCTTCTCGTCTTGAATGACTCGACGCTTCGTAAAAACATCTTGGCCGCATCCCAAGACGCTCCCGAAAGCCTAATAATAAAAGTCAATATTTAAATAGTCGGCGTGCCCCACTGAAAGTAACTTTTTCTCTCGTCCTCCCTTCTCTCTTTCATTAATCTTTTATATGAACCATAAAGTGTTAAAAACCTTTCGGGGGTCTGTAGAGGTCTATGTTTCTTCCTCCGGTTCTTTTTTGTATGTTATTATTAATTACACAACAGAAATACGCTGTTCTCTAACGATACGGGACGAGAGTTAAAAAAACTAAAAAGAGGGAGGAAAGGGTTGGGCGGCGATAACAAACTATAAAAATTTAAGATAGACGGTCACGTCTTGTTTCACGATAAAAACACTCATCTGTAGAGATATACAGGGAGAGGGAGTGAGACAGAGGACACTGTTTATGGTGGCGCGACAGATTTTTTTTTCTCAAACTTAATTTCTCTACGAGGGATTGAAGAGAAAAAGCACAGAAAGTTTGAAGACTTGCGTCAATTTATTTATGAAATGCGGCTGTGCTGCCATTTCACTGCGTCTAATAACCGCGAATCGAAATTCAACGTCTCTTTAGACATAAACTTCGCAGTTTTTGAAAAGTACACCTATATAAAAAAAAAACAAAACAAAAAAACAAAACTGTTTATTATGTGATTCAGTTTAAACGCAATCTCCCAAAGGATATTATATCATTCACCTTTTTCCCATCTTTTAAGCTTAAAGATGCAACTTTCCCAGCGACTCACCCAGAATTCAAAATACCAAGACCGGAGACAAGCGCGAGCCCCCTCCTCTTCACCACAGTAAAACGCGTCGTGATAAAGGACCCCGCCTCTCCTTGCCATCCTCGCCTTTAGCATACAACGTAAAGCTGATTAAAACGACATTTTTACATGCGGCCCGCATATCGGAGAATTCTCGGAGTTAAACTATCAGCGCGGTGCTATAATAATGCAACGCGAAGCGCCAAGTTCGTGTCAACCGAGTTGGAAAGTCCGCATGTTAAAATGTAATTTTTTAACATATAAAAGAAGCGAGTTGGAAGCGTTGGAAGTTACAGGCGAGAGATTAAAATCGCCGGCTTTTAAAATGCGAGGAATGAAGGAAACGCGGCCCATTTTTACTATTCAGTTGGTTTTTATCGCGTTAAGAGGCAACCATTTTCTTCGGAGTTTAATTTCTTCTCTCTCCTCTAACTGACTTATTTATTCGGTAAATTTAGTACCTAAGTAAAGAGCGGGCGACGGTGGAGGGGGATGGTTACAGTGGTCAAACGTTCAACTTCGGTACTATACAAATAGCGGCGTATATCTGGATTCTCTGGCCACTTTGCCCATTCGTCCCGCTGAAGGTGCCGTTTTCCAATACGTGTGCCATCTTGCTTGAATCAGGGGTGTGTATACAGCAAATTTCCCGGTGGGGGGCGATTATCTCACCTAACAAACAAAACTATAAACCACAGGGCGCCCCCTGACGCATCGATGGTGCCCAGAGTTGGGCAGTAAAACACGTTACTTGATGCTCTGTCACTCTACTGAGGGACTCCTTAATACGTGGCCACTGGCGAGTATCTAGACTGTTCCAGCCTTATTCTGGTCTGTACCTGTACCCCGTCTTCGGTTCCATCACTCAGGCCGACCCGCCGCTACGATGGCCATCCAGTCGCGCCCGAGATAAACCACGCGGAGGTGAGCCTGTTGGATTGACGATGTTGGCTTGTTCGCCTTGGACGGAAAACGGGGCAGAGAAGGAGGCCCTGGCCCGAGTTGTCCCCAGCAGGGAAAGCGCCCTTTATCGGCCATGGCCAGCACCAGCCCCCTGCACTCCACCGAGGGGACACGAAAAGACGAACAGTCGCCCGCCCGCAAGGACACTAGAGGTCCTTTCCGGCGTTCCATTGTATCGCGAGAGCTATACACTTTTGAAGAAAATTATCTGCTTTCATTCATTTTTTTTAGAAATAAGTCAATGAGATAACATGGTTTTCCACACTTGCGAAACAATGGAACGGACCTATTGAGTCTTCCGGTGGGCCTTCACTCCCCCACACTTCCGGAATTAAGTTTCCTTGCTGATCAAACGTAGTAGATGTCGTCTGATCTGGATAAAAATAGGCTCTTTAAGTAGAAACTGTTGTGCTCTTTCCAATGGGCTCATCATTTTTGCCATTGCAACAATTATTGCGTGTGCAACAAGCTGTTTCAGAAAAAAGAACAGAAAATGGTGGATATCTCGGAAACAATGCGGACTTTCGGAAGAGGTGCCCCGTCACTGGGTTTTCTCTGTCCAGTCGCTTTTTATACATCCTGAATACATATATGCTACTGTCGGGCGACTTCAGAAGCAGCCTTCGGGAAGTACTCCGCAGTTAGACGTTTGTTGTAGATAGGTATACCCAAATAGCACGGCACCACTGGGTTTGGGAGGCACTTGACCTTGAGCATCTCCACAGCATAGTCCAGTGAGTCCCGAGGCCTTGCCCGAAATCATCCTGCTGAGAGCATCCCGGAGCTCCTCCTTCGAAAAGAGCTCGCTTCCCGCAGTGTGTGGGACCATTTTCGCTTCCACTTTAAAGGCAAGGGGGAAAATACGCCGGAGGAATTCCCTCCACCCTGCAAGACATCGAGAAATGGGAGAACATTATGAGACCAGGGCTTTCCGACATCAACGCTATAGGGGATCCCCCATGGATTCGCCGTCCGAGAGTCCCTCTTCGACAAACGCCTGCCGTTTGGACTGCCAAATTACGCTTTTGAGGTCCTTCCTTACCTAGCGTATAGCACTGTCTTGCTTCCTCTCGTCCCGAACCACGGCGTTTGCTCGTATCGCGTGCGAGCTCGCGATACTCGATCGAGCTCGAAGAGCATGGTGGTCCACCACGGAATTGCCCCGTCGCACAACTGGGGAGATCCAAGGAAAAGAAACGGTATCATCTGTTGTTCTGCGGTAATGAGTAATGAGTAGAGGCCGAACCCGCCAAATGGACCATTTTCCAGCATGAAAAACCAGCTGTTTTGGCAATGAAACCTTGCAGTACGTGGTATGTTAATGTTTTAAAGTTAAAATATTTGCCTTGAATAAGCAACACCAATCTTGAAATCAAAGATTAAAAACTGGCAGGATTTTGAACTTCCCCCTTGAAAGTGACGTCACAACATTGTAAACATTACACTCATGGAGGTAGGAACAAGTGGAGGGAGTGAAATGCATTTTTCGTGAAGCCGGTCGCCATTACTACACACCATCTGTTATCAGGCCTCACTCAACAAAAACATTGACAATTTGATACTTGATCAGTGAAAAGTGATAAATTCCCCGCCCGTCCACTCTAGGTGAATGATAACAGTGGGTGTGTAATGGCGGAAAAACCGGCTTCACATGTTTCTACATTAAAAAAGCCTTTCTCTCTCTCCACTTGTTCCTACCTCCATGATTACACTACAGTATAGTAATAAATATTACAGTTTGTTGTTATGAAACGTTTTTTAAAATTATTGAACGTTATTTTGTAGCCAGTTTGATACGCTATCCTCTTTTTACAATGTTGTGACGTCACATCCCTATTTTTCATATTTTCATTTTTCTGCATGGGAGATGGCTAAAGTTTTAAAGTGTTTTTTCGTGAACATATTTCATCCAAATAACTCATTTTCCACGCATTTTAAATTTTTTTATTTTCCGCAAAATGGTCCATTGACTTTTCAAATTGCGTACGAGCTTAAGTGGAGGGGTACACTTAAAGAAATCGTACAACTTCACTAGTGGAAGCTTTTTTACTCATAATTTATTGACTTTTGAAATGTGTCTTTTTTGTTTGTTTTGGCCAACCCTGAGAAACTTTGTTTTTATAAATGCTCAATTAGCCCACACCCTGGAAATTTGGATTTTCACGGCGTGAAATACGTGACGTTGGCTTTTTTTAGGGAGCCAACCCCGCAAAATTGGTTTCTGGCGTGCCGGGTCCGCGAAATTGTATTTAAGAAAGAGACAAATCGGTGGAATCTTTCTTTTTTAAGAAGCCAAAGGCGGAATTGGATTTTGAATTAAGTTGAAACTGTGAAATTAGATTGTCTGTAAGGGCAAAATTTGTTCTTAGAAAAGGCTCAACCCGCGAAATAGCCGTTTTTAAGGGCCCAAACCCGTGAGAAATTGTTGTTATTTTATTTCATGTTATTTTTAATTTTATGCTATACTTTTATTTTTTATTATTTTATTATTATTGAATCCATCCCGTGAAACTTGATTTTCGGGTGGGTCAACCACGTGAAATTGGTTTTTACGGAGTCAATCCTGCGAGATATACATCCGTATACCCATCCGGGTCCTTGTTAAAAACAACGGAGGGTGGATGCCGAAATACCCAGTCTCCGGGCCTTACTGTCACGTTTCTTCGGCAGAAGGTCCAAACTGGTCTTAATTAAGTTTTTTTGGTGTAATTTCTTTGCCCACGTTCGTACACGTAGACGTAAATTTAACAAAAAAAAAAAAAAAAAATGTGAACGTGACTAACAAGTCTTGAAATTTATCGAGCGACCGTGAAAGAAATAGATCAGGAAGTGTCATAACTCTTTCGAATGAAGAGTGGTTGACTAAAGCTAAAATGCAAATGTCCAACCCTCCTACCCTTCACCAACCTTCAATGAGATGGCTAGTCTTTTATTAGCCTTAGCGCGATGCTCAGCAGTGCAGACACATGTACCAGTTCACTGGCTGATTTCAAGACAGAAAAAAAAAACGTGTCTTAGATTTTTCTGATAGCCTCCGCGTCTCTTGAAAAAGAAAAAAAAAGGCCTCTTTAAAAAGAGCGCCTATGGGATGCGTACGAGCTTAAGTGGAGGGGTACACTTAAAGAAATCTTACAACTTCACTAGTAGCTTTTTTACTTATAATTTAATATTTTAGGGGACCCGAAAGGGTTCTAGTAGAAGAAGAGAGAACGAGAGCGAGCGTGAGAGGGAAAATGAAAGGAAATACTAGACAGGTTCGTAGAAGCGCAACAAGATGTGGTAAAAAAAGTTAAGGACAGGTGGTGAAAGACAAAGGTGGGCTTTGATCTTGCACCGCTATTTTAGTAATTTGGTTGGAGGGTGGAAGGGTGGCAAGTAGTTAGTTTAAAGATGATTTGGTTTTTTGATTGCTTTTTTCAGGGAGAAATATAATTTGGACTTTATTCTTGTATAATCACAAATAGAACTATGATTGAGTCCTCAAATAAAATATATGTAATACATGAAAAAAAGAATCGTTTCCCGGGAATTCTTTTCCCAAAGTTGTTGTTGTTACGAGCCTCTCCGTGTTAATGACTAAAGTCCCGCGAGGTACTAAAAACGCTGCACATACTTGAAAAAAAAGAAAAGAAAAAAAACTCGTTCAAATAGCCCCTGAGGAAGCGTCCCTCCTAGTATATGAGAGCCCTGTGGGAAACAACTCGAAGCGAAGATTCTTGATTAATGGTTTTTAACAAACCCGTGGCTACCCGACCGTGGATTTACCCATTATCGGTTTTTTTTACTCTCTTTCTCGCTCTTGCTCCGTTTATGTAGAATAAAACCCCCGAGGTAAAGACGATGGCAAAGGGCTTTGCTGGTGTGCGAGGGGGTGTTGCAGGGGGGATAGGTAAATGAACCAAAGTGGCTGGGTCTTTGTCCAAGGTATATATCCCCCTTGGCTAAGCCGGTTCCGTTCTCGGGCACAAATCAAAAGAGGCGTACTTTTGAGTGTTGGAGGGAAGGTGAGGGAGGAGTTCTATGTAAGAGTATGTGACGGTCTAGTTACGCCGTATATTATAAATGAGTGAAAGGAAACACGTTTGAAATCTGGACATATACGTCCGGCCAAAGATTGAAAGCTGTGATCCTGCTTGGACATGTAGTTAATGGGGAGATTGGGGGTTGTCTCTCCCCCCCACCCATCTCACCGATCAAAACCGAAATATCTAGTCGCTACAAGTCGGCTGAGACCGAGTGAGATGGTGGGTCCCTGCCCTGGGGCATTTCGCGTGCATAAAAAGCGTCGCTATCCACTGAGTCAAGAACCTTGTAGCCTTTAGACTGACTTTTCAATTTAATCCCGAAAACAAGATTAGGTATGAGATAAATCGACAGCCTTACTGAGCTAGGCTGCGTTTTGACACTTGTACGGTTCCATTCGGTTCGGTTCGTTTTCGGCGGCAGCCCGGCATGTATGAACCGGTGTTTCAGTCTCTATTCTGCACCTGATAGAGACCTCGTGCGAATTCTCCCTCAACTCGAATACGTTTGTAAATCTACTTCAACGAGGCAGTTGTGGACCTACACCTATATCGCGATCCGTGGCGGAAACCTCTATATGAGGCCTCGAGCCTATGGCACGAGTGAGGGGAACAGTATGCGCCTATGCAGTCACAGTAGACCCCAAAAATACAATGCTGTGCTCTAGGGGCTTATTCTCTAACTCTGAAGCCAAGGTGACTAAATTTTCTATAGGTGCCGCAGATCACTGTCCTTCACCTACGTCACGAGCAGTCCCAACCGCCATTGCGCTGGACCCAGTACATTATTAATTGTTACTGGTCTGTGATTTTTGAGAATTCATAAACTTCAATTTCAAAATTAACTAGCTCTGCTGCTCTGGGGTGAGCAATCGGGAGCAAAGGACTGCTGGTGACGTCAGTCTCCACCCCTCCCGTCCGATGGGCAGGGGGAAATCTGCGGCACCTATAGTAAAGTTTAGTCACCTTGCTCTGAAGCAATAGCTTTTTCGAAGTCATATGTTTATTTCATTGATTTTCTTCAAACAAATGAATGAAATAGACACATGACTGGCGAAAAAAATATTGCTTGTTGTTAGAGAATAGGCCGGAATAGGCCCCCTAATCTCTAGTTATTTTGTTCTATGCAATAAAAACACAATCGGGGATCAAATTTTCAGTTACCCGAGGAGTCAGAATTTTGTGGAGACGTCAATTATTGGACTGAGCAATTCAATTTTTTGAAGAACGAACAATTTTAGTTTACGGGTCAATATGCCATTTAGTTCGGAAAATCTTTTTCAGAAGGGGATCTTCAATTTCGTTGCCTAAACGGCGCAATTATAGATTTGATTAGATGAATCTTCAAGGCAAAAGAGGTAGAGGCCCTGATATGATGGGTGTTACTAGTACTCCTTCCCGCTGGAAAATGTGGATATCCCTTTTAAGTCATTGCGAGGTCTCGTAGAGGACACCCACTCCAATTGGGGCAAAAACATCCGATGAAAAAGTTGATCCTACCTCAGGCAAAAATAAATCATTCCCTTGTTCATATATGTCTAGTGTTGCGTCGTTTGGCTCTCGTGGAGCCCAAACTAACCGCCCCCGGGTCTTCCGGTCCGATACAAAGTTGTTTAACCTGAGTCAGACACACATTTTGGCGCAAATGGAATATCTCTATCTGCTCTAGTTGCTAAGTTATGTCAAATTTTAACTAGCAGGTGGGCATTGGTGGGGACCTGGTCTTACCTACCTTTCGGTTACCTGGTCTAACCTCTGGGTTTGTGTTTATACATCGATTGGGTGTATAGAAAATGGCCGAAACCGGTTACAATAAATACATCAACAGCGGGAGAGGACTTATTTTTCCTTTTGATTTGGATCATTGCTACCGCACCTACGGCCTATTATTCATTATTTGGCTTTTAACTTCCGGACTATTATGGTCATTCGCTCTTTCAAAACCAAATTTATTGGATTTATCTCCTTCACAACCCAATTTCGGCCTCAATGCCGAAATCGGCATCACGGTCACAGCTCAATGTCGTGACTTGAGCCCTTTCAAACCACAATGTCGCCACGGAAATGTGGTTCGAGCAATATTTGTGATTACAACGGACAAATTTTAATTGTTCGAGCATTGTGTGGTTCAAGCGTTTTGTGGCTCATTATGTGGAGCATTATAAAGCTAGGGTATTTTGTGGTTAAATCATCGTTTGTCGCGTTTCATGCTTCATGTGATTCGAGTACTTTGAGGTTGGAACGTTTTGTGGTTAGAATGTTAACGAAAATTGCGTGGTTCAAGCATTTTGTGCGTGGTTAGGTAGTTTTGTCTTTCGAACATTTTGTAGTTAGGCGTTGTGTGGATTGAGCATTTTGTGGTTGAATAATTTTGTGGATAGGAATATCGGATGGTTAGCGCGTCTTGAGTGGTTAGAAGTTTAGGGGTTCAAGCATTGCGTTGTTCTAGTAGCGTGGCAACGAGAGGGGCGGATCGCCCTCGCTCACCGTTCAGAGGGGAGCCCATGTGGAGCCAATGTGCTACTCTTTTGACAAGAACGCGGGAAGGAGTTTTGAAAAAGCGCTTTCGCGGCTAAATTGGCGAAAATGTGCCAATTCAAACCGTAAACAGCGAAAAAAATCACTAATTGGCGGCTGAAATTCACAGCCATAATTGAGGTAGAGCGCAAATTCACGCCTATGAAATTGGGAAAAAGCGGTGAATATGAATAATCGCTAAGCCATGATTTAATGCAAAGTAAAAATTACATTCCTCGTATATTCAGAGATTGAGGAGCCTCATAGAGCTTTACATTTCAGGCCCTGGTAGGCTTTGATCCGCCACTGCGTGGGTCATGCATTTTTTTGATTGGAGCATTTGCGTATGAAACTTGTTTTTGGTTCGAGCATGGTATGGTTTTGAGCATTTTGGGGTGAGACATTACATTTTCGTGTGAGGATCTGGTGGTTTGATGGGGATGGGATCTAATTTTCTTGGATTGGGCTCCTGTAAAAACAAACTTGGTTGGTTCTTGGTTTGGATCTTCCAGCCAAAAAGTTTGGTGGTTTTTCCTCCCCCCACCCCACTCTTTTGAGCATCGTAAAGGCCCTGAAGAGATCGGGAGTGAGGGGAGGGGTTTTCCTTGGACCATAGAGAAATTTGGGAAAAAATGTAGGTAAGGTGTGGGGATGAATAAGTCATTTTAAGGATGATACTGTGCGCCAACTTTTCTCATAAAATGTCATCTCGGAAAGCACCTGTTGAGCAGAAATCTTGACTTCAATGTCTGAGCAACGAAGGTAAACTTGAACATAATTTTGAGTTTGCAGCTTTGAGTTTTGAAGTTGAATTGAACAACACGAAGTCCAAAGGGAAAAAGTCTGCATTTTTCAATGGTGGCATTGAATTTGCTGTGAGAGCTCTGGTTTCCAAGCTGCGAGTGATTTTATCCATAAAAACGTAAGGTGTAAGGTTCATTACAAAAGTGCTTATCTCCCAAATATCTCGGAAACTATTAGGAATCGGACTATGGTCAATACGGCTAATTTTGGTACATTTCGGACGTACATAGGGACGTCCAGGATGTACGTAGGGCAAAATATTGACATCCATTTTTCAAACACTCTGTATAATAAGCTGGGAGGCGGAGTGAATTTTATTTCCCCCCTCCACAGTGCCGTCTTTAGGCGGGGGCCCGGGGCCCCATACTCTTCAGATTTTTTTTTTCAACTCGGGAATATTCACTGTTTCCGAGGGCAAATTCACGACTATAGACGAGACAAAGTGCTAATGCGTGGCTAAAATGAAGAAAAGTCGCTCGTTCACAGCCGAAATAGAGACAATTCACGGTTTCGAACAGCCACGGTATATACCTGCTTTGTGGCTGAGATAAAGTGCTAATTCATGTCTAAAGCGAATGAAATTGCTAATTCGTGGCTAAAATAGAAAAAAAAAACATAATTGTCGACTGAAATGTGTGAAAAGCGTGTGTATTGATAAAAAACGCTCGTTCATAGATAATTCAGCTCATTTTTAGCTTTGTTCAGTGGCTGCTGCCAGTACGGTAAAATTGACAGTTCTCATCGAGAAGCGTCATTTCCACCAATCAAATTGATGTGTTTTTTTTTCTGATTTAAGCTCGGTGCACACGATGCATTTTTTGAAGCATGATGGCCTGCCTGTTCTAAAAAAACAACCGGTCACTACCGGGGATCATATGTTTTTTTTCACTATGCATGTAAACATGCTTCGAAAAATGCATCGTGTGCACCGAGCTTTATTTGCAGTACTGGAAGCAGCCAACCAACAAGGCTGTGTACTAATAAAATTGAGAAAGCTGCCAATTCATGAATAAAATTGGGGAAAATCGCTAATTCGCGACTAAAATTAAGAAAAACCCGCTAATTGTTGGCTAAAAGCGGAAAAATAACTGGTACATGGCTGGGGTGTGGCCAGCCTTTGATCTGGGGGTGGGCAGCTTGAGCCAATGACTATTGCAGGCTTGTATGCGATGATAAGTCCCCGGAAAGTGATCTCGGAAGTTCATTAACGGAGAGCCCTTTAACTTACTTGGAATTTTCACCTCCTAGTACAGAAACTGCGGTGAATTAGCCCCCCAAACTGGACTCTTCTGTCGTACAGACGAATGGATCCTTGTAAAAGGAACTTGCAGGCCTGTAAACTGTCAAGTTATAGTCTTCATCGCCCATGGTTCACGGCTAAAGAAAAAAAGTCGCGGCCATGAAGGGGCCCGATGTTATCCCAGGGCCCGAGGCTCCAACTTCACTAAAGACGGCCCTGCCCCTCCCTACTGGGTGTCCGCTCGTCTTATTGTTATCCCGCTGTCTGCGGCCAAAACAATGGCGTTTAAGCTGAACTATACGTTATTTACGCATCTCCCCCTCTCTTCTTCATCCATTCCAACAAAAATAGTTTTTGCGGTGAATCGTAAGTTTTTTTTGCGGTTAAATTACCGTGTATGTCGACAAACAACCTTAATCCGAGGCTAGAAATCCCTCCGCGTGGAAACGCTGCACCATACTTCCTGTTATTGCATTTTGGGAACGTCCAAATGGAAGCATAAAAGCATAATCCCTTTCAGTAGAAAAAGCGATTCCGCGCGTGGTTTGATTGGATTTGATGGAAAGCTCTTTTTTTTTTGTGGCAGCGTCAACTGGAAAAAAACCTAATTCAGAACTACCGTTCTGAAAAATTGCATTTCTCATTTTCCTTTCAAACTTTCTCTTCCTTTTCAAAAGGGGGAAGTTGCATTTATGTGTGAATTCTTAACTAAATAACTTTGGAAGAACGCAGTTAGGGAAATTTTATTCTCGTCAAAGTAAATCAGGTTTTTTTTTTGCCCCTCCTTTCAATGCACAGGGCTGGAAATAACATCAACAATAATAATGGAAGGCGCTCCGTGAAAAGTATCATCATAGAACCGACGACGCAACTAGATTCGGAAAAGTTTCGCGTTTCAACATCACCTCGGTGAGTCAAATAACGATTTTTTTTAAACGCTTAAAATCTTACAACTTCCCCTTCGGTCGTTATCTGTTTCAGGCAAGTACACCCAGTGGCTGAAAAAGTGAACATGGGACCGGCTCCCAATATATGCGTTCAAGGTGGCCGAATAGAGTTCATTAAGCCGAGCCAAGAAAGGAGCGATCCAATAAAGGTAAAAATCAATTTTGAAAAAAAAGTATACATCTACTTTAGCGAAGCCCCCTCCTAAACCTCTTCCTCCAAAAAAAAAAACTTCCTATTCCTTTTCTGATTGCTACGAGTGGGCAGCTATGCGTCACTTCTGATGAAATATCCATCTTATAAGTTTCTTTTTTTGCATAATTCAAGCTTCGTTTCTCTGATTTTAATAACCCTAAAATTATAACGGTGAATCACTTTTATCTAGTTCAAAGAAGGGAAGCGGGAAGGGTGTTATCAAATCAATTCCAGCCAAGCGCATAGCCTGTACGAAAATTGGCATGCTCAGTAGCTTAATTGATCGTTTCGTAAACATGAAAAGACGAGTGGTGCAGAAGGGAGGGTCTATCATCACAGTTACACTATTTTGATAGTTTCATTCGCGGGAGAAGATAATTTCATTGTTCCGCTCGATTACTTGAATGTCGAGTGCACTCGTTTAGAAACAATATGTGAGAGGAAGGCGGAGAGGCTCGAATGAAAAGCCAAATGGGTGATGGGGAAAAAGAGGGAAGATCTTCCAAGCGCCAGATGACCCGACCCGATGTATAAGTGAGGGCGGGGTGTCAAAAAGAAAACAAAAATATGAGGCTTTTGTAGGAAGATCAATTCTCCCTCAAGTGAAAGTCATCATCTTTCACGGTTAGACCCTTCTGGAAACCGTATCTTGTCTGAAAATGTCTTTTGTTGAAGCCACGGAGCGATCAAAACAGAGCACTCAGTTTTCTCAGACAATAGAGCCCTACAAACAATAAATGAGGAATCCTACACCCCCTTCCCACTCCTTCACAACTCAACATTACCCCGTTGCCTGTCAGTCTACGTAACAACCTATTTCGAATTAATTGAATCTTTCGAACAAAGCACGTTTGAAAACTCTGAAAAATATCGTTTTGTACGAAACAGGAAAGATTGGAGGCCCGTATCGTGGAACTTGAAGCCCTACTCGAAGATGAGAAGAAATCGACATTGAAAGAACGCAGAAACACCGCCAGATACCAAGCGCTCTTGCAAGAGGTTAGTACACACTAAATTTTTAAATATTAAAATTACCCTCCCATTCTCCCTACGGCAAAATCTTGTTTTAAAGGGGCTAAAAATACCGGGCTTCCTTACAATTCATCCCCTGAAAGAGGTTGCGCGGGTGGGATTTTTTTTTTTTTTTTTTTTTTTTTTTTTTTTTTTTTTTATCGTGACTTTGCAATTACACGAAAAATTATGCACGGGCAGGTTTTTCGCGTTCATCTCACGGTCAACTTTAATACATATTAATGGCTATCGCCGGGGCAGTCAAGGGTTGAAAATTTCATGCATACCGTCACCCCCACCCCACCCCCTCATCGCTATACAGCACTAACTCCATAAATCCCCCCTGGCACTGACGGTCTTATCTAAAAATAATCCCGTAGGAATGCGTACAAAGAGGAGTGGGATACGGTGAGAGTTGAGACGAAATTAAAATCGTTTATGCAAATTAACGATATCCCTTTATTATTTTTGAATTAATTTATCAATTCACTGTTCTTCAAGTCTCACTACTGGGTGGCCCTGGGTTGTGTTATTGTTTAGTGAGTGAACGAGTTGGAAAGGCTCCCGGTAGTGTATAAAAACAATGACTTTTTTAAATGGTTTATTAAAATGAGACGCGGTGGGGTTGGTTAGTTGAGTATGGGGAAGGGTTGAGTGTGTGAGTTATTAGGTCATTGAAATTACCCGTAGTGGTTATAGCCCCTCCCCCACCCCTCTTTGCAAATGAGTCATTAATAAAATGAAAATGACCAAATAATCATTGGCATTGAAATCAATTTCAAATATATAACAATCGTTCAAGACCTTCTCAAGCGTACCGTAACTCAAAACTTTCCCTCTTTCCCCCAATTTTGTTTATTACTAATGCAATGGAGAAAAATGAAACAGTTGCTCTGTTTCTCACTCTTTATTATAATTTTTATTTAACATTTTGAACAATCGTACTGGAATAACTAATGTTATAAAAACAGTTATCTTTTTAATTATTGTACCAAGAGGTGGCCACTCCTTGGTTCATTCGACTCACGAACACTGATTACCTGTCGCTAATATTATACAAGACAACATTTTTGATGGCCAGGGCCGGTCTTGTGTGGGTCTGATGTGATGGTGCCCAATTATCGATTTGATGCCGCAAATATTTGTGACTGTGTGATACACAGTCGGAATTTCTGATTACGGAGGAAGAAATAATGTGGAGATGCCCTAAAGGTTTTGAAGTGAGCCAAAATCTCCACTATTAGGCGGGGCCTATTTACACCCCAGTTGAATTCTATTGGTCCAAAGGCTTCAGATTTGATTTTTGAATTTTTTTTTTTTTTTTTTTAGAGCGAGAAACGTGCCGAATTTCGTATGATTGCATGGGAGAGTTCTTGAATTCAGCAGTTGAGTAAAAATTTCCATCATGATTGAGCCTTCCCTCACATTTATCATTGTGTTAGTTTTGTGACCTAATCCATCGGTGAGCAAAGTGGTGAATTTAGAAACGCCTTCTAGTGGTTATTTTCGACTCCCTCGCTGTGGGAGTGGATGCTTCTCCAGTATATTTCTTCCTCCATGTTTCCGATCAAAACTTAGGCAATACTGACGCGGGGAAAACCATGGAAACGGGGTATACCTCGCCCAGCTAGTTGTCACGGTTTTTTGGCAGTTATTCCGCGCGGCAGTTCGCGTTCTGTGTTGCGAGGCTGGAAGTGAAAACGCAAGAAAAATTACTTTATTTCCCTTTATATCAGAAATTTGGTCTGAGAACTTGAAAAGTTTGCTTACCAACAAGGTTACCTTGACTCTAAAATTTATTATTTAGGCAAGAAACAGTCCAAAAACTGGTAATTTATAGCCCTGAGATTTGGCAAGCCCATCGATGCGTCAAAGGGGAGGGACAGCCGTGGCTTTAAGGCAGTGGCAAGCTGTAATCACAACAAGCTCAAACCCCAAAAATCCCTTTTCCACTGTTGAACAACGAGGAACCCCCCAACGAGGGATGATGACCCGACATGTTATCGACCTCTCCGCCCGTTGGCTGTTGACAGACGGCCACTCTGGCAACACGGAGCGTGGACGCCGCGCGAAGGTGGACGTTTTACAAAGGTGCAAGTTGTGGGCCGGGTGGCTCTCTCAGAAGAGCTTATTTCCCCGCTCCGTTGTGATCTAGCAGGACGGATCGTCATGATACCCCCACGGTGAGTCTTGACAAGATTCGTGGTCGGGATCGTGAACAGGGGCACACGCGGGCCGCCAGGATTCCAGATGATTTCTGTGGTTGACCCAGGCCTGGGAGAAGCGTGGAAGGTGTCGAGTGTCCTCGCGGGTGATAATAGTGAAACCACAGGTAATGCCAGTGGCTTTGCAGATGTCATCGTACAGGTGACAATCATGGGTTGCTATCCGCAGGCACATGGGGGGGGGGGAGGACCGCATCGGTGGAAAAATTGTAGCCGAACGTTGAAAGCACCATGGTCTGTAACGATTTGGTTCACCACAAAGGAAGGCCGCCAGCACCTCATCCGGAATCGTCCGTCTATAAATCAGCGGGAATTGAGAGGCTGCGCCACGGATATGTGACGAGCTGTAGAGTCCGTGTATCAGTGCTGTTGCCATAGTATTTGTAGGCGTTTGATTGGGGGTCCCGCCACAGGTTGAGGGTCCTGACGCCAGACGATCGTCTCCGGTGGTTCGTTGAGGAGCCACAATTATGACGTCAGTAGGTCAGAATCTACCTGATGCTTTCAACACGGCGCTCGTCCGGTCGGCCGGCATTAAGCGACAGATCCACAGAGTATAGAGCATACAACGTCGTTGCGTAAGTGACCGCATTTAATCTGGTGGATCCCACTGCCTTATGTTCTGATCCGCTCGCGAAGACGGCTGTTATGGTTGCGCCACCGGAGAGGCGCACTGTAACTAATGTTGGGGTGCCCCCTCGTGAGACCAGGATCTTGGCCTTTGGTACGGTGATTTGAGAATATGGGCTTTGACAAGCTTGGCAAGGTTGTCTACGTAGTGGGTAAAGCTCTCCGCCTCCAAGTACAAAAGGAGTCCGTCTGTGAAAATTCTCCAATAAAATAAGGTGCCGAGGGAGAACCCTGGCAGCAGTCAGTACTGCCAGGAATTACTGGCAAATTGCAGGACACTGGCAGGGAAATTGTGGAGCACGTGGAGTGCGAGAGATATTGAAAGGGGGGATTTGCAAAATGGTTAGAATGCGTTGACATTTCGCCAGCACTTGAGATTGTAAAGAACACTGTTGCAAATTCAAAACAATCTCTTAACATTTCATTTCAATAAATTCGGTGAAGATCAAGATGCCCCCTCCCTAATACCATCCAGTGCTCCCTTATTATGCTGATCCTCCAGACTATTATAATAGTCCTGAAATATTTTCGACTAAAAAAACTCCTCAGCGTCCGCACACTGTTACGATTTACATAATTATGGAGTGCTCCTAATTTACAGCCTCTGTTTTGCCACCAGTATGATCGAAATAATGGGCGATAGCCTCCATTGCAAGGACGTGGATGAGACTGTCTTTAAAACCCGCTATTGAAATGCAAATATCTCGGCTCGGGATAATCGTTTATTTATGGTGCTCGTCTTTTAAAAAACCATAACTGAAGTTCAAACTCGGTATTTCCAACCTTTTTGTATAATTTTGTTGCGTAAATTCCAATAGAGACCACCCCTCCCCCCTTTTCTGGATGCACGATTCCCTTTATGATTATCGTGAAACTGCGATAGGACTCAAAATTAAGCTTTCAGGGTTTGAAGTAAACAAAACACTGTGACACTCTCCAAACAAAACAAAAATGAAAGGTTGGCCTAAAATAATGTATCTCTTCTTCTCCTTAAACTTTTGTTTACTCGGGATGGCGAAGAAAAAAAAAAAAAAAATCACGGCTAAAAACGTTTCAATAACAATTTTGTTTACGAGTCAAAGTATAACGAGACAGTGGGAGGGGGGGGTCTCCGATGATAGCATTTGATTTATTCGAAAGCCCCTCTGGAAACTCCGGAGTTAATTCTATAAGAAAACAATTTTGCTGAAAGGCCATTGGATGAAATGCCCTTTGTGACTGGCTCTTCCTATAGGGACGAAGAAAAAGGGTGTGGACTTAATGTCTTCGTTTTTGGTTTGAGGAACGAAAAAAAAGGAAATTTCCTCATTCTTAAGAGCGTTCATAATTCAAAACTCTTCTTTTTAAAAAGTGGTTTAAGGAGTTATACGTCTCACGACACTCCTCGTATTTTATTATTCAATTGGGGATTCTTGTTTTCTTTTAAAAAGTGGACGCGTGATCTTTTTTCTTTCTTCCTCTTCTCCCCACCCACAACTGCATAGTGGGCGAGTCTTGCACTACTTATTCTGGTTTTCAGCTTTCTTCTTCACCACCCACTTGCTGTCGACTTAACTTTGACCTTCAATTCTTATTTAAATTTGAGACGAAGTTCTTTGAAGAGAGAGAGAGAAAGAGAGAGAAATTGAAAAGAAAAACAAGAAATTGTCTTCCTCACTTCGTCCCTCTCCAGCAAGCTTTTGAAGAAGAAGAAGAAGAAAAAAAACCTCTCGAAGCTATGGGAGCTTTGCATTTTGAAAATATTTCCGTTTTATTGTGTGACGGGCACACTGTCAAGACCTTAGAAAAATATATTAAAAGACGAAGAAAAAAGGACATCGTCATTAAGAATGGTTTGTCTGTCTTGAAAGGGAGTGTGAAAAAACGTCTTCATCTGCGGTCAAAGAACCAGACGCTCCTCAGCTATGCCGCTTCACGATTAGTTGTAAGCAGCCCAGGGGCAAGAGTTCACGACAAACGTGTTAAATAAGATAAAAACGGCTAGACTGAGTGCCAACGAAAGTTGTGAGGGTAATTTCTGGTTTAAAAAGCCGAATTTTCAATTTCCGTGGCTCTTTCGGACCGAATAATCATTTGCGGTAAATCGTCGGTTCTGAGAGCAGAGAACCGCGTCATCTGGATCAGTTATCATGTAGGCACCAGAAGACGGCGATACCTAAACGATGTTCACTCTTACTGGAAGCTGTCGACTAACACCCCCTTCCCCTCCCTTCAACACTAATAAGTGGCTGATCGAATAGGATGCAGCAAATACTGGCCGTCACACCCTTCAGCACCATCCCCAACGCCAAGAAAAAACTTCTTGAGCTACCCAATCGGTACCTATCGGGACACAGAAGTTACGGAACGTTCAACCAGAAGCTACAAGTCTCGGGGCTGAAATGAGCTTCTGGAAGCGATTCCATTGTTCGCGATGAAATAATTGGTTTAATAATTTTTATTAAAATCGGTTAGAAAGTGTTAATGAAATAAAACCGACAAATTATTTTTTGAAAAAATAAGTCAAACCCGCAAAATGTGGTTTTTGTAATACCAAACCCACGAAATTTGTTTTTCAACGAGACAAAATCTGTGGAATTTTGTTTTGAAAGAGCCAAATACGTGAAATTGAATTTTGACAGAGCAAAAATTCACGTTTGGCTTTTGAAAGAGCCACACGAAATTTTACTTCTTAAAGAGCCCAACCCATGAAGTTCTTTTCCGTGAGAAAAACCGGAGCAAAACACATGAAATTTATTTTTACAAATGCAAACCCCACGAAATTTGGTTTTTGTACGAGTGAAAATACTTGAAAATGGGGCATGAAATGCTAAAATTCGTGAAATTGGGTTTTGATGGACCCAAAACCGTGACACTTGGTTATAGAATTGGAGATGTTTATAGAAATGGTTATGGAAATAGTGAAAATTCGCGGCGACATTGGGGTTTGATAACGTCAAAATCAAGACATTTCGAACTAACCGTCCGTGTAATTTGGTTTTCCATGGTAAGCGTAAATCTAGAAGGAGACAACTCTAAGAAAGTTGGGTTCGCAAGAGCGAATGTCCACAAGAAATGTCCAGCCCCAAGACATTTGGTTTTGAAAGAGCTAGGTTTGTTTTGAGTGTGTGAGAAGGATAAACACTGTTGTTGAAGTACCGTACCCGAGTCGTGGCGCCCCCCTCTAGTTACGCTACTGAGGCTGGCACGTCGTCGTTATACCAGTGACCTAATTCACTCTGTGACTATGGTCGCGATATTCCTTACGGTGGCACAAATTCACCCTGAGCACCGCTGTTCAGTTATCGAATTTTATTAGTGGGGAGGGGGGGGGACTCCCTCACCGTAGCTCCTTTAAATTTCATCCTCTTAATAATATCCCCCTCCCCCACACCACAACACATTTTCAAGCTTTCACTTTATTAATAAAATATGAGTCATCTTGAAGAAAGAAAGAAAAAAAGAACGGTGGAGGGGGCCCTTCAAAAACAGTCGGTTCGTGAGGTCTACTTTAATTGATTTTTACAATCCTATTTTTCCCTTCATCGACACCAGTCAATACCCCACCCGCCCCCCAACTGCAATTCTCGCCGTTTTCATTTTGTAACAGCTGCACTGTGTGTCCCTCTTTCTGCGTTTTTGCAGGGGAATTTTTCGTTTTATTTACGAGGCACGCCAGTAATTACGACGCGTTTGAAAGCGCTGTCCCAATGGCTCTGACTCTCGTAACTTTTCCTTTTTCTGAAAATTACAGTTTTGTGCTTCTCCCTGTATACATATGTGTAAGGAGGGGGGGGGGCTGCATTTTATATTTTCTGTGGTATGGAATCGGTATGGAACTCGGAGAGCCACATTTTTTAAAAACAAATAACGCGGTTTGCGCTACGAAAAACCGCCTATCTTATCTATCACGGGGCAGATTTTTTTTCTCCTACTTCACAACCACCGCAGGTTGCCACTTCTTTGTCTTGAAATCTAAATTTTATCTTCTTTTTTTTTTGTGTGAAATTGCAACGCGTGAACGTATCCCAGCCTCCTCCCCTTCCATTCGAGGAATGTTTTTCCAAAAAATGGAGAGAGGAAACGCGATGCCAGAGCTCTGATAAATACATCTTCCATCGTGTATTGTTCGGCTTGTGACGCGCCATGGCAATGCTCTCCTCGGTGTCCTACTTGACATTATCTCCATTTCCGTGGTGTAAAGATGGGAGGGAGGGGGACGGGAAATTCCCAGCACGACATTATCTCCTATTTTGTACACTTCAAACAAAAAAGGGCGATACATTTTTGTATTCGGTGTCCTATTTGTTTCTATCATGCAGGAGAGGAGGGCAGGCGATATACAAAGTAGGAACAAAAAAATAATAATTGCCCTAATATTTCCCGGTGACCTTAACTCGGTCCCATTGTTTCAACCAAACGCCTCGACAGAAAAATAGCCAAGTCCTTTGTTCATTGTTGGAATTGTCCTAACAATCGTTTTCTGAGATGACGAAACTGTCTTTAAAAGAGAAAAATAGAAGCTCTCCTGTTGTAAGCATGTAAAATAATGAAAAACTAAAAAAGAAAGCAGATCGTTCTTGAGTAGATCGTTAATTCGTTCCGCTTTTTGACTTTACAAGTAGTGCGTAAGCTATCCTTTAAGCCGACTTTGAACCCTCCCCTTCCTCCGTCCTCTTCAAAGTCGCTCTTTTTCTTTAAATCAAAGAAACTCGGACGAGAGAAACAATCCCAGTAAAGTAAATCGTTTTCACTGTTGGAGTGGTCAGGAGAAAAACTGGAGGGTTTTAAGGGATAAAACACATAACAGCACTGTCGCTCCCTATAATCGGTAGGGCGATGCCAGGGGCAACGGCAACAACCCCTTTAAAAGCTGAAAAACCTCTCCCTGCGTCCCCCCTTTTATCTTTCCCAAAATCAGTCTTCTCACGTTGTGATCCTGGTAGTTGTTAGGGGGGGGGGTTGAGGAGGACATTTTTAAAATTTTTAATTCAAAGGGTGAATTCGAGTGTGAGTAGAGGTGGATCACCTCAACAACCACCCCGCTGAGGGGAAACAAGAGCTCTCCTCTATGGGAGTTATGAAATTCAAACTGTGCCAACGCAGGTTTCTGAACTCAGTGTGTCGTACCTTTAAAGATCAACACAATAAATTTTGTTTTTTAACGGGATTTTCAAGGCATGTTAGTACTAGATAAGTCGAGGCAAGATAAATAAATTGTTTGCCCCGATGAGGCTGCTTTAACAGTCATTTAACTAATTTCTCTGTTAAAACTGTAAACTTTTAAGATGTTTTCATCTTCTTTTTTATTACAATGATGAAATCAGTACATAAAAAAGGAGAAAAAAGCATTTATTGCCTAAGAAAAAACAAATTTCCTCCTAGCTATTGATTTTGCAGTAAACGGAGAGGTGATTTGTTGTATCAAATATCACTGAAGCCCCAAACCTTCCTCACCGCGCCATCATTACGTTAAGTCCTTAACGTTTCTATTAAAATGCCTCTAGCTTCTCGTCTAGAGATTGTTAGGTGCTGCCAGGGGCGGCAGGGGATTGTAAAAAATGAAATAAAGAAAGCGGACTGAATTCTGCGGCGTTCCTGCCGCCCACCTCCGCACAGACTCCAGAGGAAGAGGCCACTCTTCTCCAGAGGTTTTGCCTTTTACCTCCAGTGAGCCTATAGCAACGAGCGGGTGAGGTTGTGCGATTGAAGGTGCGCCGTCTTTTTGTTTCATTTTTGGATTCGTTTTTTGTGTGTATCAAGTGTTTTTTTTTGTTCTCAATTAATTATGTAGTTCGAGGGCTTCAAATACACTCGACATTTATGGAATGGGAACCAATCTGTCGAAGGCAGCCAGAGTGAGTGGCCTTTTCTCTTTAAAATGTTTGTTATTTTTTTGTTTGAACGTAAAGGAAAGGCGTCTTTTTGAGTCTGTTAAAAAGAAATTTTCCTGGTGCTATTCTCACGGATGGGAACGCAAAATTAACGGCAAGTTTTTTGATTAATTTAGAGAGGAAGTAGATAATTAAAAATTATAGAAAGGAAGAAAAATCAGTGGAATATCTCGACGGGAGAGAAAGAAAGAAAGAAAGAAAAAAATGCCGGCATTTCTTCAAAAAGCCTTCCACTCTATTTATAAACAACGCTTTAAAAAACATCCTCAGAATGACGTTGCATTGCTCAGTTTTTTTCTTCTTCTTTTAATGCTCAAAAGAGCCTGGTGGTCTAATTAAACCCTCCACTGTCCTCTTTGTAGGTCTCGTCACTTGAACAAAAAACCATGTGTCAGACTGTCACGAACTTCCCCCCCGCCCACTAATGATTAGTCCAGAAATCTGCCACCTTCCAAATTCGGATCTGAAAGGCTAAGCATATTAATTACTCCTCCCCCCTCCCACGACCAAACATTCTTACAGAAAATCTATTCATCCAAGTTGGACGGAGAGAAATAAATTATGATGAGACGGGGCGGGAGTGTTAAGTCCAATCAAACGCTTTATAGAGACCCTCTCGCAAAATAATGAATTAGTTTTGAAAACTGCTGAAAATGGGGGCTGCGTTTCGTGTGAAGGGGGGGGGGAACTCTTATAAGTGTCCGCTGACCTTGGATTTATTGGCTTTTTCTAATGTGATTTATTGTTAGGGAGGGACTTTTTTTCTTATGAGAGTCCCCCTCACCAACACCTATCCCTTCCCAACAAGCCCCTGACCCTCGTCACCAAAACCTGTGGTAAGACGATGATATACATCTCCTGTGTTTTGAATGATTAATGACTGTCAATGAAGACGGACGAGCGGTCCTTTTTATTTTATTTTTTTAAAATGTCTTCTCCGCCATCATCCATTTTGCGCGACCGGAATATTCTTATTTTATTATTGAGTACAGGAAAGAATGAAGCGCCCCCTGCGCGCTGCCCTGCTCGCCCCATTCACCCGTGAATAATTCGATTTGAAATTGATGGTTTTCCTTGACTGAATTCCAAAGTTAAAAATTCTCGACCCCTTCCGCCCGTACCCGCGGTAACTCCGACCCATAACGTCTTCGTGTTGTCGTCAGTTTTATTTCTGGCTCCCGCACGCCACATGTATACACAAGAAAAAAACCTAGCGATTTCCCAATTTTGTAGATTTGTTTAAAGAAAGAAGGGTGACATTTTAGCCCGCCCATCTACAAGCAATGCGTCTCCACCAATCTTTTTTAATACTGTTGGCTTCAAACGAGGTTCAAGACGACAAATCGTATTGAATTTCGACCCTGAGGGGACAACCCTGTCGACTTCCAGGACTAATGTTTTAAACGATTTACTTTTTTTTTTTAGTGGCAATCTATCCTCAACCTTAAACGGGAATCCTTCCATAATAGCTCTCCTTATAAGCTGAAAAATAAGTCATGTTTAGCCCAAATTACCCCTCGACGGAGGGAAAAAATCTAATTTTGTCCTAAGCCCTTTATTCGCTAAAAATTCAATAATTCGCTCTACGCCTATCAAATGATGTAATTTTAACCAAACCAACCACACCTACTTAACGACCCACCCAATATAACACGATAGATGGGGCCGTATTTTGGTCAAAATGTAAGGCCCCCTTTAACACGAGTAAGTTTTTTGATCAAATTAGCCATTTTGAAAAACATTTACAGATGTTCCCTGCCTCAAATTGCCTGTTTGTGATAAATATTTTTGAACAAAAAATTACTCTTGTAAAATAGGCCTTAGGAACGAAAACAAGAAGGTTTACCTACACTTCAAGGCCGATCTGTTTGGCTGGTCTATGCATCGGGACGCTCTCTTTTTTTTCTGACCAGCTTCTTCCATGTACAAAGTTGATGAAATTGCTCCCCTCCCCCACATCCCTAACGCGCTAATTCACGGCTAAAATTTAGAAACAGCGATAATTGGTGGCTAAATTTAAGACGAAGCGATCATTCGCTAGCTCAAATTGAGAAAGCTGAGTTCGTGCGTCACTTTGAGGAAAGGCGCTAATTTACCACTAAAATTGACAAGCACTAATTCTCAGCCAAAATTGAGAAAAAGCGCCAATTCGCGACTAAAATTGAGAAAAAGCGCTAATTCACGACTAATTTAGGAAAAAAGAGCTTGTTCGGGAATGGAATCTATCGCGAAAAGATTGTGGAAATGCGCCAGGTAATTAGCGGATAAAATAAAGAAAAAACGATTATTCGCAGCTTATGAGAAAACGCTAATCCGAGATTTATAGGCAACATCGTGCCTAAAATTAAAAAAAGGCGCTATTTTAAGGCTAAAATTGAAAAAACCAGCGTTAAAATTGTTCACTAAACCCCTGGATGATTTCTGAGTAAATGACAAAAAAAGACTGATGAAAGAGCTGCGTATCTTGAAGTTTTATATGACACAGGAAATCCGAAAATTGAGACGGTTTTTTGAGTTGAAGGGGTTCTCCCTGTTGTTCTGGTGATTTTCCAGTTGCCCGTTGTCCAAAGAGGAATCTCGACATAGGCGAACCTGTAGGTCCGCTCTGGAGTTATGAATGCCGGCCGAAATGGCAACGAAATCGTGAAACGCTCATTTTCGCCCCATTCATGTGCATTTTGGCCGTAGGGCGGCTGCTCTCGGTTATTTGCCCATTGTCGGAGGGGCTCCTGTACCGGATCCATCTCTAATTGAAACACATTGGAAAATGGACTAAAAAAACGCCCATTCTTGGGATTCTCAACACTGAAGAAAGGAAAACACCCAAGTAACGCCAAGTAAGTTCAGATTCATGTAACGCCACCACGTTGATCCTGACTGATGGGTTTGAGACGTTCATAGTAAAGTTCTGGTTCGTCCAAAAGTGGGAGTTCCACACTGTTTTAGTGGTTAGGCATACGATACTGCTAATATCACCTCTTGCGTAACTGCAGGTGCACGTCGCCCTCAACCGGTCGACGTGGGGATGCATCGGCCGCGGTTGGTGATTGGAGGGCACGCCGCACAGTGCCTGCGGCTGCTGCAGCGCATTCTCCCAGATTTCCCCTCCTTCCCTTTGGGGAATGACGGGAGTTTCGCGCCATCGGAATAGGCGAAGTTTGGCGTTCAACGAGCCCTGACCGGTAGGGATCGACGTGATTGGCATGCTTAAGCCAGAACCACTTGGCTGCTTACAGCCACACCCATATGACAGGCCCGAAACCAAATTGGCGCATTGTCGGTTGTCGGTGACGTTAATTTGGCATATATCCGAACAGGATTGATAGTGCAGGAGCTCTCGTTCCATCATTTGCCTTCAAATATGTCATTTAAGGCCCGGAAACTCAATCCAACGCGGAATTGTCGATGCATCGCCATTTCTCCTCGCAGTTTAGCGCTAGTATCTGTTTCGTATACAACAGATTCCAGAAATAAACTGAAAACAGGAAATTTCGTGAACTGCGGCGGAGTCATCTCGTCCAAAAATTGGCCTTTATAATTGCCTCGTGATATTAGCACTGACCGATGCGACCGCTCGGCATCGATCGATCGTTCAGGCTCCAGCTGTTCTCAAGGATACGTGATCCATCTCTTCCTGCTGATCCATTTTAAGACGTCTAAAACGTTCGCATAATGCGTATTATAGTCGCGCGTCATACTGTGCCCCCCATCTCTCAAACTCTCCTCGCCACTTGTAGCGACGTGAGCGGAGACAACTTACAGCCGCTGTGAGCTCCCAAATCCACACGATCTTCTTCTCTACATAGACGCTAATATACGAAAAATCTTGGGTATTTGGATTTTTTTAGCCTTTCCATTTTTTTTTTTTTTTGTCGTGCGTGCTTGAAAAAAAGAAGAGTTTCAAGCTCTTCGAGAGCGCAGCTAGTGTAATTCAAAACTCAAGTGTTGCCGTATAATGACAGAAAAGAGGATCAAAAGGCTAGTTGGAGCGTGTTGTAATAATTCCTTACATCTTACGTGACGTCCGTGACGAAACTTCCTTCCACCCTCGCATTACATTAAAAACGAAAAAAGTACTCGAAAAGTACCGACGTATATAGTTTGTAATTTACATAAAACTATCTCAAATTTAAAAAACTTTTCTTAAACAAAAACTTACAACACTATCAAATTAAGAATCTTTTTGAATTAATAAGACGTGCAAGGGGTGAGGCTGAGAGGGACAGGTTTTCAGCTTTATATTAGTTCATTTCCGTTTGTCCTTCACACTTTAGAAAAAAAAGG
This sequence comes from Corythucha ciliata, assembly GCA_038030265.1. Classification (NCBI taxonomy): domain Eukaryota; kingdom Metazoa; phylum Arthropoda; class Insecta; order Hemiptera; family Tingidae; genus Corythucha; species Corythucha ciliata. Next base: position 20,261,454 of record CM075942.1, on the reverse strand, counting down.
AAGGTTGTATTTTTAACAAGTTGAAAAATTATGGAAGAGAGCCCATCTTAAGCCTTATTCTAATTATTAACGTAGAGCGTCAAAGGGTTGACGAACATGAGGACTGGGCTATAAATAGAAAGAAAGACCCACCACTCCATCCGTGAGAATAACAAACCATTGGAGGAAGCGATCTTCATTTAGTGTTCTCTCGGCGGGGAGTAGTGTAGTCTTCTATAGTACGATTATGAGACGGGGGAGGGGGCTATTAAATTTAATTGGGTAAATTTAAATATTGCTCGTGTATTCGACTAATTTTGTTTTCTCTTTTTGCAAATCTCCCAACCTGTTTCGCACTGATGAATAGGTTTTGTACACGAAGAGCAGTTTAAAAAAACGTACACGTCCCTTAAGAACGCACATTCCTCCGCTAAGAAAATGTCAAAAGTCAACATCATTACGGGTTAAAAAAAAACTCGGCGAGGAAATAACTCCGTTTCAATCAAACTGGGCCAAACTGTTAACCCCCCCTCCACCCCTTCACGAAAGAACTCTCGAAAGTAAATACGCCATTACTCGTTTTTCCCTCGTTGGCAACGCAATTCCCTAGCCCAAAAAGAATAACGGTGACAAGATAATACCGTATGATCATCATCATCGTCCCTATCAACATCCAATAAAATGAGAAATGCGAAAATTAGCTAGGCTTGTGCGAGCCTTCCTTTCAATTCAACGCCTAATAAATGGCCCTCTCCATCCCTAACCTAGAAGACTCACATTTGAATGAATGAAGAGATAGACTTTCGTCGTGGAATTTAAAAAAAAAAACGGCACCATTGGAGAATTGAAAATGGGATTGTGGTGATGGAAGGGGGAAACCTTGCGTAAACATTACTTTGATTGTTTGAAAGTTTTCGTCCCCCCTCCCCATCTGCCGCGCGCAATTTTCTATGGTCACGGTTTTGGATAACGAGATACTTTGTAGTTTTCGTCAGCGAATGTTGCATAGCATTTGAATGGAGTAAAAAAACGAGCAGTTTTAACAATTTCCGAATCATTTCTCCCGATTAGAGAGGAAAATCGTGGGAAGGGTGTGGTAGGGGAGGGGGCTTAATTTCGTCGCGACTAAATCGTGTCAAACATTCCGCTCTACTTTATTCCCAACTGGTGCCAATTTATTTACAATTTTACGAGAGTGTTGACTCAATGACGTCGCTTTTTATTCGCGAGGCCAGCCTTTGAAAACACGCGAATCTCCCGTTTCTCAATCGGTTAATAATAAAGAATTACATTTTTAAATTACAGTCATCGTTACTTTGTAAGTCGTGAGCTATCGAGTGGGCCTATAAAGAAGAAGAAAAAAAGGTTCTTTTACATACCCACGTCCCTCCCGCCGCACTTGATTTCTACGACTCTTTTGTTCGGGGTCTTATTTATTTATTTCATACGCGTGTGTATCCTTGAGCTTTCTGTCAATGTCTTTATACAAAATAAGGAATCCATTTTTAACTCACTTCAAATCAATTTGTTCGGTAATATTGTCTCGTGTCAAAACGTCCTCTCGACCAAAAGGAGGTTGTCAGCGAGTTGGCAAAGGTTCTCAGATGAAATATAAAAAAAAAAAAACCACCCATCCTCCAAAAAAGTTTCTAATAAGCCGTGCGGTGTGCATGAAAAAGTAGTTCCTTCTACATTTAAACTTTGTTTTATTATTTTTAATGGTAATTGAAATAACATGGTCCGTTAAGGGAACATGACAGTCACGTGAATGCCCCCCCCCCCAGACACACAAACTGAGTAGTAACTAGACAAGCAGAGGGAGGGGACTGACCTTTTCCTGCCTGAAGACAACTTGAAAGGGGAAGGGGGTAAATTACCAGTTATAGCAGTGGTAGAGCAGCATGAATCATTGCAATCATCAACCCTTCATCATGTACTGATAAAAGGAGCGGTATCGTAGAATTCTACCTCAAAACGCTAGCAACGGGCTTGAACATAGTAGTGCCTGCTTCCTGGGTGCCTCGGTGTCTCGGTGGTATGAGAGCTGTACCGGAGATACGGTGTCCGCGTTCGATTCCCGCTCCGTGGTGGTTTCTTTTTCTCACGGCCTTTTAAGCAAGCACCATGTCACTGTTAAAAACATATGACAATTTTTACCTCTCCTCGGACCCCTGAAAAATGAGGCCGGACGTAGCCAGCCGCTCTGAAAGGTAGGACATGTCTGGGAAAAGGAGGACGCGTTTTGATTTTTTCAAGTGACCGGCTAGCACGTGGTCAAAGCCCACAAAAAAACAGTAAAAACTTGCAACGTTTTTAATAAATATCCGCGAAGTTTTTTCCTGGATGTCTGGATTGGAAACCGCAACCTTTGGATTCCCAGTGAAGCCACTGGTGCTGGACTAGTAACCCAGAGGTTGCGGCTTCAAATCCCGCCGGAGAACCCATTTTTTCTCGAACCTCGAATCGTGTCGTGCTGAGCCCTCCCAGCGCCCCAGCGTCGTCCGGAAGTACATCAATATAATTTAATTCATTTAATTAAAATACCGGCGACAACTTCTATAAAAAAACTTGCAATTTATCGGATATTTTGTACCGAAACTTGCGAGTTAACTTGAATACATCAGCTCCGAAAGCCCGGACGATGTAATTTCGGGCTATTCATCAGCCTTTGGCCGCTCTCAGGTCGGCTGCAGCAGGGGGCCCACGGCAACTGAACAAAAGGCCCCGTGGCTTGCAATTTCGCTAAAATTAAGACTAGAATCTTTCAAAATCACAAAAAAAAGACCCTAGAGCTTGTAATTTCGCGGGTAATTAGCTGGAAAACGTTGTAATTTTACAGTTATTCGCCAGAGTTTTGGTGCTGACTTTGTAATTTCATCCTCAAGTTACTATACTCTGGGAATCTCGGGTGGCCTGCAAACTGTTTCTTGACTTCAAAAACAGGACTTCCCTCCTTCTCCATAAAAAATGGTTGCGCAGCACCGAAAATCTAGTCTGTGTGTTACTAGAGATGAGCACCATTTAACTGATTTCGTAAAAAAAGAAAAGAAAATACGTCGACTCACTCAGGGCTGATTTGAGCCCATTCAGCCGAGTTCTCATTCTGTGTAATCAAAAGCTAACTTTCATTATTACGACACTCGTTAATTTTGTGTGATTTCCCCAGCGACTGATGAAGCTCAGAGTCATCCGTATTTCGCGAGTGCGAGCTAGAAAACGAAAATCTCTTTAATTGTTATTCAACCTCGTAATTAATTCGTCATTAAGCGCCCACCCTTTGGTTGGTGATGGAGCGAGGTGCGGATTTCTTGGCGCCTCTAATTTTGATTTCATTCAGCGAAGCTTCATTCTCCTAAAAGATAAAAAAAAATCCCATTTAAAGCTCTAAAACGCGGAATGGAAACAGCGTCGGAGGTCCCTTAAACCACTGGAGCCTTCCCAGAATCAATAGCGACGTTCTCATTTTTCTCTCTTTTCTTTCGTTCTTCTTTATCGTGTTTGAGTGTGATCTTCTTTTGTTTCATAGCGACTACTTACTGGTACCTCGGTTTTATTACTCAATTTTTTTTAACGGAATTTGTTTTCCTCTTTTTCTATTTTAGAGAGAGTGTCTGGCGAAGGATGTCACAGAGGCAAGAGAGGCGAAGGAAGAGGCGCTACAAAGGCTCGCTCAAGCGAGGCAACAAGCCGAGGGCACCAATCGGCGGCTTAATACCCTGCAGGAAACTATTGACAGGTAAAAAACGAGAATAAAATTGTTTTATTTCCTTTTTTCATCCCGGAAAACTCGCACCCCCTGCCCCCCCCCCTGTGCAACGAGTAACCGCCACCGCAGTCACTCGATGGCGACAAAGTTTTACCGCTCGGAATATGCCAACAAAGTGAAACCCGTTTTAATCATTTTCAAGCAAGATGACTTCCCTTTTTCCCTTGGCCCACCCCCACCACTCGAAAATTCATTGAATAATCATACAAACTACATAATGTATCTCTCTGCATACAGATTACTGATTCACTAATTAAATTGAGTCGCATCCAACTCCCTAGAGTCCCCCCCGTCGTCCCCTTTTGCAACCTTGCACTCCCTCACCTTTTACATAAGTGAAACTGGAATCTTTACCTTCCGTAAATTAGTCCCGAGACTAATCGGAGTAACACAAGTTTGATAATTGAGTTGTTCTCCTTTCTTCGACCCCCCTCTCCTTCCTATACACCTCTGTTGTTGAGTAGTAAACCTTCTCCTATACTTGTCAGTCTCATAGTAATAAAACTGGATCTTCCTAACTAGTTTTCTTAATTCGGATTAATAACAGTTGTGAGAAACTCGTTTTAAAGTTCGTGTTGGACTCAAAAAGGGTCTTTATAATATTTAACAAATGTCCCTCCCCTCTCGACATCAACAAATTATGTTGAAGCGTGAAGGGTTTAGATATTTTTTATAGTTAACTTCAGAAATATTTCATCCAACAAATTGGATATCAAGCTCAGGGGTTTCCGCTCAACGGGATGGGGTGGGGGGGATGGTAGCCCGAGGCCCCATTAAAAAAAAATCAGTTTGGGTTAACGATGTGTTTCTCGTTGAGTCACAACCTCCAGTCACAAGCATCTCCACCCGGTCACCATAATTCGGCCGGACATTGTGTGTCGAATCGACACCCCCCCCCACCCCACACCCCCACTCACCCAATCACTCTCACACTCTGTTCTGACTTTGCCAGAAACTGCCTTTTGAGAGAATTAATTGTCAATTCATTCTCAGATTTTGGTTGAAATCCGGAGGATTACTATTTATAATTTACGTAGGTTTACTATTTGCGCTGGCATTTCTGTACGAAAAAACTACATTCTCTCAATTTAGTGGTAGAATCAAATGATTCTCGCAAAGATCAGAGTATAATTTAGGCTTAGGTGAACATATCACCTCTCAGATCAGGTCGTTCTCGTCCAGAAACTCGAGCAGCATCACAGCTTGCCTCCTGCAAAACGGTCCCGGCCGTCTGCTTTTTGGCTTCCCGATCACGAGCTCAAAAAAAAAAAAAAAAAAAATTATGGTGGGCAGGATTACATTCTTGTAAAATTTAAATTGTTAGTAGAAGCGCTTAAAAAACGAGGGTTAGTGGGTAATGCACGCATAAACTACAGCCGTAGGAGCCTTCATTGTCGGTTTCCCCTCGTTGAGGTGAGTCAAAAACGGACCGGTTTCGGCTGCTCGCCATCTTTAGCGTTTATTGGTTTCCCAATTGAAACCAAACGCTGAAGTTGGTGAACAGCCGAAACCAGTCCGTTTTTGACGCACCTCAACGAGAAAAGATGGACAATGTAGGCTCCTACGGCTATAGCTGTATGCATGCATTCTTGTAAAATGCCATCCTGACATAAGCTAAGGCCATCATCATCATTTGAGCAAGAATTAGGACCACGAGACGTCCCCTTACGTACAACGACATATCCTTTTTCCGTGAGACAATTAGAAGGGGAATCGAGCAGGCACGGATGCAAAGGGGCGGTGCAGGGTTCATGCTCCCTTTTCATTGAGTCGACGTCACACACACCAAAACATCATCCACAAACTTTAGAGCGATCAGCTCAAAATTGACCGGTTCAAGCCAGACGTGGTTTATAAGTCCCTCGGACCATGGTCAATCGAAACATAGAGCACAGCCGGTTTCGACAAGAACGCAACTAGAGACCCTAGAGCGTCCTAGCGGCGTCCGCTCTCGTCGAGTCTCTTCCTTGAGCATTAGGGCAGTCGATAGTGCGGCCGCCATCTGCGGGAAAAGTCGTGCAGCTTCTGGAAACGTGCCAAGCCCGTCAAAAACAGTGGAACTACACGGCGAGAACCCCTTAAACGGCCCATTTGCCATTTGTCGAGAAAACCCGAGATATGCAGTTTTTAGTCAATTTGGCAAAAATCGTTCGGGGGTTGGGCGATTTCTAGGATAATTTTTTTCAAAGTGTATCGATTTGAGCCGGCCGTTGTTCGAGTCCTCGTCAGACAATGCTTAATTGACGAACAGTCGGTAATGGCCAAAAAGGTCGTAATGAGCTTTTAACGCCCTAAGTGTGGCACAAAACGAGCGTTTTACCTCGCTGTTAGTTTTGATCGGGTTTGGGTTCTGCCGGTGCCGCGCCACACAAAAAAGGCCCCCCAGCTTGGAATTTTCTTTAAATTAGGACCCTAAACGCAATATCTGTTAAATAAAAACCCAAAACTGTCCATTTCGCGGGTATTGAGTTAGGCAATTTGTAATTTTGCTCTAATCAGGGGACGAACTTTGTAAATTCACAAATATCTATATCAGACTTTTGCAATTACTCGGCTATGGGCACAATCGGGACCGGCATAGTCCTGGGTCCGCGCCCGCTAAAAAACGACCCGGAAGTTTGCTGTTTCGTGAAAATAAAGACCAGAAAATACCAAGTCTACGAATATTTAAATCCGAAACTTTCAATTTCGCGAAAATAAAAACCAGAAACAAGCAATTTCGCGGAAATAAAAACCACAAAAAGCCATTTCGACACTGTCGGGGCTGGTAAACTCGCGTTCCGCAGTCACTAAAAAAATGCCCCCAAAACTTGAAATTTCGCTAAAATAAAGTCCTTCTAGTTTCAATTTGACCGAAATACAAAAATCCTTCAATTTCTCGAATGTTCAACCAAGGGACTTCCAATTTCAGGTTTTTTCTTTGTTTGTTTTTTTAGCTCAAAAATGTTACAATTCTGCGGCTATTCGTCAGACTTTGGCCACAGCCATGGTCGGCTAGGCCAGATTCCGCGGCCACAAACAAAAAGGCACCCAATTTTGCATTTTCGCGAAAATAAAGACAAGAAACTTGCGATTTCGCGAATGTTCAGTCCCAAAATGTGGAATTTCCCGGATTTTGAGCTTGGGTGTGATATGGTATTTCGCGGCAGACTTTGAGCACTGTCATGGCCGGCTAGCTCGGGTTTCCCTCGGCTACTAAAAGGAAAAGTCCGTAACTTTGGGAGAATTAAGACCATATAATTCTCAATTCTTTGAACATTCAGACCCAAAACTACAATTTCGCAGATTTTTGACTCCGAATGATTAAATTTCGCGGCTATTGAGTTAGGCAATTTGTAATTTTGCTCTAATCAGGGGACGAACTTTGTAAATTCACAAATATCTATATCAGACTTTTGCAATTACTCGGCTATGGGCACAATCGGAAACGGCATAGTCCTGGGCATAGCTTTGGGAGCCCTCGGGACCGGCTAGACTGCGGGCTCCACGTGCACTGCAGGGAAAAGGGCCCCGGAACTAACATTTCGCCCAAGTTAAGTCCAGAAACGTGCTATTTCGCTGATATTCAAATCCGAAGCAATTTTGCAGATTTGCATTACCGAATGTAGAGCTTTTTCTTAATTTTCAAGTCGCGATCTAGCGTAATCCTCAACTTCATCCGCGACTATTATTATTTTTCATTATATAATCAATTAATCATACTACACCAACTTTTGTTGCTTTACAGGCTGGAGCAGTCGCTGCTGGCTATGTCCGTCTACAAAACACAGTACTGCCAACTTCTGGTCGAGAACGAAGCCCTCAAGAAAACCATCGAGGTGAGACTACGTTTAATAATTTACTTTACAAAAATGATCAAAAAGTTTCTTAACAAGAACGCCCATAAAACCTGCGAACAAAGATCTCATGAAAGTAAAATAAGGACCTTAGAGGCATAAAAAAAAAACGACGAAGTGCCCTTTTAAAGGATGAACGTCGTCATCTTCTTCATCTTATATTAGAACCGACCGTACTTATGGCCATTTTTTGTCAATTAAGGGGCCGGAAATATCAACGTGAAAGCGCGAAGGGATCCTGTTGTGGTTGAAGGGGGGAGGATACACGCCTCAAGGGGGTAACAACATCCTTCGCACCCTTCTCCAAAATCATTAATTCGTTCCAGACAGCGTTTTATCATCAAGGGCTCTCGCATTATTTTTCCTCCCTTGTGTTTTCTGCTATGATATACTCCGGATGTTATGGTTGTGGAGAATATTTGTTTGAAAGTTTTATAAGGAGGTTGCAAAAAAAAAGAAGAAGAATATTGTTTTTGAACAAAAATAGCGAAAAAGACTGATTAAAGGGGAGCGAAAGAATGGACGGAAAATAAAAGGGGGAAATGAGAAACTTCTTAGGGCCACCCCTTTCCTCCACTCCGAGTCTTTCAATCATCTCTTCAAATTCACAACCGGCTAACTGCTCAGGATTTAATTAAATACAAATGGGAAGGAAAAGAAGTTTTAGGGAAATGAAAGCCCATTTTTTTCGTACTGAGGGGACCCCCTCTCCAGCTTCTTTGTCCTCTTTTAAGATCTCCTATAAAAACGCTGATCACTATGAATTGTAGGCCTTTAATGAACCTAAAAAAAAAAAAGATAAACAGGTCTAACACAGTTTCATGATTACAACAAAAACATTTTCTAGAGGGGGCAAGAAATAAGCAAGCCCCCTCAAGCCCCTGTTCCACTTTTTTCTATTTAACTTTTTTATAGATGTCAAGCATCAAAGATTGTTGATAATCCCCGGGTTTGCTCAAAAGACCTATAACGTTCTCCATTTTTTTCCCTCTGTGAATATTACAGTATTTGCTGAGCCAAATCACCTCGGTAGTTAGAGTTTTAAGCCCTCCCCCCCACATGTAAACCCCTTCTTTGCCAACGGTGTGGTTTTAGCGTGTCACAGTTGGGGTTCAACCCCTGTTTAGTCTCATCCCTCTTTTCTCAGCCTTTCCCTTCAACCCCGGAAACTTCCTTTCCATTTTGGAGGGATTCAAAGTCTCCTGTATTCATACATAACAACAAAAGCCTTCCATGTTTAGCCGCATCTGAGTTTCGAGGATGGGCTTCGCTTTTAAAGCTCAGTGGGGCGCCCCATTAAAAGACGCCAATTAATTATGTTGCGAGAGACGGAAATTCTCTTTTTTTTAGGGAAACAGCTAGAAAATGACGGGGATTTATGTAGTTTGAGACTTAATCTCGCAAGTCACCGGGGATTTACGTCATGCAGCACTTGGAAAGCTACAAACAAATGTTGTCATCGAGTTTTTTCGGTTATAAAAATTCTTCTTTCAACTTTTATGTAAACGTTTTCCCCCAGGAGGTTTCGCTTTTGAAATCCTTTCTCCCAGAGGAGTCGTTCTCCCCTCAACTCGTATACGTTTTTCAGCTTTTATCTATAGCAGCAATTACCCTCCTCCTCCACACAGGAGTACTCGAAACTCAAGCCCTTTCTTAATGCCACACAATTTCCTCTGGAGGAAGCTTTTTCCCTTTTATTTCTTTTTTTTTTTCTTCTTCTTCTGCCCTCAGTTTTCTTCTTGACTCTCAAACCCTGTAATCAGCTCAGACAGTTTACTACACTCTGTAACCTAAATTACTGTCTTCACTTACAGGGCTGCACTTGATAGAGGACCTTTCTACCCCACCCCGTCCACACCTCAACCCCGATCGTAACGTTTCCTATTCCATTCTGTTCACTAAACCGGTCCGTATGAAGATTATTGGTGATAAAGTTACGTATTTCCTTTATACTTAACAATATTGGCGAAAACCGGCAGAGGGAAGAATATTGAGGGAATATTTTATGGGAATCAGTTATTCCGCCTCGTCTAAAATCAACAGACAGACGCATACACGCGTAGAACGAGGGTGAAAAAAAAAAAAAAAAACAACAAAAAAACGTATTTCTTCGACCCTTTATCTTTTAGTCCCCGCCCTTTTCTCGTCCTTTTTGTTTGCTCAGCTCGTGTGACGCCGCAGTCATCGTGTCAAGAAGATCCGATATTATTCTCCTCACCAAAGACTCCGCAGAACTACTGTGTAGTTGAGTCGCATTACTATTCGAGGCCCGTAGCCTGCAGTTGGACATCCTTCTCCCTCGTTTTCCCCCCACCACGGTACATAAGAAATATTCGCTCGAAATTTATCAGATAAATTACATACATCCTAGCCCCCCGCGTTCCTTGCATTTGTAATAAAGAGGACGCAGTATAGGGAAATGAAAGCGTTTAAGAGGGGTTTTCTTGCGCCGCTCAAAAAAGTTAAGATCGTGGGGATTCAGCTCATAAACTGACTTTTCTTCACCATAGGAACTGATTAATTGGCCATGGAACATTGCATTTTTGTTTAAATTATCTATTCAATAATAATTTATTCAAATAAATTATCAAATTTTCAATGCTCTGGGGAACAGATTATAACCGAGGCACCGAAACATAGAAACTGTTCAACCAAGGGGGTAGCCAGAGGGAGCAGGAGTGAGCAGTTGCCCTCCCCTGGACTCGAAAGCGAAGACGTAGCGGGGTTTCTACCATAAAAAGTACAAATCCTATACTAGCCAGGTTGCCAATTTCGCTCTCTAAAAATGCAATTTCGCAGATTTTTCTTGCCAGAAAACCATATTTGCGGGTCCCCCGAAAAACCGCGCGATATTTGCTGTTTTGTTTGCCGGAAATCCAATTTCGCGGAGTTGCCTATTTCAAGAAACACTGTTTGCGGCTTTCGCTCATTAGCCTTGTTTACACGAAGCGATTATGTATGCGATTTTCACGGCACAAAAAAGCTTGAAGATGGAAAAATGGAAATTTCAGGTTTTAATGCGTTAGTTCGCGTCTATAAGTTTGGAAAAAGCCTTGACTCGCGGTTTAAATTTAGAAAAAGCGCACGTTTACCGCTAAAATTTAGGGAAAAAACACTGATTCGTGATATTAAATTGTGATGTAAAGTCATGTTAAAACGCGGTTAAAATTGAGAAAAACCCCATAATTTTGCTTTCATGGAATTTTGTTCACTGCTGACATTGTGATAACTACTGATTCACGGCTTCCGGGGCGAACTTCAGAGCTAAAATAGAGAAAACAGGTTAACGAAGCGTTACATGCAGGGTAAGAAAGTTAATAATCGCTCATCGCGGTACTGGCGCTATTTCCAATTTAAAATTCCTGAAATCGGAACGAGTTTTTGATCATAGCAGCTATCACTGTTCTCCCTGTGATTCTGGCGTGCTAGGCAGCTCTGACTCGTTTTTAGGGACTCAACGAATTCCCCCCTGGAGTCGGACCGGAGGAAGAGCACGCGGAGACCTCGTTAGGCCGCTCTGGAGTCTAGAAAATCGACCAAAACCATCGACAATAATTGAAATCAAGACCAAGGAAGAACATTGACTGGCAACTTCTGTTCCGTTAATAATGTCGCTCTTGTTAAATTGCTGTCGGAGACACGTGCCCTCTTCATCCCCGTCTCTATACGCTACCACTCTCTTTTCAGAGTCTAAATATGTCCATCGTTTATTGACAACTAGGCACACACGGTCGTCGCCGACCAGTTCAAACACATTCGCTCAGCATTACTATCACAGTCTGTTGAAACCAGTTTTTGTGATCGTGAACTTGTGGCCTGTACCGATATAGACGCGCTTTACTTATTAAAGGGGGTGGGGCTGATAAAGTTGGACCCCTTAACGAGATTTCTAGGTGTAGCTAGGAGATTTCATTTTCCCCGACGCACTTACCCCTCCATTCGAAAAGATAATATCCATAAGGACTGTGGTCGGTCTATTGAGCGCTCCCCTATCTCTTCAACTAAATTGAGCAACGGGAAATCGCGATACAAGACTTCACTGGAGCGTAAATAAAAGTTAAGGGGATTACAGAAAAGAAGTGGAGTGAGTGTTGATGGATTATGCCGTTTGATTTCGAATAAAAAATTAACGACAAAAATCGGATTCTGGAAATATTTAAATCATTGCACTGTCAAAAGAGTAGACACGGCTGTCTCGGTCGAGCGGTCTCATTTTTAAATTCAAATCGCTGCGGATGTCCCGCTGAGGCGCACCCAGGACTGACGTATGGAAATTTATCATTCCTCCCCTCACCCTCTTTTGGTCAGGACACGTCAAAACCATCCCCCGGGGTTTGTTGTTTTTTAAAAATTCGTCTCGTGAATATTTAATCGAGCGAAAAAATGATGGCGAGCTTGACATTTTATGTGAGCTTAGCGCGTTTTTCTTCTCGTTTTAAAAATTATTTCCTCCTTAAGGAACCGTAGAATAGGAGCGTGGTAACCACGCCGCATCATAATGTGCAGTTCTTTCGAGGTCTTTAAATCTCCTCACTTTCTCATAATTCAAGTTTTAAAGTGAAACATTTCACGGTTAAGGAACCATATAGTTATGTATCGTTTGTCTTCGACCACTGCGGCTTGATACTCGCATCTCACGATATGAAATTGGATTTTTCACGGGTCGATGATGCGATTCCGACGGATTAGGTTGGTCGGGTCGGGTGGGGGTGAACCAGTAGCGTGCGAATCGCTACGGGTGACTAGTTAACCCACGACTGAAACAATAGATCAGCTATCTCTTAAAAAAGTTTCAAACAAAAGAGCTTGTTATAACATAAGAAGTTTGTTTTTCTCGGTGAGCCGTGTTGAGGAGGAGGTAAATAACGAGTTTCTGATGTGGAAATTAAGTTTTACTTGTTGACTAAACATCATAGAGGCAAATATTTAGATACGGTTCTAAATCTCAGCAAAATAGTAAGTTTTTGGAAGCCAAATAGCTTGTTATAAGCGCACACCACCGGGAACGGCCGTGTCTCAGCTCACTGCCGCAGGGCCGGATCTTGCTTTTTGCCGCCCCATGCTGCTACCCCCCCCCCCCTTGGACAACTTCCACCAAGGCTTGTGGAATCGTACAAGTAACGAGAGGATGGATTGGAGGAAAACTATGTTTCTTCAACCTGGCGGAAAAATCTTGAGTTGACGGGCACCCCATGCACAAAGATGAAATTTTGGCTTTTCTTGATGAACGCGAATGACGCTGGGGGTTCGGACCCACCAGAAAATTATGAAAATTGCCACTGCACTACGATCTCTGGCTCAACTTGGCAAAACCGAGGGAACCGTGTTGATGTTTGAACTGGGCAGCTGCGCGGCGTGCAGCCCCAATTTAACTTCCTCAGGCCCTGTTCTGCCTTTACGGTTTTCTTCAGTCCTGGGGCCGTATTCCCAAGCCGCGTGAAAATGCCGCAAAAAGCGGTTGCTATGGTGGGATAATGTTATTTCTTATTCGGCGTCCTTGGATCCCGCTTGTGGCATTTTTTCCCGTCCGTTCAGAATAAGGCTCCTGGATGTGAGCAGCCGCGGGGCCTCCGAGATTCGGGTTTCAGGGCAACCGCCCAGATCGAGTGTCTGGGGTCGAATCCCGCTTGGGGCCCCAATGAGCTTATAAACATGTGAACAGAAGATTTGGTATCCGCTTAGATAACGCTTTGGCCCAATCTGATAATTTCCATTCCATCCGTCTCAGGAGATAGAGACAAATCAGGTGCCCAGCAGTTTTTGTGGCTAAACATTAGATTCCGCCCTCAATTCGGATTCGATTTGTATACTTCTGGGAATAATCCGTGCCTTGTAGCTGAAGTGCATCTCGACCAGGTGACCAAGGTTCAAAATAATGACTTCAGTGCTATACTTTTAAGTCATTGAGTATGTCAAGGTCGTCGCCAGAAGCCATTCTGCCAGGAACGGGCTGGCCAAAAACGGCGGCATCGTAGGTGTAACCGCTTAAACGGTTCGTCTGAACGGCTCGATTATTCGATAGTTGGATTTCCCGGGTCGAAAACCCCAAAGATACGTCATTCCGTGCAATTTAATTTTTTTTTCAATTTTTACTCAATCCGCCGAGGGCTTAAGTGAGTGATATTCATATTCAGCTCCATTTTAACCCCCAGCCAAAAACGCCCCCATAAGGGGTAGTCGGCAATAGCCTATCGAGTCCCGAGTGCGCAGTTCTTTTCTCTGAACAAGCTTACGGGCAAGTCTACGTCTGAGAAGCCACGTTCATTTTTCGCTGTTCTGCAGGATTACGCGGCTAAACGTTTAGAAAACTCCAATATTCCCGGCTAAAATTGAGAAAAGGCGCTCATTTGTGGCTAAAATCGTGAAAATGCGTTAATTCGTGGTTTCTGATCCAGATTCCAGGCTAAAATTGAGAAAAAAACGCGGGTGTGTAGTTCCGACAAATCCGCGAATCAAGTTGAGAGAAGCGCTAATTCATATTTAAAAGTTGAAAAAATCACTCATACGCGGAAAAAATTGAGGAAAAGCGTCAACTATCCGCTAAAATTCTAATTCACGGCTGAAATTGGGAAAAAGCTCAAGTTTCGCTGCACAAATTGAGAAAAAGCGGAAAAAGTAAACATCTATACTTGGGTTGGACGAGCTTTAGGCATAAAATTGTTATTGGAAGCGCCCACGAAATTCTATTTTTAGGAAGAACCAAGTCCTTGAATTCGGCAATTTGGTCAAACAAAGGATAATATAAGGGGGCTCGTAGAGATTTCCACTCCGTGCCCAGATAGGTAGAGGTTCGCCACTGATCCTTCTATTGCATAATTCACTATGGCTGCGGCCGCTTCGTGTGAGCGTACCTGGTGGTTCGTAGAGGAGCCCTCTTTACGTTAGTACGGGCACGAAGTTTGAAATGAGGGGAAAAGGAGAGAGAGAGAGAGGGAGAGAAAAACATTTACTTTCTTTCTCTGCCCATTTCTTCTGGTTCGATTTGTCTTATCCCCCTCGCCTAAAAATAGTTCTCAAAGTTTTGCCGCCCCTCGAAATTTGCCGCCAAGGGCTATAGCCCCGGTAGCTCTCCTCCTCCGGCCCTGCGCTGCCACCGCAGCGGCAGCGCGGACCAGAAGGCATTCTTTAGGAAGAATGATGCTACATTATAGTTTGTGGTTCTATGGTCGTTTTGGATCCTCCAAAGGACCCTGAAAGGTACTAATTTTGTACCTGTTTGGCTATAAAACGTGAGTTAAAATGGCATTTGACCGTCAAAATTATTTGGTTTAAAAAATTATTTGACTGTCAATTTCGCCCTCGTAAAAACCACCAATTTGTATGTTATTTAGTCGAGTAATTAAAATTTTTCCTCAGAATCGAATTGTTCAACTCCTAAAGTGTTTATTTAGTGTGTGATCCTCGTGTTCATTCAGTGGCGTAACAGACGAAATGGTCAATGGTTTCGGTTAGGCTAACAAACAAGTGAAATCACTACGCAGGGCCTCAGAGAGTGAAATAGTCACGAAACTGCAAAGATTTAGGGGTAACTGGGTACACAATTGCCTGTTTCGGGGCTAAATAGCCGCAAAAATTACAAGCGGTGGCCAAAAGAATTCGAGACTTGAAAATAACCATAAAACAGCAAGTTTCAAGGCTGAATATCCGTGACATGGAAGTGTGGGACTAAACAGTCGTGAAACTGCATGTTTGCGACACAGTCGTACAATAACGATTTTTGGGGAGAACCAGCGAAATTTGAGAGCAATAATTTAGCTGTTGAACGTGATTACATGTGGCATTGAATGGCTCAGCCGGTAAGTCCTTCAATAACACACATACTGGTCAAAAAGTCGCTAATTGCAACGTTGGACCCGAGTCGCCACAAATTGTTACAATTGGAGAATATCTGCAAGGTCTTTAAATCATTTAGAGCTAAATACCTGCAAAATTGTGAGTTTCGGGTCTGAATATTCCAAGAATTGCGAGTTTATGGTCTTGTTTTTCCCAAAAATTGCAAGTTGGCGGGCTGGAAACCCCGACAAATGAGCACATCATGGGGAGAGGGAAATTTCCCCTGTGCACCTATTTATCAGAGAAAGGCCTGACAAATGGGTACCTTCTATTTTAATGGCCGTGGAACCCACCTGGGCTAACAGGTTTCGATGAGCCTGGCAAATATTTCCACAAAATTACAACACCCTGTGCTAAAAATCCGCGAAATCGCCAGTTTTGGGTCTTAATATTCGCGAAATCGCGAGTTTCTGGTCTTTTTGGCTAAATATTTGTGAAATTGCAAGTTTCTTGTCTTTACTCACACGAAATTGCAAGTTTCCGGTCCTTATTTTCACGAAATTGAAAGGGTAAGGTACAAATATCCGCGAAATTGGTAGTTTATGGTCTGAATTTTTTGCGAATTAGCAAGTTTCTGGGCCCTTTTTTAAGTGGCCGCAGACTTCGCCCATAGCCTGACGAATAGCCGTGTAATTGCAACTTTTGGAGCTAAATTTTTGTGAGTTTGCAAGTTCGGGTCCGAATTTGAGCGAAATTACGTTTCCTGGCTGAACATTCGCGAAATTTACTGTTTCGGGTCTTAACTTCACTGAAATTCCAAATTTTGGGTCTTAATTTAAGCAAAATTCCAAGTTTAGTTTTTTTTTGTGACGGTGGAACTCGGGGTAGCCGACCCCAAAAGCGGCCAAATCCTAACGAATACTTACGAATCGAAGTTTCCTAACTGAAATCAGTGGCATTAAAGTGTAAGTATCGGGACTTGATTTATTTGGCGAAATTACAAGTTTTGTGGTCGTTTTTGTGCATCACGGTCCAGCTGGCCCGGAGAGCGCCCAAAGCTTATATCAGTGAATTAAGTTTTGGGGCTAAATTTAAGTTCCAAGTCAAAAATTTTGTCATCGTCAGTGGCAGGATTCTAACCCGGGCCTGCCAGGTGTGAAGCGCGCATTATAGCCACTTCAGGCCCCTAGCAGGTTAGCAATTATGTCAGACAGAGAGCTGCTGCATCTAGGGCTGGAAGTGACTGATTCCTTCCAAGCCATCCTCGTTTTCCCATGTTTCATGTTTTTTAACCTGTTTGGGACACCGCGATTAAAACTATGAACTCTGCTTTTGCCCACTCATCTTGTCACTCAAAAAGTTCATGTTCGACTAAGAGGAGAGGGGCTCCTTACCCCGTAAAGATGTCGCCACAATTTTAGTGAACCATTATTCCTAAATGATTTTTTGTATGTTCGTTCTAGGGTAAAGTCAAGCAATTTCAGTCGACTCTGAGCAAGCTGAATCGAGAGAATGAAAACCTCAAGACGCAGCTTCACACCCTCGAATCAGTGGTAAATTGTTTTTTCATCTTCACCTCGCTGCATGCGCTCTCTACTGTACGTTCTACCATGTTTGTTTGTTCGTTTGTTTCAATTTGAAGGGAAGCCGAGAGGAAATCATGTCCGAAAGGTTGAGATTGACCGAAGAGGAAAATTCTCGACTCCTCGCCGAACGGGAAAAGTGTGAAAAATGTCTCGATCAAGTGGCTCATCAGGTGGTTCAGGCGCTTCTATCCCAAAAGGTACCTATGGTGACACCACTTTCTCAACTTCCTCAAAGCATTCGTCACTCGTAGTTTACCATGAAATATTTTGTTTCTTAGGGACTACGGGAGGAAATCGCATCGCTCAGGGAAAAAGTCAAAGAGCTCGAAAAGCAAAATTACACGCTTAGCTCATTGCTTCTGTATCAAATCCCCAAAAATCAACAGTCAAAGCATTTAAACGGTTCAGCAACGGTACGTTTTCCTAATAATATTATTAAGATTTCAACAGTTTTATGGACTCACTCTTCTCACAACTAGGCGTTGTGTACTCGTCCTGTAAGCTGTGATGAAGGGAAGCTTAAACTAAAAGCAGACTCTCTGTTCTGGATTCCGGTACATAGGCCGTGTTCCTTAAATTTGGAGTCACAGAGATCATTTTTAACGGGCTCAGGTGAGATTCCCCCCGTCTGTTGTTCCTCACTGCCTGGTTCTGTTGGTTCAAATATTTCAATAAGCATTTTTTTTTTAGGAGGAATACTCATTGGAACTGAGTGTCACAAGGATGAAGGCTATTCGACAATGTCGAGCGAAGCTCAGGGTGAAGGTGGGGGCACGGAAACGTCTATCGTTCACCAGGAGGGGCCTTTATTGGAACGACTCCAGGAGGAGAGTTGCAGCAATGGTCGAACTCGTGAGGAGGACGTTCTGTGCGGATTGAAAGTGACGCGACACACGCTCATACCGCGTAGCTCGTCCGACTCGGCCCTACTACCGTATTCAGGGGCGGGCGACGAACAGGAATGGTGGGATCATGACTCGACGCTGTCGCGAATTGAATTCGACGCACCGCCTGAATTGGAAGAATGGAACATGGAGGATATTCCGGGTATGACCCGTCCCTTCTCACCACCCCTTTTCTGTAATGTTCTTAATAGTCGAAGTCGTGAATCTTTCAGGACTGTCTTTTTTGTCCGAAGACATGGAAGACGCTTGGTTTTCCCTGGTTGAAGGTCAGTACGGTCTCATATCCCCTGGAGCCGATTCGTGGTCTAGCCAAACCACAACCTCGGAAGGCTCTAAAAGATCATCCGGTGCAGAGAGTGAAACTAATCCGAGCGTCGGAACTCAGTTCACTCGTGATTTTTATCGTTTGGTTAAATTCGAAAGTACAAAAAGTTTAGCGTCCACGTCTTCTAGATCACAAGTGTCCGAAAGCAGTAAAGACACGCTTCAAAAGTATGACACCTTTTATTGAACGTGTTTTGTAGCGTTCTATTTGTAATTTTTATTATTTTCAGCGTCCTACAATTTATAGCCGAGCAACAACAGTACATAGAAGAACCATCCGGGGAGGTGGAAACGCACTGTCCGGAGGGTAGCTCTGACTCACTTCAAAACACCGATTCGGGCGTTGTATCGAATTTAAGCAGCTCCGAAGAGGTAGTAGTCAAAACGAGCGAGTCCCGCGGCCTTTTAACCGTTCCAGAAGAGGCCGAAGATTTCGAGACGTCTCTAATGACTCAGGCGTCGACGCTTGCCGATTTACACCGTTTGGTCAAGGCGAGCAGCGACGACGAGTCTTCGTCAATTGAACCGCCGACCAGCTTTGACTCGACATCGTCATCCAAGACGGACCGGTCTCGACCGACTGGTTGGGTCCATTTAAACCGTCCCAACGACCTTAATGACCCTAAAGTACGTACTTATATTCAAACCCCATTTTTGATAACCGTGAAGTTAACGTTAAACGTATTCCACAGATGAGAATAAATCTACTCGACGTCATGGCGACCAGTCGAAGTTCAAGCTCCTGCAGTGGAAGTAGCGAGAGTAGCGACGACCACAGCGCGTACAACCATCTTCATAGATTGCACAGATCACGGAGGCATAAAAAAGGTACGCAGTGAAGAAAAACGTCTAGGAATTCACTTCCAAAAATTTATCGACCAAAATTGTAAAAAAAAAAAAAAAATGACCCACAAAACAGCGTCAGCGACTAGAGACGGAGCTCTAAGAGTTCATCTTACACCCCGAGTGTCCATTCTTGGCCGGGAGGACATGTTCACTCGATTTGGAACTAAGGAACAAGAGGCTGTGGCTAGTTTCGACTTTCTCGATGAAATAACGACAAGCTCGAGAGAGTCGACAGGATCGAGACCTAGCCCTCAGTAAAACGTGTTTTTTTTTTCTTAAAGGGAGGGAATATTTTTTGCCACTAGTCCTTAAATAATTTATTATTTATTTTAACTAATTCACCGCGAAATCGTTCTGTAAAGGTTTTAAAAACCTCATCTTTGAACACTTTAGTTATTAAAATAAATTACGTATTTTAAAAAAACGGCTGTTAGACTTAAATAAGTCTGTACTATAGTTGCGTGTAAAGTAGAAGACTGCGTACTTATTATTACTACTTTTTTTTTTCAAGTTTATTTTTGTAACATCCCCCCACCCACCATAAATCTCCAAGAAAGTTCGTTGCCCGCACTGTCCAACAGGTGCGCTCAGGTGAAAAAAAAAGAGGGAGAGAGAAAAAAGTTGAAACGATTGACCTCATCCGCAATAACTATAACAACCACTTAATGGTGCTTTGGCCTAGGCATTTTTCCATGAATCAAGTTGCTCAAAAACCATTTTCGCAGAAACAAACAAACAAAAATATTTCAACGAGCTTATGTCAACCTTTCGGGGGGGAAAATGAAAGAAGAAAACAACAAAAAATTGCCTCCTTGGAAATATCGCATGTTTCGCGTTCCTACCAAGATTTTTTGTGACTAGACATACAAGTGCAATTAGTGAAACATAAAATGTGTACTTCCTCGACAATTTAAAAAATGATATTTTCATTATTTATTAAAAACGACATTTTCTAGCGTTTTATTTATTCGAGAGAACCTTCAAGTTCAGTGTACCTATTGTCTGTGTCGTACTTCTGCTCGTTGTACATATTTTAATTTTAAAAAAGCAGATGATTGAATAGAATCCGTGAGAGTGTAATTAACAATGTAATTACACTTTTTAAAACAAAACAAAAACATTAAATAAAAATAATTTTAGACGTTGCCGTTATGGTTATGAAAGTGAATTATTTTATTTCCATGAACAGCGGTTATGGCTGCTTGGCTAGTCAAGGAGAGAGAGAGTGAGGGATCCCGAGGGTGAAATGATCGCTCAACCGTGACCCCCTGCCACTGCCAACAATCATTTAACCAACAGTAGTCGTCAAGCTTTGTAATCTTTGCTCTTACGGGGAAAAATAAACCGAAATTCCAACAGTTTAGGCGTAATTATTAAAAACAAATTTCAATTCGTTGGTTTGAAGATATTTTCACAACTTATTCGATCATTTTTGAAGCGATGAGTTGGGGTGGGGGATGATTTCACCTTGAAGGGTTTCATTACTCCGTTACTAATAGCGTTATAATTCCCTGTAACGGGTTAACGATTAATCTAGTTGGAAGGAAAAAGTAACGATGGTTACTTCCGCAACTTTTTCGTTCTTTACTTCCATATGGAGCAATCGCCCCACGCCCTTCTCAACTCAGTTGCAAACTTTCCATTTCAGTTACGGATCCTGGTTTGACCCGAAATCCCTGTTTTTGATCAAAATAGTCATAACACCATGGATTGCCAGCGCCCCTTAAATTGGCCGGCGGAACCAAACCTTTTGCATTATCATCTATGGGGTCGATTTTCTCGGCCTTAGAGCGCCCAATCGGATCGAAATTGGTTATTTGAATGATCCATACCCCATAAGATCGCTTTTTCACTTTTTGAACGGGTCAAAAGTGCGAAATTTTGTCATTGATGCGGGGATTTTTTTTTTTTTTTTTTTGGTGAAAAGTCCCTTGAAAGGGTTTTAATTTTCATGAGCCAAACTCACGAAACTTTGTTATTTCAGTGGGTCAGCCACGCGAAATCCGCGTTGAACGTGCCAACCCCACAAAATTTCATTTTTGAAAGAGGCTGACCCGCCGATTTGGTTTTTCTAGAGTGGGCAAAACCCCGCGGGTTTGATTGGGCCAACTCCACAAAATCATGTTTTTGAAAGGAGCCAGACCCGCGAAAGTGCTAATATAAGCCAATACGTCGAAACTTCTTCTTCGAACTTGGCTTCTTAGAGAGCCAACGGAGTAAAAAAGTTAGTTTCTTGCATGCCACATCCAGATTTGGTTAATGAAAGAACCACTTCGGAAGAAATTATCCTTGCCAAGAAGGCTAAGGGGAATTAGTTCCTAAAGTAGTTAAAACCACGAAATTGTGTTCTGTAAGTTTCGGCTTGGAACCAGTTCAAAATGTTGGGTTGGATTTCGTTGAGCTAAATCCGAAAAATTGATTTTTTAATGAGTGGTCCCAGCGCAGTTGGTCATTTTGCAAAGCCATGCCCCAAAAAACAGCTTTTTGAATGGGTCAAATCGATAAATTTTCCCATTGATGCATCGAATACTGCGAAATAAGTATTTTCTTGGTAAAGCCCCCCCCCCCCCCCGGGTAAGCCCGGGACATTTTTTTATATTTTTGACGAAGTTGCCTTTAGATTGAGTTAACAGCGCAAAATTTCCTTTTGGTTTATTATTTATTCTGAATAATGCACCTACGTTTTCGGCCAGGGAAAAATGTTTACAATCCGCCCTCAAACATTTTCTGTGTATGTTTCAAGATGCTTAGATTCGATTTCTGGTATTTCCGTCCACCGTACGCCATCCGCCGGGCCATATCTTGCCCTAGAGGATTGCTCGAAAAAACTGGTTCTTTCGCATATAGACTCCATTTGGGATCTAGTTGGTCCTAACATCTGCTCAGTTTGGTAAACCAATTCCCTGGGATTTATGGGCCAAAAACGGGTCCAAAATGAGGAATTTCAAAGGTTTTGAGATCATAGGGATGTGGGGTGTCGATTTTCATGTAATTTCAAGCCGGATTGGCTACATTCATGAATAATAAACCCACGTGTAAAATTTGCAGCGTTTCTTAATTACGCTACTTCACAAAAGTTTGTTTTTTAAAGGAACCAGCCCCATAAAACTGGGTTTCAAACCCAGTGTCAAAGAGGGACAAACCCTTCGAAATATTGTTTTTAAAAGGAATCAGACCCATGAAATTGCTCTTTGAAATCAGCCAAAACCCGGATATTGATTTTCGGGGAATGAGTCCTGTGAAATTGGCTCTTTGAGTACCTATAAAACCCGCGTAATTAGATTCTGTGTGCAACAATCCTCAGAATTTGGATTTGGGGAGGGTCAAACTCGTGAAATTGATTTCTTCAAGTTCCAAATATGAGAAATATGGGTTGAAAGGTGTGAAATCTGCAAATTCTAGCCATCGGCGTAACCAAGCAACCATAAACTGGAGGAAGGTGACTCAGAAATCTTTGTCTGAGACAGCAATGCGATATTGGTTTTTAAAGGTTGAAAAAAGAGGTTTTCGATATGGCGTTCGGTCTGTCTGTCACTTTCATGTGGTAAATTAAACAAACTGAAGGCTCATTAGACTGTGGTCACACTATAGCTTGAGAGGTAATCCCCTAAAGTCCTGAATTCCCGAGAGTCTCAAAAAATCCGAGTCGGAATGTCTTACTGAAAATAACACAGCTAACACGTTTAAACTTATAGAAAGAAAGACCCAAAAAATCGTCCAATTTCTTCGTTCGTGCCATTTGTTTCGCTTCGCGCCATAACAAAACAATAGGTGAACGAAGAAAAAACTTTTTTGAGTCACTTTACATCAAAATACATTTTGAAAATCACAGCAGTTTTACCAAAACGGCGCGTCCGTTAAACCTAATTCGATTTTCCGAGACTTCTGGAATTCATCCTCTAGGGGAATCCTGATTACACAGATCGCTTTTTTGTCTTACCTGGACGTGACCGGCTTAATAATAACTCATTTTAAAAAATAAATTTGATTAAAAAGACTCAAAAGCAAAGTAGAAAAATGAGTTAAACGCCATGTTGAAGTAGTAAAATCCCGACAGTGAATCATGATGCCGGGCGAGGTTCACTCGCAACGGTGCGAAAAAAAACCAACTAATCACTGGAGTGACTGGCTTCATAGGGACAGGAGATAAGTTACGAACCGTGCAGGCGCGTAGCCAGGGGGGGGGGGTCCACCATGTCTGGACCCCCCCCCCCCGAAAATTCAGATTTGTTTCCCATGTTCTGAAGGAAACTTTTGATTTCAATTTCTCCGCTCACGAATTGGAATAATATCGCACAATAATGATAATAGTAATGATGATACTAATAATAATAATAATAATATGTAGTTAAAAACTGAAAAGAGTAGGCATAGAGTGGAAATACCCCCCCCCCCCCGTCACCTCACCGGACCTACATCGGACCCCCCGCCCCAAAGAAATCCTGCCAACGCGCCTGGAACTGTGGTGTGTGGTACCTATGTAGGAGAGGGTGTCCACATAGAGGGATGATAATGGCTCTTTGGGATCCATCTAGACTAAACCTCCACGTTTTTGTCTTCTTATCTTTCGCTATTTACTCATGGAAAATCGTTTGTTTCAAAAGGAACCTATCCGACACACGTTATATTATAACTGTTAGCCATAGATGGCCCTACAAACGACCTGCACCAACAGCTTGGGCGCTCTGGACAGCTTTTTGGCTATCACTTATGTTCAAACCATTCCAACCCTGTTTTATTCTATGAGCCCATGATTTCCCGTAATTTCCACAGCCCAGTCGTATTAGAGCTTTATTGACAGAAAAGCATGGCACGGTTGCGGTGTGGGTTCGGTGGTGTCTAGGTCATTTGCACTTCTCAAAAGGATCCGGAAACGATCAGGCGGAGAGCGCTGTCTGCTAGAGCTCCAGAAAATACATTTGAATTGCCCCTGTGAGAGGTAAATGTACCTAATACCAACGCTTTCACGTCACTAATAATAATTTTGAAATCCCCTCTCCCCGACCAAACCCGTCGAAAAAAGTTAACTTTTTTGACAGTTCAACAATGTACTCAACTCAAAATCTGGGAAGCTGTAATTTTCCGAATGCTAAAATCCTCATAAGCTGAGAGGACGAGGGAGCTGAGATGTTTTCACGTACACCCCCCCCCCTCAAACATATAGGTTTGGCTAGTGTTTGGCTCTTTCAAAACCCAATTTTGGCGATTCACAATTGACGATGAATTTCGTGCCATAAGCTCTTCCTATAATTTAGGTTGATACGAAAAACTGATAAAGCTCTTTAAAAACTGGACTTCGCCTTTTCAGACGACATTGTCCCCTCGGAAATTCGCTTTTCCATAACCAAATGTCGTGGATTTGGCTTCTTCAAAACAGAATTTATGCCATTTCAGCCACAATGGGGAACTTGCGTGCATCTCAGATTGGGAAGAAAAGCACACTGGTGATTTGACCCGTAAACTGAAGGATAACAACGGAAGTTGCAACCTGATTGGTGAGTTTTAAGATTTTTAAAAATCTTCAAAGTTCTTGTTAACCATTTGAGGGAACTCTAAAATTGTTTGTTTACAAATAACGTGAAAAATGTCCCTCCAGTAAACGCGTCTAACCCCCCTCTTTTCCACATCATCCATTTCAATAAATAAGTTTTGACGTAATCGAACCCCCACTCAAAATTTTTAAAAATTCGTTTAAAAAGCAACCTTGATTGATTTCAGAGTTTAATGTAAGCAATAGGCTTGTGGAAGAGCCCTCTTTAAGAAACACCAATCTTTGAAAATGTGCAAGTTCCCCATTTAGCGTATTTTTCCTTTTTTCAAGAACAAAATTTAAGGATTTGGGTAACTCATAAAGCCAAAAGTTATTTTGGCTATTGCAAAGCGCCAGTTACACGGATTTTCAAACAGAAAACCTCCGCATTCGTCTGCTTCAAATCCCCATTTCAGGCAATTTTGCTCTTTTAAACCCCAATTCCGCGGGATATGCTCTTTCAAAAGCAAAATTTCGTGGGTTGGCTCTTTCAAACCCAAATTTCTTGGATTTGACTAAACTTTGGTACTTTCCTAGTTCTAGGATCTCGATATTTGATTTGCTCTCCCTCACATTTGTATCTCTTCAATTTCCATTCTTTTTTATTCGCCCCCTCCCCTTTATCTGAGGGTTACTGAGCTGTTGGGGGTGGCGATAGTGGCGATCGTCCCTATCGCTACCCCCATAAAACCGCCCCTGCGCGAGCACGGTTTTTTGTGAATAGAATATACGCAAACATAATTATAGAAATTGTACTCATGATTTTAACGGATGTCAAGTTCCCATCGTTCATGCCTCGAGACAGTTGACAAGACACGCACGAAAAAAAACCGTAGCAGGTCCGCGGAACCGTGTAGACGTGGATAACGTTTTGGGTATTTACTCACTTTTCTCCACTTCACGCAGTCCAACCATAGATGAGAAGGACAGGGCCTTCTCCTCCTCTGCCACCCACCACACGCCTCCCAAAAGGCATCGCGCAAGCGCCCTGAGGTCCTTTTTGTATTTAAACGAATCACTCACTACACACCTCGAGTAAAACATTATCCACATTAAAAGCACTCGACTTGTTGGTCGAGCTAAATACGCGAACTTTGATTTCTTGGAAGATCCAATTCCGCAAAAGATTTGTCAATGGGCCAAATCCAGTCCAAGCGTTGCCTTTGCCGTCATGTCAAGCACGAAATTCCGTCATAGTAGATCCCGTTTAAAAATCCGTCAGATAAGTAATAAGAAAGTAGCGTGCGTAGGTGTAGTGTAGACTATAATTAAGAAAAAAGAAAAAACGATAATTCACGAAAAAAATTACAAATAGAAAACACCAATTCATGGTTTCTGGCGGTTAGATACCGTGCATAACAAAGAGAAAAATCACTGATTCACTGGAAAAAGCCGTAAATTCGCGTTTAAAACTGAGAAAAACGTTTATTGATGGCACAAATAAGAAAAAAACAAAAAACAATTTACGGTTTCGGGAGGACGCTTTATGGATATAGATTAAAAATAGTCTAATTTATGACTAGGAAAGATAGAAACCGGTAATGTTCTGATAAAACCGTGAAAAAGCGCTGATTTTAAGCTAAAATTAAGAAAAAGCCCTAATTTGGAGCTAAAATTGAGAAACAACGCTAATTCATGGCTAGTATTGAGGAATTGAGACTAGCCGTTAATTCGCTGGTACAATTAGGAAAACCCGTTGATTCACAGATATGATATACAAATAAAAACGCGGCGTCTAACGAAGCTCTAATGCCCAGTTGAAATTGACTAAATAAATAATTCTCTTATTTGTGGTTTCGATTCATGAACAAAATCGAGAAAAAATCGCTAGGTGTATCGAGACTCTTCTGCGCCTAAAATTGAGAAAAAACGCCATAATGTGCTGTTCTCAGGGTACGCCCGCGGCTAAAATTAAGAGAAATAGCTAATTCGCAGCTTAGCTCGACAAAAATGCTGATTCGCGGCAAAATTCGAATAAAAAGGCAGCGGCGTCACCGTCGCTCGTGGGTAATTGACGTTTGACGTTATACCGTAATTTTGGTAGAATTTTTCGGTTCCTTGACGGGCTTTGGCCTTGAGAGAAAGGCTCTTCTCCTGGGCACTGGGGTGGTGGGTGGGGGGAGGGCGATTTCCTGATCTTCCCGTTCGTTCTTCCGTATCCCTCAACAGTTGAAAACGCTGCGCTGTCCGCATAGACATCGACCCCCCCCCCCCTTAATTGTTTAACCGATTGTGCATTCTCCCATCAACCGCCTGTGCGGATGCAGCGAAAAGTTTACTAGTGTAGTAATCGTAGAAGCCCGGTTTTAAGTGATATTCAAGTGCCTGTAGTGTCAGGATGACGTCGATTAGAGGCAAATAAAATAAGGTAATATTATTTCTCTGTTATTTCGCTAAACTTCAAGATGACAATTTCGCTTTTACTTCTCCCACTGGATTGTAATTCATCATTGTGCATCGCAAATAGGTGCAAATAGGTGCGTTCTGTCAATTTCAGCCGCAAAAGAACAGTTTTTCCTCAACGTAACCTGTAATTGAACGCTATTTCTCAATTTTAGCCACGACAATTACACTATAATCAACAAAAAACTGTGACAATTTTGCCAATTCATTTTCCCTCAATTTTAGCCGCAAATTCGTGCTTTAATCAATTCTGCCTTGAGCAATTCCCCCCTTCAAATTTCAGCAGCGAAAAGGTCCACTTAATACTCATGTTAACGAATTTCATTAATTTTGATCCGGACCTTGCATCGCGAACCTTAAAATACGTGTTTTCCTCAATGTGCCTTAATTTTAGCCGAAAATAAGAACTTTTTCGACAATCAGTGGAACGTGGAGTTCCTGAAGGTTCTATCCTCGGACCCACTCTGTTTCTAATTCTCATTAATGACCTGAGTATGGCCATAAACTGCGGTGATCTTCTACTATACGCGGACGACACGTCGATTGTGAATAATCACACCTTACTGTCGCTAAGTATCATACCACATCGGATGTCTTGTTCGAAAGAAATGGTCTCAAACTCAATGAGGGAAAAACTGTCGAGGTTGTCTTTACGTTGCGTCATCTTCCATACCTCAATACCATGACTGTAAAATTCTTAGGAGTCACCTTCGACTCTAGGATGACTTTTGCGCCGCACGTCAGTGACCTTGAGAAAAGGCTCACAAGGGTGGTCTACCTCCTATCCAGGCTTACGGCAGCCGTGTCTTTTGACGTGAGACGAATGGTGTATTTTGCCTTATTTCATTCGGTTCTCTCTTATGGATTGACCTCCTGGGGTAGTGCTCCGAGCGCCAAAAAAATTCTTGAGCTCCAGGAACGAGCAATTAGAGCTCTGCTTGATCTGAGGTGTAGACAAGCTTTCAAAGAGACCAAAATCAACACGTTGTTCGGGCAGTATATTTACCTGTGTACTAAGCTCATCTCTCTACACATCATGGGCGTAGCCAGCGGGGGGCAGGGGTGGGCAGTTGCCCTCCCCTAGAATTAAAAACGCAGATTTCGTGGGGCAGCTGCCCACCCCCAAAATTCCAAAAATATTTTCCCTGATCTGGCTAACAGAAACACAAATTTATTATATTTCGCTCATTAAAACCAATTTTGCGGATTTTTCTCACTAAAAAACAACACATTTTCGCTCATCGGTTTCACCAAAAATAAAAAATTCGCGGATGTTTGTTGCTGACAAACCGATTTCAAGGGCCGGCTTAACTTGGAAACCGATTTTGCTGATTTTTCGCACTAAAATCCCATTTTCGCTAGGTTCGACGCGCAATTTCGTGTGTTTGGGTTAGCTCAAATCGTGTTTAGCCCGCTGTGCCATACAGACTTATGGTGGGAGAGAAACTGCCAGCTCTGTTTACTGTCTTAGGTCAAAAATTTAAAGTTTAGCTCCAAAAGTATCACTTTCCGGTGTGGGAGGGGGAGAAGTTTCAATTTTTCGACATAAAATCCGAAATAGAAGGCTACAAACGACAGGTTTCCAGCAGATAATTTATTTTTTGACGGATAGTGGCCGTTTCTGTGCAAATTTAGGGCCGTATTTATGAATGTTCCTTCAAGCTTCCTTGAGTCAAGGAACCGTTGAGAACAGTTTTGATTACAATAAAAACATCTGTTTTAATGAATTTCAAGGGTTCCTTAATGTCAAGGAACGTTCATAAATACGGTCATTAGTCTCTGATGACCGTGAATTGACGCGATTCTAACCTCCAGATCTTGTTAGAAGCCTGCAAAAAGGCAATGGTTCAACTGTTATTTTCGCCTTTGAATCTCCCCAAAGGCGCGGTGGATCCAGTTTTTCCTCAAGAGGTGTTGCACAGAACGCCCCCCCCCCCCATTTAACTCGTGAATGAGCACTATTTGTAGCGTCGAATTGACGTTTTTCTTTAATTTTAGGTAAAACTGAGTGCTTTTTCTCAATTCGACCTCGAACTATAGCCTATTTCCTTCATTTTAACCGTAAAAAGGTCTCAAAAAACCGTGAAATAACGCATTTTTGATTTACTATTCTAATTACGGCCAGCACTAGGCATCGCCTATAAACTGCAAATAGGTGCGTTCTGTCAATTTCAGCCGCAAAAGAACAGTTTTTCCTCAACGTAACCTGTAATTGAACGCTATTTCTCAATTTTAGCCACGACAATTACACTATAATCAACAAAAAACTGTGACAATTTTGCCAATTCATTTTCCCTCAATTTTAGCCGCAAATTCGTGCTTTAATCAATTCTGCCTTGAGCAATTCCCCCCTTCAAATTTCAGCAGCGAAAAGGTCCACATAATACTCATGTTAACGAATTTCATTAATTTTGATCCGGACCTTGCATCGCGAACCTTAAAATACGTGTTTTCCTCAATGTGCCTTAATTTTAGCCGAAAATAAGAACTTTTTCGAAAATTTGTGCGCTAAGTCGCACTCTTTCTCGATTGTACGCGCAAACTTGCTATATAAATGTATAGAAACAGTCAATTATCACTTTTTTCGCAATGTTCACCGAGATGTCTGTTTGAGAAACCACGAACTGGTGCCTTCTCTCAATTTTACCTGCGTGAATGAGCTCCATTTCTCAATTTTAGCCGTGAATTGGCATTTTTCCTCAATTTTAGCCTCAAATGAGCGATTTTTCTCAATTCTACATTGAACGCGCAATTTATTTTGTAAATTTTAGCCGTGAAAAGAGCACTGTAAACCGTGAGTTAGCGCATTTTCCTAATTTGGGCCGGGCTTTGGATCGCGAAACCGCAAATTGGCGTGTTTCCTCAACTTCAACCGCGAACAATGAGCAGATTCATTTCTCAAGTTCAACGTGAATCAGCGCTATTTCTCAATTCTAGCCGTGAATGGGTGTTTTCGCTCAGAACGAGCACTTTTTCTCAAGACGTGCGCCCCCCCCCCCCAACTCTGAATCCGTGTGCCTGGCTGGCTGCCCACCCCTTGATCATGGGCTGGCTACGCCCCTGCTACACATCGAGCAATTCAAGTCCGAACGCCCAAGACATCTTTATGAGACTCGAGGGACTAACGATCTCATCCGAGACTTCCGCCGCCTCCACAAAAGTGACCTCGACCCCTCAATAATAGGTGTGAGGTTATACAGCCTCTTGCCGCGTCATCTTGTCCGGAGGGATGGGCAAGTAAATTTGACTCTGACCAAGCGCTACATTGTTGGTCTTGCCTTGTACAGCCTTGATGAATTTTATTCAATCCATTGACTTGAAATATGATGTATACTGACGTTGCTGATTCACGACCAAATACCGTGTTAAAAGCAAAAATATGTATATTATTATTATTATTATTACCTTATTACGGAATGAACGAAAGCTTACGGAACGGGTATGAAAACCGGCCGCACGGTCCCCAAAACGCACGTATAAATCTAGTTGTTTGAAAGAAAAAATGGCACTTAAGCCTCGAAACAATCAAGAAACTGGAATCATCATTCTAAAAGATGATTTTTAAGGCAATGAAGAAATCACTTAAATCTTCAATGCATGTAATTCTATGTGGCACCGCCGCCGTAGTTCGCTTATAGGCTGATGAAACTCACAAAAGCCGCCCCTCTCTGAAATTTTAGGGACAGTTAAAAATAAGACGATAGTAACAATATTCTTTTTTTATATTATTATTTTTAATTTAATTCACGAAAAGAGACGAATCAAGGAAGTTTCATGTTCGTGTGTTTGTTGTTTTTGTGTGATTTTTTTTTTTTTACTTTGAGATATTTTTGCTTATTTCCCCCGAAAGCTTAACAGTTTACATAGCAAATGAAAATGTTTGTGCCTTTTCTTTGTTATAATTATCATTAGTAGTATTAGTATTTGAAATTGTTACAATATCCTCTCCTCCCCTTATTAGAAAGATCACTTTAAATTTTGTATTGTGGCTGCCCGATCTCACTAGAGAAGGGAAGGAGCAAAAAAATAAGTGATAAGCTATAAGCTAATACAAAACACGGTTACAACCGTTTCAACTTCTTTCCAGCGAGACAATAACACGATAACATTTTTCATTTTATTTCTTGAAAGACGGGATAAAAACGAGAATAGTATTTTTGTTCAAAAAGGAGTAAAACTTGACGCACACGATACACTCAATCAAATACTGTAGTAATAGGCCATTTTTTAAAAATTTCTTATTTTATACATTTTTATACCATAACGATATTACTGTTTGACAGTAATAACAATTTAAATGCTTTATTCATTTTTATAACCAACAAAAACCACCTGTTTTTCTTTTATTATTTTAACGTATAAAATAAATCACATGAGAACGATATGCTTTGATGTTTTTCAAATCACTTAAAATAAAACTATAATTATAAAACTAACGAAGCATCGAACGGGCCACTATTTCGGGACAATCTCGCAACAACTGTTTTGTGGTAGGTTAACTAAATCTCTAACGTACCCTTGAACGCAACCTTCTGAGTGTGCGCAATGGTCTAACGTTTTTCAGGATAAGCTTGCACTACTGTATCACACGGTCGTTTTTCAGTTCAGTTTGTCAACGGTAAAGAGATAGAGAGAAACAGAGAGAGAGAGAGAGAGAGAGAGAGAGTGAGTGAGAAAAAAAAAACAAATGACTGAAAGAAAAACCCGTTCTGTTTTATCTTTTCCTCGCCCAAAATTAATTAGAAACCAACCTTTTAAAAACTCATTTTAGGCACTCAATTATAAAAAAAAACAAACATACAAAGTGCGATTTATTTACATAAAATTGCTTGTAATTAACACTTTAAAAATGGCAATGATACCTAAAAATATTCGAATGAAGTTTATTTCGGAAAATATCCTTTTTAATTAGTGTATGATACACTCTCATTGCAATTGTTATAATAGCTTGTTCAACTAACTTTTATTTAACTAATGGATGCCTAAAATTACGGTATTTTGTCAACAACGGAGAAATTCAAGGACGAGCAGGTGTGAAAAGGCACTATTAAGCCTGATCCGTCCTTGATAAATAAAATATATTCATTAAAATAAACTCTCGAATTTGGTCTGCTCATCATGCGCTGTCTTGTCTCTGTGGAAGCTCTTTTATTTATTAATTTATGGTATGGAGCCAACTTTGGATGTTAATTCGCGACAGCAGCTTACCCCCACCCCCATATAGACATTTATTTAATCCGAGAGTAACATTTATGTACAGTAGTATTGCCCATTTCTTATTTGCTAGCAACCCATTCTGTCTTCCTTCGGGCGACATCGAAGGTTTACAAAAGTTCTACTTTATTATCGTTTTTGGAATCATTTTTGGCTTTTTTTCTAATTTCAAGGCCTCCCTCTCTCACTTAAATCCATTCGTCTCCCTTACACTACCCCTCCCCCCTTGTAAGGTGTCTATCTACATCAGACTTTTTTTTGTGTGTGTGTGTGTGTGTGAGTTTTCATTTTCTTCGTAATTAGTCATCCCACGTTGGAAACGCGGTCGGTGGTAGGAACAACCCGGTGCCGGTCGTTTGCTGCTGCTGCTGCTGTTGTTGTTGTTGTTGTTGCTGCTGCTGTTGTTGAAGGCTGGTGCTGACTCCACCGACTCCAGCGGTGGTTTGAACTTGAACGGGCGTCGTCGATAACGGCGGTGGGCCAATATGCGAAGCTTTAACCCAATTGGGTGTTTTCATTTCCAGGTCACCGGGAGCTGAGAGCGAGGTGGCGGCGTTGACGCGATCTTCCTCCGTTTCACCGGTTTCGAGGCTACTGTGTTTGATGCCGTAGTAGAAATAGACGAGGAAACCTTTTTGGGTGTTTGAAAGGTGGGGGGAGGGGGAGTAGATGTAAGAAAAATTGAACTCAAGTGAAAAAATGGTGGAAGAAGGTGATTACCGATAATCATCCAGACGGTGAATCGGATGAGAGTTAATATGGAGAGTTTAAATATCAAATAGATATTAACCATCACGGCTATCGCTGGTACGAATGGCAGCCCAGGAGTTTTGAACATCAATGCTTTCCTGCATATAGTGTAACATAGTGAACATGATTTGTTTTTAACATTAAAATACTGTACCGATTTTGAGGTTTCCTCGAAATGATTAGCAGAACGGCGAATATGGCTGGAAGCAACGTCCAAACTAGGAATGAGACAAACATTGAGTCGCTGCTCATGCCCAAAACGATGGTCAAATCAAAGACAAGGATGAGCAGGTAAAGTATGCCGACGAGTTTCATAACGACAAGACCGGACTCTTCAGTCGCAGGGCCTGTGTCCACCCAGGGGAAAATGGCTGGGCATAGATACGTGGCGGCCTTCGCGGGTGAAGAGGAAAGGGCGAGAGGGGTTCACACATTATAAATCGGCAAATGGTAAAGCTAATAAAGAGGTTGGTGAGTTTATACCTGAACTTTTCTCGTCAAATGCGACCAATTTGGACCTCCCAGCGATCCTCCCATTCCGCCACTACTGCTTCCGCCGCCGTGAACTGTACCATAGTATTTGGACTCCGAAGCGTCACTAACTAGAAACTGATCGTCACGCATTCCTTCATCACCTTCTTCAGTAGCCGTATCGTCGGAATCGGGAGAACTAGACGAAATTAAATAGTCATAGAAAAAAAAATTGAGGAACTTAATTAGTTGTTTCGAATTGTATAGCTTGCTAGATCGCCTAGCCGGCGCCGATATAAAATATTCGTTTCAAATCCCCGGGCCAGCAGTAAGTTTCGTGGGGTTGTGGTGGCGGTGGTGGCTGGAAGGGTGCCATCTCACCTTTCAGAGGCGAGAGCTTGAGCCACTCACACGCAGACGATAACGATTAACGACTATTAATTTCCACCACCCGCCTTCTTTTGGAATGGTCAGGCATGGTGAACCACCTTTTGGCGTACGACACTCGTCTAACTACACACTAAACGACGTGAATTGGCGACTAAAACACGTGAATTGGCAAGACCGTAACGACTAACGAGGGGCAAGCAGCTTCGCGTAGGTAGCTCATTGAAAACCAGCTTCGCGGGATAGGTTATCCCTAACACGCAATTTCTTGGCTTACGCTGCTACAAAAACATAATTTCGCGCTGTTGACCAATTCAAAATGCAATTTCGCTGTCTTGGCTCATTTTAAAGAGCAATTTCAGGGGAGTGGTTCTTTAAAAAAGAAATGAAAATTCGCAGGGTTGGCCCATTTGAAACCAATTTCGCGACATTGGCTAACCCAAAAATCCAATTTCGACTTCTTCCAAGGTTGGCTCGTTCAAACGCAACTTCACGGAGCTGGCTCCCTTAAAATAAACCATCCAACCAAGCCATTTCGCAGGTTTGGCTGCATAAAAAACATAATTTTTCGGATTGACGCATTCAATAAGCAATTCCTTGGAACGCGAAATGAACCAACATTTTGCGGTGCTCGTAAAAGAGCAATTTTACGGTTCTGGCTCCGGTCTCTTTGAAAAGAATTTCACGCAGTTGGCTTGTTAAAATTCCAAGTTCGAAAACAAAAATGTGGAATTTCATTCTTAAAAATGAGTTTCACGGGATAGGGATTGCTCCCAAAACGCAATTTCGTGGCTTTTGCTGCTATACAAGAAAAATTTCGTGGTTTTGGTCAATTTTACAAGTCTGACTCCTCCTGAAAACAAAATTTCGTGGTTTTTGGTCAATTTTACGAGTCTGACTCCTTCCGAAAAGAAAATTTCACTGGGTTGGCCCATTCAAAACCAGTTTAGCGTGATTGGCTCTAGGAAAAAAACAACAAAAACAAAAAACGTGGGTTTCGGTGCATTGACCGGTGCTGCTGACCCATTCAAAAGGCAATTTTTGTGGAATTGGCTCAATAAAAACGAATTTCGCAGGCTGCCTCACCAAAAAAAGCAAATTCTGCAGGTTTCGCGCTACTAAAAACAGTATTTTGCCTTTGACCCATGAAAAAAGCGATTTTGTGGGGAATGACTAATTCAAATTGTCAATTTCGCTGGCTCGACTAACTGAAAAATGCAATATCGTGGTTTTAGATCCTTGCTAAACCCCTGGCTTGGGGGGGGGGGGCGTGACTGGCTACCATCACCAAAAATTTTTTCCTAATACCTTGTGTTATTGGTGGACAGGGTTAATGGCTCTCACAGTCCCCTTAACAAGATGAGCGGATTGGTTGGTGTGTCTTACCTTCTTGTAACTCGTCGCACCATCACTCTTTGAACGGTCGGAGCCTCTGTCGTATGAACATTACCGACGAGGCCGGACACTAGTCCCATGGGTCCTGTGGGCTGGGGCCTCAATTCATTAGCGAACACCTAAAAAACAGATACACACATTCATTAAAACGCTTAGTTCATTCTTCAAAAGAAAGGTAGAGATATAAAAATCAATAAAAAACCTGTCCGTTTGCGACGTTGGGCGTGATTTTCGTCGGAGACCCTTTCAATGGTGTTCGCAGGGATTCAGGAAGAAGCTCCATGAGATTCGTCGTGTGGGGCTGATAGCGAAGTATAAGAACGCAGGTTGAAACGAGAGTGTAAGCGAGCAGCGTTCCTATGGACATCATCTCGACGAGTACGTCAAGACTGATGACTAGGGAGGCGAGAGCGGCGGCTGAACCACAGACGGCGGTAGCAAAAACAGGCGTACCCGTCGCTGGAAGAACTTGAGATAGAGACCTATTTTTGAAAATTTGAATGTTCTTAAGGGGGCCCAATAGTGATTGTTGGTAGGTGGGGGGAGGGAGTCGTTAACCTGAAAATAAGCCCGTCGTGAGCCATGGCGTATACGATGCGAGGCATGGGGAACATGGAACCGAACATTGACACCGTCAAACCAGCTACACCTCCAGCGGCTATGATACATTTACATTTCGTGGCGCCCACTTGACCAAACATGGCGACCAGACCGGATTCGGCGGATATTTCATCGTATGGGACTGCGAACATCTTGGTTAGTAAATTCATGTCAGTTTGATACTCAAATAATAGAAACACTCACTGACTAATGTGAGCATCAAAGATGAGGTAACATATGCGATTAGGATGATGGCCAAACTAGTTACGATAGCCAGGGGGATGGATTTTTTCGGGTTTTTAGCTTCCTCGCCTGTTGTGGCAATGATGTCGAACCCGATGAACGCGTAGAAACAGGTGGCAGCACCGGAGAAGACCTGCGTACAAACAATATTTTTTGTTAAATGCCAGCAAGGAGACTGTGACGTGATTCAAACATACCCCACTCCAACCAAACGGAAGAAAACCACCGTGTTGAGACCACGTGTCTGTGTCCACGTAGAACATGCCGGCCGCCATTAGAAAAACCCAAGCCGATAGATTTAACACGTTCAGAACGTTGTTGAAGACGAGTGACTTTTTTACACCGGCCGCTATGACCACCATCATACCTAATGTGATCAAAGCGGCCAGAATGTCAGGCGGTCGATCGGTCCCTGTATGAAATGTTGTAAAGTAAGAGAAATAAGTATGGGGGGGGGGAGGTAGGACCTACATAAAATAGTGCCTAAATACGATTTTAACATCGCGGTAACCGCTCCTCCGGAAATAGTGTCGAAACAGGCTGACAAGGCCGAAGCACAGGCGGCCGTTCCAATCAAATACTCCAGCACCATATTCCAACCAATGACAAACGCCACCCCCTCACCGACAGTGACATAACTGTACACGTACGCCGAGCCGGATGTTTTGGGCACTCGAACGCCAAACTCAGCGTAGCACGCCCCTAAAAGTGTGGCAAATCGTGTGAATTTTACGAACGTTATCGTGAATTGTGGGGAGGGAAGTAATGAGAACCTACCTGAAAATAACGACGCAATGGCTGCTATAATGAAAGAAACAACTACGCCCGGTCCGGCCACATTTTTCGCCACCATTCCAGCCACGAGATACATGCCCGTGGCTACGCATGATCCCACGCCTAATGATGTCAAATCCAAAGTTGTTAAACATTTCTGTGAAAAAAATTTAGGGATTTAGTGAAACCTCGAAAAATTAAGACACGCTGAGTTAATTTTAGAGTGGTAAAAGGCCTTATAAGGGACGGCTGTGGTGGGGGGGGGGAGGTTTATTCCAACAAATTGGCCACTTTTAATCCAGGGGGCTTCGAGAGGGGTTTTTTTTTGTGATACCCGGATACATGGGGACATAATGAAACGGAAGAGAGAGATAGTGTGAGAGAGTGATTGGCGAGGGAGCGATTTGAAAAACCTCGACACAAAAGGATGACAAGCTGCATCATTAATCACACCCCCGAAAAATCCTCCTTCGCTTGTGTAAACTAGTCGGGGGTTGAAAAAAGAGTGAAGAGTATAGGAGCGGGAGAATGGTGGATAAAAGCGTGAATTTATAGGCTTTTCTCTCGTTTGAGGACAAATTGCTAGGTCTTTTCTCTCACTCACGCTCACTCCCTCACTCTCTCTTCTTCTCCTTTTTTTTTTTTTTTTTTTTGCAATAAGGCAGTGAGATGAAGTACGTTACGAGCCGAATTTCATTACCAGGAAAAATAGAAAATAACTTTTTCATTCAGTCACAGCATTAAATTAGCAGTGAAGAAGAAGAAGAATTTAAGAGGAGGAATGGGTGATTTACGTGACACTTACTCTAAGTTTATCTTTGCCAGGCTTCCGTCCCTGAACCGGATCCTCTTCTTGAAGACATTCGATATCTTTGGTCCGTATAAGTTTACTGAAGAGCGTGAGGCAATCTTGTCGAGTGTCACCAGAAGTGAAAAGGCCTGGCTTGAGCTTTTCCCTAGGAAAAAAAAAGAAAAAAACTTTAAGAAAAGGGCTGGTCCGGGTTATTGAATCGAGCTAGTTCAAGGGTGAAACCCTTAAGAACAGCGCGCGGCATGGAGTGTCGTTCATTGATGTTTGTAGGGGGCATGGAAAGAGGGGGAGGGGAGGGCTTAATTATTTTCGTCAGAGACAAACCTGAGCTTAAAAACTCATTAGGGTGAGAGTTTCCATAAAAACAAGTAGGTATGATGGAAATTTAGCGGCTCAGCTCTTTGGTAAACTGAATAAAACTCTATATTTTAAACATGAATGAAGAACGAATTACCGTTTTTCATTAACTTTTATAAATTAGTCTGAAGCTTTGGGTGAGGTGTTTACTACATTGTGAAAACCAAGTAGAGAGAAAAAGAGAGAGTGATGGAGTGAGAAAGAAAGAGAAGTGAAAATGACAGGCCGTCATGACTCGCCATTGTGTAAATCCCTGCCCATCCCCACCATCGTCACCTTGACACCCCGAAACAATGCTGAATCCTAAAATTACGAACCATGAAAGAACTCCGCGATTGTTTAATGTTTAGGCTATCCAATCAACTGTCCGGTATAATGAGCAATACTCGCCCTTGCGAATATGACTACAGCGTGTGTACATGCATTAAATATAAAGTAGCCAGTCATTTCTGGTTATACCAAATTTGCCTCCGCCCCCTAAAAAGTATTGGGGTAAAATTGCTGAATGAATTATTATGTTACCCCTATCCCACTAGGTTAGGGAGGGGTATGCCCATTTTCTGTTGCGAACACTGGCTTTGTGGGACTAACTTCGGCTGAGTAGGCACATTCCGGGTGAAATAGTCAGCGACCCTAGCCCTTACTGACCAAAAGGGTGAACGAGAGAGGGGAGATATATTCCGTGAGCCGTGATTTTCTCCCTTGCATGATGCATTAGAGCCCCATCACGCCTTTCTCAAGCATAACATCTCCCCGGTGGTCTTAAGTTTGTATATGTATAGAACTACCCCTGGACCAAAAAGCGTTGCGATTTATTTGTCTTGGGTTTTTGCTTTCTTGAAGCACTAAAAAACTTCCCCATCCCCCTCCAATAGCAACCGTTTCTTTTCACGATGATTTAAAAAGAAAAGGAGGACACTGTTAACTATCACTGTTAATTATAGGTTGATCTGACTTGTTTCAGTGACTTTTCATAGACTAAAAGTATTCAGCCTTAATTTTAACCTCTTATAGGGAGTTATTTAGGCTGTCGAAATGTCAGGATTAACTATTTAACCGACGAGGAGCACAATTTTTCGAATTTAAGATTCAAGATTTTCCGGACGTTCTTTGGTTGAAAACAGTCCCTGTAGGCGGACAAGCATTGCAGCTTTTGGTTTCTGCGCGTTTCACCTTCGTGATGGACCTGTAGCTGGGGCTTTCCATTGCCATTGAAAACCACAGGAAACTGCCAAACTGACAAATCAACGCCTCAGAACCTAATAGAAAACTTGTCCCCGGCCGACCGGAATTGGTCAAAAACTCACGATTGAAGCTGAAATCTGCCAATTCAGTTCCTGAGAGCTTGGCTAATTGAAGAAATGTTCCTGAAAATAACGTTTTATGCGTAGGCACCGTATCTGAAAAAAACCTTTTATTCGTAGATACAGTACATGCACATAGCCACTTCGGAAAACGTAAAAAAAAATCACGTTGGTACGGTCGAATGGGATTAGATAGGCTTCAACCGGCACGACCGAGCAGAGTTGAAGGATGAGTGTCAAGGACTGAACTTTTTGCGGCTTCTGCCTATAGGCTGTTTTTCGCGAGACGACTACGAAATTTAGTTATTATTAATCATAACAAATTCTTAACGTTAGCTTCGGGCCCGGCCCGAAATGAAAAACAGTTGGCCCGACCCGTGTCCATCCCTAATTATTTTGAAAAAAGAGGAATAATTATTACTTGTCAATTACTTTTGCCTTACCATGCGAGTAATTATGAACTACTATTAGTCACTGTAATTAATTACTTAATCAATTAAAAATTACACGAGACGTTTCAGGGGGCCTATTAATAAAGGGGTCTATACACGTACAATACTTATTGCGCAATTTTGTGCAATATTTCGTTTCCAGATGTTTACGGATAAAAAATGGGTTGTTCATTGTATTGTGCCACCCATCAGTACAACCCACAAACGTTCAATTTTATTGTGCAACCCCCAGTTCGCGCAATATTTATTGTACGTGTATGGGACACTTAAACTTTAACGCCAGCGTTACCCACCCGTCCTTTCCGTATTAGAACATAAATTATGTCATGATGTTTTTAGACACGACGTGGCGTTCAAATTTCGGGGTAGACTATAGCGTGGTCCAATAAATTTGGTCGTAACAAAAGCAAATCCGCGAAATTGTGTGCTTGAAAAAAGAGCCAAACCGCATCGATATTCGTTTTGAAAGGACCAAACCAGTGTAATTGGATTTTCAAGAGTTTAAATCTGGGGTTTTAAGCACCGAAAAAGTGGATTTAGTTCACAAAAGATCCAACCCCGTGAAATTGTGTTTCTTGGAGACCGAAACCCGTGCATATTGGGGTTTCAGTCTCTGGATCCGCGAAATTTCGTTCAAGTTCAACCCATCGAAATTTATTTTCTCAAGTCCAACCCGTTAAATATGTTTGTTTTTTTTGCCCAAAATCGTCATAAAAATATCGTTCTTAAATTAAATTTCAGAACCAGCGGAATTAAATTTCAGAACCAAAATCCAAGAAATGTGGGTTTAGGAAACTCTGCAACATTGTTTTATATGTTAAGCTGAATACTAATATGTTAAGCTGAATTATCATGTGAAATAACGCGAAAAAATAATGAAAGGTTAGTACTTTCAGTGCTAATAGTGCAGCTCCGGACGACAAATGAATAGGCCTAATACGTAAAAAATAAAAATCGCTGGAAAGAAAATAGTGCGAAAATGATTGAGTTCGATTTATAGCGAAATAATAAAACTTGCCAATTTTTTTTGTTGCCTTAAACGGCCGGTCTGTGACTCGTGACGTAGATTAGGGGCTGTGACCCCTCCCAACCCTCCGCATCATGGCTGTTATCATGTCCTGCCCCTTCTTGTTCTTCCCAACGATATACAGGGTGGACGGTTTTGAGTAGCAAAAAAAAAAAAAAATTGGGTAATAGTACACCAAAAATGGGATAAAAAAGTCCTATTCGGATAGTGGCCTATCTCTTTTTGTTTTCGAGTAATATTTTTTTTAGTGATTTTTAGGCGCAACTGTATTTTTCGCCGAAAAGCTGTTATTTCTCAGCTTCTACTTCACTTTTTTCCAAAAGTGATGGCAGTTTCGTAATCTACGGAAAATTTTCTACGGGATGAACGCTAAATCAATATTCTAAATTGTCAAAAACGCCTAAAAACGTAACGTTTTCGTTGCGTTAATGCAAAAAAACGTTTGTTTGTTGTTTATTCTTCAAATGCAATACATTCTAATTTTTACTGTGCCAGCGCTTGGATTTCTCAAGAAAGAGAGCCAAACAAATGAATTTTCGCACCTGTTATTATTCACATTTGTAGCCCAAAATGTATGACTTTTTCGCTTCTTTTCGAATTTTCTCGTCAAAGGAGGGAGATAATTCCACTTTCGCGTACACCGTTGGAAAGCTGTTAAAACGGAGAAGTTATTATGTCGTTTGACAACGTGTGAAGCTATTTTTGGTGGCACAGTAAATTGTTTTGTGAAGTCAAATTCTTGGTTTTTTTGCATTAACGCAACGAAAATGTTACGTTTTTAGGCGTTTTTGACAATTTAGAATGTTGATTTAGCGTTCATCCCGTAGAAAATTTTCCGTAGATTACGAAACTGCCATCACTTTTGGAAAAAAGTGAAGTAGAAGCTGAGAAATAACAGCTTTTCGGCGAAAAATACAGTTGCGCCTAAAAATCACTAAAAAAAATATTACTCGAAAACAAAAAGAGATAGGCCACTATCCGAATAGGACTTTTTTATTCCATTTTTGGTGTACTATTACCCGTCAACATTGGTCTCGCCGTGATGGTGGCAACCATGGGTCATGTCATGTTTTTTTCACGTTTCAGAACCTCTAGAACACGAATTCAGTGGTCTCCAGGATTCATATATATATATATTCATTTATAATATTATGGCCGTTTTCTTGTTAGCACGATCACTCTCGAAGAAATCAATTTAGCGGAACGCGCTTTGGCACAAAAATCAGTAGTCATAAGACCCCGGTCGGTATTGCATTTGGGCCAAATCGGTCTAGGTGGAGGGGGGGAAAATAGGAGGGGGTGTTGCCCCCGGAGTGGAAGTAAGCGTGTGGTCTTGTTAGCAAGATAACTCTCGAAGAAATCAATTTAGCGGAACGCGCTTTGGCACAAAAATCAGTACTCATAAGACCCCGGTCGGTACTGCATTTGGGCCAAATCGGTCGAAGTGGAGGGGGGGGGAATATGGGTTGAAATGGTCAAAAATCACTATAAATCACGAGTTGATTCTAGAAGCATCATATTCAGTACGTATACTCCATGTTAGAGTAGCCTTTGATTCCCATTTTAATTTTTTGAAAAAGTCGAAGTGGAGGGGGTGTTGCCCCCGGAGTGGAAGTAAGCGTGTGGTCTTGTTAGCAAGATAACTCTCGAAGAAATCAATTTAGCGGAACGCGCTTTGGCACGAAAATCAGTAGTCATAAGACCCCGGTCGGTATTGCATTTGGGCTAAATCGGTCAAGGTGGAGGGGGGGGATAGGGGTTAAATGGTCGAAAAATCACTATAAATCACCTGTTGATTCTAGAAGCATTATATTCGGTACGTATACTCCATGTTATAGTAGCCTTTGATTCCCATTTTAATTTTTCGAAAAATTCAAGGTGGTGGGGGTGGTCCTTCCAGTGTGGAAGTGTAAAAATAGCGTTGAACTTCACTAGTTCATCTTAGCGCTCTAAAATTCGACTCAATAATTTAATGTAACGAAAGCCCTGGGTTCCATTGAGATTTATCGAAAACTTTGATGGGGGAGAGTGAAATGGAGATGAAATTTCAAAAAATCGCTGAAAGTCACACGTTTAGGTATTATAAAATACGGCACAAAAATTTAATATAACAAAGCCCTTGGAAAACTACCGAAAATTTTCGACATTTTTGAAGAGAGGGTGGTAAAAATAGAGGAAGAAGTTGGGCTTAATGAAACAAATTATGGTATCAAAATTATTACTTCTGGGACGGCTTAGGGTATCCGTATACGGAATGAAATGCACTCTTTCCGACCGCCAGCTGCCGGAGCGAATTTTTTTTTTTTGCTACTCAAAACCGACCACC
Organism: Corythucha ciliata; assembly: GCA_038030265.1. Taxonomy (NCBI): domain Eukaryota; kingdom Metazoa; phylum Arthropoda; class Insecta; order Hemiptera; family Tingidae; genus Corythucha; species Corythucha ciliata. Next base: position 20,218,395 of record CM075942.1, on the reverse strand, counting down.
CTGTATAAACCTGGATTGCTCACATTGGCCTGGAGGGGCGTGGAGGGGACAGGTCATCCCCTGGTAAACAATCACCCTGTCCCTCTCCTTGTGTAGTTATGGCAACATGGCACTTATTTTGAAACTCCACCCCTCTCATCCACTATGGAGCTTATTTCATGGCTATTCTTCATCAGCAGTGATGAGCAATCCAGTTCTTTTATATATCGTTGGTCCTTCCCATTCTCTCAAGTCCTATGGTGGCGGGGGAAAATAGGAGGGGGTGTTGCCCCCGGAGTGGAAGTAAGCGTGTGGTCTTGTTAGCAAGATAACTCTCGAAGAAATCAATTTAGCGGAACGCGCTTTGGCACAAAAATCAGTACTCATAAGACCCCGGTCGGTACTGCATTTGGGCCAAATCGGTTCGAAGTGGAGGGGGGGGGTATATGGGTTGAAATGGTCAAAAATCACTATAAATCACGAGTTGATTCTAGAAGCATCATATTCAGTACGTATACTCCATGTTAGAGTAGCCTTTGATTCTCATTTTAATTTTTTGAAAAAGTCGAAGTGGAGGGGGTGTTGCCCCCGGAGTGGAAGTAAGCGTGTGGTCTTGTTAGCAAGATAACTCTCGAAGAAATCAATTTAGCGGAACGCGCTTTGGCACGAAAATCAGTAGTCATAAGACCCCGGTCGGTATTGCATTTGGGCTAAATCGGTCAAGGTAGAGGGGGGGATAGGGGTTAAATGGTCGAAAAATCACTATAAATCACCTGTTGATTCTAGAAGCATTATATTCGGTACGTATACTCCATGTTATAGTAGCCTTTGATTCCCATTTTAATTTTTCGAAAAATTCAAGGTGGTGGGGGTGGTCCTTCCAGTGTGGAAGTGTAAAAATAGCGTTGAACTTCACTAGTTCATCTTAGCGCTCTAAAATTCGACTCAATAATTTAATGTAACGAAAGCCCTGGGTTCCATTGAGATTTATCGAAAACTTTGATGGGGGAGAGTGAAATGGAGGATGAAATTTCAAAAAAATCGCTGAAAGTCACACGTTTAGGTATTATAAAATACGGCACAAAAATTTAATATAACAAAGCCCTTGGAAAACTACCGAAACTTTTCGACATTTTTGAAGAGAGGGTGGTAAAAATAGAGGAAGAAGTTGGGCTTAATGAAACAAATTATGGTATCAAAATTATTACTTCTGGGACGGCTTAGGGTATCCGTATACGGAATGAAATGCACTCTTTCCGACCGCCAGCTGCCGGAGCGAATTTTTTTTTTTTGCTACTCAAAACCGACCACCCTGTATAAACCTGGATTGCTCACAGTGGCCTGGAGGGGCGTGGAGGGGACAGGTCATCCCCTGGTAAACAATCACCCTGTCCCTCTCCTTGTGTAGTTATGGCAACATGGCACTTATTTTGAAACTCCACCCCTCTCATCCACTATGGAGCTTATTTCATGGCTATTCTTCATCAGCAGTGATGAGCAATCCAGTTCTTTTATATATCGTTGGTCCTTCCCATTCTCTCAAGTCCTATTGTTTGATTTGTGGGAAGCTATTGTGAAGGTCATGCGAATGCTGTTACTTCATCATCAGTCTATCTAGCCTATTTCAAGTGGGTCCCGCAACCCAATAGTTTTAAAAATTAATAAAAAAATATAGGGCCTTATTTTATTTTAACGGATCGTGTTTTCATGAGTTTCGGTTCCCAAGCTATCACGACAGCATGATTTTGGAAAATGTGTTAAGCTCGGTGCACACGATGCATTTTTTCAAGCATGATGGCCTGCCTGTTCTAAAAAAAGAACCGGTCACTACCTGGGATCATATGTTTTTTTTCACCATGCACGTAAACATGCTTCGAAAAATGCATCATGTGCACCGAGCTCTACTTCCTCATTGCTAGAAATTGATTAAATATTTTGCAAGTTACTTGGCAAGTACCGCATGGGTGTATCCGGCTTTAGCCGATACCGCGAATCCATGGGTCAAACTGGGAAAATTTGTGGGTTTACAGGCGCGGAATCCAAGAAGTTTCGTCCACGAAAGAGTGCCGAACCCGTCAAATTTGGTTGTTTAAACGCCGATCAGTGCGAGAGTGGAACTCGATAAATTTTGTTTTAGGGTTACTATTTGAGCGGTATTTAGCGCAACTGATTTGTTATATGTCTGATCTAGTGGTTGTGAGTGGATTTGATTTGAACTGGATGGTTTAGTGGGCACTATGAACGGATCTAATTTTGATCTAGCTTGCTGAGACGTTTACGAGCTACTCAGATTTTGGCAGATCAGAGCTCGCTGCCGCGAAAGACTTTCAAACGGGTCTGTCATTCGATTGAAGATTTGATCTGATAGATGTCTGCGTGAAATGTGAAACAATGTGACCACTCTAGTATCTTATGTTGTTGCTATGCACTGGTGTTGTGAAATTATTTACTTGAAACCCAGACGCAGATGAAATAGACTGGGCCTGTCCAAAGCTAGATAGACTTGGTCAGCTAGATAGACTTGTGTTTCTACATATTCGAAACCTTGTCTTGAACTGCGCCTATAACTGTCTTAGCCCTGTTCTCTTTCTGTCTTCCCACACATCCACTTTGCCCTGTTTTCTTGTTTGTGAGGGAAATCGCTGTTGGCGACAAGTCTCATGTAGCCAGTTTCGAGTCCTTAACGTAGTTCCTGTGAGTTAATTACCTTTTATATACAGCTGAACATTCTGTTTCTTGAAGTTTAAGGGCCCCGCCACACAGAACGTGAACGGCTGGGCGCACTGCTCCTCGCGCTAAAAGCAAAGTTTCAAGAGCTTTACTTTATTCCCAACGTGAAATCTTTAAATGCAAGCAAAACTGTTTTCTTTCTCGAAAGTGTTTCACATTGAAAATTCTTCGAAACCACTATAGCTTGTTTCGAGGAGAGTAAAGTGCCAGCCACTCTCATTTTTGAGTGTCAATGCTCGCGGTACTTTATTACACCAAACCGGGATGTTCACTAATTCCTTTGTATTCAGCATTTGCGTGAACAGATCCGTCTTTTATTCAATTCACTTGGTTTAAAGGGATTTCAGCTCGTACCATAAAACCTTGGCTATTTTCTAAAAAAAAGCTTCAAATTATCGACGCGTCGAAAAAAGCGAGTGGCTTAAGAAATGTATGAGTCCATTAAGCACGCTCAGGCAGAGGCGGACAAGTGGGGCTGGCTGGTCGCTTCTTTCGCTTTTACCTTTAATTTTTAATAAAGTCTCATCACGAAGTATAAACTAGTGACTGAGCTGATAAATACCCTTGTCTGGTCGGCTTAGAAAAGGCCATGGATGAGCAAGGGATTGGTGGTGGTAGTGGGGGGGGGGAGGTGAGAACCTTGCTAAAATCAAGCCTTTTCGCTGGTTAAAAGCTTCGTGTTATCATGTTCCGAATTACAACGAGCACTCTCCTTCGCTATACCCGGGTGTAATTAACGGAATCCCCCCTGAGACTATCGCTATAGCAGGAGAACCGAAATGGTTAAAGTATCACCAATAAATAAAATTGTGACACTTATGGAGGGGGTGCGATTTATTCACAAACAGTTCGGTTAGTTCCATAATTATTTTCTAGTTTCCATTAATTCAACCGATGACTCATTTTTTCCGTTGTTCATAACGAAATTTAAACGATGTTAAAACAGGTAACGAGTTGTTTTGTAAATACGCCATGGTGAAAATATTGCTTTAAACACTCCCCTCCCTTCTCCCGCAACCTGACTATCGGGTCTAAAGCTGTCACATCGCCAAACACCAAATCTGTTTGCCTTTTTGAAGGGGATTTGAAAGGATTAAAAACTGTGTCTACTATAGCCAAGGTCGATAAAGAGCCGGGCTGGAGGGATTTCCACAGCTCTAAATGCCAAAAAAAAACGCACCAGGAATGAGAGTTAATTTGAATTAACCCCCCTCCTCTCATCGAACAATCAATCTTTTCAGGGAATAGCGGCGCAAAGAGAGAAAGGGCATTAATAATTGAGCTCACTTTGGAAATGAGCCAACAAATTAAAACTGGTAAATAGTAGAACCCAGAAAATACGACCAAATGACGACAATACTTCGTCGACTTTCATTAAGTCAAAGTAGACTCCCCAAATGAGGAGTGATGAATTTTTCTTTCTTATATAAGAAACATGATAATAATTTATTAATGAAAACCTTGGTCCTGGAGGTTTTTCTCCAGGATATTTTCAAGCTGGACGAGCCCCCTGGTGTGTAGGGTGCCTGTATAGAGAGGGGCCCCATAAGTGCGAGAAACGCATCGTTCACGAAGAATGAGTTTCAAGCTATTTCGAATTATTTCCGGGTCAACCCGTACTTTTTATAAAGCACTCCTGGCCAAATTATAGAGGCTTATATACTTGGGGTGTTGGCTGTCCGACTAGTTTTAATGCCGCGGGGATTTGTCTCTTGTCACAAGTTTTAGGCGTTTGAAGCCTTTTGCTTTGTGAGATGTTTCAGCGCCTTTCGTTCTCGATAGTTTGGGCGAGAGAGGGGCGTTCGACGTCCTACTAGCCCTCTCATCGACTCCCCCTACAGGGAACATGGGAATCAGTGTAGTGCAGGCAACGGGTCATGATGTTCCGGGGGGAAGGGTGAGTTCCCCGTGACGTACGGCGAGGTCCCGCTCTCATGTGGAGGGAAGGTGATGAGTGACCTCACACAAGGGTCGTGGTTGCCCATGGGGTTCGACGGCGCTCTGTTAGCTTTTCTTTGTGATGCCTGTGGAGAACAAGGACTTGGGAGGTGCGAACCTTAAAAGTTTGTGATGTCCTCGTGGCTGTCGTCAAAGCCGTTTTTTCATGGAGTTCCACCAGAGCTGAAAAACTCTTGTTGACTAGAGGTGTGGGGTGGTCAAGCCAAGATCTCGCTTTGGCGAATATTCATTGCGTGTCATGCCAGAGTGGGGGGGGGGGTCAGTGAAGTAGCCCTTTTTTTAAGGGCAACTTCACTGACCTCCCCCCCTCTCAGAAGAAGCCAGTCACACGAAATGCCAGATCCGTAAAATTATTGGTTTTTGGAAGAGAAAAACCACGAAGATTGCTTGTTATTAAGGAATGAAAGGAGAGATTGGTTCTCGAATTAGCCAAAACAACAAAATTAAGTCTGTAAGTGCCGAATCCGCAAAATTTGAATTTCGAAAGAGACCAACTCACCGTATTTCTTTTACGATGTCCCCAAACGCATGAAATAACTTTTTTAAACCCAGTGAAATTGGATTTTTGAACGGGTCAATCCCGCAAAATGGGCTTTTTATATGTAGAGGCAATCCTAAGAAAATGGATTTTTGAATGTGCAAAACCCGTGAAAATGGGTTCTGTGAGTGCCAAATTCACAAAGTTTGGATGATGAAAGGGCTGAACCCTCAACATTTATTTCCCAAAGGGATCATTATCGCAACTCTTTCTCACTGGTGGACCTGCACCTATTGGGTCTCGGGGCGGAAATATTCTCTTGGAGATTTCCACAAAATTCTGAGTGTAGAGTTTTCTTCATTTTAGCAGCAAATTATCAATTAGGTCTATATTTCAGCCGAGAATTAGCACTGTTCTCAGTTTGATCTGAAAATTAGCGTTTTTCTTACGTTTTTCCGTCAATATTAGCAGCAAAATTGCAGGTTTTTCCAAATTTTTGCCACAAATCGCATTTTTTTTTGTTCACCATGCACTATGATTCAGCGATTTTTCTCAGCCGCAAATCAGCAATTTTTTTTAACCTAAAAAACTATAAGTTGGTGGTTTTCTCAATTTTAACCTCAAAGTCGTCTTTAGAATCCGCGAATTGGCTTATTTTCAATTTTTGTTAGTAATAAAAATGTTTCACGATTTTGTCCGCGAATTAGCGCTTCTTCAAGCAGCGTAGTGGCGTTTCTAACCCGTAAAATAGCGAATTTTCTCAATTTTTGCAAATTGGGCTTTTCCGCAGTTTTAACTGCAAATTGGCGATTTTCTTCATTTTTAGCATTGAATTAGCTTTTTTTCTCAATTTAGGCTGAAAATTGGCCTTTATCCTAATTTTAGTCAGGCTAAAAATTGATTCTTTTCAAGCAACAAATTCGCATTCTTTACATCTTAGCACAGCATTAGCAATTTTGTTTTACTTTTAGCTATAGATTAGCGCTTCTTCTCAGTTCAAGCCGCGAATCAGTGACTTTTTTTTTCAACTTATAGTCATGCATTAGCCGTTTTTCTCAATTTTCGCCACAAAGTTGCCTTCGGAAGACGCGAAGGCGAATATTTAAGTTGGAAATTTAACAATTTTTGTCCTCGAATTGGTGATTTTTCTCAAGTTTACCCATGAACTAGCGCTGCTTTTTCTTAATTTTAGCAGTGCAGTAGCGCATTCTAAACCGTGAATTCGCGAATTTTCTCATTTTCAGCCACGCTTTGGCGTTTTTCGCAATTTAGCCATTTTTTATATCAAGTTCAACAGCAAATACAAGGACTAGTAGGGTGGGGGGATACTAGTAAATACAATAATAAAATTAGAGAACCTATAGTTACACACAGGTATACTGACAATACCAGCCATATGTGGTCCTTTATAGAGTGGGGGTCTTGTGATTGGCTGGTGAGCGGAACCTACATGACCGGAGCAGCGAATGAGAGATATCAAATCTATTTGATCCCTATGTGGAGGGGGGGTGACCAAACATGGCGGACTGTCAGTACTCGTAGGAACTTATCTTATATATATGTATACTTACTAATAGAGCTTTAATAAAATTAACGCACATCACTGGTCGAATGCGCATGCTGTCCGGGGAGGGGGAAGACATGACATAATTACGAATGGTTAAGGTACACTTACAAGACGAAAGGGCAACTTGCTGTAGGGGTTTAAAAGCTTGGCAACCCCCCACCCACGCCTCCAATAAACATGTAACGTAGAATTCAATTACATACATTTAATTTTTCCTTAAAAGTTTTGAGTGGCAGCAATTTTAAACAATCTGTAGCACAGAATAAAGCATTTTGGTTAGTCTAAAAGTTGAAAGTTAAATTCAATTTAAACCTTCGCTCGGGCCGGTACCCTCAATTTTTCTTTACGAACAACCCCCTTCACCATCCTATCCACCACTCAAAAAGTTGAGTGCCATTTTGTTCACCACTCGTGTCTGCGCCACTTAATTTAACATTCTCTCCCATCCGTCCTCATCTCATTTCAAGCTTCCACACGTCTTCCCATTCTCCTTGTATTTCCTCTTTTTTCTGCTACCGTTGCAGAACCGATCAAGAGTGAAGGAAAATCGTTTTGGAATAAAATAAAATCGGGAGTTTTTCATTCGTCAAACCATTCATCTTTCTTTTCATTCTTCTTTTTTATTATGAAGCATTTACTTTTCTATTTGGGAGTTTCTTTAATAGAAAATAAAAGGATTCATGAGTGAAACATGGTGGATTGAACCACGACAACGTACATGCTCTTCACCCTATTTGTTCTTTAGTGGAAGTGAGGAAAAACAGTGACGCGGGGATCAGATTTTGAACTCTATTTCTCACTGTCACGCCTCCTCACCCCCTTCAGTGTCATTTTCGGTTACCTCTACAACCCTACGGTTTTCCATCACTTTTCAACCCCTCCGAGATGATGACGGCGGCGATGTGGTCTATGCGGGACAAAGGGAGAAGAACTCCATCAAATACACGGATTTAAGCATTATAGAGTGGATGGTGGTTGGGGGACGAGAAATTCGAAAAGGGATCCGGGGCTCCCCGTTATGATGGAGTGGGAGGGGTTTGGTGCAAGATTGGGAACAGGTGGGTCTACACTCCACAATGCGGGTTTTTCGATCCAGCGAGAATCACCTGTTACTATTGAGTTATTCGCAGTCTCCCTCCTGCCCTTTCTGTGTGCGAGCTTTATGCATTGGGGTGAGATGATAAAAAAAAAATAGCAGACACAAGGTAACTGAGAACAAAGGTCACGGGGGTCGAAAAAAGGATAACTCAAAGTGGTAACGTGGGGAGAGGAAGTTTTGTGTCCTTTGACAGAAATTAGTCCCTGAGGTTTTATCTTCCCTTAGAGATAGCGTATTTTAACGTAATAAAAGGAACAATTACGAAAAATTCTAGGGGTTGCTCGAGGGTTCAACCCTCCAAACATAAAATAAAAATCCAGGAGATTTATATTTTTGTGAAATAATCTTCAAAACATTTCTTCTCGTCGTACTATTAAATTTTTAAAACTACATCCTCCTTCAAGCTACATGGAAGAGTATTAAAAAAATGGTAATGTCGGTAATGTAAATAAATGCAGTACATTTTGAGTTCATAAAAATTTAAAATCAACTACCTAATGAATCTTCCCGAGGAAATGAGAGGCAATTTCTCAGGAGACCTTAAAAAAGAGAGATAATATTAAAACCATAAATTTGAAGAATTAGGTACTCTTTTTAATAAATCAAATAGCATAACGTATTAAAATTGAGACTATCTTTGCACACAAAATCAATCTCCGTTCCCCTTAAACTGTTTTTAAATTGAGAATTCAGTTCATCTTCGGAATTTTACAGCTTTCTCTCGTGCTCAATAAAGGGACGAATCCTCCTTGAAACTCGTAATTCCATGTTAACACCCTTCGGGCTACTCGTCGTCTGCCTCCCCTTACCATCCAGCACTACTATCCCCAAGAAAAAGGGCTACTGGCCCGAGACAGGGGTTGGAAAGCTGGTGCTTCCTCATCCATCCTCTGCTCAGTTTCCTTACCTTTTAAAGATTGTGTACAAGGACGGTAGTAAAAAGATATATTAGAGACGGTAGAAAAATAGTAGATAAAAAGAAAGAAACTTTTAACGTTTTCGCCGAGGAGAAAAAAAGTGTTTTTATGACAAGTCAAACGGAGGAAATAGGATCGATGAATGAAATAAAAAGGCCGCTTCGAATAAAAGGATCCTCTCCGGTTATATGACCGGATTTTATCCCAAACTTACCCTTTTTTTCACTATTCTTTGTCACAGCTCCTTGTATTTGTATTACCTATCCTCGCAGGGTTTTTCTTCAGGGCATGGACAGATGGAAGACTGGGTGAACAGTCGAGCGAGATAATACGGAAAGATAATGTCCCTATAAAAGCAGTATGAAGCTGTTGGAAGAACAGTGATATACCCTCTCGCTCTGTGCAGAAAGAGAAAGGGTGATGTGGCGATGTGAGACAAATACGAACTTTAGCCCTTTTGTAAGCGACACGTAGGAGGGCAAGGAACCCGAATAAAATCACTTCTCACCAATAAAAACACGGCGAGTGTCCGAGTCAAAAGGCCCACGGAGTGTCCTCTCTGTTACTACTTACTATAGCAACAAAGTTTCACACCTCGTGCACCTATAACGCTGTCCAGACTAACGACGCCGCACGGATATGAGGCAGTCTGAGAGGCGTGGTGAGATAATTTTCGCGTCCATCCACCAACATTCCGTCGTATTTATTAAGTAATGAACGCGGTCACCGCAGACCTGCGAAAATTGGGTTTTAGGGTGTAAAATCCACAAAAAAGGTTTCTGAATGAGCCAACCCCGCGAAATTGATTTATTAGTGAGCCGGTTTTTTAGTGAACCTTACCGGCGAGAATAGCCTTTCAGGGAGCCAGACCCGTAAAAATAATTAATAAATTAATTAGACTGATATTATCCGGACGACGATGGAAGGGCATAGCCCAACACGATTCGAGTTTCGAGAAAAAATGGCTCCCCGGCGGGATTTGAACCCGCAACCTCTGGATTACCAGTCCAGCACGCTGCCAATTGCGCCACGGAGACGCCTTTGGGAGTCGTACTCCGAGGGATAAGCTAAGCCGAACCCCACCCAGGTCCATTGTTTCTCGAAACTCTAGGCGCTTCTTCTGATCGGTAAACCACGCCGAATTTTATCTTATCTAGATGTTGTTAAATGGATATGGACCTGGGTGGGGTTCGGCCCTTCCATCGTCGTCCGGATAATATCAGTCTAATACCGGCGACAGATTTATTCATTATATCCGTAAAAATAGTTTTAAATCGAAAGGATGAATAATGTGACCCGATGTTGCAGAGTGTGATTATGAACAATCAAGAAACATATATTTTCCTGATTGTTTCAAAAATAGGTTTTTGGCGTGAAAAATTCTCGAACTCCGATGAATCGGTTCCTTGGAGTCCTGCATAAATGTTTTTTTTTTTTTTTTTTTTTTTGAAATGGTAAAAAAATCACTAAAAATCACCAGTTGATTCTAGAAGCATCATATTCGGTACGTATACTCCATGTTAGACTAGCCTTTGATTCCCATTTTAATTTTTTGAAAAAGTCGAGGGGGAGGGGGTGATGTCCCTGGGGTGGAAGTAAGTGTGAGGCCTTGTTAGCACGATAACTCTCGTAGAAATTAATTTAGCGGAACGCGCTTTGGCACAAAAATCATTAGTCATAAGGCCCCGGTCGGTATTGCATTTGGGCCAAATCGGTCAAGGTGGAGGGGGAAAAATAGGGGTTGAAATGGTAAAAAAATCACAACAAATCACCAGTTGATTCCAGAAGCATTATATTCGGTATGATGATTCCATTTTGAAATAGCCTTTGATTCCCATTAAGTTCAGCTTAAACAAACCCGGCAGCAAACAGTACGAGGGAGGGTCAAACATAAACGAAACAAATCATGGTCTCAACATTACTACTTCTGGGACGGCTTAGGATATCTTTTTTTTTTTTTTTACAGTGCGCTGTTTTTATATAGTCAGACATTCAGATTCCAGGAACAAATTGACAGACTCCAAGCCAAATCGGGGCTTTCAGGCACGGTGACATGGACGATGGACCCTTGTAGTGTACCAAGTTTCTTGATAGAAGGGAAAATTTAGCCTTTTTACGGTGGCTAGTCATTTTCTATGAGACTACGAGCACGATGTTTACGCCTAGGCGCTACACGGTGATAATTTGTTCCAAAATTAATCCCGGTGCGTTATTTTTAGGAGAAGGGGCAAAGGGGAAGCTCTTGTAACTAAATTCAAGGGCGGACGAGAGTCCATACTTAAGTCGACAGACTATAGAAGGATAGTAGGAATATTAACAGGACAGGTTAGCAGGGCACTTTGCAGTTCAGAGATACTTGCACATGATGGGTCTAATAGGGGACCCAATATGTGAGAAGTGTGGAGTGGAGTAGGAGACAACGGGACACTTATAGTGAGGGTGTGCGAGGGGCTTGCGGCAGCGAGATTTACGATAATTGGGAGCGACAGGTTGACCGACCTAGAATTCACCAGGCTCCACCAGGGCTCAGGGGGTCCGAGTGCTGGAGTTTCGGGGGGAGGGGTAGGGAGGTTTGAGGAGCCGTGCTAGCCCCTTCGAGTCCGGGACCCGCTGGGTAAGACGTAGGGGCCCAACTGGTGGTCTTGGCGTCGGTCGCCGGAGCTACCCCACTGCATTTTCGGGTCTATGGAAGGGCAGCTGTCTACCCCTGCCCGCCTCTGGTTACGTCCTCACATTCGTTCCCCAGCCTAGAAAATTAAGCTGATGAACGTGAAAGTCGAAATTTCGAAACAAATCAGCCTCCCGTTTTTTTTTTTTAATTTTTCGAATGAAAAACTACTGCTCAACCCGTCCGCAAACTACCCACTTTATACTTCTGAATTTCCCTAAAGGAGGGCGTCCTTAAAACTGGCTTCTCGTAAGGAGCGTGATAGTTTAAGTTCCGGGCGTGGACTATTTTACCAGAAAACTGTCTACTTAAAAGAGTGCTTACACCCCTGGAAACTTCAACACCAGTTCATTATCCACTAACCCCTCCCACCTCACTCTCTCTCTGGAAACAGGTTGTATTAAGCACATGAAAGCTGACTATCGCAACGACAATTTGTATGCTTAGCTCTGAAAGCATCCTCCACCCCCTTATCGCCAACAATATGCGGTGGCACCGTCTCATGCGTTTCCTTTGCCCTTATTTCAAGCGGAATAAAAAAAAAAGCCTTCTCTGCCATTAAACATCACCTGTTGATTACAGCCTGCAGAAAAAAAAAGGAGAAAAGAACTTGAAACGCTCGTTGATTACAAAAAAATCCGCTGACTGACTGGTTGCATCATGGAATCCATTTAATTAATAAAGAAAAGTAATTAAATTAGCCGACTGCGGTTGAGTGGACTGAGGATCGCTGAACCTTTCATATGCACGCTTCTCTCTGTCTACGATGACCGGGGGTGGGGGTAGTTCATTTGTTTTGATTTCGATACACGGAAAAACCAGGCTGAATTTTTTATGTAAAATGTGCTTAAGGCCATCGTCAATGTTACTTCGACACATGCGAAAAACAAAGTGTCCCCTTAACTATCACAGCTACCCCGTAGCTTTTTCAAGAAACCCCTAGTAAATTCTAACTTACTGGTAGTAAAATTTCCCTGAGCGCCGTACGAAAATTTAAACCATTCACTGATTATTCCAACAGGAAAGTATAGAGTTCTCCGTCCAATGGAAAAGTTGTGGGTTGACTATTCGATGATTGATATACGACTTTGTTTTTAGTACTGTGGCCGAAAAATTGTACCTCCTGCTCTGACGAGATGTGCTCTGGTTACACTTGCAACAAAACACAGCATGACGTGGCTCCACAAATTATTGGTGTGGCCAATGTAAAAAAAAAAAAGCGGTCTCCAGACCAGAATGAATTTGAGGCGTTGTCTTCACGAACGCTTAAAGGGTTGCCACCGTAAAAATTGATGCTGCTCACTTGATTTGAAAACCCTATGTTACCACAGTAAAAATTGAAGTGCACTACCTCATTGTTTTCTGAGATTCTGGGTACACGGTACTGCGGTACAGTGACAGTGGCAATACTCCTGTTCTCCCACTCCTGTTCGAAGGGTCAGGAGTCGTTGTGGGGTTGTGCGAGCAAGTTTAGGTCGGCCACGCGTGCATTCATTAAATTCAATAGCTCGCTCGACGACCAGGAAACTTGCGCCACCCATTTTTTCAAAAGCCTAGGTAAGCTTGAACCGTAGAAGTAAACATATACCCTATCAAGTTACGCATTATCTTAGAGCATATCTTCACTTTAACGTTTCATTTTTCTTTGTAGAAAACACTTCATGTTGATGTTGCAATGGATTTCCTCGGCCTCCCTGAGTCTTGGGAGTCGGACTACCGCGACTACGCAGAGGAGTTTATTGGTAAGTGAGGCTTTCAATACTATTTTATTCCTTCTTTCCAGTGATAAATCACTACTAACGGCCTCAGCACATAACGCGGACTGGTCCGCGCGCGAAAGTAACTCCACGTCAACGTTTTCAGCTCGCGTTCTGTGTGGCGTGGCCTTAATGTGGGCGCTTTTATGACTTGATTCTTGTTCGGTGAGGGTTTATCAGTAGGCAGGAGGCACTCTTTTTGAAAAAATAGTAGTGTTGTTTGATTGAGCATCCCAAATCCTGCAAAAAACTTTGCATCATGGCCCTTGGGAATATAGTGACCTCGGCTGTTCTCCATTATTATTATTAATTTATTTACTTCATCTATTTTAATTTTGTCGATCCAGGGTTGCAAAAATAGATGTAAATGGAAGAATAATAACGTCGAGATCCCTCACGATGGTTTTAAAAGACAACAGAAAGCCGATTTGGACAGAAAAGCCAAACGTAAACAGTGAGCAGATACATTTAACTCCGTAATTTATTTATTACTTGTAACTTGAAACTTTATTTTGTATGAATTATAAATTCATATTTTTAATAAAACTTGTTATCAATTTCGATTGCTGTGTTTATCTTATGTGTTGAACCTCAAAATTATGATCTGCCACCAACGCGTTATTTACAGCGTCCGCCGTACATTTTACTGTGGCCTATTTCTCCGGTCTGTACGTGGTACAAGGTACAAACATTCAAACATTCATTTTACTGTGGTATGCTACGAACTGATACTTCGTTACTAAAGTCAGATTTACCGTGGCAACCATCACATTCTATCGTCGGCTCTGCTTGGGCCCAATGAAAATTTACCGTAGGGAAGAAGGAAAGATTTTTTACGTTGTACACAGTATTGTTTACTTAAAAAATCTTACGTCCCTGGCGTACTGTGTCCCCACAGTAAATTTTATCTGAAAAAGTTTTTCAGTGTAGGAATTTTGAAGCAATAATTCTTCGATATTGTGTTTTTGACCCTTCACTCACCTATTGTTTTGGCGACGGAAATTGCTCAGTAATTCATTTTTCTTCGCCGAGCCTCTTTGATCAACGGTTATATTGTCCGTTCAGGAATTTTCAGGACACCCCGTATTTCGATAAACGTACAGGTTCCTGACCCTGGCGTATTAACTATGTATTATAGTGGGCGGGGCTTAGTGGATTTCTAAGCCGCGGACAATAAGCTTCTCGAACCGCGATGAGTTGAGTTGGCGATGAGGTTGGCACATCCACCAATTCACCGAATTCATTGACAGTTCCAGAAACAAGTGAAGAAAATTGGGGGGGGGGGGGGTAAACAATTCGCAGTCTTGTAGACTGCGAGGCAGTTCCTGCGCGTGGCGGACTGGCGGTGGTGGCACAAGTTGAAAAGTTGGCAGAGTTCCGAGGTTAATTGGATTAATTACTTTGAGACTACCTCCAGGGTTTATGAATGAATGATCAGGCTCAATGTTTCTAGTCGGCGTTATGTTTTTACAATGCTAAATTAGAGTTTTTATTTGTGGTGGTGCGGAGAGTCAAAAGATCTGAGGTAAAATCACCATGCAAGAGAGGAGTAGTCGGTTAATTTAAAGTGAGACTAAACTATATATATATATGTGTGTGGTAGAAATATCAAACTGTGGATAGTTGCGACGTTAAATCATGATTTTATTATGAATAACCGCTCTTTGTGGTGTAAATTATAAGGCTTGTGACCGGGAGGGAGTTATCTCCCACCAATCACCATATTGTAACGCCTTCGCTCTTCTTTTTCGCGTTTTCCATTAATGCTAATGTAAATAGGGTGGTGAGTTTGTTTAAAAAGGATTTTGTGAGCATAGTATCTACCGCATAGAGCGTAACTCGATTTTTTTTTGGTATATTAATGATTCATTCCCCCAACCTATGGTGGTGGTGTCGGTTAGGGCGGGAGTGAGTACTGCAGCCGTAAAGTCGCATAACTATTCGTTCGTTAACAAAAACAAAACTAAGGCATTGAGCGATGGACGATAGACGTGAAACCATTAAATTGAAGAGCTCTCTCATTTATTCAATATTGGAAGGGAAGGAGCCTATTAAGTTAATTAAACTTTGCGTATCAGGCCCCTCGCCACGTCGCCTTCCCAGTTTGGCAATATCTCGGAGAAATGATATCCAATAAATAACGGTAAAAGTGTAAAGGAATGGGGGAACGAGGTTTTAATCTGTTTTACACGCGTTTGTTCTCATTAAAATAAGGCGTTGACGGTATAGCTGATCCGATTGCTTACTGTGCACTATACACAAATGGATGTGCGAGTCCGTATCCAACGATACTGGGTGTAACGATTTTACCCTGTAAAATCCTTTCTAACCCCACCCTATCTTCTTCACGAGCGATTTAATTTAAATGTTTATTTTCTCAACTTCCACGAACTCTATCGATTTATAATTTACGAGCTCTTTAACAACGTTTAACTCTCACGCTAGACGAATCATCGTTAATGAGTTTGATATTGGAATGAAGAGTAAAGCCGTGACAGAGGATGAACGAGAAAAATTAATTGACGAAGTTTCAATGGGAAATTCGCCTTATCCATAAATTACCAGCCGAGCATGATGGTCAGAGTGAATGAAAAGGATTAGCCGCGCGTTTGAACATCTATAGACACACACTTGACAAGTGAGAGTTGATTGTTTGTAAGACCAACTCAATTCCGAGGAAGGCAAAGACAAGGCAGCCGATTTTGTGTTACAAAAGACCCCCGTACTCCAATATAACCACCTTGATCGTCAGCCACCAACTTCAAACGGGCTATTCTTACGGCGATCTATTGATTCAGATCGTAAATATGATTTTTCGGTAAGAAAAATCTTGATTGGAATCCCTTAAACTTGAAATAACTATCTTCCCATTACACAACTTGGTTTTTTTCTGGTTAGAGCTCTTCTGCATTATAGTCGGCTCAGACCCCTAAGATTGATTTGCTTCGTAGGGAGGATAATTATGGTCAAGAGAAGAGGGACGTGTGCTTGAAAGAGAATGAAATCGTCGAGATGAGGAGGGGCTCAATTGCTGAGCAAATGAGACCCAGGCGGAGTAGGACAGAGGGCTGAAGCCACGCGGGCGTAACAAGGTGGGCGAGCACCGATCATTCGAACAATGGCAGACCGTTCTTATTATTTCTGGGTGGAGTGATCTGGATTTTGGGGCCGAATTTCAAGGGTTTTTAGTTAAATTGAGGCATGTGTGAGTGATTCGGTGAGTGACATCGCTGTCGTGTTGTTCGACTGGATTTTCACTTGTCTCTGTAGAGTAGTAACAGATTTGGTCTAAAATAAGCCAACCCCACGAAATTCATGTTAGAAGAAACCAAACCCGCGAAATTGGTTTCTGAAAGTGTCGGATTCGCAATTTGTGGTTTATAAGAGCTATCATGTCATGGTTTTTTCAATGAGTCAGGCGAGCGAAATTGGTTTGAATGAGCCGGGTAGAAATTTGTATACTTATGCATCAGCGAAAGCCACGAAATGGTGTTTTTCAATGAGCCTGCCCCACGAAATTGGTATTGTGAGGGCCATCCTCACGAAACTTTGTTTTTTATGGATCCAGGCAGTCAAAATTGGTTTTTCGAACCTGAAAAAACGAAAAAACCTGAGAAATAGGTTCTTTTTGGTCAGACAGCCCCACGATATTGGGTTTAAATTATGTATTTCGTTCTCGAAGAAGCTTGATCCCCCACAAAATAGGATTTTCGAGTTGATGAAACCCACGAAATTCCCGTCAACGGGTTCACCCTGCAAAATTTTGTTTTTGAAAATAGTCAGATCGAAATAGCCAGAAGAGGTATTTGAAAAGCGAGGCAACACAACCGTTGATTTTTTTTAGAGAGCTGACCCCGCGCAATTGGTTTTTGACGTGTGAAATCTTTATAATTCGGGTGTTTAATTCCAAACCGACGGAAATGCTGTTTTAAAAAAGCCAAAGGAGTAATTAGTTCTTGAACAAGTAAAAAACTGTGAAGACTCCGAAAGAGCCCAACCTGTGAAAATCGCTTTGTTGCAAGAGTCAACCGCGTGAGCTTGGATATTTGAACGGGTCAGCCCCACGAAATTGGCGTCTTTTTTGGAAGTAAATCTATTCAAATTGACTTTTGAGAGAGCAAACCCCGTAAAATTGAGTTCCGTGGGTGCAATAATTTTCAAAAATTTGGGCTTTAAAAAGCGCAAACTGTTTTTTTGGGAGCCAACCTCGCGAAATTGGGTTTTCTAACGTACAAGATTCGCGAAATTTGGGTTTTGAAAGAGGCCAACCCGCAAAATATGGCTTTTTTGAGGGAACAAAACACGTGAAATTGTTTGTTTGTATATGTCAACCCCACGAAATTGCCTTTTCAGGGAGTCAAACCTGCGAAATCGGCTTTTTGAGTAAACAAAACCTGTGAAAGGTTCTGTGAGTGCCAATAAACTGCAAAGTCAGGATTTGAAAGAGCCAAAGCCTTGAAATTGATATTACCCGTACTGTATAAATTAGTGTGGGGTATGGAGTGGGAGGGTATGTGCCCCTCCCAACGTAATTAGACACTTTAATGGTCTACTTCAGTGAAAATAGTGTTCTGTACCAGACATGTTTTAAAAAAAGAAAACACCGACCTGAAATTTCAATAACTGCGGCAACTGTCTCGCCCTATAGGTAATGAGAATTTGTGATACCCCTTGTGAATATTGAGTAAAGCGAATAAATAAAAATAATTACAAAGAGAAATTAGAGATGAGCGATTTGAAAATAAATAATGATGAAAGGATCTGCCTCCGTATATACAAACAGCAATTATATACAGACGATTGATTGATTGATTGTCAGTAATTTTGCACCTGCAAAATGCTGAAAGCAGTAGTCGATTAATGAATTCTGAGACTTGGGGAATTTGAGTAGTTTCACCTCTCTCCCTTTTATTCCTTTGCCCATAAAGCCCTTAAGGCTTTTGATTAGGGGTAAAGGAGAAAGTGAAATAAACGGTTAAGTCCATTTAGCGCTAAATTGAATGAAATTCTTGCTGAAACACCTTACTTTTTTATACCTGATTTCAACTGATGGGGGTTCCTTATTAATAATAATCGTCCGTTACTTCAATTTATTCCTACAATATCCTCTCTTCTTGTTATTACTCCTCACGTTCTTTCGAAACCTCATTTATCAACCTCTGCTTGGGTTTTCTTTTTTCTGTGATACCCTCCCACACAGCCAAAGTCTGTACGAGCGCTTTTTCATCCGCTCTATTATTGATTCCCCGGTTTTGTCTCTTTAAAAGAGAGAAAAAAAATAGTAACAGAAAACAGGAGACGATGATGAAAAGGCGCTTCCTTTTTCCCCTATTCTCCCGTAAAAACATCCCACTGGGTTTAACAAAAGGGTTGCTCCCTATATAATGCGTGGGTATCACTTCGCAGATCCAGGATGGACTCCCATTTTGTCCATTCAACGTATATAGCTTTGGGGTGAGTGAGAGGGATTCTATGGATTGGGTCCCACGGAAACAAAATTAGACAACTTTCCCTCCAGGCGGGTGGTTTCCATAAACCTTCTTAATTCTTGATTTTCTAACAATGGCACCCTAACTTCCTCGAAAGAGCTGCTAAATTAAGACAGTTTCCTTTTCTTTATCATTAACCCATACAATTCCTTAACCACGTCCCCACCCAATCATTATCCTTCCCTTTATGAAATCGTTCTTTTCTCGACGGCCTTATTTCGATCACAGTACAATGGTCCTAGAGAAAAAAAAGGGGTTGAAAAAAGGTGTTTTCCAGGCCTCTCTTGCACTGTATAAAACTTCTCCGAAAGGAAATAACAAAGCCCTTCTTTTCCGACGGACGTTACGGGAGCCAGAATTTTAAGACTATTCTGTCCTCTTTGATCGAACCAAAATTGCTCTATAAAACGAAAGACGGCAAAAGTTTAAAAGTGGTGTGTGTTGTGGTAGGGGGGAGTTAGGAATTACAAAAGACGAAGAATGTCAGTCAAAAACGACAAAACGAACAATGATGAGGTTGAAGAGATCGGTGGTGATGATGGTGGAGGGGGGCGTTTCTCTGTTTCCAGTTCGCTTCTTGGGACTGAAGTCTTTCCACAGGAAGGACAGAGGGATTCAACTAGTGAAAATAAGGATGAGAGGGATGGGGAATCCAATTCTCATTAAAGAAGAGGGATTTTACGGCACAGATGAGACCGTTTCATGATGGTATAGAGGGAAATAAATAGCGCTTTCGAACAGAATGCGACCATTTTCGTAATGGAATTCTTTGAAATGGTTGCTCGCGTCTCGGAGATTGAACATTTTAGGACGGGACGAAAGGGTCAACTTGTTCTAGTGTGGCAGGGGGTGAGGGTTCAACTAGACAATAAAAAGAATTAGGCGAAATGTGGTCAACTCCTCCCTACAAAAGCGCAAAACGTCGATTTATTCGCTGAATCCATTGAAGAGTGGCACAATTGGTTTAGTTCAGTCGCAGAAACTGATTATCCTTCACCAAATTAAGCAGAACGAGCTCTTTCATACAACAAGCTGACTATCAACCCGGAAACAGCACCACTCCACAATTTTGTATTAAAAACCTGGCAATTCGACACCTAAAACCGGAAAATTCCGTTTCATGATGACTCCTAATTATTGTTAGCCTCAGAATCAGAATCTGCAACATCGCACCACAATCACCATGTTACCGAGGCACAATGTGGAGATTTTAGGACGAAATTTCGATTTTTGGCGTGGTTTAACGTGGTGGTGATGGTGTGGGGGGGGGCGAGGACCCATGAGAAGGAGACAATTCTTACTACAAAAACCTTATACCCTGCAGACCCTCTACTATAGTAGCTAGCCATTATCAACCCAAAACTGTTCATCCCGGCACGTGAGTAGGTGAGTAATGCCTCGGAAGAGAAAAGGTAGAACGACACTATAGTGCGAAAAATTGCTCATTCCAAACGAGTACGATTAATTGCCGACACGACACACACGACGAAGTATAGTGGCGGCATAATCGTACGAGCTTCGGAGTGAGCTGTTTCCGCTCGTGTATCACACGGAATTTTCTCTACACGTATGACGTACCAACAGGGGCGTAGCCAGCACGTGATCTAGGGGTGGCCAGCTTCGCACTAGGGGGATAATGTCAGATTCACCATTGCTTTTTTTGCAGGCGCATGTTCGACGATCCGGAACTGGAAATCGTCAATTTATGGTCTTCACCATCAGATACTGAATTTGCACAGAAGCGGTATAACTATCCGTCGAAAACTAAATCTCGGCTGGAAAACTGTCTTTGGAGCCTTCTATTCCAGAATTTCTGTCCAACAGCTGATAACCTTTTTCCCCAGAAAGTGATACTTTCGGAGCTAAACGTTTAATTTCAGCCTCCTGAAACGACCGTAAACTGCAGTCATTGAGTCCCTTTAACAGGACTGTTCCATCGTCGAGACGAATAGTTAATCGTCAGGAACTCACACAAGTCTGTAAACTGCCAATTTGCGGGTCCTCGCGCATCAAGTGCGTTAGCCACCAGTCACCTCTGGTCTCACAATTAGAAAAAGGGACAGCGACAGAAGGATCTGGCATTCCCCTCACACCATAAGTCTGTCTGGCACAGGGGGCTAAATACGTTTAAAATAGTTTTTAACCAACCAAAGTGGGTTTTAGTGAGCCATTCCCGCCAAAGGGTTTTCAAGTGTGCAACGATAAATACTGCAAAATTTGTTAGTTGCCGAAATAAGTAGGAATTTTAGAGAGCGAAATTGGTTTTTTAGTGAGCGATATTTGAGAAATTGTTTTTTTATTGAGTCAAACCAGCCAAAATCGATTTTTAGGGCGAACAGGCCGCGAAATCATTGTCTGAACTGAGAAATTGGTTTGCTGTCGACAAAAATCCTCAAAAATGGTTGCTCGTAAAATTGATAATTTCCTAATAAAATTGGCAATTTACTCATAAAATTGACAATGTACTCATAATGAACAATTTCCGCTTCACATTTCAAGATAGCCAGTTTCAGTACTAACAATAATCACCGAAAGGACAATAGCCGTTCGAGTGTAATGGGGCAAAATTAATAAATAGACAATTTCTGCTTCGAATGGACATATTATGCTTCATACTGACAACTTTTTCATAAAATTGACAGTTTCTACTCAAAGTTCACAATTTCCACATAAAATTGGCAACCCGCCTTAAAAATGTCAATTACCCCACAAAATTGGCAATTTCTCCATGGAATTTACAATTTTCTTTTAAAAAACTGACAAATTCCTAATAAAATTGAAACCATTTTCATACATTTTGCGACTTTATTTAACACCGACAATTTCCCTAAATAACTGAAAAATTATGCTTCAAATTGACAATTTCCTAGAAACAATCCTCTCAACATCCTAGTAACAGGAAATTTCCTCATCAAATTAACAATTCCTAGTTTAAAATTTCCCTTTGAAATTACCAATTTCCTAATCCATCTGAAGATTTCCTTATAAAATTGAAAATTTCTTCAAAAATGGCAATTTCCCCATAATATAGACAATTTTCTTACAAAACTGACTATTTACTCATTGAACTGGCCCTTTCGAACCATAAATGTCCGCATGAAATCATCCCCTGCCACTCCTAGTCCTCGTTTCCAAAAAATATTGCAAGTTTTGTCGTACAATAAACAATTTCGTCGTTAAACTGGCGGGTTTTTTGATTTGGGGCATCCGGAAAAATTGGTTTGTTGGTAACAAAAATCTCCGAAATTGGTTTTTTGGCAATAGAAATCTTCGAAATATATTTTACAGTGAGCCAGATCGAGGGATACGTTTTTCTTTTGCGGGACAAATCTGTGAAATTTGGTATTTTAGACAGTGAAATCCGAGAAGTGGTTTATTTGGTGAGTCAAACAGGCAGTTTTTATTGTTTTTTTTTTTTTTTACAGCGAAAAACGAGCTAAATTGGTATCTGAATTAATCCGCCCCGCAAAATTGGTTGGGCAGCAACAACAGCAAAAAGCGAAATTTATTTCTTGTTGAACCCGACGCGCAAAAATGTTTTTTCATCGAGAAATATCCGCAAAATTGATTTTGAAAGAGTGAAATCCGAGGAATTTGTTTCTAGAGGGCCAGAGGTGACGACAATAGTATGTTTATTTTTATGCAAGTAAAATCAGTAAAATGGTATTTTAGGGAGTGAAATTCGAGAAATTGGGGTTTTTAGTGAGCCAAACCAGCTGAAATGGAGCTTTAGAGCGCTTAATCTGCGAAAAAGTTCTCTGAATTGGGCTCGAAATTTGTTTGACAGCAACAAAAATCCGTAAATTGAAATTTTTTTTTTTAGTGAGCTAGATCCAGGAAAATTGTCATTTTTTTGTGGGACAGAGCTGCAAAATTCATTGTGCAAAAACCGCAAAAGTGGCTTTTTAATTAGGGCATCCGAGTTTTTGTTTGAGACGTTGAACAGTACACATCGCTCGCTAACGCTCTGTTTCTTTAAAGTTTTATGTGGCTTGAACATAAAGATTTTTATAACTTTCGGTTCTATAACTTGGGTTACGCTGACGGGTGTTTATAGATTGTCATCCCGATTTTTATATCGTTGTTTTTCGCGGCATTTTTTAATATAATAAGTGCGTGAATATAAATTAATCCTCCCCCTCCCTCCCCGGCCCTTCGTCAAGCGATACTTCTCGCGATGAGTGATAAAACTCCTGGACCTTTGGACTCAAATTCCTCCGCTCTCCTTTCTGGAAATATTGATGGTGATGGAGGGTGCAGGGCGGTCGACCCCTTGAGTGTCATCCTGGTTCGATTAGATCAACTCGCACAAGAAAACAAGGAAATAAAATCTGAAGTTTGCAATTAATTGTAACACTGAAATTAAAAACACTCTACATTTCGTGAAGGAGAGTTTCAAGAAAACTAATCAAGAGATGAGTAAGCTTAAAGTTGAGAATCGCAAGTTAAAGGACGAAGTAAAAGTATTGCGTCAGCAGATCAACAATTCTGAGCAGCTTCATCATGAAAATACATTATTCAAGATCTCCGGGTGATGCAGTTGTTGTCTCTCTACAAAAAATTTTTTGTTCTTCTTTCTTTATTGGTCTAATCGATTTTCAGCCTGTCTAGGCCATCATGGGGACCATTATTTAAAATAAGTTTTCGTGTGCCTTCCACACTCGTTAACCTTCTCCTGTCATTAATGACAGTTACCCCCACTGGGGCTCTCTCTCTGGGGGTACTCTGAAAGAGTACCGAATGTCAGAGGATAGGATTGTGAACTCAAGGGGCCAAAATTAACGAAATTTATGGAAAGCTTAGGGGTTTTCGTTCTGAACGGCCGCTCAACAAGTGACTCACACGGCAATATTACATTTTTAGGGCGTGCGGGTAAGTGTTATAGATCTGGTCTGGTCTATTTTTTAAGGCCTGGTAGCGGTAAAGGATTAAAGGAAGGAGGTGTCGGATCACTTCCCGTGTGTTTTGAAATTAAGAAACATAATTGATAATTTAAGTCCCTTGAAGTCATCCAATCCTAATTCTCTTTGTAAAAAAATTAAATTTGTCTGGCTTGAGGAGATTAGGGGCGTGTATAGTGAGAATCGATTTCCAGTAGTGAAATGTTCAAGCATATTATTTTACTGAGCAAATGAGAAATAATGTAGCTATTCAATAAGGAATGGGGGAAGCAATTAATGCAAAAAGGGAGGGAAAGATCAGGTTCAATAAAACGTGGTATAATGACGCGTGTCGGTAAAGCAAGCGTTTACTGAGGCAAGCGCAAAGTTTATATGAAAAAACCAAATGTGTTTACGATCTTTACCAAATGTTTTTGAAGGCCAGGGTAAACTACAAAAAGGTGTTAAAAACAGAGAAAAACGCGTACTTTAAGAACATGTATTGTGAAATTAATTCTATCTGCAGCCCTAAGCAATTTTGGAGTGCTATTCAAAAAGTGAGAAAGCGGAGACCCAACGTCGTAAGATTCGACTAAGAATTGTTTTCTAAATGTTATCCTCCCCCCCCCCATGCTTGTGAACCGTTTTCAGTACTCGATGTCACTCATCCAATTTTTGATTGCCCGTTTACATTTAATGAAATTAAAGTAGATAAAGAGGCTGCCGGACCGGACCTTGTCGCCAACGAATTTATCAAGCATCTCCATTTATCAAGCATGGTCATTTGAGAAAAACTCAAACCCGACACCACTTGGACGTGTCGAACCACTCAGCTTTTGAATAGGTGTCTACATTTCGAGTTCCGGATAGTTTGCCTTTTCCTTTACTAGCTGTCGGCGTCAAGTTTAGAGAAGGAGTCAACTGAGATTCTTGATCTCAATACTCTCGAGAAAATACCAAGAGCCTGCAGATTTTGACACTATTCATGCTAAAACTAACTTGAAACTGCGTACCTGTATTGTTGAATTAACACACTTGTTCTCCGTTATTTAAATGTGAAATTTGAAACTGCGCACATTAAAAGACTGAATCACCTCGCACAAATCACAAAGCGCACCTCGAAGGAAAGAAAAAAATACCGACACGACAACAATAAGCAATACACCGACTGAAAACCGGCTGAAATCTAGAGAAGACCGAGAGACTCCTTTTCCCTCCTATCACTACTAGACAACGTTTTTCTATGGTATTTCTACTCCCCGTACTAAACCCAGCTTAATGAAACGTCAACACTTCTACAAAGAGTAAAAGTTGTCGAACGCTCATTCCCAGTTCCACATAGAAATGCATTGGAGCCCCGGGTTGGTGCCCGGATTTGTGGATGAAGCGTCGGAGGGAAGGGAGGGAATAGAACCTTTTGCGCACCCAATTTTCTGCGCGTTCGGGGCACAGGACCACACTGGAAATATTCATTTGTCCCTTGAAATATATGGTGGTTTCTCTTCCACCAAGAACGGTTGAATCAAAGCCTGTTGGAAGCAAAATGAGAAGGTAATTTCTGAAAATTGCAAAAAAGAAGCTAACTTATTATTTATTTATTTTTTTTTGAATTTTAATTTCTCTGAAGTCATTTTGCCCTTTTTTCTTCGTTTTTTTGCATATTTTTTGGGTCCTATTTTTGGTGGAGCGTGTGCCCAAATGCCCTAGTGGACGAGCCGCCCCTGCTCTTCCTTACTGTTCGCAATATTACTTGAAATTTAGACGACCCTTGTCTAAGAACTTCACCGCACCACCCTAGTCACGCCTGTGAATTCGAGGAAGTGGGGAGGCTGAAAATAAAGAATTAAACTTTATTGAAGCTAAATACTTACTATTTTTACTTTGTTTGAGTACCGAGAAAAAATTGCTCCCAAGGTGGGATTCGAACCCACGACCCCTAGTTTCGCGCCAGGCGCTCTACCACTGAGCTAGCCTGAGAGGCTCACGCTAAGAACGAACCCCACCAGAGAGAAACTCCCTCTCGGAACTCAAATGCACGAATCGGGTCAGTGCACGTTTTACATTATTGTTCTTTTTTCTTTATATGTCCCAGCAATTAATTAATTACTTGAAATTTAGACGACCCTTGTCTAAGGACTTTTCAAGGGATTACTCCCCCCTCACCGCACTAAAAATAGTAAGTATAGTAAGTATTTAGCTTCAATAAAGTTTAATTCTTTATTTTCAGCCTCCCCACTCCCTCGAATTCACAGGCGTGACTAGGGTGGTGCGGTGAGGGGGGAGTAATCCCTTGAAAAGTCCTTAGACAAGGGTCGTCTAAATTTCAAGTAATTAATTAATTGCTGGGACATATAAAGAAAACAACAATTCGCACAACAATAAGAACAATAATTCGCAATATTTATAAAAATGACCTCGAAGACTTTTTAGAGCTATGGAGCTCACACGACTCTTCAGGTTGTTTTCAAAAAAGGGGGTGGAAAATTAACCGGGGAAAATTTTCTTTACGGGAACCTCAAGATAGAATAAATGTGTGATTCATTTAGATATTTGGGGATAGTTTTTTTCGTTTTCTGGTCTTTTTCGAAAAGCCTTCTAGGATGTGACAGCTATTAAGGCTGCCGCGGCTTCAGGTGCTCTAAAAGGAATCATTTGTAACGAGGTGAAATCATATATTTGAACGATCCACAACAGATTAATGACATTTATTATAAACTCGTTAAAAAATCGTCAAAATTCAATGTCTAGATGAGTCCTCCGAGTACGTTGCAAAAGCGTCACGAGTGATATTTAAATAAAATGTGTCTTTATAGCAATCATGTTGCAACTGAAAAAACAACAAAAAATGTTTGAGGTTTATAATTATTAGGTAAGTTGTCGGAGCAAACTCAACTGTATGTGCACAAAGTTCACCAGTTCAATAAATAAATAAAATTAATAAGTAAATAAATAAATAATTAGGCCACTCTCCGCTAAATTGGGGCTTCATTAAAAAAAAACCATGGAATTGGTGTTTTTTATAGTGGCTGACATCCGATAAATTGGTTTATTGCTGAGCCAGGAACGGAGACAATTTTCACAATACAAAATGTAGCGAACCCGTTAGATTTTAAATTTTTGTTGGTTTCTGGGGATGGGAAGCTTCCCCCCTAAATCCACGTTTTTGAGTCTAGGGCAGGGCAACTGCCCATCCCTGCCCCCATCTGGCTACGCCCATGCGTACCAACACCCAGAGATAAAGAACAAAACCAAACATCAGAACTGCTCATAGACCAATTTGAATGAATGAGATTGTGTTATTTTGAATGACATCGTAAGATTTAGGAAGTCAAAATTCAACTTATAAGAATTTTGATGAGAACATCGAACCGGACTAGTTTAATGAGTAAAAACAAAACTCGCGACGGGGAAGAAAAGTACGTGAACGTGAATCACTAACCAAACACCGATTAACGCAAGCACCGCAATATTTATAAACTAAACTATATTCTCGCACGTGTGCGAAAATAAAATCCATTCTCGCACTGCACATATCATTCTCGCTCTTGTGCGTGAAAGTGGCCCATTTATGAAAGCCCAGGCTTCAGGCTTCCAAGGCTTCAGGAGGGAATGGGGTTATTCTGGAGTATGTGTTGAGAAAATAATTGTTTGGGGCCGACGCGACGCGACGTATCTAGGAATGAAATTCCTTGGTATGTGGCAAAATAATCGTCGAATCGTCGGCAAATCAGTTTATTTGCCAATGTGATGTGTTCTGACCAAATTCAAAGTTCCTAGTGAGATGTGATTGCTAGACACTGCAGCACCGAATATTCATTTCTCGATCGAATAATCAAATTCTAGGGCTTGGCTTCCATTCTAGATATGCATCAGGTGTACGTGCAACCCCTTTATGTGGGTAGCTCTTTAATCAAGTGCGTCAAACGCGACACACTGTCGGTGATTGAAAGCCACTTTTTTCCACCGCTCCCTTTGCTCCACCAAAGGTGGTGAAACTGTGAAGTAGATGGATCGGAAGAAACAGAAGCCAAAAAATAATAATAATGATGATAATAATAAACTGAATTTGTGAGTCAATGAATTGAGAAACACGCATTCATGCTATAAATAATTCTGATTCTAGTGGCATGGTTTTCCCCTAAGGAGCCACAAAAAGGGGGGGGGGGATTGACTGATGATGATTTCTTAAATCAAGATGCTTTCATTTTGTTCTATTTGTGCTAGCGTTCACCACCCCCGCTCTTCCACCAATGCCTGTCTACTATCAGAGAATTCTGGTTTTTGATTAGTTGCTCACTTGCTCTCTCGTCGCCAATTATTCAAAAATAACAAAACCTACTGCGCTGTCAATTGCAAATTTTACGCACTCAACGAATACGCACAAAAAAGCTGGCAATATTTGACCTCACCCCCTCCGCTCAGATACCAACTAGAAATCACCCTCACATCCTTGATAATTTAAACGGGCTTTCGAACGACGAATCGGTTATTTTTAAAGCAAGTGTAGTAAAGGAGCCCTTCCTCCTCATCAATTGAGCATTCCGCCAACGCTTTTTCACCGGTTGATTGATTTCACGTACCTACATCACGTTTTTTTAAGATTCTCAATATCCACACGACCGCCACCTCATCTCATTAGTGCATTTCATTCTGAAAATGCACTATTGGTCTCGTCGTGATGGTGGCAAACATGGGTCATGTCATGTTTTTTTCACGTTTCAGAACCTCTAGAACACGAATTCAGTGGTCTCCGGAATTCATATATATATATATTTCTTTATATATTTATATCTTTATGGCCGTTTCCTTGTTAACACGATAACTCTCGTAGAAGTTAATTTAGCGGAACGCGCTTTGGCACAAAAATCAGTAGTCATAAGATACCGGTCGGTATTGGATTTGGGCCAAATCGGTCAAGGTGGAGGGGGGGAAAATCGGGCTTGAAGTCGTCAAAAAATCACTAAAAATCACCAATTGATTCTAGAAGCATCATATTCGGTACGTATACTCCATGTTAGACTAGCCTTTTATTCCCATTTTAATTTTTAGAAAAAGTCAAGGGGGAGGGGGTGGTGCCCCCGGGGTGGAAGTAAGTGTGTGGTCTTGTTAGCACGAAAACTCTCGTAGAAATTAATTTAGCAGAACGCGCATTATCTAAAAAATCAGTAGTCATAAGATCCCGGTCGGTATTCCATTTGGGCCAAATCGGTCAAGGTGGAGGGGGGAAAATAGGGGTTGAAATGGTAAAAAAATCACCAAAAATCACCAGTTGATTCTAGAAGCATGATATTCGGTACGGATACTCCATGTTAGACTAGCCTTTGATTCCCATTTTAATTTTTTGAAAAAGTCGAGGGGTAGGGGGTGGTGCCCCCGAGGTGGAAGTAAGTGTGTGGTCTTGTTAGCACGATAACTCTCGTAGAAATTAATTTAGCGGAACGCGCTTATCTAAAAAAAATCAGTAGTCATAAGACACCGGTCGGTATTGCATTTGGGCCAAATCGGTCAAGGTTGTGGGGGGAAAAATACGGCTTGAAATGATCAAAAAATCACTACAAGTCACCAGTTGATTCTAGAAGCATCATATTCAGTACGTATACTCCATGTTAAAGTAGCCTTTGATTCCAATTTTAATTTTTTGAAAAAGTCGAAGGGGAGGGGGTGATGTCCCCGGGGTGGAAGTAAGTGTGAGGCCTTGTTAGCACGATAACTCTCGTAGAAATTAATTTAGCGGAACGCGCTTTGGCACAAAAATCAGTAGTCATAAGGCCCCGGTCGGTATTGCATTTGGGCCAAATCGGTGAAGGTGGAGGGGGGAAAATAGGGGTTGAAATGGTAAAAAAATCACTACAAATCACCAGTTGATTCCAGAAGCATTATATTCGGTATGATGATTCCATTTTGAAACAGCCTTTGATTCCCATTAAGTTCAGCTTAAACAAACCCGGCAGCAAACAGTACGAGGGAGGGTCAAACATTAACGAAACAGGTGATGGTCTCAACATTACTACCTCTGGGACGGCTTAGGGTATCCGAATACAAAATGAAATGCACTCTTTCCGACCGCCAGCTGCCGGAGCGAAATTTTTTTTAAATCTTTTTTTTTCGAGCGTACTATCATTAATTTACAGGGCTAAGCAAAACGGTCAACAAATATTGTGTAGGTACCTAGTTAAATTCATTTAATTCTCCGTTAAACAAAAACAAATAGATGATCGTTTTAAGAATCTCGAAGATTTTGAAGTACGGATGGTGGTGTTGGCGGTGGGGGGGGGGGCTTGGTAAAGACAAACAAAAGACCCTACCCAAATATAGGGTTTTCCAAGACGAATGATGAAGTAGCGTGAAGGAAGCCTTCCTGTTCCTTTTTTTTCTTCAAACTTTTTACTTTTAGGTTAATGGACTAAATAAAGAGACTGAACTTTTCTCTGAAAATAACGTTTGGATGTAAACTCGCGTTTCCGGCTTACTCCTGCTGTTTCTTGCTTCGTATTTTTTCAATGTTCTTTTTCGAGAGAGAAAGAGAGAGTGAGGGAGAGAGAGAAAAATCCTAATCTTTTTATTAACGACATGGATAAGTTATAATTATAACATTATAATTATTACAACATTATAAGTTCGCATGGATAAGTCCCATCTTTAACTCTTATTTTTTTTTTTCTCTTAGGTATGTTCCTTTTTTAAAATGCCTAGTTCCTCTGTTTGTACAACGTCTAATTCGCCCTCTCCAAGAGCTTGAGGTCAATCCTTATTTTTCTCCTTTTTCTAGGTCACTATTTACATTTTTATTGGAAATATGTGTTGTGCTGGAAGGCGTGCAAAAAGTACAGACGAAATATGTATAGTTTCAAGATTCTCACGTCTCGTGTACCCGCATACGGCAGTGCAACAAACGCAATTCGACTTTCGAATGGGCTAAATCAATTCGCCGCGCCAGAGTTAATCCCTCAGTCAGTGGCGGATCCACGGGGGGGGGGGGTAACTACGGGGGATTAACGGGGGGGGGTTAGTACACAGGGGGGGGGTTAGTACACAAAATGAGAAAATAATATAAAATAAAGATAAGAAAAGAACTGAAATGAAATAATCAATTCATGTCTATTCTGAAAGGGATAATCGACAGTTATCACTTTAAACGAAAGTGAGAAAATTCATACGAGTAACTCTGGTGGGTGAGGGGGTTCATGAACCTTGGAAATGAAGCAATGGCTGGAAGGGGTGAACTCCCGGGCCCTCTAGGCCCCGCCAAATGCTCCGGTTCTCTTCGTCCTGCCTTCCCCAGAGAACAGGTGATGGTCTCAACATTACTACCTCTGGGACGGCTTAGGGTATCCGAATACAAAATGAAATGCACTCTTTCCGACCGCCAGCTGCCGGAGCGAAATTTTTTTTAAATCTTTTTTTTCGAGCGTACTATCATTAATTTACAGGGCTAAGCAAAACGGTCAACAAATATTGTGTAGGTACCTAGTTAAATTCATTTAATTCTCCGTTAAACAAAAACAAATAGATGATCGTTTTAAGAATCTCGAAGATTTTGAAGTACGGATGGTGGTGTTGGTGGTGGGGGGGGGGCTTGGTAAAGACAAACAAAAGACCCTACCCAAATATGGGGTTTTCCAAGACGAATGATGAAGTAGCGTGAAGGAAGCCTTCCTGTTCCTTTTTTTTCTTCAAACTTTTTACTTTTAGGTTAATGGACTAAATAAAGAGACTGAACTTTTCTCTGAAAATAACGTTTGGATGTAAACTCGCGTTTCCGGCTTACTCCTGCTGTTTCTTGCTTCGTATTTTTTCAATGTTCTTTTTCGAGAGAGAAAGAGAGAGTGAGGGAGAGAGAGAAAAATCCTAATCTTTTTATTAACGACATGGATAAGTTATAATTATAACATTATAATTATTACAACATTATAAGTTCGCATGGATAAGTCCCATCTTTAACTCTTTTTTTTTTTTTCTCTTATGTTCCTTTTTTAAAATGCCTAGTTCCTCTGTTTGTACAACGTCTAATTCGCCCTCTCCAAGAGCTTGAGGTCAATCCTTATTTTTCTCCTTTTTCTAGGTCACTATTTACATTTTTATTGGAAATATGTGTTGTGCTGGAAGGCGTGCAAAAAGTACAGACGAAATATGTATAGTTTCAAGATTCTCACGTCTCGTGTACCCGCATACGGCAGTGCAACAAACGCAATTCGACTTTCGAATGGGCTAAATCAATTCGCCGCGCCAGAGTTAATCCCTCAGTCAGTGGCGGATCCACGGGGGGGGGGGGTAACTACGGGGGATTAACGGGGGGGGTTAGTACACAGGGGGGGGGTTAGTACACAAAATGAGAAAATAATATAAAATAAAGATAAGAAAAGAACTGAAATGAAATAATCAATTCACTTTAAACGAAGTGAGAAAATTCATACGAGTAACTCTGGTGGGTGAGGGGGTTCATGAACCTTGGAAATGAAGCAATGGCTGGAAGGGGTGAACTCCCGGGCCCGCTAGGCCCCGCCAAATGCTCCGGTTCTCTTCGTCCCTGCCTTCCCTAGAGAACGAGCGCCGAAGCGCCTTTGAGCCTCCTGCGTTCGGCGATGGGGGTGAAGCTGAGCTAGCAAAATAATTATGCTGACAGGCTGTTTCATTCACAGAGAATGCAATGTTTCTTGCTTCCATCTCTGTCATGGGTTAAAAGAGGTGACGTCGTATTGGGGTTTTCGGTAGAACGGTAGAACTCTTTCAGTATTTTAGCTTTTGTTTCAACTCGACAGTCTCGGATTTATTTTTATTTTTGTGCGTGAGGGTGAAATGGACGCTTCTACATCCAAGGGAAAAGGTACCCTACTCTCTATTTCCCTAAAAAAAAATGTCAAAGCCACAAAGGACGAAAATCGCTCGCCGTCCAATATGCAAAAAACGGTGTGATTTCAAAACATTAGGTATAGATAGCAACCCGTTTCGTTTTTTAATATACTTTAAGGTCTATTCACACATATCCGGCACGTGTCAGGAATGTGACCCTTCAATTTCCATTGAGAATAATATTGTATTTACCGGACGGGCACGTCCCGTTCACGGCACTGATGTGTGTGCATCGACCGGCACTGATGTGTATGCAGTATGCATTCTTTGTTCTTTACTCATGAAGTAATTACTCTTGAGTTGGTGCATTTGTCGCACAGATGGAACCCCAAGAGGCGCTTGTAGTTAGGCCCGCAAATCTAATCGTCGAAGACAGGGAACACGGCAAAGAGTGTGAACATGCGCCGCAATGGTTAGAACTCAAAATCCCTGATAATTGTACTTTGCACTTATATACGTACTTTTCAATATATTCTAGACCCACTTTTAACATCCGAAATACTCAAGATAGTTGAATCTGCCTGGAACCCCACCCCCCCAAAGGATTTGAGTTTCCGGCTTTCGGGAAAAGAAACCTCAAGTTCCAGGAAAAGTGGCTCCACAAATTTTCGTGGCTATCCTACTCTCCAGCGGATGATGGGGCATTTTGTAAATATTGTGTTGCCTTTGGAGTGCGGTCAGGAGGAAAAGGTCACATAAAGTTAGGGCAACTGGTTTCTAAACAGTTCAAAAATGGGAAAAAGGCCTTAGATCAGTTTAAGAGTCATGAAACGCTGGATTACCACCAAAAGTCGGTTCTTGGCGTAGAAAATCTAAGGCAAGAAAAATTAGGGCGGGTTAAGCCGGTGGACGAGTTAAATAAATGTCAACAAAAAACCGAGGAACTTCAACATCGGGCAAAATTAGTTCCCATAATCGATGCCATTCTGGTTTGTGGACGTCAGGGCATCGCTCTTCGGGGACACAGAGACAACGGCTCATTTTTTGCCAAAGACGAAACCGAAGAAAACTCAAACAAAGGAAATTTTCGGGCTATTCTTCGCTATCGAACTTTAGGCGACAATGAGTTAAAAGCCGACATAGAATCATCCGACAAGAACGCTACTTATTTAAGCAAGACAATTCAAAATGAAATTATCGAAATTTGCCAAAAATTAATCGTAAAAAAAAATTGTCGACAAAGTTAATTTTTCAAGAGCATTTTCAGTACTGGCTGACGAGACGTCTGATATTTCAGGAGTCGAACAATTATCGGTCTGCGTGGGGTATTTGGATCCTTCAGGAACTAATTTGTGCGAGGATTTCATTGGGTTCATGGGAGTTCATGACACTACCGGCAAGGGTTTAGCCGATGCCATTAAAAATTATCTTTTGGCAGTAGGCATTGACTGTTCATACATGTACGGACAGGGCTACGATGGTGCTCCAGCTATGAGCGGTCATTTGCATGGAGCTCAGTCCTACATGCGCGAATTTCGCCTGTTAGCGTTGTACGTCCACTGCTCGTCTCACAGTTTTAATTTGGCAGTGGATGCTACATGTGGTGCGTCAGGCATAAAAAATTGTCTGGGAACTATTGGTACGGTCCAAAATTTTTTTCACTGGCCGAAAAGATTACATCTTTTGGAACAAGCAATTGCCAAAGTATTAGACGGCGATAGCAAGAAAAAAACGTCTGAAATCTGTATGTGCGACGAGATGGGCAGAACGTCACGAGGCCGTCTCCACATATTTGGAACTACAATCTGCAGTCATTTATTCGCTGGAAGAACTCGAGTCATCGAACGACAAGAATTCGGCGACCACAGCGTCTCAATTACGAGCTGCTATTCTTACGATAGAATTTCAAGTATCCTGTCAAATACTACAGTCCGTCCATACAGTGGTTCTGCCACTGAGTCGAATTCTCCAAACAAAAAATCTAGACCTCTCCGATGCCATTAGGTTCATTGACGACGCACTTAAAGAATTCGTCCAAATGCGAGACAGTGCTACTGAAAATTTCCAAGGTCAACCAAGTTTTCCAACGTGCCAAATTGACGTGCCGAAATCATGATATTGACGTCAAACTTCCTAGAATTACCAGTCGTCAAATCGGTGTAACATTAACGCAACGACCGTCGAAGATTACTACCGAATCGGATATTACATTCCTTTCTTGGACACCTACATTCTACAAGTACAGAGTTGATTTATGAATCATGAAATATTTTTAATGGCTTCGGAACTCTGTTTTCAAAGAACAACATTGATGAAGGAAAATGTAAGGACCTGCACAAGTTCTACGAGGGCATGTTGATGTGCTCCGAGGAAGAGTTTATTTCCGAAGTCAAGATGTGGAGACGGCATACGA
This sequence comes from Corythucha ciliata, assembly GCA_038030265.1. Taxonomy (NCBI): domain Eukaryota; kingdom Metazoa; phylum Arthropoda; class Insecta; order Hemiptera; family Tingidae; genus Corythucha; species Corythucha ciliata. The sequence continues at coordinate 20,183,669 of CM075942.1, read as the reverse complement.
ACGCTGATGTTCTTCAAAACACACTTGATGCTTTACGCGTAAGTTTGAAATCAACGCGGGAGTTAAAATAATGATGAGTACTTATAATGAGTTATTTTTTGCGATTCAGATGGTTAACGCGACTGCATTTCCACGGGTTCGTCTCTTATTACGAGTTTTGTGTGTTTTACCCGTTACGACGTCCACACCGGAGCGCACATTTTCAACGCTGCGTCGGCTTAAAACGTATTTACGGAGCACTATGGGGTCAAAGAGGTTGAATGGGCTCGCTTTATTGAACATTCACCAATCCGTGAAGATCACAGCGGATGAAATATTGAATGTTTTTTGGATAAGCCCAGAAAATAAATTAATAAATAAAATATTTATGTAGTAGCCACATAATTGATTACGGTTTCCTTTTTTTACATTACAATTGCTGTGCGCCTTTTTACATTACAATTTGCCTATTTACATTACAATTTTCCTTTGCTTACCCCCCCCTCCCTTAATAACATTCTGGATCCGCCACTGCCCTCAGTCTAAAGACCTACGCGGGTGAAAACAAAACTAATTAACCAGTAGGACTGAGAAGAGGGATCGAAAAAGTGTAAATTAGCCGAGCAATGAAAGAGAGAAAAAACATTTCCTACTTCCGGACATTAGTTTGATTAAAAAGAGAGAAGAAAGAGTGGGCGTTTGGAAGAGAAAGGAACTCAGACCTCAGCACACAGAGAAAATCTTTTTTTTTTTTTTTTTTTCTTCTGAGGAAGGGGCATGTTTTGAGGTTTGCAATCTTAGAGGGGTTCCATTTATCATTCTAGTTTAATTCATCGCTGTCAGAGTTTTACGTTGAATGGCACCCTACGCGGATACGTCGGAAAGATGGCTGAGAGGGGTTGGACTTCGTAGATGGGGATGACGTCTGTCTATAATGTGTTTGAAAGTGCGATACAGTACCGTCAACGTTGTTCGGTCGTGATGGTTGTTGCCTACCATTTTTTGTCAATACGCTCTCATCCATTCAGCCCGACCTCATTCCAGTGACTCGTGTCTAACTCAGTTTTTACGTTTACGTAGAGAACAGGAAGTATGATTCAAATCCCTCATACAGTATACCTAGTAAAATTGCGGTAAACAGATAACCCCTGTCAAAACACACCCAAAAGGGCGCCAGCCAGCGTGCAGTGCCCCATAAAAGGGCGCGATAACATTGATTTGCAATGAACTAACAACTTCAACGTGACGAGCGAGTTCCTCGTGCGTCAAGGTTCTTCATTGGACTCTGGCGCATTCGACTGCGTGGTCGACATTTCGGCCCCTGAAAACAGGCCAAAACTACCAAAAACGCCAGTGACACACTAGCGTCTTCAATGTCTGTGCAACAAAAACCTAAGACACGCAGTTTCGTCCTATTTTAATTTTTGACCATATAAATTAGTTACCATCGTTGTTGAATTGACAGTTGCCTGAGCATATGGCTACCATTTTTCTTGCCGTGTATCCAGATCTCCAACCGAATTGACAGTTTCCTGTGGAGTCGACCGGAGGCATCAAAGTTTACTTGTTAATCTGCCTTTTTTAAGCCTGAGTTTTGCAATTTTTTAGGCCTACTCGTCAGTCGAAATGATGTCAGCTTTCAAGCCGATTTGACGCTAGTTTTATTGCCAAATCGACATTTTCTGGCCGAATTACCAGTTTTCTGGCCGAGTATCCCATTTTCCAAGCGATTCGCCAGTTTTCAAGTCGATTTGGTAGTTTACTGGTCAAATTGCCCGTTTTTTGACGAACTTCCATTTTTATTGGTCTCTACCCCGAAATGCCCGTTTTATGACTAAGTATACAGTTTTCTAACCGAATTGTCAATCTCGTGCCGATCTGATGCCATTTTTCATTGCAAAATCGATAGTTTTCTGGCCAAATTGTCAGATTTTGGCCAAATCACCAGTTTTACGGCCGAGTAGAGTTTTCAAATCACATTGCCTTTTTCTGTGTGCCGAATTGTGATCTTTCCGATCGAAAAAGGTATTCAGTTTTTTAACAGAATTGACAATTTTCATGCCCTTGTTCATCCGAATTGCCATTTTTATGCCGAATCGATAGTTTCCTGGCTGAATGAGGAAGTTTCACATTTTCCAAAAATATTTGTTTTCGATTAGGCACATCAATCCTTCCACGTAAATAAATGAATAAAAATTGTACACCCTTCAGAAATATTTTTTATTTCTCAACAAAAGTTGGCATATTTGAAATCCTGCCAAAACGAACATTTTCCGCAACGTAATCGTCGTTGTATTCTCTGTCCTTTTCATGCCTCTAAATAGCTCATCTGTTTATCCTCCACTATTTTATTATTGGAGAGCTCTAGTAGAAAATAAGGCAAAGAAACACAACAAACCGCTCTCCGACAGCTACATTACTGGTGACTTTTTTTCGGAAAGCGCCTATGACGCAAACATGCTAGCTGGCGTGTTTGAAATGACCTAAAACTTCAAAAATCGCGTATTTATGAACTGTTGGATTATTTTACGAACGGATCACGATTTATGCTCTATTTTAGCATAAATAAACCTTGAAAAATAGATTTATGAATAAGTTATGACCCATGAAACTTCCTCATTGTGAGTTTGTTTTGCCGAATCACCTGTTTTCAAGCCGAATCGATAGAGTTCTGTTCAAATTGTCTGTTTTTCGCTGAATTGCCAGTGTGTTTGCCAATTCAATTGATAGTCAAATCGCCTGTTCTCCCAGTTCATTTTTTTGCTGAACTGCCATTTTTCTGGCCGAGTATCTAGTTTTCTAACCAAATTGCCAAGTTTCATGCCGATCTGACGCAGTTTTCTTGCCAAATTTATAGTTTTCTGGCCGCATTGTCTGCAGCTGGGCCAGCCGCCAGTTTTCCGACCGAGCAAAGTTTTCCAATCGGAACGCAGGCTTTCCGGCTTAAACGCACCCTCGGAAAAAACTCTTCCGTGGAGCATTTTGTCCGGGTCTCCGGGTATGCCGAGAATTTTGGTCTCGGTCTCGCCTTTAAAAAGTTTGTCTCGTCTCGGTATCGGTGATGATAGAACTTCATCGTCCTATCCTTTACTGCAGGGAGAGGAATCTACTGCTAGGTTGTGGTGCTAAAGAGCAGATTAATTGTGCGTGGCTGACGAGGCACTGCCCTAATCACGTTATAACCTCAACCAAACAGGAGAGGTTGGTAGTTTGACACAGACAATAATTGTTCACTGTGCGGCTAGGCTGTAATAGATCCGAGCGTGTACTACGCCAACGTGACGTTCCGTGGCCTTTGTACCTATGGGCGTGACCTGCTGACCAGGGACGTGACTGGTATGCGGCTATAAATGAACTTGTCGTTTTCATTAAGGCGTGAGTGGAGGGGAGAGTTTTTTGAGTTTTAAGTAGACTCCAATGTTTCAAGGCCAACTTAGTTAAGCTTTTTTGACTGTTGGGCGCTCAAAAGTTTTGTCGTGACAACAAAAGGAAGTCAAGATCCCAGAAGAATCAAAGGCTTTCAGCGGAAGATGGCTTAATAAACATTCCAAAAAATATTTATTAAAGGAAAATTAAACAAAATAAATTAATTTATTTTTGGGAATGGGCGTGGTACTCTTGACGAACCGAAGCGGTGAAAGCTACCTAACTTTTGAATGTCAAGTCTCATCGTTAAAATAGAAATAAATTGCAAATTAAACGTTCATGTTAATAATTTTTCTGATAAGTGGGTGCAGGATCTTCAGATCCACCTTAATCACGCCAGGCTCTTGAGACATCTTAATGAATCACGACGAATTTACTTATTATTAGAGTCTATTGGAGCTGGAAAAAACGTTGAGACAGTAAAAATAGACGCAAGGGTTAATTTAATTATTGTTTCATTGAAATTAGCAAAGGTCATAATAACAGAGGTCATTTTAAATATAAGCCGTTTTCTAATTAAGCACTTAATTCCATTTATAGGATGCAAGGGTGCTCTCTATACGTGGGGATATTTTCAGTATGGAAGTATCTCTCTTATAGCCCCCCTCACCTTCCACCTTTCACTACCACTTCCTCATTCACGTTCTCGAAATGAGCAGAAATTAAATACGGATTTGCGTTCTATGCAGAATGAGTAACATGCTTTCACCTTTAAGCCTCTGGAATTTTCCGTTACTGGCCACAAAATGTTGGGTTTCACCCCAGAAACTGCCTATTTTCTGGAAAACCCCGATGAAAATTATTTCACGAAGCTGTGCAAAAACTCGGTCGCTCGTCTCGTGACTTATACACACACACACACCCCCACACACACACAAAATATCTCAGTGGCTCTTCTAAAGTGGTAGGGTGGCTCAGGGTGCGTGTTTATGGAGAGGGTATTTTTTCTTGAAGTCCCTCCGCCGGAGGGTTGACGTAGATAGAGGGACGACCCCTGCCACCCTAAATTCCTTCTTTTTTCCCCACTTTGTGACAGGAATGAAAGATCAGAGGAAGAGGATTTTTCTCTTAAAACCCGCTTCCCAACGATCTTTGTCATTCTATGCAGTGACCATTCACCCCCCGCTCTTCAAATTTATACTTTTATCCTCTAGGGATTCTGCGTGATATTTTCGGACCGATAAAAAATTAATTTTTTATGGGCCTGGCAACGATTCTCCAATGGAAAGATCGACGATGAGAACAACTTCAGCCTCGAAAATACCGTTTACTTCTGCGGCAACATTTATTTCGGTCATTACCCCTTCCCCTTAACCAGAAAAGGTGGAGAGTATTAACAGAAAAAAATGTTTTTTGACACGGTGATTTCTTTACTGGTAGGCGATCGAGTCTGGGAGTGTAAGTGCGAGAACAACGAGTGTTGTGAATGAAGCGGTGGATAAGTGCTTCGCTACTCTCTAATAGTCTCAAGAGACTTGAAATTCGGTCGGACAATTCTTGGTAAAGCAGCGGTAGAGCTTCAGAAATAAGACAGATAGGGAATTTCCCTCCCGGGAATTCATAAGAAGGGATAAGTTGTGTAAGGTCCGTACACAAATTAGGGACCCTTCCACAGTTCACAGGGGGTTGAGACCTCTGCTCATGCAATCATCCCTGGGGTTTTCTTCTGTTTTTATGTGAGTCCATTGCAAATGAAACGTGTTATCCAAACAAGGTGAGACTCGAGTCGCGATGAAAATTTCAAGTTTGAACGTGGAAGTTTGACATTTTCAACCCAGGAGAGAACTATCGTAGAGACGCTGAATAAATCAACCCGAAGATTTGTCTCCATAAAGGCGCGTTTGCACGGTTCAATCTCATGGTTCAATTTCATTGATTCAATCAAATTGAAACGTGTAATTTTCAATGATATTGCTCCATCAAATTTCTACATATAATAAACGTGATGCCCGAGCCATTCAATGAAATGTCTTCCACCATATTGAGCAATGAGATTGAACCGTGTAAACTCGCCTTAACCCAAAACATACGACAACAGTATGTTTGAAAGAACTGGGAAGGGGGTTAGAGGAGCTAGGGAGGTTGTAAATTTTGACTCAGAGTCTGATTCACACCCAATTTCAGATGTTTAGGCTCTTGAAAATGTCAAATTTTGTTGGTTCAGCACCTTCAAAATCCGATTTCATAGATTTATAACTACAAGCCTGAGAGGCGGCCATGCTGCCCTCAAATTGGCTCAAAATTACCCTCGGTGGTTCATCTAAATGGCTCGATTCGATTATGGTACACGGCTCCATCTAGTTTTGAATTTATTTGGCAATTTTTGCCAAAACCGCGGAGGGCATAAGTTAGCTATTTTTAGGGCCATTTACTTTCCGATCATGACAAAATGCCTCGTTTAGGCAGACGTAAGAGCCGAAAATAAAACGTTTCGATTTGTCATTGGTTTTGAACGATGTTTGTAAGTTCCAGAGTGTTCATTTGACCTGTTCTTAGAGAAAGTCCGCGTTTGAAATCAAAAAGTGCTAATTCGCAGTGTCTGTTGGTACTTAAGACGGACGTAAATTAAGGAAAATACGCATCAGGTTGTGGTATTTGGATGCAACATCGCGAGTCAAATTGCTAAAAAGCGTTACTTGTCATTCTGAAATCTAGTTGCTACTTAAATTGAGAAAAGGACTAATTCGTGGCTCATGGAGGCCACTTCGCGCGCACTTTCTGTGGGTCGCAACACACACGCGGCTAGAAGGTGAGATAATGCGCCGTTTTAGAGGCATGTACGCGACTAAAAGCTTGGGAAAAGCGCTAATTCATCCCTGAAATTCGCGAATAAAAGAAAGAAAAACGTAAATTCATGGATAAAATTCGTTTAAGCGGTTATTCGCGGCTAAAATGGAGAAAAAGGGTCAATTCCAGAGTCTAAATTGGAGGAGGGGAAGCGCTAATTCGCGCGGTGAAATTTGAGATAAATCGCTCATTCGGAGCTGAATTTGAGAAAAAACACTTATTCACAGCTGAAATTGAGAAAAAGGGCTGATTCTCGGGTCAAATTGATAAAAAGGGATCTTTCGCGGATGAAAGTGAAAAATAACGATTATCTGTGACCGAAATAAAATTACAAAAGCCCGTTTGCGGCTTAAAAAGCCGTCTTTAGCGGCGAAAAAGTCGTCGTTTTGGGCTAAAATGTAGAGAAAAAAGGGCTCGTTCAGAGCTAAATTTTGACTGACTGTTCTCCACTCTACGGTAGAAAAACAAATTTCCTGTATGCCTGTCTGTCAGAAGATTGTTAGGAATTTTCTGTGATTTTGACATGTGACAAAGAGATTTGTTTCAGCCTGAGGATGCCTTGAAAATGGGGTGCATTGCCCCGAAACTAGTCGGCGTAATAAGGAAAAAAGAATGTATTACTCAAATAATTAATTAATTACCTAAATTCATCTAACATTTACGATATAATTTTTAAAAAATTTGCGGCTATCATCAATTGGCAATCATTCGTGAGTAATAAATTACGAGAAATCGTTTGTTCGCGTGTAAACTTTCGCTCTAAAAAAAAACTGTATTTCGCGGCTAAAACTGAGAAATAGCGCTCGTTCGCGTCTGATAGTGAGAGAAAGGGTAAAATCGCGAGTGGAATTAAGAAAAACCGTTCATCCGTGGCTGAAATTATTATAAAACGCTCGTTCGAGGCTAAAATTTAGAAAAAGCGTTCATTTGGAACTTTTAATGAAAAACGCTTCAATTCGCAACTAAAGTTGAGGCAAAATGCTGACTCGCGGATCAATAATTGCGGAAAAGTGATGATTACTGAGGCTAAAATGGAGAAAAAGTGTTCATTCGCGGCTAAAATTCAGAGAAAGAGTTGACTTGCGTGTAAACAGTAGAGAAGGGTGATCATTCGCGGAATCGCCCTTCGTAAAATCTTGGTTAAATATTCGCTTATTTGGGGCAAAAGTATTTTTAAAAATGGCAGTTCGCGGGTGAAAAAGCGATCATTATCGCCTAAAATAGACAGTAAAAACGGTTACTCGTGGATAAGAAATAGTAATCATTCGCGGCTAAAATTACAAGATAACGTTAGTCGTGGATAAAATTGCGAGATCGCTTTAATTTTCTGGTAAAATTGAGAAAAATCTCTCATTTTAAAGCTAAAACTGAATGTTCGCAGCCAAATTAATAGAGAACAAAATGCTTATACTCAGCATAATTTTTTAGAGATAATGACCTTTCGCGGCTAAAATGGAAGAAGAGTATAATCATGTGTGGCTATAAAATTCAGAGAAATTGAAGTACTGTGTCCGTTCAGTCGTTCGCTGCAAAAATGGAGAATGGAGATGTGTGGTTGATACTGATAGTGAGACAAAGCGCTCGTTCACTGCTAAAATGGAGAAAAAACGTTAATTTCTTGTAAAATAGTGAAAATACGGTTTGTTCACGGCTAAAATTTAGAAGAAACGCGGCTAACATTTAGAAAAGGTCTCATTCAAGGCTAAATACTTTTATAGAAAACGCTATAATTCGTGGTTTCTGGAGGCTACTTCGTGGCTGAAATTAAGAATGATCGATAAAGGCCTCTCCAGACGGTCAAGCTAGCTGCTTGATCAAATTATCTTAATAAATGATTGAAGCGAGCTTCCTCAAACAACCTTCTCAGTCGTTGTGAAGAAGTGAGAGTGATGACTTCGAACTAAAATCCGACCGCTATCGCCTTGAAATTTGTTGCTGTCATTTTATTGTACAACTGCCAAAATTGTGCAGTATTTACTGTGTGCGTATACATATGTATAGGTCGCTTTATTAACCATTTGTAAACGGTTGGCTCAAGCCTCAAACCGGTTCCTGCACGATCAATCACTTTGATCAAGCGGCTTGACCGTCTAGGGAGACCTTTAACTTACGCTTCGTAAAAATTATATATTCCTTGTTTATTTATAATACAATTCAGAAAAAGAGCTAGTTAACGGCTGAAATTGAAGGAAAGTGCCCATTCGCAGCTAAAGTGAAGAAAAAGTGATCATTCATGGCAAAGCTGATTCGCGGGTACTCGGTGCAGCTTTCATGGCTAAAATTGAGAAAAAAATGATATTCGCGGCTAACATTGGGAAAGCACTATATAATTTGCGGTTTCTGGGGACTAATTTTTTTCTAAAATTGAGAAAGATCCAGAATTTAACGCTTCGTTAAAATTGATTTGGGGACTAGCCACATAGAGGTTTCCGTCCCGGGCCCCATATAGGGCCGTCACTGCCAGCCAGAACTATTTTCGTGCATGGTGCACGTAAATTTATTGTCACTGACACATTTATTGTTGCTTGTATTATTTATTATATTTATTTATATTATTCACGCGTAAACTGTAAACATCAATTATTTACGTGTAAAGGAACATTCTTGGATAATACAGGCAGACACTTAATTGTGCCCTGATGGCTCACGGTGCTTTGCACTCCTGAGTGATATGAAAGGAATAAATCAGTTCTCGGCAGGCCTCTAATAGTTGTTGAGGTCCTCACCCCGCTTCTTTACGCTCAAGAGACAGGTCTCTGCTCGCCTGCGAAGAGATTTCAGATGTGCCGCAGCATATTCTGCCATTTTTTTTTCTTTTATTACAAGAATGAAAAATTGAGAACTTGTGCAAATGTAACCTTTTCAAATGAAGCGTTAAAGAATGGTAGTATGATGGGGTGGGGTTTACTATGAGCGATTAAATGAATTATCATAAAAGTGTGGGGGAGGGGTAGAGAGAACTAAAAACTGTATGTTGGACCAAAACGTCTTTCGTTGATTACATTGTTCTATCTGACGGGGCCGGCCAACATCATGTCTCTTTCGTAAAAACAAGGTTTGGTATACTTTTGGTTTTTTTTTCGGGTCATTATATTGGATAGCTACACACACTTCCTATACGGTTTGATGTGACTGTGGGTGATGGAAAGGGTCAAAGCAGACAAGAACTCATCATTTATTGATACACAGAAAAAAGTGGAAACAATGGAAACTGAGGGATTGTACGATGGATGACAAGGTGACAATGGATTTTGCATCCTTGAAATAAATGATAAATAAATAAATCCTGTGATAACGATGGGAGGGGGGTTGAAGGTTGTAGCTATTTTTCTCTTTCGAGAGATGTAGAATAGGAGGCCTGAAACTCTTGTTTTGTTTTCGCCTTATTCATATAATATAAAGAAGCGTGACTGACAAAACAAGCTTACCGGACGCAAAGAAAATTTTTTCCCTCGGAATTTTTTTATTTGTACATATTTCATACCCTTGAATATCGATCTTCATGGAACGGGGCACCAAACCCCGGAAAAAAGGGCTTTTCTCCAATGTTGACTACTTACTCATGAAAATCTCCTTCCTTCAGACCGTTCAACGAGGCTTTAAATTTTTTGTGTGGCTTCTGTTGTGGTTTTCTAGGGTTTTCAATGGACCGCCTCCCTTCTCCCGCCCCACCGCACCATTAACTTTCAAACTCGGTTATCGATCACCTGTTGCAAATGTTAGGTTTGACATTCTCAGAGAACACAATAAACCGATTAAGAGCCCTCGAGATACTTTTGACGGATTAGATTGTATGTGTGTGTTGTTTGAGAGGGTTGAAAGGTGTAGGGAGAGGGAGCAAAAACGCGTGGAAGCAAGGAAACGAAAGCGTGTTGTAATGAGAAAAAAAAAGACAACGAGAACCAGCTTAAGAGGGTTCATCCGTCACTTTCAAAACCCTCCCAGGAGAAAAAGAGAACAAAAAGGGACCTTCCGGCCCTTTGGATTAGGGAGGGCGAATAGAGATAAGTGCGAGGATCGTGTTCGTGATAAGTTTTCTTTTTCAAATCAAGTTTCCTTCGTTGCCTTTGTTTTCTTGAAAAGCGATACACTTTTAATTTTCACTATGTGATCGGCGTTTAATCGATAACCTTGAGCAATCGTCATCCATTGAGTGTTTTATACGTCCATTCTTTCGTGTTAATGCTACTAAATTACATGAAATGTTCGATTGATGGCAACCCATTTCCTTCGAAAATAAAAGCTTCGGAGTTTGGAAAAGAGGGTGGGTAAAGAAATGAAAAAATCAAAGGTCCCTCTTGAACACATCACGCTGTCATTCTCACCCGCCTCTTGAAGAAATTGAATCTCAAGGGTCTTCTACGGCAACGGAGACGTCCCTATCCTTCACCGTACGGCAGACCATTACTGCGATATCCGTTTAGTTAGCCCGTTGGAGATAGCTATTATTTGTCGCTATTTTAAGCCCACTCGACCCTCTTTTTTTGGCCAATGGAACGTACTTATTTTTTCAGGAGTTTGGTACGGCAAATGATGGCGTTCAATGTTAGTTTTTTCTCCATCATCCCCTCTCCGCCGGCATCCCTCAGAACTCACGCCGATTTATGCGAAAAAGCTCTGAAAAGTTGAAGGGTTCATTATACGATATTTAGGGCTAGTTAGGGGGTAATATAAAGGTATACTCAACCCCAGGAATAGGCACCGTGCTAATAATGTATATCCAGGCACCAGTGACTACAGTGACTTAGCTTTGAAAAAAACCAACGCGAAAAAGGTGTTTGCAGGTGGGGTATACTAATAATTCCCCCAAGCCATAACCTGCACGTCCAAATGGCATAACATTAAAACAGCAATAAAATAAAACACAATATTCGTTTAAGCGAACATTTTTAAATCATTCCAGATCATCATAATCATTCTGAAAGCATATTCTACGCGGTCCATTAGTCGGATGAAATAACTTGCTCAAGTTACGAAAAGCAATTTCGTAATTAATTACTCTGATAGTTAGCATCATTAATTTTGGCGTAATTGAAATAGAATAAAATGAGGTGTAAAAAGAGAGGTACTACGATGCTAAAAGTATATCTGAATAGAGTACTCTCGCGTCGTATAAAAGCAATTAAGCACTTGATTTGATTAAACGTGTTACACTTGTAGTAGAGGTCACTGTCGTTTTACGGTGCTATTTTAGACAGGTCGCTGTTTGAATAAATTATTACGTCTATTTTTACAAGCTAAACCGCTCCAAGGTGCTATTATTAAGATGAATGGCCTTTGAATTATGAAATGAGTTTCCTTAAATTGGAAATGAAAATTATTTCCCTCCTTGTCACGTTGTTCGTCTCGCATTCACGCGGATGTACGGTACTCCTCATTCTCTTAACCGCGGAGGAAAATTTTGAGCCAAATGAATGAATAGAGAACAAAAATATGTCATTGGGGATCGTTATTGATTGATACACTCAGAATGCGTAACGGAAAATAAATAATAAGTTTTGGAACTTGCCACTCCTCAGAGATTTCGTGAAGGCTTTCAGTGATTCAACTCATCTTTTGTTCGGTCGAACACAGATCCTCTGAGCACTCTCAGATATTTTGAAATCTCTCCGACTGGGCTAATGGTCGTCATCGCACTTCAAAGCTTGGTGAGTGCCAGAACTTGTACTGGTGATCTGGCACCCATTCAACAGCGAAAAACTGAGTCAGCTGGCTTTAAGGGTGCTTTTACACGTGAGAGTAACTCTCGAGAGTTCAACTCTCTGAGAGTGCCAGGATGCTCTTCCCGAGAACTCTCTGTCCCGTTTAGACTGGCGAGTACTCGAGAGTACTCTCGAGAGCCAAACACTCTCAAATGAAAACGCAGATTAAGCACCATCCAGCTCTCACGCGTAATAGCACCATAATGATGGTGATGATGATGATGAAGAAAAAGAAGAAGAAGAAGAAGAAGAAGAAGAAGAAGAAGAAGACGACGAAAAATAATATAAAAAAGACTAAAAAAGGAGACTGGAACGCATCCTCGCTGCAGTATTCAATAAAAAGACTGGTGGTACATATATAATGTGAATCGGTAGATGTTAAAGTTATGCAACCGTTCACTGGGTCCATTAGTGTGACGTCATATCCAGAAGGTAGTATAACCAGTGAAGCTAAACAAATATTTTAATTTATGCAAATGCAGTGGGTTTTACAATTTTATTGTTGTATTTATTACAAAAAACCAATCTTAAGCATCGTGGTAAGTCTATTTGTAGCGTTTCTTTTAGCACGCTACGCTGTTAGCGTTTTTTGTAGTTGCAGCGAACGGATTGTAAAAGGCTGCTGTGTCAGTAGGAGGCAGCTCTCTGAATTTAAGCTCTTCACAGTTATGCCTTAATAGTATAAAAAATTCGAAATAAAGCTGCGTTATTCAACCATACCCAACCTGAACGCTTCGCTTAGAAAGCTTCTTCAGAACATTGATTTGACAATGGGGAACTTGCATGAATCTCAGATTGGGTAGAAAAGCATACCGGTGATTTGACCCGTGAACTGAAGGATAACAACGGAAGTTGCAACCCGATTGGTACGTTTTAAGATTTTTAAAAAAGGTTCAAAGTTCTTCAGAAGATGATAGATGGTGCGAGGGGAAATGACGTAAATACTTACTTGTGAAGCATTTGAGGGAACTCTAAAATTGTTTGTTTACAAATAACATGAAAAATGTCCCCCATTAAACTCGTCTAACCCCCTCTTTCCCGCATCATCCATTTCAATAAGTAAGTTTTTACGTAATCGAACCCCCACTCAAAATTTTTAAAAATTCCCTAAAGAAGCATCCTTGACTGATTTCAAAGTTTAATGTGAGCAATAGACTTGTGGAAGAGCCCTCTTTAAGCAACACCAACTTTTGAAAAATGTGCAAGTTCCCCATTGGCGAATATAGCGATGTTGGTGATGCCAGGTAGGCCCACTACTCGCTTAAATGTGATACGTATTGCGGCACTGAATTCTTCACAAAAACACCACAAACTTTCCTATAAATAACGAAAATCCTAATTATTGACAGTGGCCTCTTTAAATCCTAAGGCACTTGTACTTTTTTGTTCTGTTTAGCTTCAGTGATAAGAGATTAACCTTCATCATGTGACGCAGTCACTAATGGAGGGAATTGGCGTGTTTCGTAATTGTGAACTCGAGTTACTGTTCATTGTTTTTTGAGGGCGAGATAGTGGAGGTTGTAGATCTCACCGATCTACAACGGTAGATTTCACCGAGTTACTGTTTTTTTTTTTTTTTTTTTGCTCTTTCTCAATTTTCGCAGCAATGTCAACTGGAAGCGTTTTCAAGCGGCGCGACAACGAGCGTACATCCCAAAGCCTTAAATTGAATGCACAGCAGCAAAGCCTGCAGTGGACGATGCCACATTCAATTTGAGCCTTTTGAGCCTATGGGATGTACGCTTGTTGTCACGCGTTCCACGCGTTCTAGAGCCGCTGGCAATAAACGCTTCCAGTGGGCGACCGACCTTAATTTTACCGCTTTTTTTTTAGGCGTCCGAGAATTAATTAATTAATTGAGTTAGATGACCCTGTCTATGGACAAATTATGGGATTACTCCCCCGCCACCTCACTACCATCTAGTAGCAATGAAATATGTTTGAAATATTTCTAGTTATATTTCCAACACATGACAGAAAAGGTGTTATTGGCCGCTTTTTCATGGATTTCGCACTGTTTCGGACAGTTTTTCAACACGTGTTTGACATTATGTTATGACATATTTTCATCATGACGTTGTAATGTTGTCAATATCATTACAGATTCATGTTGAAAATGTGTTCTCATCCACGACACTAACACGTGTTAGTCATATTTCATATACTGATGTCAGTCATCTATCGAATGAAAGCATTAGATGCTCGCGTTCATCGGCTATTGGAGTTAGAGTAAGACCGTTTTCACACTTGAGATTCCGGTATCCGATTTCCGTATCGAGGATACTAAAAAATTAAAAATACACTACAGTCAAGGCGCTCCTTCACACTTAAGATTCCGGAAAAGCATACTTTTAGTATCCGATTCCGGAATCTTAAGTGTGAATGAGCGCGTTTGCCGTATTGAATTTTTAGTATCCTCGGTACGGAAATCGGATACCAGAATCTCAAGTGTGAAAGCGCCCTTAGTGCTCTAACTCCATAGCCACTGACGCGTGCGTTTGACGCTTCATAGGAATCAAATTTAATTAGAATAGATAGACATCGTATATTAAACCACAAAGTAGTTATTACAAAGAAATTCTAATGAAGTTAGAACCCAAAATAAGTCTTGTCCATGCCTCTACACGCATCAGCATTTTGCAGCTTCTTTGCTTCAGGTTTAGCAATAAAACCCTATGTTATTCCCAACCTGAGAAAGACACGCTTTTGAAACGTCAATTAATTATTCCTTTTCTCTTTGCCGACAAACATTTGTGTTGTAAAATCTGTAAATTAACTCAATAAGAAGGACGCCATAATATCGTTTTGTTACACCTTACCAACAATCAAATTGGGCAGCCTAGACGTGTTGAACCCGGTTGAACCATAATTTCGTTCTTTATTAGCGTCAGTCATCATCATGTGTCTCCAACAAGACGAGGTAGATTAGACGGCTGATGCTTTCAATTTCCACAGCGTGAGGGCTTGGGACTAAATATTCATGGGAATTTGAACCGATTTGAACTCATTTTAACTTTCAGGAAAAAATGAAATGCACAAAACAACTTATGTACGTTCCTCAATATGGTAACCGGATTTATAATAATTTATTTGAGTTTTGAGTGAGCTATTACACTCGATCTGACTAGTGAAGCCGAAGTTCTTCTTGTCGAAAATATGTCATCACATAATGTTGAAAACGTGTTGGAAAGCTTTCCAGAACACTGCAAAATCCATGAAACCACAGCCAATATAACACCTTTTCTGTCACGTGTTTGAAATACTCCTAATAACACTTTTTTATTTCTCAAAAATATGTTCAGCTCAATGAGTTTGACACGTGTTTGAAACGATACAGCCGCCACGAGAGTCCCATTGTGTTCAAAACACAAATTTCCACGTGTTCAATACGTTTTGGACAAGACTTTTTGAAATATGTTGGTCAGTTGTGTTGGAAATGTGTCAGAAAGATAATTTCTGAAATATTTCAAATTATTGGTGTTTGAAATATTTCAGACAACTTTCACTTGCAATGATTGCATTAGACACGTTGTTATGTTTCTAACATATTTCAGAAATATGGGCTTGCTACTAGGTGGGTCACAACTGTGAATTCGAGGGAGTGGGGAGGCTGAAAATGAAGAAATTAATCTTTTTTTACTTGTTTTGAGTACCGAGAAAAAATTGCCCCCCAGATCGGATTCGAACCCACGACCTCCTGGTTTCACGGCAGGTGCTCTGATTGAGCCATCTGGGAGTCCACGCAAAAAGCGAATCCACCAGGGAGAAATCTTCTCTCAGTAGACAGGGCATCCAACTCTAAGATGACAGGGTCATCTTCTAAATTAATTAATTGTCGAATGCATAAAGAAAAAAAGTGACGTTTGACATGCACTGAGCCGATAGGTGCAGTTTGAGTTCTGAGAGGGGATTTCTCCCGGGTGGATTCGCTCTTTGCGTGGGCTCCCGGGTGGCTCAGTTGGTTAGAGCACCTGCCACGAAACCAGGAGGTCGTGGGTTCGAATCCCACCTGGGGAGCAATTTTTTCTCGGAACTCAAAACAAGTAAAAAATGGTAATAAGTATTTCATTTCAAGATCAATTCCCCATTCCCTCGAATTCACAGTTGTGACCAAAGTCATATGGATTACAAGTTGCACCACTCCACCCCCTCCCGCCCTAAATCAGCGGTCTCAAATAAATTTCTCATTTTTGATCCCAGAAGAGAGCACTGCGTTCTTTACTTTATTCAAGTTCAGTTTACATGGTTCCTTTTTTTGGCCTTTTGTGAACTGCAGAGCAGAAATTGTATAGTTTGAAGATCAGGATCGTACTGAAGGTCACTTCTTCGGGGTGGGAGAGTCAAATTCCCCCCACCACCACCCAAAGAAGCAGTAAAAATGGGCGTTCTTCTTCCTGACGGTACTTGTTCTCATCGTGTTTTTGTCCCTTCGTTACAGTTTCAACGAATATCTCGTCAATACGATCATAACGTTAAAACTAAATGCTGTGAAAGACGCAGGATCAATGCTGCAAAGCACTTCAGGTTGAAGTACTGAAGTATAGTACTGCATGTTGAAAGGATGACTAGGGTAACGAGTTAGTAGACTAATCAAACCGGAACACCCGTAGTGATGATGGTTAACGATAAAGGGGGGGGGGCTACCTTTGCAACAAATTAAATTAAATTAAAAATCTCTGATTTATCCAGTTGTGAGCCGCAGTTGCCGCGACAAAATATGAAGAACTATCCCTGAAATTGTCATTTCTGACAGAAACATATGTGCTATTTTCGAATTTCGCGTCAGAGGTCGACAAAAGTTCGTTTGGAAGCGACAAGTCGCACTAGACTAAGAAAAGAGATATATGCTTTTTAAAACGTTTGGAAAATCATATCTCAGAAACAATTGAGTTTCGGGCTATGATGTATTTGGCATTTTCGATTTTCGATTTTCGACTTTCATCCACAAATTTGTCCGTGCTTGATTCGGAATATCCTGCATAAAAATGGTCAAGGGCCGAGACGAGTCTACAGTGTCCGATCACGTATTCCTAGGTGTTTAAACCGCGTCCACTGTATACATAATGAAACAAAGTGATAATTACACATTTTTACAAATTTGAGAGCAGAAGCCCCCCGGGGAAAAGTTATAAACCTACGCCCTTTCATGAAAGCTTGCTCGTAATTGAATAAAGTAAAAATTGCAGAGGCCTCTATCGGGATCGATTTTCCCAAAATGCTTCAGGACCGTGTCTTACCAAAAGCGACGAGACTTGTAATCCATATGACTTTGGTTGTGACTATGGTTGGTGCGGTGAGGGGTGGGAGAGTAATCCCATAATAATTTGTCCGAAGCTCAATTAATTAATTAATTTCATCAAGCTCAATTAATTAATTAATTTCATCCGTGTTTTAGCACTTTCTCTCACTTCTGTCCTTCAATCGGAGATTTCTCTCAATAAATTCAGGCCCAAATTAGCGTTATTTTCAATGTTTGTCTGGATTAAGTGGGCACGAATAATTAATACGTTCCAAACTTTTATCCGCTTAATTGCCCCAAGAATAGCACATAAGTGCGCCTTCTCAATTTTAGCCGCCCACAAGGAGGCGTGAATTATAGCGATTTCCATTTGCACGAAAATCCGAGGGGCGCCAAAATCCAACAATAAAAATGGATAATTTACCACTGCAGGTCAGGGGCGGGTCATTATGAAAGGCTCAGCGGGCCACTTCTTGGCCGGGCCGGGTTGGCCAACCCTTAGCTAAACAAACGAAAATTTCGGCTAAACAAACGGTAAATAAGTACCATTTTCGTGGTTTTATGCGCCATGGCTCGGGTCAGATCTACATGCATGTTCTAGTGTGTCTCTCATACCATACTGAATAATGAAAATGAGTGGTTCCTACCAAAAATAAATTCTGAAGGGGCGTCAATTGCCCTCAAATTGACCAAAAACGAGCATTTCAAATGTTGTTTTCGGTTGTCAGATTTCGTAGCTTTTCGGTCACATAAAAAATTATTTTACGGCTCTGGTAGTTCCAAAAACGAGGATTTGTAGTATTAGTCATTATTTTACAGTTGATCAACAGCGAATTACATTATTTACCGGCTTTTTAGTCGGAGTTAAAAGAAGATTTTGTGGCTTCCAAGCAGCGAAAACCCTGTGGCGAACAGACTAACCTAGCCGCGAAAGTGTGTCTTTGCCGGGCCGAGAGGAGTTGTACGGCCGAGGCGAAGGCGAGGCCGGACGCCTCGAGGACTGGCAAAGCACTTTCGCGGCGAGGTCAATATACTATTTTTTTTTTGAATGAAGTGAAAACTAAGGTGTAGAAAAAACCAAATCATTTTATTATCAAAATTAGAGACTAATTAATGGTCTTTTGGGGTCTGAATGTAGAAGGTTGGGTTATGACGTAGCTCAGGACCCTCTCGGCAGTTGTCTCCCGATTTTCACAGACGTTTAAAAACTCCTTTGGATGATTTTGTTTTTTACCTTTTTGTCAGTATGAAAGTGCAGTTCGGAGAATCACTGCTCGGAACGCTCCTGACGGACTCTTTCCAAAACTACTTTCTCGGGCTAGCCGTAGAAACGACCGTTTTATCGCTCGTTTTCGAGCGATAAAAACATGTTTTCGCTTCATGAAGAAAAAAAAAACTTTTCCGAAATCCCGGAGACAAAAAAGGGACCGGGGAAAGGAGGAAAAAGAAACGTGTTTTGTAACAAATTATTTTCATATACTAATAATCAAAATTTGGGGGGAAATATTGCACATAAAACAATGGGGGCAAAAGGGCTTTTATAAAAAGATTAAAACGAAATAGGACAACTTGAAACTCACCAGAGAAGGAAAGAGAGGTAGGTGACGGCCTCGGTTCGGGAGATCGGAATGAGAGTGTCAATTTTTATTTCCTTTTCTTTTTACTTCTCGCAAAAAGAAAAGGAAATGGGGGGGGGGGAAGAAAAAGGAGGAATACAAATTATTATATTTCTTGGCCGTCAGCACCTTCTTTTTTTTCTCTCTTCGTACACGAGAAATTATGAGAGAGGACCGTCTTCTTTCGGACACCCTTTTCTGTCGCTGGACTTCACGGCTAACCTAAAAGTCCCGTATTTGTGCTTCCATCACCTCCTCTTTTTGTGACATGGGTCACAACCAACATTTTGCATTTTTTTTTTTTTTTAATCAAGAAGTGGCCTTTTATTAGCGAACATAATGATTTTGAGGGTTCTTAACCGTGATAGAAGGAAGCAAGGAGGTTCAGCAGGTATTTAGAAGCGAAACGCAACAACTTGTCACCAAGGTAATGGAGAATAAGATGTATAACTATAGCTCCGTTCGTTTGTCAGTCCCGAAATACTCCGAGCAGCACGAGATTTTGTAACCTCGCGGGTTGTCATATGGAATAACAGGGGAAAAATTATAAAAGGTTAGTACTTTCAGTGCTGCTAGTGGAGTTCCGGACGACAAACGAACAGAGCTTATGTCTCCTAGGTGACCTGCTGAGTTCCGCGTGGGTCGAGATTCTTGCTCAGGCTCTGAATTGGTGACCAATTTTCGCACTTGGAAAACACGATAATGTTTCCAAAAATGGGTGTAATGTGGGAGGGATCTCCCGATTGATGACGGCGGGGATCTCACGAAAAATTCAACTTATCGTTAGTGTATACCAGCGTCCCACATTGCCGGAGCCACAGTTTTCGAGTATCCATAGACATTTGCCTCATATTTGACCATGAAAAATGGGCTCTCCCTACCTATTTAATCGCACCATTAGACAGTCCCTTCGACAAAGTGAACTCGAAACTGGACATTTCAGCGCTCATTTAACTGCAAATTCGTACATTTCACGCCCAATCGCTAACGATTTTGCGTCCATTTAAGTACTAATTCGTATGCATTTCGTGCCCAAGTTGCCTACGAATAGCGGGCACTTTGCGCACAGTTAACCACGAGACCTATTGCATTTCACAGCCAATAGACCGAGAAAGTAAACTCAGTGAGTTCCATGGCTGTTAATCTTGATCTGGATATTTCACGCCCTAGTTTGGCTACAAAGCCGGACGTTTTCGTCTTATTCGACCAAGAATCCAGGTACTTCTTGCTAATTAGACCATTATACTCAAAATAACGATGTCATGGGTTCTAAGTCACGGGGTCTCAAAATCGTGACAATCGCAAAAATGGAGGCTCTATAGCGGCTTTTCGGTAGCGGACTCCAGTTCGTCAGAGGGGGCCCCTGTAAAGGTTAAAGATGGAACAATGGGGATTTTTAAATTTTATATCCATGGATCTTACTGCCGTGAAAAGGAGGCGTCAGTATCCGGTTGGACAGTGATTCGACTCCTCTATTTCGCGTGTCTCGGGTGGATTTTCATACCATCTGACCTGGGGAATCGGACGTTTCAATTGCTCAGCATTTTTTGTGCATAAAATGTATTCGATTCAACTCACAATGACGACGACTTGTCTGGTCAGCCCAGGTGCATCCCACCCAATACCATCGCCAGGAGCCATTGTTTGAAAGACAGTAAGGAACCGTGGCGTCTGAGGTGGAATCCCTCCAAAACGGCTCGTTTCGATTGTCGGATTCCCCGTGTAAAGAAACCCCGAGATACTCGAAGGGTGTTAAAAGAGGGCGATTTTATGGTCCCTTTTCCGGCCCGGGCCAAAATGCCTGTGTTAACAGGTCGTCAGCGCCGAAAATGGAACGTTTTGCATTATCTTTGGTTGTGGATGGTCATTATTGGCTTCAGAGAACCTAGCCTATCGAGGCTCAGTGTGCGCTGTTCTTACTTAGAGAAATCTACCCTGCAAGTCCGCTCCTGAAATTTAAAAAAAAAAAAAAAAAAAAAAAAAAAAAAAAAAATGATAACCAATTTCTGTAGGTCCTTACGCAGCTAAAATTGAGAAATTTTACGCGGCTGTGAAATAATACCAGAAAATTAGTCACTCAGCCGCTGACCGCAATCGAGCTGTGCAACTGCTTTGATTTTGTAGTGTACAGGGTTGAGATTCCCAGTGGGATTGTTTCACTGACTATTCTACCCTCGAAAGGTAGCTGAAACTGTTAATTTATTCTTCGAATCTATAAACGGCCCGCTCAGATATTTTTTATGCTTTAAATTGACTATTGACCACATAAATGCCCATTTCTCTCTCCATTTTAACCAGCAGTCACTGAGAGAAACTTGACACTGTCAATTTCGCTTGAAAACTGACGTTTCCATCGTTCTGTTACCTAGCTGTGGTAGAATGACCAACTGCGACCGCTCGTTTGTGGATATATATATTTTTAATTTTGGCACCCCACCCCCCTTCCAAATTCACCAAACTCAGCTCTCCCCTTTTTGTGTCTGTTGCCCCGCGCAGGAATACGACCTCAATATCTTGTTTTTCAAATCCGTTCAATTAAGCGCCCCTTTGCGTCGTCCTTTGTTTTTTATGTCTTGTTTTTTTTTCAGGCTTCGGGCAAGTCAATGTTTCCCTCTGTTCAGAAAAATGTGCGTGATTCGCCTAGTGCTATATCTAGTCATTCCACTACTCCGAGATTTCTCTAATAAAATTGGATATGAAGTGAAGTTCTGTGTTGGTAAAGCGTTGAACCCCCCCCCCTTCTCCACTAGCCACGACTGTTCTCTTTTCACGACAACAGTTGTTTGAAGAATTCAATCACGTCAAATCCATTGTGAACGGGGAAAAAGTATCGAAAGAAAGAACAATACTTTGAGAACGCATTCACTCACTTTATTGTCAGGTGAAGTATCCGAGCTCCTTTTTCCTCCAATTTCACTTTTTTTACTTTGTCTGAGATATGTAAAAGAATTTTTTTTTCGTAATTTTTGAGACCTTGAAAGAGAGAGAGAGAGAGAGAGAAAAAATGAGCGGTGAATTTCATGTCATTACGGCGTTAAGATGAGTCGCTTCTACGTGGGTCGCCTCTTGGGGCCAGTGGCTCTACCAGGAGTTATCTCGTTAACATTATTACCTCGAAGAAGGTCCCTCAAGGTGGATAGGTAAAAGGTTCATGAGTCAGTGCAGGGGGGATGAGAAGTATGACCCTATTAAGAAAGTTCAATCAACGCTCCCGTTCCCCACCCCTTATAGAAAGTACGCGATGTTTTATGTTCCAAAGCCTTTAGAGCTAAAACGAATTCAATTTATAAATTTGTTTGAGTTACAGTTTACGCGCTATTAAACCGTTTACGCCCAACAACTTTTGGTCTCGTCGGGACGTAATTCTCTAATTGGATTTTCAGCTTTCGATTCCAACAAAATGCGAAGGAGGGTGGGGGTTGATTCCTTCATATTCCACTAGAAATAAAGTTAAATGGCATCCTGTCATCTGCCACCAACACGTCTCGTACGTGACTAAAATGCATCAGTCTATTGTGTTTTATATCGGCAAGAGCCTGGATTTCCCCATTTCTTCAAAAAGGTTCCAAAGATTTTCATTCATTCGAAGAAGCGAAGGTATAGTGGCTCTGACGTGAGATAACATTTTTATGGCGAGAGAAAAAGGCTGACCTTTTGGAGTGGATGATGGTGAAAGGAAAGGCGCTATTTCCATTCGCTTCAATTGACCACCACTCGTGCGATTTTTTTTTTTTTTTTTTTTTTTTCCTTTCCTTTTCAAGGAGAAAATGCTACTTTTGTGTGAAAAGTGGCTAAACCTTTAACAACTTGGAAACTCTTGAGTTTGCTGAGAAATTAACTTTTAAGGTAGACTCGTACACCGTTACACCGCCTTTGTATAAAGTTAACGAAGAAACGAAAGCTCTTGTTTAACCGCTGGAAACGCCGCTGTAAAACTTAGTCAGCACCGTCCTGGAAATGCCTCACAAAATTATCAACAAGTTCAAAGGGCGAGCCCACGTTGGGACAGGTCGAGTTTGACTTGTTGGTTGCCGTTGAAAGGAGAGGATTGAGCTGGATCCAAATAAAGCGAATGATGAACAGTGTTGGAAGGGGGGGGGGAGGGTTAAAACAGTTTTCAGTCATTTCTCTTCAAGTTCATCACATTGGTCTATGGTTATAGGGAGTAGCGATAGTGCGGAAAAGGGTGGAAGTGAAGGAAGGGGCGGGGTTATAAATGAGTTTAGACGGATAAATTGTGGCAGATCACGCAAGGAGTGAACAAACCAAAGAATAAAGAAGACAGGGACTTACTTCAGTTGTTCCACGTTTATGTTCATGATTGTGAAGTTGACGAAATTCTAAGGACAATACCACTAAAATTCATTCATTGAATTTTTTTTTTTTTTTAAATGGGCTGAATAACGCCTCCAAAATGAGACCCGATAGTCACCCTTTTCAGTGTGCATATGCTCCCCGAAAATATATCTTAAAAAATCTCGGTATTAATTTCCCCCCCTAAAACTGACAAAGAAAACCAACAAAAACGAGTGAACTGAAAAATTAACCGGCCCCCGAACATGAAACAAAGCTCATAGATACTAAACTTCCCCCGAACGAATTTTCGGTGGAAGAGGCGGCATGAGGCTCACGCACCAGTTGGAGGCGGCGTTTTAGGGGGTGATGAAGGTGGGATAGGTGGTTTGAAGGGGTGGGGGTTGGGGGCTGATCGATCGTTCTGGGGAACCCGAGTTGCCACGAGCGCTACTCCAAAGGAAGCAGTATGTCGAAGTAGTGGTGGCGAGGGAAGAGGGAAAATAAGGTGGACTGGCATTGTATGAGGGAGGGGGGGGGCGACAGAAGGAAGCAAAGGTGGATGGTTTTGAGCTTCTAAGAGCGAAAAAGCGAGTGGTTTTTAAAAAACATTTTCTTTTATTTTGATTTTAGAGCCCCGTACCATATTTCTCATTCCATTTCCTTTGTTCAATGTCCAATTTTTAATTAAATTGATTTTTTTTTGTCCCACAATGAGAGTAATTTAAAAAAGTGCCCCTCCCCCTCTCTCCAGCACCACCATCAATAAAGAATTAAGAATGACTACAAAAGAATAGTTTAAAAATGACAACCTTCAAAGTTGATAATTAGATAAGCAACGTTAATTATTGCAATGTAGAAGGCGAGTGCCGTTGAACAAGGGCAAAAAGGGCTAGTAATTCTATCTAAAGCCATTAGAAAGTCTCTTAAAGAAAAAATTTGAACCCCTCGAGTCAGCTTCATTGCACAGAAAACTTTACACTTTGCAGAACACTGTGGAATATAACAAAAGCCGGTTAACTTCGCATACATAGTACATGGTTGGGTCATTCCGTACACAGGTCACCTAGGCGTTAGTGGTGGTTGTGGTGTTGGTGAGAGGGGCCCATGTTGTGTGTGTGTGTGGGGGGGGGGCTTTACTTGAATGAATGACCTCATTGTGGTTTTCACTAGGTTTATTTATGGGCTCAAAAAGTGATTTATGACCTTCAGAAACTTGTGGTATTAAGCTAATAAATTACTCCTTTTTTTCATTTCGTACGGTTGACGATGATAGTAGTGAAAAAGGGGTGCGCTTGTCCCCATCCGTGCTATTTTCAAGGCCAAAAAACACTATGAATGGGATAAAGCGACATATTTTCCATTTTCCCCAGCAATATTATTGCACCAGTCAACGACTTTGTATCTTTTATACCCATCTCCACTCGTTATCTTCCTCTCTGATTTATCTTGCGCTTGAGCTTCTCTCTACACATCCAAATAGGGGGAGAGAGTAACAACTCGGATAACCAATAACTACACAGTACACAGAGGACTACGAGGGGCAACGTTTTTCCATAAATTGCATTTTTTTGTTCACCATGCGCTATGAAGTAGCGATTTTTCTCAGCCGCAAATCAGCGGTTTTCCTACTTCTTAGTGCTTTTCCTCAATTTTAAACTCAAAGTTGCCTTCAGAGGCCTCGAATTCGCGTATTTTCACAATGTTGGCCGAGAATTAGTGATTTTCCTCCATTTTACCCGCGAATTAGCGCTCGTTATTAATTTTAGCAGCGTATTAGCGTTTTTAACCCGTGTATTAGCGTTTTTTTTTTTCAATTTCAACCATGAATTGGCGTATTCCACAATTTTATCTGGAAATTGGCGATTTTTCTTTTTCATTTTTAGCATCGAATAAGCTTTTTTTCTCTATTTAGGCTGAAAATGAGACATTCTTCTCATTTTTTAAAATTGATTTTTTCAAGCCGCAAAATAGCATTTTTACATTCTACCATCGCACTAGCAATTTTGTTTTACTTTTACCTATATATTAGCGCTTTATCTCAGCTCTGGGCACGAATCAGCGATGTTTTTTTAATTTATAGCCATGCATTTGCAGTTTTTGTCTATTTTAGCCGCTAAGTTGCCTTCAAAAGGAGCGGAGGCGAGTATTTATGTTGAAAATTCCGTCACAATTTTGTCCGTAAATTGGTGATTTTTCCGCAAGTTTAGCCGCGAACTACAGCGCAATTCCGTCACAATTTTGTCCGTAAATTGGTGATTTTTCCGCAAGTTTAGCCGCGAACTACAGCGTTTTTACTCAATTTTAGCAGCACAGTAGCGCTTCTAACCCTTGAATTCGCGAATTTTCTCAATTTTAGCCATGAATTGGCGTTTTTCGCAATTTTAGCCGCAGAATAGCAATTTTTCTCATTTTTTAGCAGCGAATCAGCACTTTTTCTCAATTTGAGCTGAAAATTGGAGTTTTTCTTAATTTTTTTCCGCGTTTTTTAAATATATATTTTATCCCCGCATTAGCAATTTTTTTATATTTCTGCTGTGATTAGCGCTGTTTTTCAGTTTTAGCCTTGAAGCTTTCAGAACCTACGGATTTTTGTTTTCTCATTTTCAACTGAGATTTAGTTATTTTTTTCATTTATATCCGATTTAGTGATTTCAGGTATTCGCAGTGATTTTTCTCAATTTAAGCTGTTGAACAGCGTTGTCTGCTACTTTTGCAGTGAAGTAGCATCTTTTTGCAGACATGCATTGTGGTGTATGCGAACTTTTATATTCAATTTCAGTTGTGAATTCGTCATTTTTGCCCAATTTTAACCATATTAGCGTTGCTTTTGCCATTATTAGCTAGTAGCTACACATTTTTTTCTCGCGGAATTCTAGGAGAAAATTATTGAACCATCAGCCATGTTAATTTTTTAAATATGGATGCGCATTTCGGAACGACCCCCGCCCCGCTCCATCATCAGCACACTATGAACTCACAAGCACAAAATGAACTCCACCTTACAACTGTGATTTTTCTGAACTGCGATTTTTTCCACTTGTCAGCCTTGAATTAGTAGCTTTTAGTAGCTTGAATTAGTAGCAACCGCGGGCTGGGCCCAAAAACAACACTTAATTTTGCGTTGATTTCCATTCATTTTAGCCGTCAGCGAAAAATCAGTGATTTTTCACAATTTTGGGCTGTAAGTTGGTTCGTGAGTCCATGAGCCAGCATTATCTCGCAGTTATAGCCACGAATATTGGCGCTTTTCCCCGAGTTTTTGCCGCGTTAGCCAATTGCACATTGACGATCAGCACATTAGTGCGCTCAAGGACCTTTCGAACGGGTGATGGTGCATTTTCTTCATTTTAGCAGCGAATTTTATCTCAAGAACGCGCGAATTTTGTAAAATTTGAGTCAACAGAAGCGCTTTTGGGGTCTCAATCGAATATTCAGCCCACACTCTTAGCTGATTTCATTTACTGAGAGACTTAAATTCGTAGAAAGGAGCCAAATCGATGTCGTCCAACCGTCCAATCTTTTCACATACCTCCATGAATAGGTATAGAATCTAAAAATCCTCAATTTTTCGAATTTAAGCACTTCGGGGGCCCGGGGCGATCCGCCTCCCTCGCCCTTATCACGGTGCGCTTCTGCGGACGCTGTGCTGTGTGGAGAAATTGTCAAGTGTTTTGGCCAAATGATTCGTTCATGAGGCTAAGTTGCCTGTATGGCTGTTTTGGGACTAAAAAATTCTTCAGTTCCAGTTTTTGTACTGATCAGTCAGTTTGTGTCGCAAAGTGTCGTTGAGTTCGTTGTTGGGGTTGGGCTAGAAAATCGTTTCCTATCATTAAGAGTGTCACTGCGTCATAAACCAAGTTTCACAGCAGCCAGAAAGACAGTCTTTGGGAGTAAAATCATCAGGTTTACATACAGTTGAAATTTGCAGCTTATGTGGGCTAAAATAAACATTTTATAACCTAGCCAATCAGATTCTGAGAACCAGATTTTCGCTTCAACAGTCAGGTTCCGAGACGACATTGTCAGTTTATATGCCACTACACCTATAGAGGTTTCTATGGTAAATTGGTAGTTTCATCTAGACATCCAGACGAAAAATGTTCATTTATGTGGAAAAAAGTATGATTCTGGAGAAACATTGCTTGGAATTTAGCTTATAAAGACAAAATGTCTAGTTCCATGGCCAAATAGCGAAAGATAAATTGATGATTTCCCAGGAAGATGTTTGTGGCAAGCTGTTGGTGACAAGCAGTTTTCGACAAGCTGTTTGCGGGGCTAGCTGGTTGCAGCGTTGCCAACTGACATTTTGATTTTTCCGTCAAGCCAAGCTCAAAATTCCATCAGAAATATGTCAAAATGTATTTAAACCTGTTAAAAAAATCTGTCAAATAAGTAATAGTCAGTAGCGTGCCTAGGTATAGGTATTGGCGAGAAAAGTCAGACAGACGCGGGCCCCTCTTCCCCAGAGGAGGCTCCTGAAAAGCATATATAGATGGAATAAGAGGGATCTTTAGGCTCATCGCTATGTTCATGAATTTAGGAAGGAAGTTCCAAAACGATCGATCATTCGAGGCAAAAATTGAGAATTCGCGCCTTATGGTGGCCTTCTACAGCTAAAATTTAGAAAAATCAATAATGCTCATAATCAATAATATTCGTGGGGCAAGTTCACATCTAAAATTGAAAAGAAACCGTAAAAAAAGTTAAAGACACTACAAAGAAAAAGCCGAAAATTAAAAGTGAAAGAAACCACTCATTCGTGGCTCCATGAATCGTCCACACGCTCAAACTTGCCTTCAAACTTACTTGTGCAAACGGGATTGAAACAGCAGGTTTGTGTTTTATTATGCTGGGGAAAACCTGTTTGCACAAAGTGTGTTTAAAGAAAAGTTTGAGTGTGTGAACGGGACATAAAATGAAGCAAAATGCTAATTCTCAGGGGGAAAAAAAAAAAAAAATCGAGAAAACGCTAATTCGCGGTTTCTTACCGTGTGCCAAAGATGAGAAAAAACACTTATTCTAGACCAGAATTCTCTAAATTTCTGTCCAAATTTGGGAAAAGTGCTAATTGTAACTAAAATTGAGAAAAAACCTAATTCCAAGCTAACAATCCGAAAATCGAAGCTAATTTGTGATCAGACAAGCTGTTGAATGGTTCCTCCCTGTGAATAGCGGTGTTTTTGGCCTGTTTTCCGGGGCTCCATGAATTTTACTGTCGGTACCGGCCAAATGCCCCACCAAGGAAAAGCCTGCGTCATTAATGATTCCTCGACACGAGAAAAGCAAAATTATAGATGAAATTTTACGACTTGTTGAAGAAGAAAAAAGGTTGGTATAGCAAGTCAGAAAGGATGCGAGTTGAAAAAAAATATTGAAAGATTGAAAAAGTTAGGCAACAGCCTTCACGACTGAATTGACGTTGAGGGAACTGTATCGAACTTACGTGCCAAATTAAACAATTTAGAGTGCGTTTTAGTAGTGTTGGAATTCTGGTACCGGAATTTGACGGTCAAAATCTTGCACTCACATGCCCCTCCCGGCTAGACTCGGGGCCACTTAATAAATTAACCAAAAATGAGCCTACAATTTGTAAAGGTTAAACCATTTGCGAATTGCGGTCGTGCTGAAAATCCTTAGAATGTAAAATAGGCCAAAACCGTGTCGAAAGAATGAAAATCTTCGAAAATGGGGTTTGAAAGAGCCAAAGTGACGAAATTTGATTTGTGGGTGAGCCAAATCCTCGAATCTGGGTTTTTAAAGAGCGAATTATGTTCTTTTGAAAGAGAGAAATACTTTAGAAGGAGCTAAATCTACAAAAATTTGTTTTGGAAAGAGTGAAAGCGAAATACGGGTATGAAACAGCAAAAATCCGTGAAATTTGTTTATAGTGAAGCCAAATCCGGGACATTTGGTTATTTGAAAAGCAAAATGAGGCTGAGGTGAATGAGGGCTAATGAGGTTCAAAAGGACCAAAATCACGATATTGGGATTCTGAGCGAGCCGAATTAGTTTCCCGATCTAACCAAATCGGTAAAACTGGTTTCAGGAAGAGGTAAAGCTATGATTTTATGTTTTTGATGTCGCGTAAATCCCCGAAATTGGGTGTTGAAGGTCCAAAATTCAAGAAATTTGGTTTTGAAAGAGCCAAATTGTCCAAAATGTGGATGTCAAAAAAGCCTGATCTTCAAAATTTGATTTTGAAAGAGTGTAAATCTGCTAAACTTGGGTTTTTTTTAGAGACAAAATTAACAAATTTAGATTTTGAACGTGGGGCGATCCTTGAACTGACTTTCTGGAAAAGCCACATTCATATTTGAACTAGCGAAATCTGCGAAACTGATTCTAGAAAGAGCCAAACACACGAAATTTGATTTTTGAAATAGTAAACATTATGAAATTGGGATTTGAAGGAGCCAAATTCGTGAAATTGGGCTTTGAAAGAGTGAAAATTCGCTATGCTTGGGGTTTTTAGGGCTAAATGACCACTGGGGTTGTAAAACCTAAATCACAGCCCCCCCCCCCCCCCCGAGAAAACTAGTAGCTACAAAAGAAGAGGCGATTCTCTTCCCCGCTTTAATTGATTCCAAGACACGTAAGCATTACAGTCTAATAAAGACATTTATTATACACAATATAGGCCGCTAAAAATTTCGTTTAAATATTTTTTTCTCCTTCGTACAACAATGAACATGTTGTAAGTTCAAATTAAACCTGCTATTCTTTTTAATTAGTACATATATTTATATAATATATACATTAAATAACACTTAGGTAACAATTTTTTTGAAGTTTTTATTTTGTTAACAACTTTTTCTTTTTTTACAACAATAATACGGGAACATATTGTCGAAGCAAATATTATGTATTTAATTCATTTTTGTTTTTTTTTTATCGCTGTTTTTTAAATAAATGACACAGGCGGAAAGCTTTGACAGTAGGCTATTGTAGAATTTCCATACTTCACTCAAATATAAATTAGTAGTTTTCGATTTTAAAGCTTATCATTGTTTTTATTATAAATATAATAAATAAATATTCATAATAAGTATAATCACAGTAGTAGGAAAAAATAAAAAATAAATTGTACGTTAGAAAAGTTTTATTTTCCCTACGACGATTACGCTATTAAATGACAAAAAAAATTGTAATCACAGACCATTTGTTTGCACGTTTCATCGATGATTCATATCAAACTAATTAATCCAACGTTTTAATTCCGAAGCTTCTTTCTGGACTAGAAAAATTGTATCGAAAACCACCGAATTGTGCATTTTACGTAATGTTTCAATCAAAAAACCAACCCCCCTTTAGCCCTCCCACCCAACTATTTACGATAGCTAGATCGTTTAAGATCGGTATTTTGTAACCCGTCACTAAGAATGTAAGTAGTATCATTTTTTTATTTTGATTTTTGATTTTATTTTTTTTTCCTTTTTTTGTTGTCGCTTTTTATTTATTTAAATGAAAACATGCACTTTTCACTTGTTCTACTCAAGCCGATTAAAATAGTATTTTTTATTTTTATTTTTATTTTTATTTTTTGGTTTTGCTGTTTACAGATGACGCTAGTCAAACAGATTTCCCCACCTAAAAACTATAAATGTTTGTTTTTTGTTTTCAATAATAAGGTTTGATTTTACTTTCTTTTAGAAAAATGTCAACACTCGGGCCACTAAGGGCAAAACTATTCGTCTAAACTTAACGCTTTTTCTAAATTTAAACACTGGTTTTTTTTTCAATATTTATTTACTAAAAAATCTAATAAAATACGTAAGTTTTATGTCAAACTCAGTAAATGCGTGTTATTTCTCTCTCTCTCTCTCTCTCACACACACACATACACTCTCTCTCTCTTGGTACAAATAAAAAATATATAAATTTATAATATTCGCTGGAATGAAACCTTTTGGTGT
Organism: Corythucha ciliata; assembly: GCA_038030265.1. Taxonomy (NCBI): domain Eukaryota; kingdom Metazoa; phylum Arthropoda; class Insecta; order Hemiptera; family Tingidae; genus Corythucha; species Corythucha ciliata. The sequence continues at coordinate 20,152,711 of CM075942.1, read as the reverse complement.
ATTTCAGTGCATAATGGCAATTTTTTAATTTGAACTCGTCTCTTTATACGTAGAACATCAGCCGGGATCGCCGAGGCAAATCAAGGGGCTCAGAATTGTTTGCCAAGCGTCGATCAGAGCAGAGTTAGTAGTCAATGGTTTTCTCAAGTGAAATGTAACAATGATAACAAGAATAAATTATGATAAATACAATACTGTAAATAAGTAATTTATAAAAAATCAAAGATAACCGAGAGTTGCGTATTTTTTTACGAACGGTTCTTCAGTCTTGCAGTTTTCTCTGAAAATAATTTGGAAAATAACAAGGTTTTATGGTTTCGTGGGGAATATTTGAGAGAATAAGATAGGTTTGGGCGGTAGTTATGGTTTACTAATTACATGGTAGGTACTGATTAATCAGCTTCGGAAGTGTCGTGGATTTGGCTAATTAAGAATACAATTTTGCAGCGCTGACTCAGGTGCATTGATCAACTTCAGTTTCTTTGTCGGTTTACCCCCTTTTGACTTCCGTTCCCCTCTCAGCACCAACGGAACGAGTGATTCAGGTCTCACCCCGCCTGCACTCAGAGCCGGACGAATAGCCGCAAAATTTCAACAAAATATTGCAAGTCTCACGTGCTAATTTCAGCGAAGCTGCAAGTTTTAGAACTTTTGCTTTTAGTGGGCGCGAACCATGTGCAAGCCGGCCCCGACGGTGCAGCACTTAAAAGATTCTTGACTGAATAGTTATAGGCGAATAATTATCAGTTTCGGGTCAGGGAAATTGCAAGTTTATTAGGGCCTTAATTAAAGCAAAATAGCAGTTTCGAGTCCATTTCTGAAGGGATGGAACCCAAGCCGGGAGTCAAGCCACGGCCTGTCTATAATTCACGAAATTGGAAGTTTTTGATCTTAATTCTGTGAAAATGCAATTTTCTGATTTTAATTCTTGCTTGATGCAAGTTTTGGGTCTTAATTTAAACAAAATTTCAAGTTCCGCGTCTCAATTTCGAAGTAATTTCAAGTTTCGGTACTATCGCCCGGAAACATCCACTTTCGCAGATATTTGCCTCCAAAATGCTGAAAAATGGTTTTTTGTAGGCTTCGATCCCGGGCTAGCCGTAGCTGCATTTCCAGCCAACGCAAATATCTGCGAAATTTGGATGTTTTCATCCGATATTTCAACACCGAAACGTGCAATTTCTCCGAAATTAAGGCGCGTAACTTGAAATTTTGCCGAAAACCCTTTAACTACAAACTTGTAAGTTTACTGGCTGAAGATCCGCAAAATTAAAAGTTTCGGGTTTTCGAGTGTTAATTTAAGCAAAATTGCAAGTTCAGAGCTTTTGATCAAGCAAAATGGCAAGTTTTCGGGTGGCCTTTTTCGGGGCGGAGGATACAACAGGGTAGCCGCCCCTAACAGAGCCCAGCGCCTGACGAATACCCAATGAATTGTAAGTTCTATGGCCGAATATCCTTGGCAATCCGACTTTCGCGTCATAATTCCTGCTAAAATGCACTTTTAGGGTCGTTATTTCTGAGATATTGCAAGTTTTTGGGCTTTTCAGTGGGCTAAAATGGATTAAAACCGTTACCCCCCCCCCCACACCTGTCGTTATTCGATACGTTTATTGGTGCGACATTTGATTTCTGTGATGAGCCAAAACATGCAAAATTGCGATCCATCGAAATTAAAATCCGTTGGTTGGCTTGAAAGCTCTTCCCCCTCCTAAAGCGAGCCACACCCACCGCCACCAAAAAGTTTGGTTTCTGAACCACCAGATGCACGAAATTGTGTGCAAAGGGTGAAATTGGTTCCTAAATTGACCCCGAAACTATCTACGATGTTGGAATCTGTAAAAGTGAAATCTGCGTAACGTGAAAAGAGCCCAAACCGCGGAATTGTTTTTTAGAAGAACCCAAAACCCACGAAATTGGTTCCTGATGAAAGTGCAAAATCAGCCAAATTACAAATTTTCACACTTGTGTAAATTCCAATTAAATAAAATTTGTGTTTTTTTAAAAACGGACTTTGTTAGTTCCCAAATCTAACTGGCGAAATTATAGTTTCCGAAGTCCACGAAATTATAGTTAAATTTGAATGAGCCAACCACATGGATTTCGTTATTTGGAAGACCCATCCCAGCAAGACACCAATTTAAATAGGTCGACAGTGCCAATTTTTTTTTTTTGATGCAGTAAAAGCCACGGACTTGCTTTTTTTGGATGAGGCAGCCCCACGAAATTCGTTTTTAATGAATCTTCACCGCGGAATTGGGTTTGAATGAGCCAGTCCTGCGAAACTTTGTTTTTGAAGCGATCCACAACTGACAGTGTTCTAAAAAAAAAAATGAAAAAGTTGAAATTTGGAGTTCGGATTAGGTGAAAAGCTGATTCGGCACCGGGAAAAACCGGTTCGGTCTGCCGGGGGTCAACCGGCAATTCTGTTAGGAGGGTGGATTAGGGCGGAGGTTTGGATGGAAATTTCGACTGTCAAAGTGTAAAGGCTATTGACCATTGTGGTCCTCCCTCTGGATTCGGCTGTGCAACGTAGCCAGTAGGGACCGTGTTGGAAAAATTATAATGAACCAAAAAAGATGCCTACGGTCACTCCGAGGGAAATAAGAATACATACAAAAAAAAAAAAAAAAAAAAAAAACACTTACTCGTCTTCCCATGGACATATATCGGCATGATTTTTCTTTTGAGGCTCATCGGATGATGCTCCTTCGCCTTCTTCTTGGACAGAGTGTTTACTCTCTTCGTTGGGACCGACAATGGCAGCGTCAGTTGCGACGGTGGCAGCGGCAGAGCAGGAGGAAGAGGCAATGGAAGATGGCGAGCCGTGCTGCGGTGGAGCGTCTTCGTCTTCGATCGACCGTCGCACCTGCTGTGGAAGGTCGATCGAAATCTGTCGAGTTTCAGACGAGGTGGTTCGATGCATTGACGACCGATGACTCTCTTCCGAGTGAAGACGACTTTTTTTTCCGTGATGATGGTGTCTCCGCCTCGTTTCCTTCGGTGTTTCAGGTTGATGAGGAGGGTTGGGCGCCATCACCGGCTGTGGCTCTGCCGGTGGTTTGACTTCAACCGGTTCCACTCTTCGCTCCGTGGTGCTAACCGTCGTCGTTGCGACAGTTTCAGTGATGGTTGTCTCTTCGGTCGTTTCTTCGGTAACGCACAGTGTGATTGTACTGGATTTGGTGACGGTGTCACCTTGGAGGTCACAGGCGCTCATTTGAACGATAATGTTTTTCTGGGGGTTCACTGAAGAACTCTCAGATTTAACAGACGACGATGACGACGGAATATGTTCTAACGTTTCTTCAAGATGCACGTTTAGACTTGGCATAGGGCGACTCGAAGGACCAGGATCAAGGTAGGGCGTTGGAACAGGCTCAACGACAACGGACGGTGCCGACGTTGATGCTCGCTCGTCATCCGAGGAGGGTTTCCTCTCTTCCATCGATTTCTGTTTTACTTCCCTGTAAACCGGATTGATTCTCTCGGGAGACACGCCACTCACGCAAATGTCGTGAAGGTTCGACTGACTCGTTGACAAAGGCACGTGATGTGTATGTGACGGATGAGGAGGCGCCGTGGCGAACGAAGGCGCTTCGTGTATCACCCCAGTCAACGATCGATCGCTTCCGCGACGCTTGTTGACGACAGTTGTCGTCATCGATAACGGACCGGCGCAGCTTTTCTTTTTGCCACCACCGCCGAAACCGAAAAAACGTTTTTTAGTGGGTGGATGTAGTGCGTTGGCCAGCAGGTTCTTGTAGTGTTCAGAACGAATGAACCTCGGGTAACAGTCTTTATTCAATAGGACAGTGTAGACGTGGTGGGCGGCTGCGTCAAACGTGAATCTCGACGGGGTTTTCATTTCGTTCACAGTAGCTTCTTGGGTCTTGCAGTCGATGTTTATTTCGCAGGGCGCTCCACGCGCTAGGAACTCCCTTGAAACAGCAATTTCAGTTAATTCATCGCACTAAAATCTTCCTACAAAACACTATTCTTACTGGTAAATTTGGTTGACTTTATTCACCACTTGTGATTGTGCGCATGTGCGAAATTCTTTCACAGCAAGCCAAAACCTGATGTTTTCATGACTATACTCTTTTTTAAGAAAGGACGAAAATTCTTCCACTCCTATTTTGAAGTAAAATAAACCCTTCAAACACACATCGATAAAAGAATAATTCCACAATCAAACAAACCGGTTCTGTCGCGTAGAAGGTCTTCAAAAGACAAAGCCCACCTCTTGACACGCCTCTCAGTTGGTACTTCGACTCTACAGATCAGAAAAATAATTTTTACAAGGCGTTGGGGGAGGAAGGGTCCTATGAAGGCATGGACTTAGTTGACTCCGTACAATGATTGATTGAATTGCCAAAACGACGGATCATCCGTCAACCACGGATTCGACGGTTGAGGCTGCGTGAAAAACGGATCGTACTCTGCGTAGGTCTTGGAATAGATTACCAAACTTTCCACGGCCTGGGAAACTTTGATTCTGGATTTGGCCAATTGTCTTTTGAGAATTTCCAACTGGCGTGCGCAAAGAGCAAAACATTACAATTATTATGCGCGAAGAAAAAGAGGCGTCAAGTCGAACATTACAACCTCAGTGTTATTGAGCGACGGACTCGTGGAACGACGAAGGGTTAAAATGGGTGAAGGCTCCAAGGGTGGCTGACTTCCGGGCGGAGGACGATGAACGCGCCAGTAGGCTCTTTCTTGCGAGTCAGCGACTAATTTGTCCATTTTCTTCCGTTCTTTGCCTACTTTTACCTGCAAATTTGAAAAGAACATTGAAACCTCTAAAAAGTCGATAAAGTAGAGAAGAGATGAAAACAAGTTACTGAATAGAACGAAAATAAGTAAGCTCATACGAAAAAAAACATTAATACAGCAAGCCATTGAAATAAATCAAAAAACGAACCAAAAAGTAAAACAAAGAACTGAGTGATTACAATAAAACATAAAAAGCGACATGGATTTACAGCGGAATTTTAATTTAGTTTTAAATTTCGATGAGAATTAGGATGAAAGTGTGTAATTTGTAATTTCTAAGAAAACGAGACCTAACCCTATCGACCTAATCGAAAATATAAGGACCCCGAAAAATCAAGAAAAACACTTCGGTCGAGTCGATAAATTAGCGGTTTATTAACGCGAAATTAGCAGTATTTTTTTTCGTTTTTAGTCAAGAATTAAAGCTTTTTCTCAATTTCAGCCACCAAAGTGTCCTCGAAAAATTCAAATTTTTTTCTCTCCAGAATTTACAATTCTAGCCGCGAATTTGACACCAGAAACCGGGCATTGACACTCCATCAATTTTTGCAGTGGATGAGAGATTTTCCTCAACTTAAAGCCGCATATTACCATTTTTTCTCATTTTTTAACGCAAATGAGAGATTTTTCTTAATGTTAACCGCGAACTAGCCTTTTCAACAATTTAGCCGAGAAATTAGCGTTTTTTCTCAATATAGCGAACTAAGTTGTCTAGAAAAACTGCCTATTGTCAGTGTCTCAAAAGCCGCGAATGGACGATTTAACTCAATTTAGCCGTAAATCAGAATTTTTCTCTGATTTATCCGAGAAATTACCGCTTTTTATCACTTTTAGCGACCTAAAAGTTACCTTAAAAAACCAAGAACTTGCGATTTCTCAATTTTAGCGGTGAATTTTGCGTTTACATTTAATTTTGGCAGTGAATAGCGTTTTTAACAATGTTTACCGCAATGAGTGAATGAGTGATTTTACCCAATTTTAGGCTCCTTTTCTTATTTAGCAGTTAGTTAATTAGCGCTTTTTCTCAGCGCTAATTAGCCGCAAATTAGGGTTGTTATCTGTTTTATTTGAGACATTAGCGTGATTTTGTTCCACTTTTAGCCGTAAATTAGCACTTTTTCTCAATTTTAGCCATTTAAGTTGCTGTCAAAAACCAGGAATGGGCGTTTTCTCAATTTCAGTAGGCTTTCTCAATTTTTGTTGCTAATGAGCACTTTTCTCAATTTTAGCTACAATAGGTTGCTTTTTCTCACATTTTTAGCCGCGATTTAGAGTTTTTTATCTATTTTAACTGCGAATTGTGAGCTTTTTTTCACTTTCAGCTTCTTTTTCCAAACTTTAGCAGCTTATGAGTGTTTGATTTTTTCTCAATTTTAGCTGCAAATGTGTGCTCTTTCTCTATTTTGGGCGCGAATGAGTGCTTGTTCTCGATTTTACTCGTAGATTAGCGCCTTTTCTCAATTTAATTGAGGCGATTTTCCTCACTTTTAGTCACGAAATAGCGCATTTTTCAAGCTGTTTGTCGCGTACTTGCCCCAAAACCACAAAATCAAGGCGCGGATTAGCGTATTTTCTCTATTCTAGCCGCGAATTTGCTTCCAGAATCCACGATTTAGTTATTTTCTCAATTTCAGTTGGGAACTGCTAACTTTCAGAATGGCAATTAGGGATGGTATCGGGCCGGGCCGGGCCGGGCCGGGCTTCGGGCTTGGCCGAACCACTGAGAAAGTGGGGCCGGGCCGGGCCCGACTCAAAGCCCCAGAAACCGGGCCCAAACACCGGGCTGGGCCCGACTTTTCCAACTTGAATGGCAATAAATAGCGTTTTTCCTCAACCATATTACGACTAACTTGCCTCCAGATACGACGAATTGGTGTATTTTTCTTAATTTCAGCGTCAATTGATAGGGTTTTTTAAATTTTAGGTTCGTAATGACCTACTGAAACTGGGCATTAGAACATTTTCTCGATTTTAGTAGCGGACATTCTGTTTTTAGAGAAGGACCGCTACTGAAATTGAAAATGCGTTAAAAAAACGTTGCAACGTACTATTCTCCTGTTCGAAAGGAGCCAAATCACCGACCAAACGAATACCAAATCTCCTTTTCACGTTCCCACGAACGTACATGAACATAAAACCCGAAAATACTCCTGTACCGGAAACCAGTTATGTCGAAACATTCACGATTTCATGCCAAGTTTTGAGTATCACAGCCCGAAATTCCGAGAGTTTTTTCGTTAAAGTGTCTCTATTCGTGTGTGTAACTCTACTAGGAAAGCGGCCCTTTCCACATCAGTTAGTATAGTAAGCCTCCATGATCGAATGGTGGGTTATTTAATGCAGTTTTGACAGCAAAAGAGCCAAAAAAATTTCAATAGCTAAGACTAAACCCCTGGAAAACGCTACCTACCAACAAATCACCCGAAGGAAAATTATTATGTAAAACGAGGGACTGAGCAAGTGCTATAATGTACAGTGCATCCCCCACCCCTCATCTGGAAACAGAACGACTAACCATTTTCTACGAGAAAAAAGTAACCACCTCTCTATTACGTCAATAAAAATTGGTCAATTGTTAAAAAAAAAAAAAAAACGAAACCAGTTCAAATAGAAAAAAAAATGGAATTAATGTTTTTGGAAACGATTAGTAAATGGATGCACCACATTTTTGGTTTTGTTTTACTAATGTACTTACACCAGACCCTGAATTTTTCGGTACAACACCGACATCTTCTGCCTGGATTAGCAAAGAAATTGTTTTTAAGAATTAGCGTGTATATGAATTCTTTGGTATTAAGATGTCTAGGGGGGGGGGGTAGGGGGTTTTCTTAACCATTTAGAAATGAATATTTTAAAAAGTAGAAATTAAAGAGCCAAAATATTGGATAATGTGCTATTATACATAAAATAAATTAAATAAATACGTATATATGAAAGAAAACAAGTGGTCAATCCGAGGAATAGAATTAAAAAAAACTTACCTGCTCTTCGGCCTGCATTGTAACGAGTTCCCATTTATTTTGTAAATTTTTCTTCAGACTATTTAACGCCTCCTGTTAGGCAACATTTAAATTAGAATTGGTTTGTAAGTTTCTTTGATCGCAAAAAGTAACTTACGACTTCATATTCTTCTAAAGCGTGGCGTTGTTTATTTCTGAGAGTTCTCTTTACTAAATAAATGGCGTACTCAACGTTGTCAGGATTCCGATGATGACACGGCCAATAGTAAGCCGCCTAGACCAAAGAAAACAGCCAGGTTTATTAAGGTATCGTGACTAAAACTGTGGGGGGGGGAGGGGGTGTCAGGACTACACACTTGAAATCTGTAGAGCGAGTTATCATCCTTCACCGTTAAAGTTTTGCAGTCAGCCACTGGAAATAAATAGCCGTACTGACATAATTGATTGGCCAGGTGAACAGCTTCGCCTTGAAACAAGAAACAAAAACAAATTGTAATTTAAGTTTTTCATTGACTGAGTGTGCGGGATAGCTTGTACCTGACTCTTCGATATTCAGATGCTCCATAAGCCATTCAACCAAATCATAACCAATGAAAGCAGAAGGTACAGAAGTGAGGAAGATTTTTTGACTGCGAACTGGAACACCAGACTCAGGATCTTGCATTCGTTTTATAAGCGCCTCCATCTGTCGACGAGAAAAAGTTTGACATAAGTTAAAGCAGCTTCTTTACAACAAGTTGAATATCCAGCAAGACACGTGTTACGGGGGTGGAATAATTGGTCCGAGCCCCGATCCCTCGAGGGGAAAAATAAAAACTTTCGCCAGCCATTTTTTTTTTTTTTTTTACTTTAGTTTTGGGGGGGGGTGTGATTTTGGCTGTGCCAATAATCACGGAAGGAGAAAGAAGGAAGGGTGTGTGGTTCTGGCTGAGCCAAGGACCACGGAAGGAAAAAAAAGATGAAAGATAGGAGTTTACTCGAACTCCGCCTCGTAGGCCGTAAGAAAATCGTCAGGATTGTACAGGTCGATGAAATCGGTGGTACTTTCACACGTGAGAAACTCGTCTTCAGACGTTGGAGTTGAGACTGACGAATCGCTAGGGATTTGACCAGGCGCCGAAGGTTCAACAGGCTGTGACGACGGTAGAGAAATGGCGACAGTTCGATATTCGCCGGGAAATGGGCTCGTCGGTCGAAGAAGTTTACGATTGTGATCGTATCGGACCAATACGGGCGTTGGGCAGCCACACGTAGAACGAGTTACCGTTTTACAATTCCGACAGATTTTCAAACGGGCGAGTTTAGGTCGAGCTGAAGGAAGAGAAGAAGGGACGGCAGCCGGTGGAGGAGTTTGAATCGGCCGAGAGGAAGATACGAGCGACGAGGGAGGCAGAAGGGTAACTTTCAATAGTTGAGCTGAGCCGCAACTGTTTACTGGTCCCGAGAAGGAGAAGTTGTTCGAGAGGCCGAACAAGCTTCGGGGGTAGGAACCTCTGGTGGCTGAGCCAAACAGAGGGGTATCGTACACCGCTCGGGGAAGAGCGCTTGGAACGTACGAGCCGAAGAAGCGCTTAGATCTGCGTGATCGTTCCGTGGTGAAAAGGAAGGAAAAACAATTAACTAGAAGAGTTTGGCTGCGCCAAAATACTCTACGGTAAAAGAAAGGAAGAAGAAGCAGTCGTCTCCTGGAGAAGGAGTGAGAAGAGAACGACGCTTTGGGGGGAAGGAAAACGTGCGGCCCAGACGGACTGTCTTAAGGTCGCGAAACAGACGTTCTTCCGAGGGCTGGCTTGGCCAGTACCCCTTATCGAGACGTCGACAGGAGGATACCTGAACGCTGGGCAGAACAGGTATTGAAGGAGAAGGAAGCCTCGTTGGCTGAGCCAATCGAAGGAGGAGGTACACCGCTCTTCACGACTCGGGTTTTGAAAAAAACCAGTGAAGAGGGTCTTCAAGATATGCTCGAACGCTACCGTTCTTCACCACTCAGGTCTTGAAAAAAACCAGTGAAGAAGGTAAAAGCTCGGAATGCTCGACTATTTTTCAATAGGAGCGAGCTGGCTTCCCGAGGAGATGGAAAAAAATAAAAAAAAACAAAGCCTTTTCGAAAGCACCCCGGCAAGGGTAGAAGAAATAAGGGTTTTAAAATAGCGACGAGATGACGAGAAGAAGGAAGAAGCAAGAAGCTGGAACGGAGTCGTCGAAGAATGTTCTCCCTCGGTTGAGGGGCCTTTAGCCAAGGTCCTAACCCTTCACTTCGAGAAACAGACGGCAGACTTTGGGACGGATCGCTTCTCAATCTCAATTTCGCAAGAAAGGCCAGAGTCGGTGGAGTCAATGCAGAGAAAAAACGTCTGATCGCATCAAAGACAGGCAGCAGAATGTGTCGAAAGTTTGACTGAGCGACGTATTTATATTTTGGAGGTCGCTTGTGATTGGATAATGAAAAGGAAATGAAAGAAATAAAGGGATCTGATAGGCTCGCATAGTAAAAAGTTAGAAAAGAAGTTTTGTCAAGTCAGCAAGATTTTAGGAAGTAGAAACAGGAGCTGAGGGGCGAGGAGGGCCGCGCCCTTCCGTCGTCTGAAAGAAAGCCGCTAGAGAGCGAGAGAAGAGAATTCAGTAAGTGAAGTAAAAGGATAAAGATTTAGAAAGAAAGAGAAAAGATTTAGGACGTTCATAATTTTGAGTAAGACAATTACCGTCCGGTAACACACGTCTTCCCAAAGAAACCAATGTCGCTCATTATGAAACGAATTTCGTGGGGATTAAGCCATTTAAAATACCATTATCGTGGATTTGGCAATGAATAAAACCAATTTCACGGTTTTGGTCCCAAGAACCAATTTTGCGTGTTTGGCTATCTGTAACTCTGTAAGAAATCAAATTTGTGGGTTTGGCTCACTCAAAAAACCAAGTTCACGGGTTTGGCGCTTCAAAAACCTCATTTCGCGGGCTTCAATCGCGGCCAAAGTAAAAATGTCGAAGGGTTTAGTTTAGTCTCTGACCCTATTTATATGTTATGCGTAGTTGGCTCTTCGGAAAACGAAATTTGCAGGAATGGCACACTCAAAAAATACAACTCGTCTGGAAGTCAGGAGTCGAGAAGATCGACTAAAACGACTCAGGCCAAACGCCCAATTTTCTGGCATTTTAAGAGGCGCTAACGGGCTTATTTGGCGCGTTTTGGTCGTGACCTGCTACATTTGCCAATTTTACTCTGATGTCTGAGGGTCTCATAAATCGCATCCGGGCCGAATAAAACCACTTCGGAAAAATTGCCCTAAATACCTCCCATCCCTTGCTCTCAAGGGCGTATTTAAAGGTTTCTCCACGCGAGGGGCCTGGAAATCGAAATAAGACCACCCTGTGACCTAACTCTTGTTTTTTTCTTGGCACTGGGAGGAACACCCCCCCCCCCTGCATCTCGGCACCAGAACATTTTTAAAACATTTTAACACGTGGTTTGGCCTAAAAGTGCTTACAATTTCCACGTCGTTATAGAGCCTTCGAAACGGGCCCAAAATGCTTTCGAGGGTAACATGAGGCACGCCTGGAAAGGCTCATCTGTCAATCCAATTAGCACACTAGAAAACGCTCGAAATCGACTAAACCACATTTCATGACACTTATTGGCAAAAGTTATTTTGTCCACGAGCTCCCAGCACGTTCTATTCTCCTGGTCGTTGGGACCAAATCTGGTCAAAAACGATAGGATTTCCCATTTTCCAGTGATGCAGGGATTTCCGACCATACGAAAGGACGAGGAGAATACATAAAGTGTGCTAGGAGCTCGGCTTTAGACAAAAATTGTTTCGCCGTCGAGATTGGACAGAAAATCCTGTTTCCAGTAGAGATTTATATCGTTTCCCATTTGCATAAAACTCTGCAACGACTGGGCAATTCATTTCCACCCATCTTCTCCATTAACATATGATTTAATTCCGAGAAGACGAGTGGAAATCAACAGCCCAAATGCAGAATTCCGTGCTAATGGGAAACGCTGTTAGTTTTTGCCGGATGCCGCTGTTTTTCGACGGCCCGTTTCTGTGTAACTTCTGTTTCTGGTGACGAATAATTGACGATTTACAGTTTCGGAGCCTACAAAAAGGCAATGGTGCGTCTGACACGCACTACGCCTCTGTGCTGATTTTTGATATAATTTCAAAATTTAAATTTCAAAGTTTAGCAGATTTTCGATCCAAATTAAAAGTGGTCCAGCAATAACAGAGCATCGTCATTCACATTCAAATTTAGTGAAATGAGGAAGTTTCATGCGTCAGAACTAATTCATAAATTTATTTTTTAAGGTTTATTTATGCTAAAATAGAGCATAAATCGTGATCCGTTCGTAAAATAATCCAACAGTTAATAAATACGCGATTTTTGAAGTTTTAGGTCATTTCAAACACGCCAGCTAGCATGTTTGCGTCATAGGCGCTTTCCGAAAAAAAGTCACCTGTAATGTAGCTGTCGAAAAGCGGTTTGTAGTGTTTCTTTGCCTTATTTTCTACTAGAGCTCTCCAATAATAAAATAGTGGAGGATAAACAATGAGCTATTTAGAGGAATGAAAAGGACAGAGAATACAACGACGATTACGTTGCGGAAAATGTTCGTTTTGGCGGGATTTCAAATATGGCAACTTTTGTTGAGAAATAAAAAATATTTCTGAAGGGTTTAAAATTTTTATTTATTTATTTACGTGGAAGGATTGATGTACCTAATCGAAAACAAATATTTTTGGAAAATGTGGAACTTCCTCATTAACCGCAATTTCACAGATGTTTGCTTCAAGAAATAAATGTTTCGGGATTGGCTACCTCAAAGCAGCAGAGATGCCCTCGGTTGCACCCCCCCCCCTTCCCAACTCATAAAACAACGAAAAATCAAATTACCAAAAATCATAATATAGCTCCACGTAATTTCGGGTTTGAAGAGGCTAAATTCGCAAAATTGGTCAATAAAAAAAAAAAAACATGCCCCAAAAATTGCTTTATGAAGCACGAAATTTTGTTTTTGATGCAGGAAAACTAGCGAAATTTGATTTTTTTTCTTGGGGGGGGGGGATGAGCCTCGAGAAATCTGTTTTTATTTTAGCCAATTACACAGAAATCGCCTTCAGGCAGAATAGTGCGAAATTTGGTTTTGAATGCAGCGCAAAACCAACGAAATTGCTTTTTAGGGACGAACCAGCAAATAGAAATTTCACCTTTGGAAAAGGTGTTTGAAGCCCTTTGAAATTGATTTTTTGGGGAAAGTCTACCCCGCAAAATTGGTTCTAACGTGTAATAGCCTAAAAATCTGGTTTTAGAGAAACCCAAACCTTAAAATTGCATTTTTTTAAAGGTCGCCAAAGGCGTTTGGTTATCAGAATAGTTAAAACCGCGGAGTTGGGCTCTGTGAGAGTCAAAGTCGTGAAATTTGGACATCAAAAGCGCCTAATAACCAGTTGCTTTTTTAAATGAGTCAATCCCTTGACATTGGATTTTTAAATGAGACCAACCCTGCAAAATTGGCTTTGAAGGGAGTAAAAACCCTAAGTGAGCAATAATCCACCAAATTTGTAGTTCGAAAGGGTCAAACCCGTGAATTTGATTTCTTTAAGTGCCAAACATGGGCAGCTACCCTCCCTCAGCAGATTTAAAAACTAGAAAACGCAGATTTAGTGGGACAGTTGCCCACTCCTAGATGTATTCTGAAAGTACAAATCCTTTAGTATAACCACTGCGGGTAGTGTTTTGTCAACACTCACTTAAAAAATAATTTCTCGGATTTCGCTAACAAAAAAAAATCAATTTCAAAAATCAATGAAATATAAATTTCAAAAATCATAAATTTCAGAAATCAATTTCATGGATTTTTGTTGCTCACAAAACGAATTTCGCCAGGGTGGCATAATTCAAAATACAAATTCACCGTTTTTGCGTCATAAAATACCATTTTCGCAGAAAGACGCGGATTCAGGATTTTCTCAAGGGAGAGGCTTGAGAAATGGTCTGCTCTATCTACTAAAAATGGCGTGACAGCCATTTGCGGCCTGACAACAGCTAAAACTAGCTATTCCCACTATACAAATGGCTAAACTAACTAATCTCGCGCCAGAAAATACAAAACAGACGATTCGCGTTTTGAAAATGGCTAAATTGACTTCACGCGTCCTGAAAAAGGTTTAATTGGCGATTGGTGAACTTCTGTAAATGCCAGAAAAGATCATGATTACAGCTCGAAAGTAGCTAAATCGATCATTCGCGCGCTAAAAATGACCAAACTGACCATTTATCGTGCCAAATGACCAATACGAGCCTTTTTGGCTTGACGGACTAATCAAGCCCTGAAAACGGCCAAAATGACTTCACGCGCTCTGGAAATGCATACAACAGATGATTCCTGCCCTGAACATGGCAAAAGCAACAATTTGCACGCCAAGAATGTTCAAACTTCATGGCCTTGGCTTGATGGACTATTTGAGGACTAAAAATGGAAAACTGACGATTTTTGTCTTGAAAATGGCTAAAAATACTATATTTGAATCCTAGAAATTGCAGAACTTACTTTACGAGCTCTAAAAGTGGATAAACTGACGAATCACGCTCTAAAAATGCCTGAAGAGGTGACTCCTGCCCTGAAAATGGCAAAATCGACCATTCGAGCGCCGAAAATGGCCAACCTGGCCGTTCTCGCCTAATTGGCTTGGGACGTTCTATTCGAGCCTATAACTGGAAAAACTGACTTTATGCGCCTTAATAATGGTAGTTATGGCTATTCAAGCCTTGAAATCGTCAAAATTGACTCCATGTGCCTTGAAAATAGCTGCTGAAAATGCCTAAACAGGGAATTCCTACCCTAAAAATGGCCAAACTGACCATTGGCGCATAGAAGAGGGTAGAACTGGCCATTCCCGCTCTAAAATATATGGCTAAACTGTCAATTCCTGTTCTAAAAACGGCAAAACTGACCATTCGTACCATGAAAATTTCACACTCTATTCACTCACTATAAATTACCATTCTGACAATTTTCGCCCTAGAAATGGCAAATTGACTATTTGCACTCCACGAAAAGGCAAAACTGACTATTCACGCTCTAAATTGGCGTGGGAAAAATGGCATATATTGGCAATTAATGCTCTGTAAATTGTCAAACTGATCATTTGCGCCCTTTACAGAGGCTACAGATGGTGGTAATGACGATTCGTGCCTTCAAATGGCTATTTTCCCAACAAAGTAAAAAATCAAATGGCCAGGTATGGCTGACCATGGCCAATCCAAGCCATGACCATGGCTATGGTCAAACATAGTTATTCGCAACTTGAACCTGTAAACTGACCACTGGTGTTTACGCACTGAACATGCCCCCCCCCCACCATATCAACTGGCTGACCTACCACCCCCCATCCACACCACAGCGTTGGTTACACGCAGCCAACGACTGGATGAACTGACCACTGTCGCTCCTCTATAAAATTGCTTGCCTTAATTGCTAGTCACGTTCTAAAAATGGCGAAACATACCATTCGTGCCCGGGAAATGGCAAAACGTGACATTCGTATTTCAAAAATGGTACTAACTGAGCCTCTGCGGAATGGAAAATGGGCTTTGAAACTTCAGACGATTCATCCCCTAAAACTATCCAAACTGATCATTTACGACTTGCAGATGGCTTAACTGGCGATTCATGCCATTAAAATGCCTAATCTGACTTGCTGCGCCGAAAAAAATAGTCAAACTGGCTATTAGTGACTTGAGAATGCCCACTGTTGCCGATCTGACTCAAATAAAAAGCAAAATTTTTCAGATTTTGCTTCTATGGAAAAAAAAAAAAAAGAAAGAAAACGTGAAATTCCCAGTTTAGTGGTAAAATTGCCAGTTTTTGCCCGAAATCACAATTTTAGACCCTACTAAAATCTCCATTTCTGTGCTAAAATCGTCATTTTTGCGCTTAAGGGCCGGCTCAGCAATGTCCGTTTGAGCGCTGTTATAAGGGTTTGAACGTTTTTGTATGCAAAATGCTAAATTATGATTGGAGTATAAGCTCTTGAGCTCAGCTTAAGGATAAACGAAACTTCGATCCGGGCCTAACTCGCAATTTTAGCGATTAAGTCTGCATTTTGTGCTATAAAATCGCCAGATTCAAGGTGAACGGACTAAATTTATTTTCAAGGTGAAATCGCGAGTTGTGCAGTGAAAACACCAGTTTTCAGTTGAAAGTTTTAGGGTAAAATTTTCAATTTTAGGTTATAACTCGTCAGTTTTGTGGTACAATTCCGTTTTGAAGTAAAACCTCCAGTTTCAGGGTAAAATTTTCTTTTTGAGGGGAAACTGGCAAAATTATTTTAACGGTAAAATCCCCAGTATTATAGTGAAATCATCAGGTGTGATATCAGACGTCAGCTTTGGTTTGAAATTGGCAGTTCTGTGATGAAATCGTCAGTTTTCAAGACAGAATCGTTACATTTGGCGTAAAGTCATCTGTTTACGGAAAAACGCTGTGATAATGTCAGTTTTGAAGTAAAATATTATGTACAGTTTTGAGGTAAAATAATATTTTTTGGGTGGAACTACCAGGTTTAGGGTAAATCTGTCAGTTTTGGAAAGTTTTTGGGATGAAATTGTGAGTTTTTGAATTAAAACAGTCATATTTGGGGTAAAATTGCCAGTTTTTTTTTAGTGAAATCTTCGGAAGAACACTTCAGGCGAGGAGTACATCGTTTGTTTTGCGTCAAAATAACCAATTTCGGGTTAAATATTCATTTTTGAGGTTGAATCGTCAAATTTGGTTTCGGGGTAAAATCGCCAGTCGTTTTGTAGTGATCGTCTTCAGTTAATGAGGCAAGATGTCAGCTTTGGCGTACAATCATCTGTTTTGGCAAAAAATCGTCACATTTGGGATGAATTCGTCAGTTTTGTGGTGAAATCGCCGTTTTTCAAGACTGAGTCGTCGTTTTATTTGCCGAAAATCATCCGTTTTGGGGAAAACTTTAGTTAAAGTGTGACATATTGTCAGTTTTGGAGTAAATTATCTAATTAGGGTGGGGAAGGAACGTCTTTTCCGGTTTAAAAAATGCATTTTTGAAACGGAACAGAAAAATTTAATTTTAGGTTAAAATCGCCAGTTTTTGTAGCGACATCTTCAGTTAAGGACGGAGGGGGTAACACGTCAGCTTTGGCGAGAAATTGTGCGTTTTTTGAGTAAAACCGCAAAGTGAGGGATAAAATCGGCAGTTTTTAATGCAGAGGGCTCTGTTTTGGTATGATCATCAGTTGGCGTTAAAACCATCAGTTTTGGGAGTAAAGCCATGGGTTTTAAAATTGCCAGTTGTGCTGTGAAATCTTTAGTTTAGGCGTAAACACTTCGGCTTTGGCGTAAAGTCGTCAGGTTTGATATAAATATTCAGTTACAGAGTGAAATATTGCAGTTTTAGGTTTAAAAAATGTTACTTTTGAGTTAAAAATTGTTATTGTTTAGTTATAAAATTTTGGATTTTTACGTCTCTCAGACAAAACGTTGATGAAAAGCCGGACACCCCCTATGTTGGAGTGCCAAGCCCCTTTCCTACGCGCATCGATTTCCGGGGAAAACATTGTCAGTTTCTGGATAGAAAATCAGGAAGAGAAGGCTAAAACCAATAGTTTCCCAACGAAGATGTTAGTTTTTAATGGATTACGACCCTTTTTGTGGAAACTCAGTTTCCGGAGAAGAATTTTACGATTTATTAGGTACGCCTATTTCTGATCTAATGAACTATACCATTTCTTTTGCTGGGGTCTTTATATAGAGCATCGGACATCTTCTGCCCACCCCGGGTCATGCTAGGGCTCGCTACGCCCCTGGTGCCAAATATTTGAAAATAAGGATGAAAGAGATGAAATCCGCCGACTCTAGCTATATCGAATCATTTGTGACGAGAAAGATTCTTGTGCTCCCCCCCCCCCTTGGTTGTCACACCTTTTGCCGGACCTTTCTGTGCTGCGCACAGTCGGTTTCTAAGGATGAATTGCCCCAACATTTCTGACATGAATTCTTATACTTAATAATCTTGAATTCCAAAATATTACAATCCCTTAATTTTCACTCATGTATAGCAAAGCAGCAAATTATAAGTTTATTTATTCGTCGGCTTTTTAAAAACCAGCGAAAGCCGATTGAGAAAAAAGGCTGAAATTTGATATTGCCACTCAATAATGTTGAATGGTGTGGGGGGGGGGGTCTAGATCCCTTCAACTACGCCAGAACTTCTGCAAAACCAAACCCTTACATTTTTTAGGTTTAGCACAATCAATGGAATTCCACCGCTACTTCTATTGCTTTCGATCAGGATACGGAAAAAGGGGAACAATTAAGTAAGCTGTCGTATTCCCTCTAGCAACTAGATGGACGGAAAAGTGCCTCTAACTTTTTCGAAGTCTCATAAATTATTTCGAAGAATATATTGATTTAAGCGTGCTACAAACTGAACGTAAAGTATAAAACAGTAGCGAATCGATGCTTCCCCAAAAAGTGCAATTCTCAACGGTTGACACTCACATGGATGGGGGGCGGGGGAGTAACCGAACCTGCCATGACGTGTTTTGTTATGCAAACCCTTCTCTCGTGGACAACTCACAATGATGAGGGAAAGGGAGGAGGGGTGCTGTGATGTCATTCAAATTGACCACTCGTGATGGACGGCATGTGTAGGGGGGGGGGGATTTTGCCTCCGTTCAAAGGACGCACCGGATCAGTGGATTTGCTATTTATGAGTCCGTATCAACCGTGTAATAAAATAAAGTACGTTGAAATAGCATTACCTTATGGAAGGCGTACGGCCTGGGCTCCATGGCGGGCCGGGGCGGAGCTGCCTACCCAACCTCCATCGGGCTCGCAACCCGCCCCATCACGGCATCCGATTACAACATTTAAATCTGAAACACATTTTTTGGACTCAGAATTTCACGCCTTTAATGAGGGAGTTATTTACACGTTTGATGAATAAACAAGGAAGGTGTAGCAAAGGGTGGGTCATGATAACCCCATGCAGCGAGGGTCATTTTTCACACGAGATAAGGCCTCGCACATATTTCATTAATGTTAGGTTCAAAAGAGATGAAAATTTCAAATTTAATAACCTGTGCGATGCTCGAAAAGAGCAGGATCATTGTATTTTCCAAGTGTTTCGACGGCCTTATCAGCGTGCAAGTGCTATTGGAATAATGTGAAAACTGAAGAAGATCGTTTGACAAGCATTCCGCACACTTCTAACATTCGCGTCACCCAACACGGGCGTTTTTTGGGTGGTGGAGAGGAAGGCTGAAATGGAATGCACAAGAATTGGTCGAGGTTTTGATATTCAACTACAGAAAAAAAGAGAAGAATTCGGGGGAAAATAATGAGTTAAATTTATCCATGGAAAGTATGGCAAATACCTGGAAAGAAGGAGATATTGATCACTTCGAACTTTAGTGAACATACGCACGCAGCTGAGTCGGCACCACCCCACCGCCCTCCAGATATCTATAACGGGCGCCTACTTATAAAAAGCGCCCATTGAAGCTTCATTGACGGTTTTTCGCTTACTTTCAATGCGTACTGTGAAAAAAATATAATATAATGCCACGTATGGCTCTGCAAAAATTGAGGAATAACTGAAAATTGCTTGTTTTGACCGAAAAGTAGCGATTTTACGGAGCCTGCGAACCGAATGAAACAATACCCAACAGAATCCAACTCATAGATATCCAGAAAAATTGGTTAAAATGAACGAATTTATTCGAAGATACACGGATTGCACATCACAAACATTCGTGGGTTTCTCGCACTGAGAAAAATTAGTCCCGCAAATAACTGATTTTGTCTTTTTCTATGTATTTGGAGGAACGTTCGACGATGACTGCTGCTGTTGTTGTTGATGTTGAAACATGCTCCTCGGCGTGCTTCGACTTCCACCGGGTAAATGCGAGGCTTTCAGTCGTTCGAGTTCATTGACGCGACTTCTGGCGTGCTCGAGGCGGTGCCAAGCCATTTGGAGGACTTTTTGCGAGGCATATCCGCTGCCTTCGTGAGGTTGCCCTGAGAATTTTTTTCAAAAGTGAAATTCATGAACTGGATAGTTGGCACGCTTTAATGATTCCATTTACCAGTTGAAACTTGAGTCAAATAGTTTATTTGTTCGGTGAGTTTGGACTCGACCTGACCCAGAGTTTTCAGAAACATGTGAGTTTGGCTTTCGGCTTGTTTCAAGCTGGACT